>CM026559.1:9228037-9828037 GCA_015143295.1 Tetracentron sinense
GGAAGGGGCTCTGTAATTATCAAAACCATATTGTTGTTCCTAAAACGACAGACTAGGTTTTATTTAAAAATTCATATTGTCAAATCCAACCATTAGATCTCATTGCAATTTTGATATGACTGACAAAGTAGGAAGTTCGTAATATGGTAAAAATCTGAGCGTGATCTGAGATAAGGAAGGTTCCCTATAATGATCAAAACCGTAGTGTTAGCCTTAAAAAGAACAGACTAGGTTTTCCTTTAGAAATTTATATCATTCTATCTAACCATCAGATCACAGTGAAATTTTGATATGATTTAAATATTAGGAAGATAAATATTTGGTAAAATTTATAGCATGATCTGAGATCAGGAGGGTTCCCTAGAATTAGAAAACCTTTACTGTTAGCCTTAAAAACAGCAGACTAGGTTTTCCTTTAGAAATTCATATCATCCAATCCAACCTTCAGATCGTAGTGAAATTTTAATATGATTTACAGATTAGGAAGATAAATTTAAATAAAAATTGGAGCATGATCAGAGCTCAGAAAGGTTCCCTATAATTAGGAAAACTGTACTGTTAGCCTTGAAAACAGCAGACTAGGTTTTCCTTTAGAAATTCATATCATCCTATCCAACCATTAGATTGTAGTGAAATTTTGATATGATTTACAGATTAGGAAGATAAATATGTGGTAAAATTGATAGTATGATCTGAGATCAGGAGGGTTCCCTATAATTAGGAAAACCGTACTATTAGACTTAAAAACAGCAGACTAGGTTTTCCTTTAGAAATTCATATCATCCTATCCAACCATTAGATCATAGTGAAATTTTGATATGATTTATAGATTAGGAAGATAAATTTAGAATAAAAATTTGAGCATGATCAGAGCTCAGAAAGGGTCTAATATAAACAGCACAATTCACATAATTTATCTAGTGGAATGAAAAATAGATAAGAAAGGGTCTTTATTACCTCTGGTACACGTGTTTCAAAGCTCCGAGAGATGAAATAGATGTCGCCAATGTGCTCAGCACGTCCAAAAACGTCAGGATACGCCTCTTTATCTCTCTCTAGACTTTCTTTCTCTAGAAAATTCACTTTCTCTCTCTAGAATGTTTCTCTATCTAGAAATTCGGCAGGGCTTCGCCTCTCTCTCACTAGGATGAAAGAAATGGCTGGGGGGTGGTCTACTATTTATAGACTAGCCTAACCCACACATGCGCGCCAAGTGTCGCTTGGAAGGTGCCACGTGTTGGCCTGAGCCGAGACACGTGTCGCGGCTTGTGAATCGCTACCGGTTTCTGGTAATGTCGCCGAAAGTCATTCCGAAACCATACCATATGATTTTCTATTTTGAAAAAACTTCAGGTGATCGATCTTGGGGTAGTCTGACACCTGCTGTAAAAATTTTGGGGAAATCCGATGAGTTTTGACTGCCAAAAAGTACGACCGGAAGAATTCACAAAACTCACAAAATTTTCAATTTCGGATACAAAACATACTGGGGTTTCGCCATATGAGATAATAAACTGCCGAAATGACAGACGGTCATCCCCATGGCCTTCCAACATGTAGTGGAACAATCCGCACGGATTTTGATTAGAAAGTCCGCTAAACATAGAGCCCCAATCAAAATTCGATACACTACGAATTCCTTGATTTTCTCGATGTTTCCACACACAGGACCTTCGTGGTTTCGCGAATTGATGTGCAATTGAATCAGAACGATAGGTGGACGTCCGGATAGCCGACCGGCACACTATGTGCGTAGATCGAAGAAAAACACTAATTTCGTAGTGTGCAACCCAATTCCGAGTAATACCTACTTTACAAAAATTTATCAAACACACAACTAATTAACCTCAATTAAGGACCGATAATCTAAAATTTTATTATATTAAAATTCTGGGTCGCTACAGATTCCCTTGTTCCGGAATAATAAATTCCACCTCTTTCTTCTCCTTCATCCCAATTGGGAAGTACTTCTTGTAGAAAACGTCCAAGAATTCACCCTATCTCCACTCTTGACCTTGTCGGGTCAAATCTTAGGTCCTAAGTGCGGACCTCCACCAATGATCGGCCTCGTCTTCAAGCATAAAGGTGGCCCAAGTCACCCTCTCTGCCTCAGTAGGAGATAGTACTGAGAAGATCTTTTCAAGTTTCCGGATCCATCCTTCGGCGACTAACGGGTCAATGCTTCCACTAAACACCGGAGGCCTCATCCTCCGAAAAGCTTCTATCCCAGCTTGCTCAATTTGGAGGAGCAATTATAAGTGCAGAGCATTAGGACGAGTAGCCGGTTGCCTTGCCGCTAGCATAGCCAAAGTCTAGGCTATTGATGCGAAAGCTTGGGCAAAGTCTGGTTGATCATCACCCGATGGAACATCACCTCCATTACCACTAGTATTGTATCTGCGACCCCGTGCACCACGCCTCATGATTACTTCTGAAGAAGACAGTACAACATGAGTCTAACTTAGATACACATTTAGTAACAATTTCACAATTTACTCAATGCGTAATTCACTAAGCACAGAACAAAGCACACATGGTATACATAGCAATGGCATAACATACACTCCGTGTTCCTAGCATAGGACCCTAAGTTCAGTTGGGTTACAACCGGTTTTGACTAAGACTAACTTGTTAGTCCATACTTGGAATACAGCTCTTTAGAATGACCCTAATGCCTTGTTCAATCATGGTATTAATTCTAAGTGACCCTAGGGACTCTAATGCTTAGGGCTCTGATACCACTTCTGTCGCGCCCCAAAATACCCCCTAGGAGTTAAGGGATACTTTAGAGGCGACTATTCTTACCTACCAAACCATCCTGTAAAGAACAAGGTAAACATACCATAATATAATGTGAATCAGAGTACGGAAGCTATATCATGAATGCGGAAGCGTGAACTAACTTTTTCTTTTCTTTATAAGGTGGTCTGTATTTCAAGTTTATACACATAACATATCAAGTCAAAGGTGGACATGACCACCTATCAAAATATCAAAATACAAAAAGAACTATTGAGCCCACTATGCTCAACAGTAGTCTAAGTAAGGCCAAACGTTGTGATCTCTATCCTCCTGCGACTGCATTGGGATAGGAGGGTCTCTCTCCTCTACATACTCTTCCTCAATTGAAGGCTCAGGGTTAAGGGCTTCATTGGTACCTGCCGACATAAAAGTATGGCTGAGTATGGAATACTTAGCAAGTACAAGCTACTAGCTAACCATAGCAATAACAAAACACAACAACAATGAACACAATACACAATATCGATTTAAAGCAATACTAGTAGCATAAGACAAATAGCATTGAAAGTAAAGCAATGTGATAATCTTGACATGCTTGAATGAATGTGAAAAGCTTTGATAAAACTCGTACTTTAAAAATCATGTCTTATACTTGAAAATAGTCTTTCGTGTTTCTCTTAAAAGTTGCTCGTCATGTTTGAAAACTTGTTTCTTGTCTTGGTCTTGTTCGTGAGAATCATACATGTTTGTCTTGTCTTGCTTGGAATCATTTGTCTTGCTTGTTCTTGTGATATTCTTGACATGTTCTTGACTTGACTTGCTTGTATACTTGTGAGCAAGAGGTTAAATTCCCTTCAACGAAATATATATATAGAAAAGGGTACACTAACCTCCTTGTCTTGTTTTCTTGTGAGCCAGGTATGACATATCTTGCGATATGCCCTACCCTTGACCGGCCCGATGTTTGGCTTTATCAACTTGCTTGTTTTCCTTATGAGCCAGGTATGACATATTCTAGAGATATGCCCTACCCTTGATTGGCCCGATATCCGATTTTATCAACTTGCTTGTTTTCCTTGTGAGCCAGGTTTGACATATCCTAGGGATATGCCTTACCCTTGATTGGCCCAATGTCCGACTTTATCATTCGTATCATGAATCACAATTCTTGTTCTTGTTTGGTTTAACATATACATATACTTTAGAAAACTGATTCATGCATGTATCTATGCGTGTGTGTAAAATTTATAGTAAACATGATGACATGATAATGGTACCGGCTTTCATCTAGGGTTTCATGGCTTCTTCCATGGCTGCCGGCCCCATGACAGGGGGTTCATCTTCTCGGCCACAAGATTGTTCTCCATCTTATGCAGAGATTGCTAGAGACAAATCGTATATGGAAGTGATCAATGCTTCCAGATCTTTAATTCCAAAAACAATGAATATTACTAAATCCATTACGGCCTATCAAGGGGAACCGGCACTGTTCCTTACTCGAGAAGAATATGCTCGTTTAGCAACTCCATTAAAGCTTACTCTATTTGAGCTTTATGAAGAATAGGAGTCAATCTTCTATCCCTCCTCCAACTAAGTGTCGCTCCCCAAAATCCCACCAAACTTAATGTGAGACTTTGGCACGTGACTTAATCATTAATTCCATAACTTCTTATCATAAGCATTTAAGGCAATTCTAAAAACATGGACCTAAAAAAATTTTTTTTTTTTTTGCTCTTTAAATAAATGCAATCAATTCCAATATCTGAAATAAATACTAAGACCTCATAATCAATTTAAAATCAACCTCTATGAATCTCCAGTCATAAACTCAAACTAACTATAAATCCATAATTTGTCTATTACAATTCTAAAATTCAAAATCCAAATATACTAGTGATCTAGTGTCCTGTGTATGGCCAGCAATCCAAGTTCCATTCTCCATCAGGATAGTCACCTGCTGGCTCTTCCTGCTCTTCCTCGTATTCTTCCTCTTCCCAAGGTCCTGGGGCACAAATGTCAAATCTAGCACCTGCCGACAACAACAGTCATCGGCTGAGTAACAAGTTACCCAGCGTATATACAAAATCCTGCCTAACAATATACGAGATTTGATAATAATATATTTTAAGATTCAACATCACAAGTGAACTCACAATATTTCAAAGTGCGGAAGCATAATTAAATTTGATTCTTACACCTGATTACTCATGCTTATTTCTCTTATTTATCTTGCCTATTTTTGTTCATGAATTTATTCAACAACATGCAATTGCAATAACTTAAAATAACTCTACCCCATATATCGGGTAGAGACTAACATATATCCTATTTTCTGAGGTACCACACAATATACACATTATCCGGTGTACACGGCTTGTCTACACATTATCCGGTGTATACGGCTTGTCTACACATTATCCGGTGTATACGGCTTGTCTACACATTCGCCCGTGCATACGGCTGGTTTTGCCTTGATCATAGGCCTGTGGGTACTCGGTCAGTGCAAAACTCAATCATGCATAATGCTTGTGTGCTTGTGTACTTGCATATTACTTGTCATCTTGTTTATTCTCATGCTTGTTCATGTATAGATTTCGTGAATCCGTGTGAATGAAATAAAATACTTGTAAATCATGCATAGATTTAAACATGCAAGGGTTCTCCTAAGTGATCAATATAAAGCATAATTTGTCAAATAAAATAAGGGATAATTTTATTTACCGCGTCTAAATTTTTAATACGCATTTATAATCAAATAAGTCTCACAGGGCCTTAGTTTTCACAACACATAATGATCTCAAACAAACTTATAATAATTTCATCAATTCTGAACATCATCCACTTCCTCCATTCTCATCATTCATACACCACAAAATCAATCTCATTCCCCTTGTTGATATAGAATAAAAAAAAAATCATAAAACAACATCTTTTTCAAATAATTATCACAAGGAAATCACCATCTAAAATGTTCTCTATTCATCATATATATATTATCCATCAGATAACCAAGATCTAAAATTTTCTAACATCGTCTATAGATTTTTCAAGGGAAAATCCTGATTTAGAACATTACAAAAATCATCATATATATTTTCTATAAAAAAAATCTGGGTATAAACATCGTAAAATCATCATATATAATTTTCCATGAGAAAATCTGAGTATAAACATCATAAAATCCTCATATATAATTTTCATCATAGTTTAAAACAATAAAAACATATTTACTATTGTCGTTCTTACTTTAGATCTATTTCTTCATCATATTTGTATCAATAATCCCTATATTGAGAGGAAGGAAGTCGTATTTACCTCTCACGATCGCTTCCCTACGATCAAACGTTTGCGAATGGGATGGATCTAAGCCTTTTTGTACTTTTTCCTTGCAACACCTTTGATTTCTCCTCTTGGATCTCTCCAAAACCCTTTTCTCTCACTCTCTTTAATGAGAACTCATAGGTTTTTCTTCTATTTTTCTCTCTAATAAGTTTTAGAATGATAAAATACCTAAAATCCATGAGTTAGGGTCTTTATATAGGCAATACCAGAGTTAGAAAGTGATAAGAACTGCTAAAACACTATTCACGGTTACTGTTCACGCGGTACTGTTCACGCGGTTACTGTTCATCATATTTACAGTTTTGCCACTGTACTTTGAATAATTCTATAGAGCTCAATTCTTATCGGATTAACCTGAAATTTGAACCATAGCTACTTTAGGTCATATAGAATCTACATTAAAATTTTCATAAATTTTGGATTACACAAAATGACCAAAATGCCCCTCTTATGATAAAGGAGATTTCGTCTATTTTTCACTTGATTAATTTATAAAACACCCTCATGCTACTTTAATTGTTCCAATTTAAACTTATGTAATAAATTAATCATGACAACCAAGAATATTAAAATAATTGATACGAATACCAAGAAATTAAATTTCGGGTCTCTACATCCTACCCCCCTTAAAAGGAATTTCGTCCTCGAAATTGTGTACCTTAGTTAAACAAGTAGGGATACTTCTCTCGAACTTCATCTTCTCTTTCCAAAGTGGCCTCTTCAACGGAGTGGTGTTGCCAGCAAAGGAGGACAAAACGAATGATCTTTCTGCGTAGCACATGCTCTTTTTGATCCAAAATCTGAACAGGTTGTTCTACCATTGTCAAATCATCTCGAATTTCCAAAGGCTCAAAATCTATAATATGTGAAGGATCTGGAATGTACTTCCTCAACATAGAAACGTGGAAGACATTATGAACCGCCGCCATGTGAGGAGGCAGGTTAACCCTATATGCCACTTCTCCTACTCTTCTGATAATTTCGAATGGTCCAACATACCTTGGACTTAACTTCCCTCTCTTACCAAACCTCATAATTCCTTTGGTATGTGATATTTTAACGAAGACAAAATCTCCAACTTGAAATTCCAAATCCCTTCTTCGGGTGTCTGCATAACTCTTCTGTCTACTCTGGACAGTCTTCAATCTTTCTCTGATCAAGTTAACCCGGTCTACCGTCTGTTCAATTAGCTCAGGACCCAGAAGTTTTCTCTCTCCCACTTCATCCCAATAAAGAGGAGATCTACAACTTCTACCATACAAGGCTTCGAAAGGTGCCATCTGAATACTTGCTTGATAACTGTTGTTATAAGCAAATTCAACTAAGGGTAAATGCTCATCCCAACTACCTTGAAAATCAAGCATACAAGACCGGAGCATATCCTCAATAATCTGATCCACTCTTTCTGTCTGACCATCAGTTTGAGGATGAAATGTCGTGCTGAAATCCAGGCGAGATCCCATGGCTTGTTGGAAACTCCTCCAGAACCTTGATGTGAACCTTGTATCTCTGTCAGAAACGATACTGACAGGTACTCCATGTAAACGTACCACTTCCTTAATATAAAGTTCCGCTAACTTGTTAGCATTATAAGTAGTCCGATAAGGAAGAAAGTGAGCTGACTTAGTAAGACGGTCCACCACCACCCAAATGGCATCAAAATTCTTGGCTGTCTTTGGCAATCCCACAATAAAGTCCATAGATATGTTTTCCCACTTCCACTCAGGAATAGGGAGGGGTTGCAATAACCCTGCAGGTCTCTTATGTTCGGCTTTCACTTGTTGACAAACCAAACATTGAGATACATGAGTAGCCACATCTCTCTTCATATTCCTCCACCAATAATGCCTCTTGAGATTTTGGTACATCTTAGTACACCTGGATGAACTGTATACTTGGACCGATGTGCTTCATCTAAAATCTCTCGTCTCAAATCTTCATTATTTGGGACACATAACATGCCTTTAAACGTTATAGCTCCTTCTCCATTAACTGAGAAATCCTCCTGACCATTTTCGAAAGACTTGGCTCGATAAGCTAATAATTCTTCATCAGACTCTTGCAATTCTATGATTCTGGTTCACATATATAATCTGACTGCAAGATTAGCTACCAATGGTCCGCCTATACAAAGACTGAAACTTGTTTCATTGTTGGACATATCTTCTAACAATTTTCAACCTTTGACCCTTAAATGTGCCAACAAACCAGAGGGCCTTCTACTAAGTGCATCTGCTACCACATTAGCTTTCACTGGATGATATTGGATTGAACAATCATAATCTTTCAAAAATTCTACCCAACGGCGTTGTCTCAAGTTGAGCTCTTTCTGAAAGAACAAGTACTTGAGGCTCTTATGATTTGTAAAAATTTCAAACTCTACTCCATACAAATAATGCCGCCAAATCTTTAGAGCAAAAACCACTGCTGCTAGCTCTAAATCATGAGTAGGGTAGTTCTTCTCATGGTTCTTCAATTGTCGGGATGCATAAGCAATGACTTTACCATGTTGCATGAGAACACATCCTAAACCAACATGCGAAGCATCACTGTAAACTACAAATCCACCACTACCTGATGGAACAGTGAGGACTGGGGCTGTAGTAAGGCGCTTCTTCAATTCCAAGAAACTCTGCTCGCATTTATCATCCCATGTGAATTTGGCATTTTTCTTGGTCAAGTGAGTAAGTAGTGCTGCCAGGCTAGAGAATCCCTCTACAAATCTTCTATAATATCCTGCGAGGCCTAGAAAACTCCTGATTTTTGTAACACTCTTTGGCCTAACCCAATCTGCAACAGCTTCAATCTTCGCGGGGTCTACTGAAATCCCTTTTGATGATACGACATAGCCTAGAAATGCTACCTTCTCAATCCAAAACTCATATTTACTCAATTTAGCATATAACTCATGCTTTCTCAAAGTCTCGAGGGTAACCCGAAGATGCTTCTCATGATCCTCCCGGGTGGGTGAGTATACAAGGATGTCGTCTACAAATACTATCACATGACAATCCAAGACTGGTTTGAATACTCTATTCATCAAGTCCATAAATACTGCCGGTGCATTAGTTAAACCAAAGGACATACCAGAAACTCAAAGTGTCCATATCTTGTTCTGAAAGCTGATTTAGGGATATCCTCTGATCTAATCTTCAACTGATGATACCCTGACCTCAGATCTATCTTAGAAAAGAATTTTGCTCCCTTTAATTGGTTGAACAGATCATCAATCCGTGGCAACGGATATTTTTTCTTTATGGTGACCTTGTTTAACTGTCGATAGTCGATGCACATCCTCATCGACCCATCCTTCTTCTTTACAAAAAGAACTGGTGCACCCCATGGTGACATACTTGGTCTAATAAAACCCTGTTTCAGTAATTCTTCAATTTGTACCTTCAACTCTTTTAGTTCTGCTAGGGCCATCCTATACGGTGCTCTGGAAATTGGTGCAGTGCCTGGAGCTAAGTCAATGACAAAATCAATCTCCCTATCTGGTGGTAACCCTGGTAACTCATCAGGAAAAACATCCATGAACTCACAGACTATAGGGATGACAGAACCATCTTTCCCTTCTGGATTGGAAAGACTTAAGGCCGCAAATCTAGCGATGTCTTTCTTCTTCAATCCTCTAAAATGGAAGGGAGTCCCATTAACCGGCTTGAATTTCACCATTTTCTCATAACAATCTACTTGCCCATGGTAAGCTGCAAGCCAATCCATTCCAAGAATGACATCAAAATCTTGGAAGTCTAGGATGATCAGGTCTGCCAGTAGCTCATGTTGTCCCACAAGGATGACACAAGCTCGGTATACTTGGTTGGTGACTACTGATTTACCAATAGGAGTCAAGATGGATAACTCCTTATCTAACTGGCTCAGTTCTAAAACAAATCCCTTCGCAAAACTAGGTGTAACAAACGAATGTGTTGATCCCGTATCAATCAATACATGTGTCAAACATTCATTAATCAACAGGGTGCCTGAGTTATTAAATAACTAAGTGTCAAATTCATGCATTATTCACATAATATAAGTAGCATATTTTATCCACACATCATATTTATAAACATCACAATAATCATAGAAATATCATATCAAATATAAATATAACTAAAGTGTACCTTGCACCACATCATCTGATGCCTGTGCATCCTGATCTGATATTGCAAAGACCTTGCCCTGGGTCACCTGACGTGGCTGTTGCTGTGATGCCTGCCTAGTAGGTGGCCTATTCCCCTGAGGCTGGACTTGCTGAGTGGCCTGCTGACTACGGTGAGGACAATCTCTAATCCGGTGTCCCAATTGATCACACTGGAAACATCCCCCTGTGAGTGCTCGACATTCACCAGCTGGATGTCTCTTCCCACAATGTACACACACATCAAACATAGGTGCAGAAGAAGTAGGCTGCACATACCGAGTGGCCTGAGAAGTAGTAGGGTGAGGCACAGTAGGTCCAGATGGAGGTGCAGGCCTCTGATAAGGAGTCGGCCTAGCTGTAGGTGGTTGGCCTGAAAATCTGGGCCTCTTATCCTGTGGTCCAACCCTGCTTGGCTGTCCCCTGCTGAATTTTTCTTTTTGATTCATCTCTCTCTTCTTCAAGAATTCCTTTGAATTCTTTTCAGCCAACTGAGCCCTATTGTTCACTTCAGCGAAAGTCTCGAGTCGAAACATTGAGACTCGGTCTCGAATAAAATCTCTCAATCCTCTTTCAAATTTTCTTGCTTTCATTGCCTCTGTGGCAATCATATGAGGTGCAAACCTTGAAAGTTCTGAGAACTTGGCCTCATACTCGGCCACTGTCATCTTCCCCTGTTCAAGAGTGAGGAACTCTGCTTCCTTCTTTTCCCAGACAACCACTAGAAAATACTTCTTATAAAACACATCTAGAAATTCCCCCCATGTCCATGGTTGACCTGCTCTAGTCAAATCTCTAGTCCTGGAAGCTGCTCTCCACCAATGTTCTGCTTCACCCTCCATTACAAAGGCTGCCCATGTCACACTTTCAGTATCCGTGGGAGACAGAACTGAAAATATCTTCTCCAGCTGTAAGATCCATGCCTCTGCAGCTATTGGATCTGTGGTCCCATAGAATGACGGAGGCCTCAATCTCCGGAACGCCTCAATCCCCGCATGTGGCCTGAGTGGAGGGGGTACATGTGCCTCTGCTGGTCCAGGAGTAGTTGCAACAGGTTGTCTGGCTGCGAGGAGTGCCATAGTCTCGGCAATCGATCCTAGCACCTCAGTCAAATCAGGCTGGTACATACCAATTGGATGTCCTTCATCAATACCCCTTCCAGCATTACCTCTAGTGTTATATGCACGACCGCGCCTCATTGTGATAATCCTGAGAGCAAACGGTAACAATTAGTCTAACTTGGAAAAATAATTCATCCTAATACTCAGGCTTTACTCTAATCATCACAATATATCCTAGCATGTTGTATCCTAAGACTTAAGCCCTAGCTAACCTAATGCCTTGGCTCTGATACCAACTCTGTCGCGCCCCAAAATCTCACCTAACTTAATGTGAGACTTTGGCACGTGACTTAATCATTAATTCCATAACTTCTTATCATAAGCATTTAAGGCAATTCTAAAAACATGGACCTAAAAATTTTTTTTTTTTTTTTTTTGCTCTTTAAATAAATGCAATCAAGTCCAATATCTGAAATAAATACTAAGACCTCATAATCAATTTAAAATCAACCTCTATGAATCTCCAGTCATAAACTCAAACTAACTATAAATCCATAATTTGTCTATTACAATTCTAAAATTCAAAATCCAAATATACTAGTGATCTAGTGTCCTGTGTATGGCCAGCAATCCAAGTTCCATTCTCCATCAAGATAGTCACCTGCTGGCTCTTCCTGCTCTTCCTCGTATTCTTCCTCTTCCCAAGGTCCTGGGGCACAAATGTCAAATCTAGCACCTGCCGACAACAACAGTCATCGGCTGAGTAACAAGTTACCCAGCGTATATACAAAATCCTGCCTAACAATATACGAGATTTGATAACAATATATTTTAAGATTCAACATCACAAGTGAACTCACAATATTTCAAAGTGCGGAAGCATAATTAAATTTGATTCTTACACCTGATTACTCATGCTTATTTCTCTTATTTATCTTGCCTATTTTTGTTCATGAATTTATTCAACAACATGCAATTGCAATAACTTAAAATAACTCTACCCCATATATCGGGTAGAGACTAACATATATCCTATTTTCTGAGGTACCACACAATATACACATTATCCGGTGTACACGGCTTGTCTACACATTATCCGGTGTATACGGCTTGTCTACACATTCGCCCGTGCATACGGCTGGTTTTGCCTTGATCATAGGCCTGTGGGTACTCGGTCAGTGCAAAACTCAATCATGCATAATGCTTGTGTCCTTGTGTACTTGCATATTACTTGTCATCTTGTTTATTCTCATGCTTGTTCATGTACAGATTTCGTGAATCCGTGTGAATGAAATAAAATACTTGTAAATCATGCATAGATTTAAACATGCAAGGGTTCTCCTAAGTGATCAATATAAAACATAATTTGTCAAATAAAAAATAAGGGATAATTTTATTTACTGCGTCTAAATTTTTAATACACATTTATAATCAAATAAGTCTCACAGGGCCTTAGTTTTCACAACACATAATGATCTCAAACAAACTTATAATAATTTCATCAATTCTGAACATCATCCACTTCCTCCATTCTCATCATTCATACACCACAAAATCAATCCCATTCCCCTTGTTGATATAGAATAAAAAAAAATCATAAAACAACATCTTTTTCAAATAATTATCACAAGGAAATCACCATCTAAAATGTTCTCTATTCATCATATATATATTATCCATCAGATAACCAAGATCTAAAATTTTCTAACATCGTCTATAGATTTTTCAAGGGAAAATCCTGATTTAGAACATTACAAAAATCATCATATATATTTTCCATAAAAAAAATCTGGGTATAAACATCGTAAAATCATCATATATAATTTTCCATGAGAAAATCTGAGTATAAACATCATAAAATCCTCATATATAATTTTCATCATAGTTTAAAACAATAAAAACATATTTACTATTGTCGTTCTTACTTTAGATCTATTTCTTCATCATATTTGTATCAATAATCCCAATATTGAGAGGAAGGAAGTCGTATTTACCTCTCACGATTGCTTCCCTACGATCAAACGTTTGCGAATGGGATGGATCTAAGCCTTTTTGTACTTTTTCCTTGCAACACCTTTGATTTATCCTCTTGGATCTCTCCAAAACCCTTTTCTCTCACTCTCTTTAATGAGAACTCATAGGTTTTTCTTCTATTTTTCTCTCTAATAAGTTTTAGAATGATAAAATACCTAAAATCCATGAGTTAGGGTCTTTATATAGGCAATACCAGAGTTAGAAAGTGATAAGAACTGCTAAAACACTATTCACGGTTACTGTTCACGCGGTTACTGTTCATCGTATTTACAGTTTTGCCACTGTACTTTGAATAATTCTATAGAGCTCAATTCTTATCGGATTAACCTGAAATTTGAACCATAGCTACTTTAGGTCATATAGAATCTACATTAAAATTTTCATAAATTTTGGATTACACAAAATGACCAAAATGCCCCTCTTATGATAAAGGAGATTTCGTCTATTTTTCACTTGATTAATTTATAAAACACCCTCATGCTACTTTAATTGTTCCAATTTTAAACTTATGTAATAAATTAATCATGACAACCAAGAATATTAAAATAATTGATACGAATACCAAGAAATTAAATTTCGGGTCTCTACACTAAGATCCTGAAAGATATCAACTGGCTCTCTTCTTCTACTTCGGAATTCCACCATGAGGTACAAAAATTTTCTTTTACGAATGTAGAAAATTTTATAGTTGAAGGTAAAGCTTTTCTTCCTCAAATTTGGAATATCAAGAATTTTTCAGAAATTGAAGAAGAAAAAGATTTGATTCCGAATCATAAACACAAGAAAGGGATATCCCCTTCGGATCGAATTACAAGATCTAGAGCACAAGCTCCAAGTTTATTGGAAGACAATAATATAGTTTCCAATGATTAGTGTATTATTGTGGAATATTAGAGGGGTTGGAAATCTAGCATCTAAAGCGTGTCTCAAGAATTTGGTTAATTCTTATAATACATCCATGATTGCTATCATGGAACTAATGCAGACTCCTAATAAAATTATTGGTCTTAGTAAGATGCTTAATATGCTAGGTTACATTACTCATGACAAAATTTGGATTTTATGGAAAGATTGGATGGAAGTCTCTCTTTACGCTTCCCTTGATCAAGCTCTTATTGTTGATGTTCATGTCCAAGATTTGGACATGATTCGATGTGGTTTTATATATGCCAAATGTTGTAGCAATGATAGATTGATTCTGTGGAATGATTTATCTCTGCTTTTATCTAATTTCAATGATCCTCTTCTTTTTGCTGGTGATTTCAATACTATTGCAAATTCAGGAGAAAAATTAGGGGGAAGAGATCCCAATATTAGATCTATGGAAGAATTCAATGCTTTCATCAGTGACATGGGCCTTATTGATGCTGGTTTTTCTGGAAACAAGTTTACTTGGTGCAATAATCTGATGGGTCCTAACAGAATTTATGCTAGATTGGATAGGATTTTGTACAATGTTGATTGGAGTAATAATCTTCTAGTGCCTCAAGTTACTCATTTATCCAGACTCAATTCGGATCATGCTCCTCTTATCCTCAAGTTTGAAAATGATAGAGCCCGGAAGCCTTCTTCCTTTAAATTTCAAAAGATGTGGATTAGTCATCCTGATTTCATAAGGTTAGTTTCTGACTCTTAGTCTATTGATATTGTTGCTGACCCTATTATTGCTTTCTTCTTAAAGCTTAAGAGACTCAAAATATCTCTTAAGATTTGGAACAGGGAGAACTTTGGAAATATTTTTGTTTAGATCAAAGACCTTGAGGAGAAAATCTGTGCTACAAAAATTATTCTCCAAGAGAATTGGGACTCTGTTATTGAAAATCAACTATCCAATTTGAAAGATGAGTTGCTGAAGACTATTGTTCAGGAGGAAATTTTCTGGAAGCAAAAATCCAGAATAAAGTGGCTTAAAGAATGTGATAAGAATACTAAGTTCTTCCATGCTATTGCCAATCAAAGAAGAAAAAGAAATGATATGCATAAAATTAAAAACTCTTTAGGTGAGTGGATCGATAATCATATTGACATTGAGAATGAAGCTACAAAATTCTTTCAAGATCTTCTTACTTATTCCAGGAATATTATTGACTATGATATTCTTCATCACATTCCTCTTTTGGTCATTGAAGAAGATAATTATATGCTTACTGTTATGCCATCAGAAGAAGAGATTCATCAGGTTGTTTTCAATATTGCAGAAGATAGTGCTCTTGGGCCAGATGGGTTTGATGATTACTTTTATCAAGCGTGTTGGGATATTATCAAAACAGATTTGGTTATGGTGGTTCATTATTTCTTCCTCAATCCAATTATCCCGAAGGCTGTTAATGCTACTGCAATTGCATTGATTGCAAAGTGCAATGATCCCTCTTCTTTCTCTGATTATAGGCCTATCAGTTTATGCAACTTTTTCTACAAGATTTTTTCCAAATTGTTAGCAGGTTGGTTGGCTTCTATTCTCCCTAACATTATGTCTGAAGAATAATCAGGATTTATAAAAGGGCGGCATATAATGGAGAATATCACCATTGCTCAAGAAATGGTGAATGGCATTGATAGAAAAGTGTTTGGAGGCAATCTTATTAAGCTCGATATGGCGAAAGCGTATGATCGCATGGAATGGAATTTTTTTTTTTGAAGTCCTAAAGAAGTTTGGCTTTAGTGCTAATTTTATTAACCTTATTAATGGTTGCCTTCAGAATCAAAGTTTTTCGGTTATCATCAATGGGGCGCTTCATGGCTTTTTCACCAGTTCTAGAGGTCATCGCCAGGGTGATCCTCTTTCTCCCTCTCTCTTTATTTTGGCTAAAGAGGTTCTTAGTAGAGGTCTCAAGAATGTTATCTATCAACAGGCTACATCTTCTTCTATAGGTAGAAACGGTTTTGCTATTTCTCACCTCTTATTTGCAGATGACTCGCTCATCTTTTGCAATAGTAGTGCTCGGAGTATTAAAATTATTTTTGATTTTCTCTCAAAATATGAGGAGTCTTCCAGGAAAAAAATCAATAAAGAAAAAAGTTCTTTGTATTGCTCTGGCAATCTCAAACCGGCAAGAAAAAGAGATATAACTACTCGAACCGGTTTTCAATTCAAGAAATTTCCAATCACTTATTTGGGAGTTCCATTGATTAAAGGGCGTCAAAAGCTAAATTATTTCCTCCTCCTTATTGAGAAGATTCAAACTCGTATTGCTGGATGGGCTGGAAAATTGCTTTCCGCAGGTGGGGGGCTTATTCTTATCAAACATGTTATTTCTTCTATTCCGGTGCACATCCTTTCAAGTATAAATTTTCCAACTGGAATAGCTTCTAAAATTGATAAGCTTTTGGCTGATTTTTTCTGGAATAAGACCGATTTAAAAAGGAAGCGTCATTGGGTGAAGTGGAAGCATTGTTCTTTACCTTTATTGGAAGGAGCTGGGAGTTAGAAAGATTGTTGAAATTTCTAAGGCTTTTTGGCTTAAGCAAGCTTGGAAAATATATACTTCTAACTATTTATGGACGAGATTCTTCAAAGCTAAATACCGTCTTGATCATGTTTAGAATGCTTTGCCCATCAGGGGTGCATCTAAGCTTTGGACTAATATTTGCGGAGTTTTTCATGTGATGCTCTCTAATTCCTCTATTCTTATAGGAAATGGCAGTAATGTTAATTTCTGGTTTGATAAAGGTTCAAAGAGGAGTAACTTATATCCATTGCTACTGGAAATCCTCAATTTACTCATATGATTTCTCAGCTCCTTAATGAGGAAGGAGATTGGCATCTCAATCAAGTGAGTCACTTACTTCCTTCTACTATCATAGAAGCAATTAAAGATGACAATTCTTCTATCACAGATAAAGCTGATAAATTTATCTAGAATCCCTCCCCTACTGGTGAATTCATGGTTAAAATAGCTTGGGATAAGATAAGAATTAAAGGGAATGAGTTTGATTGGCCTAAGTATATTTGGAACCAGATTATTCCAACTAAAATCAGTATTTTTTGCTGGAAAATCATGTATTATGGTATTCCTATTAACTCGAATATTCAGAAGATTGGCATTCCGATGGTTAGCAAATGTTGTTATTGCATTTTGTCTAGTGTTGAGAACACTAACCATCTATTGATTTCGGGTGATCTGGCTTCTTCAGTTTGGAGATATTTTGCTTCCTGGTGTTTTATCCCTTTCAGTATGCAAGATTCTATCCAATGTGCTTTAAAAAGATGGTTTAGAGCAGCCTTTCACCGTAATAATGATCTATTCTCCCTGTTGCCGGCTTTGATTAGTTGGAAAATATGGATGGAGCGATGTAGGCGAAAGTATGATGCTAAATTTTGCACTAATAGAGCTATTATAGATGCTATCACTAAAAAAGTGTGTGAATTACATTCAACTATTGAGAATAATCACTTTGATTTATCTCCTTTATTCCCTACTCATGCTCTTGCTATTTGCAAATTCTGTATGATTCATGTTAAATGGCTGCACCCTCCTCGAACTAAATTCAAATTGAATATAGATGGTGCTTCAAAAGGTAACCCAGGTAATGCATTTGGAGGGGGTATTATTAGATATCATCATGGTAATTTTATTGCGTGCTTCTTCTCTCATTATGGTATTTGCTCAAATTATATTGCTGAAACTTGAGCCCTTCTTGATGGGTTTTCTCTCTGCAAGAGGTTGCATCTATATAATGTTATTATTGAATCTGACTTAAAGAGCATGGTTGAAGATTGGTCTGGTAAAGCTTCAGGTAATTGGAAACTTGGTATTGGAATTAGAAAATTTCTTCTCTCTTGACTGATAGTTTCTCTCTCAATCACATATTTCGGGAAGCGAATGCAGTGGTAGATGAGCTGGCTAATATTGGTTGTAGTAGGATAATATTGGGTTCCTTTGACATGAATAATATGCAAAATAGAATAAATGGTTTAATTCAGCTGGATAAAATATGGATAGGGAGTCTTAGAAAAATTAGAAAATAATTGTCTGTTGGTTTTTTGTGTAGGGGTAAGGTTTTATGTCCCCCCTGGATGTCTTTTTCTTTTTTCTTTGTGTCTGTAAGGGGTAAGGTTTTATGTCCCCCCCTCTTTTTTTTCCTTTATTTTTTGGTCTGGTCAGCTGTAGGGGTAAGGTTTATGTCCCCCCCCCCCCCTCCCCCCATTTTTTCTATGTTAATAAACTGGTAGGGGTCTGCCAAACCCCTCACTCCTTCTGAGTGGCTTTTATAAAAATAAAAAATAAAAAAATAATGACATGCTTGAGTAAAAGGATCACTTGAGTATAGCATTTCAATTTCTAATATAAGCATGTGGGAATGTAGATAACATGTAGAGCATTTGATCAACTTATCATTTTTAGGAAAAATTACATAAAGCCTACTTTCATTTTTTTCATTTAATCCATTAAATTCTCATTTAGGTATTTTATCAAACACATGGCATGCAACACATTCATAGTCATTTCATTTCAACTTCTTAGTGCATATATTTCATCAAACCACATAAAGTGTATTCATTATGCTTGAAATGCCCATCCACCATTTTTCCAACACACATTCATCAGCTAACACGACATCCAATCGCCTCAACCCCTCATCCATTCATACATCCCACCATTCACATTTATCTTGTTTAGATTATGGGAATATAACATATTTCAAGGGAAGGAAAGATACAAGATCAAAATCACCATTTTCAAAAGAGAAAAAACTAGGTTATTGCTAAGGAAGTTATTAGGGTGTACTAACCTTGAGATCAAGGCTTGATCTTGGAGAGAACCCCCTTGATTAGGAAGAAGACACCTTCTTGATTTGAAACCCCCAAGCTTGGTAGAGGAGAATCCTAGCTTCAGAATGCTTGATTGGGGAAGATTCTCCCTCTTCTTCAATCCAAACCCTTCTTAGAATCCCCAAATCTCTCCTCTCCTTTCTATCCTTTTCTCTCCCTTAGGTTTAGGTTTAACCAAAAAACCCCAAATGTATCGCTATTTATAGGCCCAAGGGTTGAAACCCTTATTTTCGCGTGTTTTTAAAAATAGATTTTCGCGATGACGATCGATCGTCAATCTTGGGACGATCAATCTTCCATGATCCCGTAAGCTTGCCCAGATTTCTGTCTCCAGATGATCGATCGTCAGTGTTAGGCGATCGATCATCCAGCTTCCTGAAGAAATCCATCAAATTTCTGGGTTCAGGGCAATCGATCGTCGAGTTTTGCACGATCGATCGTCCAAGTTCTAGTAGATTGCCCAGTTTTTTGGGCTCGTGAAGATCGATCGTCGCCATGTGGCGATGGATCGTTAATCCCAGATTTTCATCATTTTTCACCTACAGACCCCTTGGGGCACTTTCAACCTTTTCCTCAACATTTTTAGGGGCTTAAACCCCCTTGTTTACACTGCTCATGTGTTACCGACATCCAATTCCTCATAATTTATTAATTGGACTACGTGAAAGGCCAATTGGCTATGAAAACGTTGTTCATTAGGTACGAAAAGTTTCGGGGCGCTACAGGTAAAATCTCACAGACTCCTTCTCTACTAACAGTAGTCTAGATACAGCCACACATCTAAATCTCTATCCACCTGCGTCGGCATTAGAATAGGCGACTCTCTCTCCTCGACATACTCTTCCCTAACCCAAGGCTTAGGGTCGAGGACATCCACAGTACCTGCCGACATAAAATATAGGGCTGAGCATGGAATACTCAGCGAGTACAAGCTACTAGCTAACAATAGTAATAACGTGCACAATAGAAACAATGAGATATAGCTCATCACATACATTTAAAGCAATAATAGCAACATAAGATGTTTATATCATAAAAAGTAGAGCAATGTAATAGTCTTGACATGCATGAGTGAATGCGATAACTCTAATAAAACTTATATTTTCAAAGTCATGTCTTGTTCATGAAAATAGCCTTTCGTGTTTGCAAAACTTGCTTGTTGTATTTAAAACTTGTTCTTGTCTTGGTCTCATTCATAAGAATCACACATGTAACTTGTCTTGCTTGGAATCACTTGTCTTGCTTGTTCTTGACGTGACTTGACATGCTTATTTCCTTGTGAGCCAGAGGTTAGTGCCCTTGTAGCGACTTGTGAGCCGGGAATGTAAATTCCATTCAGTGAAATATATATATAGAAAATGGTACACCAACCTCCTTGACCGGCCTGATGTCCAGCATGATCAACTTTTTTTCTTGTGAGTCATGTATGACATATCTTGCGATATGCCCTACCCTTGACCGGCCCGATGTTCGGTTTTATCAACTTGTTTTTCTTGTGAGCCAGGTATGACATATCCGAGGGATATGCCCTACCCTTGAACAGCCCGATGTCCGGATTTATCATTCGTTTCGTGAATCAGACTTTATGTTCTTGTCATTTTTTTCAAATACTCATACTTTAGAAAAACCCAATTCATGCATGCATGCGTGCTTGTGTGTAGCAATGGTGGCGATCATGATGACATGTACAACTCAAGGATAGCATGTAGCATTTCAATTCATATTGTAATCATGTGAGAATTTAAAACAAGCATATAAGGCATTTGATCAAAATCACCATTTAAGGAAAAACTACCTAAATCATGCTCTCAAAATCTTCATTTAATTCCTTGTATTCTCCTTCATGTATTTTATCAAACAAGTGCATTTAACATCTTTTTATATTTGTTTATTTCATATTTTCTCATTCACACATTTCATCAAACACTTGGGTGTATTCATTATGTGTACCAAGCCCTTCCACCATTTTCATCACACATCATCCATCCTTACCTAGTTTGTTTTGCATTATTTAAGGAATCAAGGGTATTGAGGTAAGAATAGGATACACATTATCAATTATGACCTATTCAAAAGAAAACCTAGGATACTACTAAGTTAGTTAGTAAGGGTGTACTAACCTTGAGGATTACTCCTTGATTGGAGAAAGCCCTTGATTTGGAATCCCTAGCCTAAGGAAGAAGGCAACCACTTGAGAAGGGATGTGATCCTTGCTTGATTTAGGGAAGATCAACCTTGATCTTGATCTCCTCCTTCTTCACTCCCTCTCAATTTCTCTTAGTCTCTCTAGGTTTACGATAAGCCAAAAACCCCCAATTGGAAGCCCTATTTATAGGCAAAGGGTGAAAACCCTCAAAATCCCAAAAAAAAAATAACAAAATCGTGTACCTACGATCGTTCATAGATTCCTACGATCGATCGTAGCACATCTACGATTGTTCGCAGTTTCCTACAATCGATCGTAAATCGTCCATAAAATTTACCCAGTTTTAGGGTTTTACGTCGTTCGTAGAAGATTTACGATCGATCATAGCTCACCTACGATCATTCGTAGGGTGTTTACGATCATTCCTAAATCCTAAAGAAAATTTTCAGATTTTTTCGCTTTGGTATTTCGGCCATAACTTTTGATTCGCTCATCGGATTTTGACGATTCAACTTGTGTTGGACTCATCTTTTGAAGTGGAACAATTTTGTCTCTAATAAAAAATCATAATTTTGAGTTTTAATTACCTAAATGGGCTCTAAAGTCAACTGGTCCGAAAATGGATTTCAGGAACCCAGATTTTTCAGCAATCCGACTTCGGAAATCCCACTTTTAACTCCACCCCGACTCAAAATCTAGAAAAGCGATCAACATGAAACTCGAAGAGGGTTCTAATAAATTTCTAAAAATTCAAGAATCACTCGATTCGGATAAGCGGTGACAATACTATAGCTTCTTCAACTTGAGGGCAATGTTAGGACATTTCCCTTTTCAACACTTAGAACCTTTCCCACTTCTATTTGACACCCATGAACATTCCTAAAACTTTTTTTAATACTATAATACATTATCTTAATATTTAATTAAGACTATAAGGATTTCAAAATTCTCATTTAATAGAAAGTGGAAGATTACAATGGCTTAAAGTCTTGGCACAAGTTTCTATATATGGACAAAAGTTTCGGGGCGCTACACCAAAACTTAAAGGAAGTGTAGAGATCCGAACCTTTTTTCATGACTTTAATAAAATTAATAGGGGTATAATAGTCTTCAACACATTTTTATGCATATTTAATTATATCTAAGCGGTGTAGTGTGATTTAAATGGTTAAGTGTTAATAGGGTGAAAAATCAGAGCTGGCGATTGATCACAGGAGAACAGACGATTGATCGCCAAGAACCTGAAATCTGGGTAAGCCCCTATTTGTGGGATAGTCGATCGCACTAACATGACGATCGATTGTCAAGAATCAGGAAATTTGGAGAAGTTTCTATCCCTTCGACGATCAATCGCCAGGCAAGCAACGCTCGATCGCCTATAAATAGAGCTTCTTATTCGAGGGTTTTAGACTCTAAAAGGTTTCTAACCTAATTTAGCAAAAAGGGGAGAGAAAACCTAAGGTTTCAAGAGGTTTTGGCTTGGAGGAGAAGGGTTTTGCTTGGAGAAGAAGAAGATTGGCTTGGAGATCAAACCCAAAGCATCAAAGAGCTTCATCTTGCGATTTGGATCTAAGGGAAGGATCCTAATGGTCGATATACCTTCTAACTTACTCTATTAAGTAATCTTTAAGCTTAAGTATGTTGATTAAGAGTTTCTCTTGTATGATTTAATGGAAATGGATGTAATATGATGAATGGAAGTTTCTACTCATGAAATGAGGATTTTGGCATGTGTTTAAGATTATAAGAATTAATGGTTTATACTCTATGTCTTGTTAATTGATGAATGGATAGGAAATGGTGATGGATTGGGCTTGAATGAATGGGGATGGGATAGGCATGTAGGCCTATGGTGATGTATGTTTTGAATGGAGGATGGGTTGTATGAATTGAAGGAAATTTTTTTGTTCTTATGAGTGAATGGAAATAAATTGTGTTTGAAGTAAGAAATATATATTGGAAATGAATGAATTATGCTAAGAATGTGGATATGATTCTCATGCTAAATTATGCTAAAAATGTTAATAATGCTTCTCATGTTAAAGTATGCCCTATTTATATTGAATGGTGGTTGGTATTCGGGTAGGCCAATACTTAAAGGAAAATCTTCCAAACCGGGAATTTTCTAACTATATGGTATGAGACATTATAGTGGAGTTTCCATGGTAAGTGATCAGAATCTAAGCGGTGACCAACTCGAATGTCAATTACGACACTCAAGCACATGTTCACTTGTATGGTAAGTCTATAAGTCTCATTGGTCTCACATGTCTCACAAGCATGCATGCATAAAGAATATCTTACAAGCTTATAAGTATTGGTCAGCGGAAGGGACATGGTATCTCACAAGAATTATCTCGCAAGCTCACAAGAACATGCATCATGTAAGATCAAGACTAAGAGTCTCTCACGCTCACAAGTCTACACGTGTCAAGATGAAAATATGATATGTCTCGCATGATTTTATGTACTCTGATTATATGTTGATGAAATAATTATGTTATTGAACATGTTCTAATGATATTATGTTGTGGGTTAGACTGCTTATCCACTGAGTGTTTTCAATACTCAGTCGACCTGTTATTGTCGGCAGGTTTAGAGTTGGAGCCAATAGCAGAGCCTTGGATAGAAGAGGCGTACGGAGAAGAGGAAGAAGGTGATCTCTTCACTAAGGAAGTGAGGGACCTCGACCGGTCTCCTTACTATTAGATTTCTATCTCGTTTCAAGAGAATTGTAATTAGAATTTAGATGACGTTGCTTGGTTTGTCACTCTATATTTGAGTTATCAGTTTACTTTGGTTTAGGGTTTAGGAAACTCGTGTTTAGCATGATGGTTCATTATATATCAAAATTTTATTATATATCAAAATTTTATTTTGGTCAAAATTTTAGATTTCTATCAGACTCAAGCCGGATGGTTCATTATATATCAAAATTTTATTATTCTCATTTTTGGGGACTCGTGTTTAGCATGCCTTTTATGTCATGAGATTTATTCAGGTTTAAGAAATGTAGCGGCCCAAGGTCTTATTTTGGTCAATGTAGGATTTGGGGTCATTGCAAGAAGTCTTCAATGTTGAGAATTCTTTAACCAGGTAGATGTATCCTGGCAGGGTTTCTTGGCAGATGATAAGAATCTAGGGATGACCCACTTGAATTTTAATCACGACACTTATGCACATTTTCACATGCATGGTAAGAAGTAAGGTCTATAGATCAACGTGTCTCACTAGATCATGCATTGAACATGGATGTGCCACGTATTATTCTATGAAAGAATGATCCATTGGTTACGAACATACCACTCTATGCGTTGCCACGATATCGATATGTTACAAAACACTATGAATTATGCGTTGACGGGACAAAACACTATGTATTGTGCTTTGAAAGAATATTCCCCTGGTTACGAACATACTGTTGGACATGATGCCCAGAAAAGTCATTTAGATTGTTAGAACCTTATTAATTTGATTAATAAATGCTTCTTCTTAATCTATTGTGTATTCATTATGGGTAATTGACCATGATCATGAGATGATCTATACGATATGAGATATCGATAAAGGTCCATAGGATATATTGTAGGAAAGTTATGTGATTAGATTATCACAGGTAGATATAACTTTCCGGTTCCTTATACTTTATATAGTCACAGCTGTGGGTGAAGCTGGACACTTCACTTATATGGCTGTCAGAATGCTAAGATGTTCTCAATAGTTGAGATGTAGTTCTATCTCGAACCATTGTAGTGGAGACTACACATCAGTATATGAGTACTTAAATGTACACTGACTGATTGCATTCAATGAGAGACCTCTTGCATAAACATACTATCAGATAGTTGGTCTCTCATTCACATTGAACAGTTTCGATGATCCTTAGATCTGATGAGTTCATCTATGACTAAGCAGTGATCTGACTGTTTTGATACCACCAACGTATTTTCAAACTTAGGGGAATACAATACAGTGATAGTTGGATAGTCAGAAAATTGTTCGAGTCATGATGAATTTCAAACAAGAAATCCATGCTCATTAATTTGAGAGATTATCCAAGTTCCGGGCAATACAGTTGATTAAGTTCAAAATCCTGTGCAGGTGATTTTGAAAACAAAATAAGTTTTGAAATATACTTTTATTAAAAGGTATTATACTTACAAAAGGATTTGTTCAAAATGTTTTTCATGAGAAATTGTTTCTCATGGCTTAATCATAAGTCTTGGAAACCCGGATGATTTGCAATGGGCTATGGGTTAGATAGTATGTCAATATCGAAGGCCCATTAGGGATAATGTATTTTGAAGGATATATCAAATTTAAGAGTTCATGTGGCGAGATCCATAATGGTTAATGCTTATACACTGGGATTCAATTGCAACATAAATATCTCACGTCACTTGCAATTCTGATGTAATTCTCATTTAGGGTCAATGGGATAACATTGGATAAGCCAGGGTAAGAATATCTCAGAGCAATCTGTGGAGGTGCTCACCTAAGAAATACAAGCTCAATAATTGATTAAAAGTTAATCAATTATTTTAAGTGATTAAAAGTTAATCATTTAATTAAATAGATTAATAGTTAATCTATTGTTTAAATTAATTGTTAATTTAAACTAAGGGATTATTTTAGTAATTATTTGATTAACATAATTAAAGAGGAAATGGGTTTGACCCATATCCATAAACCTATTAAAATGAACCTTTAATATGGGCCAAAGCCCATGGGTTTAAACCCTAGGGTGAGGCGCCCACTTGAGGAATCCTAATTGGATTAGGATTTGTTTAATTGAATAATTATTGAAATATAATTCCTTTTATTATGGAATTAAAATCCAAGTGTTGGATTGCAATTAGGATTAAAATGTTATTGTAATTAGATTACAATAAGGAGTTTTAACTCCTCAAATCCCACGCCCCATAGAAGCTCACGCCCCCCCTTGTGGAATCCTAGTTTGACTAGGTTTCTTACTTTGGTGTAGGATGTTGACTTATCCCTTTTAATTAAGGAATCCTCTTATAATAGGGACTCTTTAATTAATAGGATTACTATAACTAAAGTAGTTATAGATTAAGTAGGAGTTTATTTAATTAATAATAAGAGTTATTGTTAATTAATAAATCTTACTAGATAAGATCAAGTTGGAGTAGGATTAGGATAAGATCCTAGTCTATAAATACCCCAACACCCTAGACCATTAAGTAAAATTCTTCAGAATTTTTTCTCTCCTCTCCTCTCTCTCTCCAAGCCGTGAGCCCTATGGGAGACCCCTAGGGATTTTCGTGAGCTATATTGGTGGTCCTAGTTGGGTTTTCCAAATCTAGGGTTTTGAACCTTAGTATTATTGATGATAGAAGGTCTACACCATTGATCCATCTTCTTCCTCTTGCTTCTATAATTTCAAAGGAGATTTTAAAGCTTCGTGGGGATAGCGAAGAACAAGGATCGAGCTTATAGTATTTTTTCAGAGAAATCTCTTCAAAGAGTTCTAACGGTTCGAGTGGATTAAGCTTCACCGGTGAAAAACATTCACCGAGGTGATATCACTAAAACTCTTAGATAATTTTGATGCTTTTTATGGTATTAAGATCTAGGGGATCCAGTTTCTGCATAATTTTTTATCCGGATCCCCCTTCAATTGGTATCAGAGCTCATGGTTAGGAGTATTTTTTATTTATTTTGATAAGGTAATTAAATGAATGATTTAATTCATGAGATGAATTAATTTAGATCTATTTAATATTGCTCAGAGTTTTTTATTATTTTATTTTTTCATAAGATGAATAAATAAATATTTATTATATTATTGAATGAGATTTGATAATTAAATCAATTTTAAAAACTAGTATTATATGTGATATAATTAAATTCAAAATAAAGAGTTTATTTTGAAATTCCTTTGAAATGATTTGATCATTAATTAATAAATCCTATGGTGTTTAACACTCTTGCTTAAGTGTTCTTGGAGATTAAAGCTTATTTCGATTTAAATTGATTCATGGATTTTCGGATTTGTATTTGATTAGAAGAATTGATACAGTTTCGGTATTTTGGCTATAACTTTATGACCGTAAGTTCGATTTAGGTCTGTCAGTACATCGTTTCGAAGCTGTCGAAAAGATCTACAACTTTCGTGAGGAAAGTTTTTCCAGAATCAATCTTTTTGAGGGTCAAAACTTGAGTCGAAAATCTAAAACGGGAAAAGGAGTTTTCTAAATTAATTTTCCAAGAGGCTTTCAAATTTTTCCTAAATTGCATTATTTGATTTTGAAAATTGTTTTATGGAAAATATAATTGTTTTATTTTTTCCAAGGTTTCATCTATATAAGATATAGATTTTTATCAGGCGATTTGATAATTGTTATCAAATTTTAAATCCTTTTAAAAATAAGAAAAAGTACTCCATCACCATGTAACATCTTTTTTATATGAGATTATAGTTATGGGTCATAATCTATGATAAATTGTTTATCATTCATGCATTCATACCAGAGGTTAATATGTAGTAGGTTTTGGTAATCTATAAAGGGTAGATTCATTCGGTTTCCCTGAAAAGGACGAATAGAATACTGGTTTCCCTAATGCCATTTAAATTCTATTTAATGCATTGGTGAACATGTTGCGGAGAAGGATGTTGCGATGTGATCTAGATAAGATGATAAAGGAAGGGATCGCGGAGGAGTTTGTGAGCTACCTTTATTCTTATCACATTCCCTTGCATCCATGCATTTTAATTTATTGACCCATAACCATTAATCTTGTATACTAATGTTTTATTATCATAAGATGATAACTGCTGTTTATTTATCATGAGATGATATCTGTTTATATGTTTAATTATTCTGTTGAAATAATTGCTCTTGATATATCATGAGTATGTAAGACTGGGGACAAGTCCCTAAGTATTATGATCTTCTACCATACACTATGTGATCCTATAGTGGGGAGTGTGAGTAAGCTGACAAGCCAAAGCTGGGCCCAATCCCTCTCACCTATGAGTGAACATGGTGAAAACTAAATAAGCAAATAGTGGGCAATAACGACACTTCGGTCGTTATACTCAAATTCAAGGGATAATGAGATTATGGGATTATACACCTTTGAAAAGTTCAAAGAATTCAGATTAGAAGTTGAGAATCAAACTGATAAAACCATAAAGACAATTCAGTCAGATCAAGGTGGTGAATACCTCACCAACGAGTTTATGGATTACTTAAGGGATAATGGGATTATCTCGCAATGGACAAGTCCTGCCTCTCCTCAACAAAATGGAGTTTCTGATAGAAGAAACCGGACCTTATTAGATATGGTTCGCTCTATGATGAGCCATACCGATGTTCCTTCATATCTTTGGGGATATGCTATACAAACTGCCATTTATATTCTAAACCGAGTTCCATCTAAGTCTATTCCATTTACACCCTATGAATTGTAGACTGGGCGAAAACGTAGTTTACAACATCTAAGGATATGGGGTTGTCCTGCACATGTTCGCAAACTCGAACCCACTAAATTGGAATCTAGGACAGAGAAATGAAATTTTGTAGGATATGCCAAAGAAACTAAGGGTTTCTATTTCTACTCCAAGGCGGACCAAACAATAGTTGTTAGGCTTCATGCCACTTTCTTGAAGGAAGAAATGGATCTCCTTAAGAAAGTTGAATTTCATGAGATGAAAGACGATACAGCCAGTATCCAAACTGAACCTAATCCTTCAACTTTAATTTCTCCTAATTCTGTTCCACTGAGAAGGTTTGAAAGAGTTTCTAGACCACCGGATAGACTTCAGTATTACAATAATGAAGTTTATCTAGTTACCCCTAATGATGAGGATAAAGATCCTAATACTTATCAAAAAGCTACATTGGATGTAGATTCATCTCAATGGAATAAAGCCATGAATGCTGAAATAGATTCTATGTATGACAACGGTGTCTGGACTTTAGTAGATCCACCAGATGGTATAAGGCCAATTGGATGCAAATGGATTTACAAAAGGAAGAAGGGTGCCGATGGTAACATGGAGACCTATAAAGCTAGACTTGTTGCAAAAGGTTATACTCAAATTCAAAGAGTTGATTATGAGGATACCTTTTCACCTGTAGCTATGCTTAAATCCATCAGGATATTGCTAGCTATAGCTGCACACCATGACTATGAGCTATGGTAAATGGATGTCAAAACTACTTTCCTTAATGGAAAGTTATGTGATTAGATTATCACAGGTAGATATAACTTTCCGGTTCCTTATACCTTATATAGTCATAGCTGTGGGTGAAGCTGGGCACTTCACTTATATGGCTGCCAGAATGCTAAGATGTTCTTAATAGTTGAGATATAGTTCTATCTCGAACTATTCTAGTGGAGACTACACATCAGTATATGAGTGCTTAAATGTACACTGACTGATTACATTCAATGAGAGACCTCTTGCATAAACATACTATCAGATAGTTGGTCTCTCATTCACATTGAATGGTTTCGATGATCCTTAGATCTGATGAGTTCATCTATGACTGGGCAGTGATCTGACTGTTTTGATTCCACCAACGTATTTTCTAACTTAGGGAATACAATACAGTGATAGTTCGATAGTCAGAAAGTTGTTTGAGTCTTGATGAATTTCAAACAAGAAATCCATGCTCATTAATTTGAGAGATTATCCAAGTTCTGGGTAAGACAGTTGATTAAGTTCAAATCCTGCGTAGGTGATTTTGAAAAAAAAATAAGTTTTGAAATATACTTTTATTAAAAGGTATCATACTTATAAAAGGATTTGTTCAAAATGTTTTTCATGAGAAATTGTTTCTCATGGCTTAATCATAAGTCTTCGAAACCCGGATGATTTGCAATGGGCTATGGGTTAGATAGTATGTCAATCTCGAAGGCCCATTAGGGATAATGTATCTGGAAGGATATATCGAATTTAAAAGTTCATGTGGCAGGATCTATAATGGTTAATGTTCATACACTGGGATTCAATTGCAACATGGATATCTCACATCACTTGTAATTCCGATGTAATTTTCATTTTGGGTCAATGGGATAACATTGGATAAGCCAGGATAAGAATGTCCCAGAGCAATCTGTGGAGGTGCTCACATAACAAATACAAGCTTAATAATTGATTAAAAGTTAATCAATTATTTTAAGTGATTAAAAGTTAATCATTTAATTAAATAGATTAATAGTCAATCTATTGTTTAAATTAATTGTTAATTTAAACTAAGGGATTATTTTAGTAATTATTTGATTAACATAATTAAAGGGGAAATGAGTTTGACCCATATCCATAAACCCATTAAAATGGACCTTTAATATAGGTCAAAGCCCATGGGTTTAAACTCTAGGGTGGGGCGCTCGCTTGAGGAATCCTAATTGGATTAGGATTTGTTTAATTGAATAATTATTGAAATATAATTCCTTTTATTATGGAATTAAAATTCAAGTGTTAGATTGCAATTAGGATTAAGATGTTATTGTAATTAGATTACAATAAGAAGTTTTAACTCCTCAAATCCCACGCCCCATAGAAGCTCACGCCCCCCTTTGTGGATTCCTAGTCTGACTAGGTTTCCTACTTTTGTGTAGGATGTTGACTTATCCCTTTTAATTAAGGAATTCTCTTATAATAGGAACTCTTTGATTAATAGGATTACTATAACTAAAGTAGTTATAGATTAAGTAAGAGTTTATTTAATTAATAATAAGAGTTATTGTTAATTAATAAATCCTACTAGATAAGATCAAGTTGGAGTAAGATTAGGATAAGATCCTAGTCTACAAATACCCCCAACACCCTAGACCATTAAGTAGAATTCTCCAGAATTTTTTCTCTCTCTCTCCTCTCTCTCTCAAACCATGAGCCCTAGGGGAGACCCCTAGGGATTTTCGTGAGCTAAATTGGTGGTCTTAGTTGGGTTTTGCAAATCCAGGGTTTTGAACCTTAGTATTATTGGTGATAGAATGTCTACACCAATGATCCATCTTCTTCCTCTTGCTTCTATAATTCCAAAGGAGATTCTAAAACTTCGTGGGGATAGCGAAGAACAAGGATCGAGCTTATAGTATTTTTTCGGAGAAATCTCTACAAAGAGTTCTGACGGTTCGAGTGGATTAAGCTTTTCCGGTGAAAAACATTCACCGAGATGATATGACTAAAACTCTTAGATAATTTTGATGCTTTTTATGGTATTAAGATCTAGGGGATCCAGTTTCCGCATGAATTTTTATCCGGATCTCCCTTCACACTCTATACATTACCGCGATCTGTTACAAAACACTATGAATTATGTGTTGATGTGACAAAACACTATTAAATTAAGCGTTGACGGAAAAAACACCCTATGAAGCATGCATTTACAGGACAAGTTGGTTATCATGAGCATGTAGGAGTTATGCATATGTTTCACAAATGAATATGTTTAAGAGTCACACAAGTACACGAGTCAAGATGGTGATATGATATGTTCGCATGTTGCCGCACTCTGATTATTTCTATGTCACAAGAAACTTTCACTACAAAAATATAGGCATTTAGCGGCAATATTTTAACGGCGTTTGATTAAAAATGCCTCGAAAGACATTAAAACGCGGCGTTTCCATAGAAACGCCGTCGATTAGATGGCGGGAACACTCTATTACGGCGTTTATGAAAAAATGCCATAGTTGGGGGACTCTATCACGGCATTTTTTCAAAAAGTGCCGTAGTTGAGGGATTCTATAATGGCGTTTTTCTAAAAAGTGACGCGGAAGACATGAGCCTTTGATGGCGTTTTTTAAAAAATGCCGCGAAAGGCCCCATATTTGGGGATTTAGGGCCCGAGCCTTTCCCTCTTCTTTTTCCCTCCACTTTTTCCCTTCCTCTCTTCCTCTCCTCCTCCTGCTCTCTACTTCGGCTCCCCTGGTTCATGCTTCCAGCTCCGGCCACCTTCTCCTGCTCCCCTGCTCCACCTCCGGCTCGTGCTCCACCTGCTCCGGCCACCTTCTCCTCCTGCGCTGCTCTGGCTCCCTTGTTCTCTCCGGTAATTTTCTCTCTCTCTCTCTCTCTCTCTCTCTCTCTCTCTAGTGAATCTAGGTTTGAGTTTTACCGCCTTCTTAATGGGGCCATGGTGATTCTTCAACGGTTTTCAGATCCGGATTGGATCGTTCAAGTAATATCTCTCTCTCTCCATCGATTCTCGATACTAGGGTTCTTCCATTTGCCATTTTTGTTTAATCCTTATCTGTATTTATAGGGTTTATCTGTTCGTTCCTATTTTATAGGGTTTATGTTCCTGTAATCGTTTTTCTGTTTCCGCTAATTTGTATATTCTTTGCTCATTGTTTTGTTGCTTGTCTCATAGGATTGAAGTGCTGTTTTCTAAACAGCTAACTTGAGTTATGATTTTATATGTGTTTGCTTAAATTAGTAAAACTGTTGCTATTTAATCATAAACCGATTATTCAATCACATATTGGTTATAGTCAAGCAACATTGTTGTCCTCGAAATATTGTATTTCGGAGCATTTATGTTCTTCGGATTATTGAGATATGTTGTGATTTTTTTATAACATTTAAAATCTCGACCGCTTTTATCTGTGGAGAGTCGTGAGGTTGTTTATGTCATTCACAGAGGGATTACGAACCAGAGCAGACTTATCACTTATGCCTATAATATTTCTGATCTTTTTACCATACATGTTCAATATGATCTGCAGCCCATGGTTTTGATCATATGACAAGTGGACTTATATTGTTGAAAAAATGAACAATTGTTGGAATTATCTAATTGGGTCCTTTTGACTTAGGAGATTCCTAGGCAGTGCTCAACATTTTATCTTTTTTGTTGATTGGTAAAAATAGATCAATATATAGAATAAAAGATATGTATAAACAAGAATTGCCAATAGGGTGACCTAAGGATGAAAACCAGGTAAACATCAAATTGACCAATCAAGCCCAAAATATGGAAGACAAAGCTAGCTCATATGCATCTAATCCCAACAAGTACTAGTTTTGCTTGTTTGCTGTTTTGGAATCTGGAGATTGACTACACGGTGAGATGATTTTTTTTTTGTATCTATTTCTGATTCTTGAATATGAAGATCTCTAGTTTTACATGCATGTTCATTTGATATTTCTACTTGTTTCTTTTTTGGGGGTAAATTAGGGTTGACCCCCAAAGAAGCTCTTTGTATCATCTTCAATGTCTGCTCAGAATCAGCATCTTAACCTTTATTTAATTCATTGGGTGACTCAACTGATTCTAACATTTATTTCTCTTTTAGTCATATACCAATATGTGCTCTCTAGGATAACTAAGGAAATTTCTTATGTCCATAGGGCTGGAATATGGTAGTTGATTGACTTGCTCCATTAATTAGGCAATCTTAAATAAAGTAGTAGTAGAAGGCCAGAAGCCTGGTAGTGTCCAAGGGATATTAAGTTAAATAAGTTTTAGCTGAAATGAAAATTTATGCATCAGGGAAAATTAGAGAGAGACTACATTAGTGTGTAACTTTTTTCTTCTTCTTTTATCCATGAAATTGTGCGTCAATCTAGATCAATCTGGATTAGAATTTTCGAGTCCAAAACATAAGAAAAGAGAGATTTTCCATTCGAAACCATTTTCTCAGTTCAGCATGCAAAAGCCTATAACAAATTGAACATCCCTACTTTCTGATTCATAGAATCTATAGACTGTTAGTAGAATCCATATACATACAAGACTCTATTGGTATCAGTTTTCCTTTGCTAAAATTTTTCAAGATACTTTGTTTATATCAGAGGAACCTTCTTGTGGCCAGGCCTTCTGGTTTTAACAATTATTGATGGGGTATGTGAGAAATAGATAAGATACTACATCAATCAAATAGGAGGGCTAACCAACAAGAATCATATAAATTACATCAGGAACAAGCTTCAAATGCAATGCAGCTAGCTAGTTGATTCCCAAGTATCCGACTAGAAAAATGACACATGAATGGGAGTTGGGACACACCATTTCGATGGTGTTTAGCTTGGAATCCTAGTATGTTTAATTGAAATTACACAGGGAAGAGATCCTTTTATTTCTTTTGATGCATGTTGTGCTTTCTAGGTACGAAGTCGTGATAACGGCATGATACATGTCATCACACCATTGGGCTGCATAATTGTTACCACAGGTTATGTTTATACGAAACTTAGGGGCTTGTGGTCTATGTTAAATGTTTAAACTGCTAATTAAAAGTGTTTATTTACTAAGTATTGACTGTGTTGGCTTAAGTTCATACTCATGCATGCATTAAACCTTAGATCTCCCGTTCAAGAATCATTGTGTGACAAGTGCATTTCTTGTATCACCTATTTGGACGGATTAGTTGTAAACTATGTCGTTTAGTTCTCTTGCGGGGCTAAATGCTGGTTAACAACTTTTCGGTCTTCTTTGTGATAAAATGTATTTGTCTGTATATGATTCTTGAATTGTCCGGTTGGACAGTTTGAGAATGCATAATCTCCAGTGTAGTCAGTTGCTCATGGTTGGTCCAAATTGAGGAAAATTTTGTCAGTCGTTTCTCTTGTTCTCTGGGTACATACTTAAACAATGTGGCATGCATGCTTGCCCCTAGTCTAAGTTGTGTACTTAGAGAACCATAGAGAAATGCTGCCGAAATTTCCTTGAAATGGAACAAAACACTTGAGCTATTGACTTCTGGGGATTATGCATTCCTGAATGGGATAGGAACACCCCACCCGTTAGAAGAAGAGTTGATGATGATAGGAAGCATGCATGCATATATATGATTGTGTAGAGGGTCAAGTAATTGACACATGTTTTATTAAAACTTACTGATTTGATAAACTTTTGTTATTTCTCAGAATAACAAACGAAGACGGACTTATAAATCTAATCTTATAACTCATGGATAAGAGTTGGATTGGAATGTCAAGGTACTTTTATCTATAAGTTTTTATGAAGTATCAAATGAATTATGTATTGTTAGTATCTAAGCAATTGTGAATGCAATTGTTGTATTACATAGGATGTCAAAGGAATATATAGAAGGGGTAAAGCAGTTTATACAGTTTGCATTAGCTCGTGGAGCGACTAATAACAATGGCGGTATAAAGTGTCCGTGTCCCAAATGCAACAATGTGGTTTACCAAGATAGACTTACAGCTTTCGACCATATGATATGTAATGGATTCGACTTGAATTATAAAATCTGGTTTTATCACGGGGAAGACATATTGCAACACACACCTGCTGTCCAAGTTTCTCAAAATCCTTATGTGCAAGACAGACATAATGAGATGGAAGATATGGTGCACGATGTGTTCGGGGTCCCAAACCAAGATGAGGCTACTAGTACTTGGGATTCCAATCCTGAGTCTGATAGATTTTTCCAATTGATAAGGGATGCGGGACAGCCTTTGTATCCAGCATGTACGAAACACACCAAGTTGTCTTTCATCGTAAGATTATATCACATTAAGTGTCTTAGTGGATGGAGCAATAAGTCATTCACTATGTTGCTTGAGTTGTTGAGGGAAGTACTCCCTGAGGGTTCAACACTACCAGATACTTACTTTCAGACAAAAAAGGTGATGTCAGATTTGGGGCTTAACTATGATAAAATTGATGCCTGTCCTAATGATTGCATGCTTTACTGGAAAGAGTCTGCAAAGAAGCAAACATGTGACATGTGTGGTGAATCAAGATGGAAGGCAGGGGATGATCAAGAGGAACGCAAGAAGAAAACTCCGGCAAAGATTTTGCGTCAGTTCCCATTAAAACCCAGGTTACAAAGGTTGTTCATGTCATCCAAGACTGGTACTGAAATGAGATGGCATGATGAGGATCGAACTAAGGATGGGATGTTAAGGCATCCTGCAGACTCACCAGCTTGGGAAAATTTGGATAAAAAGTATCCTTTGTTCGCCTCAGATGCTCGCAATGTCAGGCTTGGGTTGGCGAGTGATGGCTTCAATCCATTTAGGACGATGAGTATTGCTCACAGCACATGGCCCGTGGTTCTTATTCCCTATAACTTGCCACCGTGGATGTGTATGAAGCAGCCGAACTTTATTCTGTCCTTACTTATTCCCGGTCCCTCTGGGCCAGGAAATGAAATTGATGTTTACATGAGGCCTCTAGTTGAGGAGTTGAAGGACTTGTGGGAGAATGGGTTGACAACTTATGATGCGTCAAAGAAGGAGACATTTGTAATGCGTGCGGCATTGCTCTGGACCATTAGCGACTTCCCAGGGTATGCCATGTTGTCAGGTTGGAGCACGAAAGGAAAGTTGGCATGCCCTTCATGCCATAAGGACACTTGTAGCCGACACTTGTCTAAGAGCAAGAAGCAATGTTACATGGGGCACCGTCGTTTCTTAAAGCCGGATCACAAGTTTCGGAGGAATAGAAACTCTTTCGATGGCACTACAGAGTTCAGATGTGCTCCAACTCCAATCTCTGGGTCTGATGTGTTGTGTCAGTTGGAGGGTATTCCTTTCTCCCTTGGCAAGCAAACTGGGCAAACAGGACGAAGGCAGACGAGCCATGAGGATATGCCGTATAATTGGAAGAAGAAGAGTATATTCTTCGAGTTGCCATACTGGGAGCATAATTTGTTGAGGCACAACCTTGATGTAATGCATATTGAGAAAAATGTATGTGACAATGTGATTGGGACTTTGTTAGGTTTGGAAGGAAAATCTAAGGATGGTTTAAAAGCGCGTAACGACTTGGTTGAAATGGGAATTCGGCATGCACTTCACCCTCAGTTGCTGCCTGGTAGAAGCAAAGTTTATCTGCCCCCTGCATGCTTTTCGATGGACAAGAATGAGAAAGAGTTATTTTGCAAAGTTTTGAAGAGTGTGAAGGTTCCAGATAGTTACTCGTCAAATATTGCAAGACATGTCAATATCAAAGAGCGTAAAATTTATGGACTAAAGAGTCACGACTCTCATGTTATAATGCAACAATTCCTACCACTGGCTGTGAGGAAAACATTGCCGAATAATGTAACTTCAGTCTTAATTGAATTGAGCAACTTCTTTCTTGGTATATGTTCAAAAGTCTGTCAAGTGGAGGATTTGAGACGGTTAGAGGAGAAAATTGCGCTTACACTTTGTTATTTAGAGAAAACTTTCCCACCGGCTTTCTTTGATATTATGGTGCACTTGCCTATACACCTGGCCGCAGAGGCAAGACTAGGTGGACCTGTACAATACCGGTGGATGTATCCTATCGAAAGGTATGCCTTCAATTATAATTTTATAGTTGTGTTCAAACTTCTTGTTATCGAGAATTTCTCTTATCTTAACAAAATTTAATTCATATAGGTACTTATATACACTGAAGTCTTATGTGCGCAATCGAGCCCGACCAGAGGGTTCCATTGCAGAAGGGTACTTGGCAGAAGAATGCATGACATTCTGCTCCAGGTATCTAAATAATATGGAATCGAGATTAAACAGGCCGATGAGGAATGACGATGAAAGTGTAATAGGTAGTGCAGAGCCATATATCTTAAGTGACTTGGAATGGCAGCAGGCACATCGTTATGTGTTGATTAACTGCGATAAAGTCACAAAATATATAGAGTAAGAGCACAATCTTCATATATGTTGTTCGTTACTTATTTATTTTTATTTTTTTTTACTTACAATGATTGGAAAATGATATTCTTTGCAGGCAGCACATAAATGTACTTAAAATGACAAATCAAAGACCTAGAATGACCCCCCACGAAATCCAAAAAAAGCACACCACTGAGTTTGTTGAGTGGTTTAAGGGCTATGTAAGTCTTAACTTGTGAATTCTGCATAACACATTAGTTATGTTTTGATATATATATATATATATATATATATATATATATTAATCCTATTTGCTCTTGAAATAGGTTCAAAGGTTACAAGATTCAGGTAATCCAGTTTCTGATGAGATTACATGTCTTGCATATGGTCCACGTAAAGTCACAAAAAAGTTTAAGGGCTACGTCATAAATGGATATCGGTTTTGTACTAAGGATAGAGAGCGAGGACGCAAAAGTCAGAATAGTGGTGTTGCGGTCAAAGCAACGACTACAAGCTATTCAACTTCTAAGGACAGAACCCCCAAGGTCACAGAGATCACCTACTACGGTCGCTTAACAGACGTAGTCGAATTGACGTATTCTGAAAGCCTTAAATTTGTATTGTTTAAGTGCGATTGGGTTGATGTGAAGTCACGGGGTAGCGGAATAAAGACCGATGCATTTGGGTTTAAGCTTGTGAACTTCACACGCTTGGTTCCAGCGCACTTGGTGTCGAACGAACCCTATGTGTTGGCATCTCAGGCAGAGCAGGTATTTTACGTTCAAGATCCAACGGAAGAAGATTGGCATGTTGTCATCAAGACTAAACCAAGAGACTTCTTCGACATGAATGAAGATTCTGTTGTGGACGATAATGCATTCAGGGAGAACGAGCCATTCGACGACCAACAATTAGATGACGCTGAACATGATGATGACGGAGGTGTTGGTTGGGTGAGATTAGGAATTACTGGAGCAACTATTGATGCTCTTCCCCAAGTGTTACAACAACAGGCTTCTTCTTCCGAATCTAGTGATGCCGATGATGTTGAATCAATATATAGCGATGAAACATAATGATTATTTTTTGATGTAATGTAGAAGTATATATTCAAGAGAAAGGGGATAACCTCAGTGTACCAAGTAACAATTGTTCAATAATGATAGTGTCAATGGAAGAGATTTTTGTTGGAATTTATTTCTATTAATCTATTTCTATATTTTAATTGACTGCAACCTTTGATGCCAACTGCAATGAGTGCTCACCATTTTCTTATTTTACCTTATCCAAACTTCAGAAGTTGCTCTTAATGATATATTTATAGTATGTTAAGCTTGTATAATGAAGTTTGGAAGGTTAAGCTTGTATAATGAAGTTTTTGGATTAAACTGACGGTCAAAAATATGTTACAGCCTTGGTTTAATAGCCTGACTTGCTAAATCTCAACTCAACTTGATGTGTGGGAATAGTTTAGGCCAAGCTTGTATAATTAAACTATTTAGATGAAACTAATAGTTTTATACTTGTATAATTAATTTTATACGGTCAAAAATATGTTACAGCCTTGGTTTAATAGCTTGACTTGCTAAATCTCAACTCAACTTGCCACCTTCATTTTTTAGCGGAACAAGTATAAAAATTAATCATACATCCAACACCAATATCATCTCCAAAGAAAGGCCTTCCTGGAATTGAACATGTTGTACTAATCTACTATATTAGTAACTTCTTCTTTACAAGTATTTGGGGCCTTGGAAGGAATTGGCAACGATAAGACAGTGCAAACAAGCATTGTTACAGCCTAAAAAAGTACATCCACTATCAGCAAATGTCTGAGAATGGCAATGGAATAGGGTATAAATGCACATTCATTTGTAAACAGCACCTTGCCCCATATATGCCCTTTTATACTCTTCCTGGTATGACCATGTCTGGGAATAATTTTTATACTTGTATAATTAATTTTTGGTATTTCGACAATGATGTATGCTAGTCAGATCTCATGTCTTTGTACGTTAGATTCCTTTTCATTATGCATTTCTATCAGAAGCTAATATCAATATTTTGCAGATGGATCCTACAGACACTCCACCATCTCATTCGGGTAGCTCCTCCACACTTGCTACCGCGGCCACGAGGAAGGTCCGCGGTAAAGCAAAATGCATCGAAATACATAAGATGCCTGCAGGGAAGAAAAAAAAGGTGAAAGTAAATGAGAGAGCACAACCTGTGGGTAAGAATGCACAACTTTTGGCTGGGTATTTGGGCAATATTGCACGAGATGCCCACTTACTTCGTATCGATGTCCGGAATTGGCGTGCGATGAGTGATGCGGATAAAACCCGTGGTTTGGAAGTCGCACGGGTGAGAACAAAATAAATAGGTCATTTATTATTGAAACACACTTATGTAACTAGTTGATATATGATTAATTTAACAACGTTTTTGCAGGAGAAGTTCGATTTCCCCCCTATCGCAGAGGACTTCGTTTTGAAGTCTTTGGGTAAGAAATGGAAGGACAGTAGGTCCTCAATGGGGAGAAAACTTTTTGATTTGGACGCCCCTCCTGCTGTCAACTATGAGCGGTGCCCCTCCGATATTCCCCCGGAGCAATGGCATACGTACGTCGACTACTTGTACACTGATGAGGCCAAGGTATATTTTATTTGAATGTTAATTATGCTTATATCGTTTTCAATTATCCCTTATCTCATATGATATATAAATGTAATATTGTAGAAACGGAAGGCAGTGGGCAAAGCGAGTCGCGAGTCCCAAGAAATTCCTCATACGGCGGGCTCAAAGAGCTTCGCCAGAGTCAGAGAGGAGGAGGTATGTTCGGTTTCATTCTAATAATTTATATCACAATTTGATGCATATGGGTTAAAAATTTGTTTTTCTACTTTTGTCACTGTCATAGCGATTGGCTAGTCCATCAGGGATAGCTCCGGGCCGTGCTGAGGTCTGGATAAAGACCCACACTAAGAAGGATGGATTGCCAGTCAACTCTCAAGCAGGAGAAACGATTGTAAGTAATTTAAATATTCATTATATCATATAACACTTTAATTGAAATTCAAGATAGTAATTGTTTCAAAATGTTTGCAGAACAAGTTGAAGGATGTGCTCAGCCAGTTACCGGCGGTTGGCTCACAAGATAGCACGGGCCGAAATGATGTTCTCTCTTAGGTCATGGGGCCTGAGAGAGATGGACGCATCCGTGGATGTGGATTGGGCCCGACTCCCACTAGGTTATGGGGGTCATCTTCGAGACATTCCGGTACTATAGGCTCCTCATCTGGCGAGACCCAAATGCTAAGGGATGAACTTGAGGCGACGAAATCTCAGGTGGAGACCCAAAAAGCTCAGATGGAGGCCCAAGCCGCTAAGATTGAGGCCCAACAATCTCAGATGGAGGCCCAACAAACTCAGCTCAATGAAATGCAGCGGATGTTCAACCAGTTCTTACAGGGGCAGCAGGTATATATACTAACAAGCATTAAATAATCATTTTTTAACTTTAGATTTTCATTCATTTATTTATTCAATTTTTTCACAACAGGTTGCAGGTCAGGGTACTCCAGCACCACATGCTTCTCCAGAGGTAAATGCTAATTTGAAAAGATTTTAGTTTTCATTTTCATTTGCATTGTATATAGAACACCAGGGCGTTTAGTCGTATTATGGTAAGCATTATAAAATCCATGGTGCACCTAAAACAACAAATCAAAGTATAAAACATTAATATTCACACACACACACACATATACACTTGTAAAAATGCACGTGCAATGCACGTAAAATATATCAATTGATTTAATTCACTCAACATTTTTACTTTTCTTGTTAGCATCAAATTCTTTCACACCTAGGCACATGTTCTTTAAATCTAGATTCAAGAGAGAAACAAGAACTCTCACAATGGAAACTACTCTCCAGAGCTGATTTTCCCTTTTAACCCGTATTCTTATGTTTTTATTGTAATGTCCTTTGGGCATCAAATATGAAAAATAAACCTATCATAACAATAGAAAACAATATACACAATTAGAAACATTCCGTGCTAGTTAAATTGAAGTTATTGACAGCGTCAATAATTGAGTTCATGAATTGTTGAGAAAAGGAAGATGATTTGAAAGCTAAGTTTTTCTATTAGCTTTTCATTTTATATTGGCCAGACTGGTGGAAATATGAAGTTATGGATGCTACTTTTTGTAGTAATCTCTTTCAACAAAATAGCCGGTAAAGGTACACATAGTGTAGTGGTATTATAGCTTGCCATGACATTGGATTATGTTGCAAAAGGAAGCCTAAGTTGTTGCTCCAAAGGGGGATTCTCAATTAGCTTAGTTATACAGTAGCACTAGACAGACTTGAGTATGGCATTTATTTTCAAGTCTCTTGTTTCTGGATCTTAATTAGCTTAATTTTTTTTATTTTAACTTGTGATTCTTTGATAGTAGTGGACTAGGGACAGTGATTTGGGACTTTTGCAGCTTCTCTTTTGTTGATTTAACAATGATTATGTGGATGAATAGACGTCGTTCATGTAAAGGGTTTGGGCTTTTGGGCATCTCAAGAAAGAAATAGAAGACTCCAAAACTAAAAGAGGAAAAAATATTGATTTCTTTAGCAGTTATTAAATGCACTCCCTCTATGTACTACTGCTAACAAACTTCTATTGTTGTATGGGTTTGTTCTTAAAGCAATGGAGTGATTCTAGTGCATAATTATAGTAGTGGGATTGATTTATCCATATGGAAACTTAGCTAGGAAAATTTAGTTTCATAAATTCTTTTAATAGTGGGTTCAGGAAAAATTGAGGTTCTATTCTGATATCTTCTATCTGGATATGTTGGCATAACACCATGAACTCTTATCTGAGGACAAAAGGGAATGCTATAACATGGTTGTTCCTTGAATCTATCATTGATATGCATTAGCTTGCTGGGCATATGGCCGAGGCTAGAGATGGTTCTTGTTTGGGCAGAGGGTTATTGATGGGTGTGGTGAGTCTGCTGCGGACTAATGCCAGATGGAATTATTGGGATGGTGGGGATCCATCTATTGCATTCTCTTGTTGAGTTGCATTTCTTTGAAGTATACTTTACAAGTAAGCTATTAACTGTTAATTGCCTATTTTAAGTTGCATTTATTTTTTAAGTATACTTTACTTGTAAGCTATCAACTGTTAATCTCAAGTAGTAAATGAGAAAGGTGATATACCGATCAAAAAAAAAAAAAAAAAAAAAAGGAGAAAGGTGATATGACTTATGAGGAAACAGGGACTGCTAACTATTTCCCCTTTTTTTAGGCATAGTGGGATATTCAATAGTGGAATATCCTTGTCCCCAAAAAAATTTCTGGAGGAAGACACACACCGAGCTCACCACCGAACCCCTTTTAGGCATAGGTTCCTTCACCCTCTCTCTCTCCATTCTATCACTTTATTTTTTTGTTTTTTCCTTGGCATAGTGACAGAGCCCCTCTCTCATCTCCATTTGGTGGTGGAAAGGAAGAGAGGGATATCCTCTCTTTACCCTCCCTCTCCGTTCGTGGCCATCTCTAGCAGCAACCACGGCCACCACACTGTGCATCTCCATCGCCCTCTTCAGCTCGCCAACAACGGCCACCACCTGTCCACGCCATAAAACAGAGGCGTGTACGCTTGTATCAGCCCCAGAACAATCCCTGTAACGGCCATCCTGCTGCCTCCTTGACACCTCGAGTGGCCACGTCCCATCCTTCTCCTTTTCTCCACAGCAGTAGCAGGTGAGTCCTCTTTTCATGTTCTTTAAATTAGATAGAATTAGATTAGTTAGAAATTATGTTAAGTTTGTTTTGTTAGCTTTGGATTAGTCTTAACTTATGCTAAATCTACTTGTGGTTAGTTCTTAGGTTAGTTTTAAACTAGGATAAATCAGTTTGTTTTTTGATTAGCTTTTATGTAGCTTTAAATTAGATTCAATCAATTTCTGGATCAGTTTTTTTTAGATTGGATTAAATGTATTTTGATTAGTTTCTACTAAATCTGGTTTTAGATTAGACCCTAGGGTCAATCTTAAATTAGCTTGTTAAAAAAAATAATAATCTGTTTTATGATAGTTCAAAATTTCATTCTTAGTCTTGTGAAGTTATTAGCATGTCAATTCCATTAGCTAGGTTAGCATTAAGGCTGTAATAAGTTAGTCCTAGTTTAGTCGTTAGAAAGTTTAACATATGATTTTCTCCTAGGTGAGAAATCTACTAAGAGGTAAGCCTTTACTTTTTGAGATTTTCATATTTCAAAATAAACGCCGTAATATCTGCTGTAGATTGTAAATGGGAGTAGAAATCCTGTAAGGCATTAGATCCCTCGACCTTCCTCATAAGAGGGAGCACACCATACCATTGGAGTAGAGTAGGGCTAGCTGGACCAAAATATCACGAATTTTGTATTGATTCCATATTTAAATTTCGATGAAAATTGCGACTGCAATATATGCGTATTGCATGTGCATATGCATATACGTATAGATCCATACATATGTATTAAGTACATATCATCCAACATAGGGTTGGTTGGTAAATAGAGATACATGAATTTTCCAAGGACAATTTAATTCTTAGACAACATTATTTTTTGATCGGTAAATACTATACAACATTCTTATGTCTCAAAGCAGAGGCCCTTATGAATCCATATACAACAAAGGGTTGGTGTTAGTGAGGCACTATCTGCATTTTCTAGGGGTCCCAAAGGGTGAAACCTAGTGAGAGGAAGACAAAGACAATGGACCCCAAACGAAGGTGTCACGCCATTTACGACGGACAAAGAGAGAAAAAGACATTATAAATAAAGTTGAGAGGCCCCTAATCAAGGAGCAGATCTGCTGTGCTTCATAGCCCAAAAATATCACTAACTGAACTTTCCTAATCGTCCAAGGTTTTTATTCCTGGTTATTACGCCACTCTATTCATTGCCAGAATATACAAGACAAGTATACAAATATCAATGTACTGAAATTTTGGATGCTAGTAGAATTCTCTGAGATTTATTCTCTTTAAAAAGACCCTTCAATCTTAGAGCTGCAGTAGTATATTCTTGGATCAAGCTTCAAGACCGGAGTCAAAAGGTCGCTGGGCTTGTTGGGATCTAAAGCTTCATCAAGAACTCTGGCTTAATCTAAATGGGGCATGCACCTATGATCACACCATGTAGTATTTTGATCTTTCCAAAATGTGTCTTCCTACATCATGAAATTTTACCCAACACCATATATATAATGTATGAAATACCTATGACAGGAGGAATAAACATAATTTTCTACCCAGTTTGAATTTGCACGGTCGTTGGTATTGCAGACACTGATAGGGTCTTTTGGGCCATCCCCCACTGATTGAACAAGAAATTTTTTTTTTGAGATGCTAGTTCTGCTTTATGCTTCATTCATGGCTTTCAAGTAAAGCCCTCAATATGGCGTGAAATTGCTTAGATTTGGTGTGGTGTGCTGTTACTGATGTTTGCATGCATGTTAGTGATTGAATCTTTTTTGCATATTAATTATGAAATCTGTAAATTTTATCATTTCAATATTCTAATAAATAATTTTATTTAATTGTGTTGTAGGAGGGAGCAGGGAGCACACACTTGTCGAGTTTTAGAGGTGCAGGAGGGAACCAGCAAGATGAAGATAGTTAGACTTACGATTTATTGACACTTTTTTATGGACATGTGTATTGTATTATTACATTATGATGGGCACCTGTGATTGGATGTATTTATTTTATACTGATTTTCATGTCGAAATTTTTTTTTATATATAATGTCATTATGGACAAGATTTTGTTTATTTAATATTGTTGACAGGTACAACACACAGGTAAAAGAAATATTTATATTGTTGACAGGTACAAAACAGGTAAAAAAATATTTATATTATTGATAGGTACAAAAAAGGTTTTAAAAAAATTGAAAAAAATATTTTCATTTTTTTTTTGTCATGACTATTCACGGCATTTGGGAAATGCCATAATTGATATTGGTAACTATAATGGCGTTTATGAAACGCCGTCATAGACTCACCTTTCACGGCGTTTATATAAATGCCGTGAAAGGTGAGTCTATGACGGCGTTTATCTAAACGCCGTGAAAGGTGAGTCTTTGACGGCATTTATATAAACGCCGTGAAAGGGGAGTCTATGACGGCGTTTCTCAAAACGCCGTCATAGAGTGTCATATAACGGCGTTTTTAAAGTGCCGTCAAGATAAATGCCGCGTTTGCCTTCCCCGACGCGAGCAATAACGGCGTTTTATTTGAAACGCCGTTATTGACTATAACGGCGTTTTTTGGGTTTTTCACGGCGATTTGAAAACGCCGTTAAAAGTCTGAAATTTTGTAGTGTTTTATCGATTATGTAGATATAAAATGGATTATGACATTGATAATATAGAGGTTATGTTATGTAGTTAGTTAGACTGTATATACGTCGAGTGTTTTCAATACTCAGTTGTTGTAGGGAAGTATAGAGCAGGAACACACGGCAGAGCCATTGGTTGAGGAGTTATACGTCGAGGAAGAAAAAGAAGGTGAGCCTCCAGTTGAGGATTGTGGCCATACTATTAGGCCTTGTTTTTTACATTTTGAAATGATTGTAATAAACTTAGGTTATTTTCAGGATGTTAGATTATTGGACAAATTGCAGTTGTGCAGGATGGTTTGAGTTTTATATATATCGAATTTTATTAGTGCTATTTTGGAGACTCATGTTTAGCTTGCCTTGCATGTATGGGTTTGAAGAGGTTTAAGAAATGTAATGGACCCAAAGTTCTATTATATCCAAGGTGGGGTTTTGAGGTTGTTACAGAATTCACGCATGCAAGGTGAAATGAAGGAAAACTATCGGGGTCCTATTACAGGATGTGTAGCGGTGGTTTTTAAAAATTGCTGCTAATATATAGTTAACAACGACGGTTTTCACAGAACCGCCTCTACTATTTACATAATCAACGGTTTGGTTATTATAAAACCGCCGTTGATATCAAGACGGGAAGTCAAAATGGTAGAGGAACTCTTTTCAACAGCGGTTTGTTCATAACCGCCGTTACAAACTATATAACAACGGCGGTTTATTAATAACCGCCGTGGAAAAGAAGCGGCAATCAAGCTTCTGCTGCTGTTATACGAAATAATAACAACCTTCTGCAGCTAAAAAACCGTCGTTAAAGGCCTATAGTTTTGTAATGAATGGGAGACGGCTTTATAAAACCATAGTTAGAAATGGTATATGTACGGCGGTTTCCAAAAAAATAGCCGCCAATATCATAGAAGAATAATAATCTACTGTGGTGATGTAAAACCGCCATTCTATGTGATTAGTAGCGGCAGTTTTCTCTAGCTGCCACTAAAAATCAGATGCTAAAGGCTCGTAGTGTTGTAGTGGAGAAATAGAAGTACGGGGCGTCTAGGGTTTGGAATGAGTGAGAGAGAGAACAAGGTTGGCGGCTAGGGTTTTAAAAAGGAGTGTGGGGCCTAGGGTTTTGAAGTAGGAGGTGACTAGATTAGGGTATTAAAAGGGAGGGAGGAAAGAAGTGGGCGGCTAGGGTATTAAAAAAAGGAGGGAGAAAAAGTGCGTCCCACCATTTCTGCGCCAAACCCTAAGAGACAGTGTTTTAAAAAGGAGTGTGGCGGCTTGGTTCTCTGCCATAAATTTTGGGACCGTTGGATCCTCGATGGGATGACTGTGAGCTCAAAAGCAGTTGCTAACTGTGCTATGTTGCCCACCCAACAACTTTCCATTTTGAAATATGGAAAACAATCACGTGATGCGAGGAGGCGTCCGGAGTTCCTTTTCCAGTCACGTGTCCCTTATTAATTTCCTTGTAACTGTGGTTAAGATTTATTCATCATTAGGGTTCACCCATTTACCCTAGTTTTTAAAAAAATTTTAAAAAGAAAAGTTAACCATAGGTATTAAATTTTTTTAACCAGAGTTCATGGACCTGAACGGCCTTTGTGAGCAAACTACTGCTCTTAAAATATTAGACCACGAAGAAAGGTGCCGTAAATAATATTATCTAACCCATTTAGTCATCATTTGTGGGCACGACAAAATTTCTAGCCCTACCTACCTCAACCAAAATTTATGGTAGAAATTAAGGACCAATGGACCGGGTTCAGGTTGGCTGTCCGGATCAACATGTCATAGTACCTAGTTTATTTGATCTATTTGATCCTGTTACTTTAAATGTTATCACTTAAAATTAAACTAATATATTTAGGGACTAGGCGGGCCTTTAGGGTTGAGCGGTTCTTCATGGTGCTGGATTGGGTATTTTATTTTATTATTATTATTTTTTCTTCCCATTTCAACGTGATCCAGATCAGGTTGGGTATGTCGTCATAATCACAAACCCGAATCTATTTGACCCGACCGCTCCCTAAGAATTTGGTTTTATCCTAGTCACGTAAAAGACATTGGTTGCCCTCGCTTTCATATGACAAGCCTCACCGACTCACATGTATTATGTATATATGTTATTAACTTATTATAATATCTATCTGGCCGGCCTTGGATTGTCTCTGGCGAAGCCAGAAAAGGCTTGTCTCGGGGTTCCATCGAATACGGGACAAGTGGTGGATAAGGTCCAAGTTGAACCTAGTCTCAAATTCTCAACAACCCGACGACTGAATTCTTCCATCCTTGGCACTCACGAAATCCCCTTCCACACAAAACAGGGTTCATTCAATGAAACTATGACTATAAAACTCACTCAGCAGTACTGGAGAATTTGTATGTGAAGTGTTGCTTAATAGATCGAGTGAGAGAAATATGGAATATTCCGGTGAAAAGTTCGACGTCATCGTCATCGGTGCAGGGATCATGGGGAGCTGTAGTGCCTACCAGATTGCTAAACGGGGTAAGAAAGTCCTACTCCTCGAGCAATTCGATTTCTTGCATCAACGAGGATCTTCCCATGGCGAATCTCGCACTATACGTGTGGCCTACCCAGAGTATTACTACTCCACCATGGTTATCGAGTCGGCTCGCTTGTGGGAGGAAGCCGAATCGGAAATTGGGTATAGGGTCTATTTCAAGACCCCTCATTTCATCATGGGTTTACCCGACGACAAAAAATTTCAATCCGTGATCACGAATTGCCAGTCCAATTCGATTCCCCATTGCATCCTCGACCATCTACAAGTCTCGGAGCGATTCTCTGGTAGATTTAAATTACCTGAGAATTGGATTGGAATGGTGACCGAGATAGGTGGTGTAATTAAGCCCACAAAAGCAGTTTCTATGTTCCAAACGCTAGCCATTCAAAAGGGAGCTGTTCTTAGAGATAATATGGAAGTGGAGGAGATAAAAAGTTGTGACCAGAGTGGGGGGATATGGGTTTGTACAAGCAATGGTGAGAAGTTTTGGGGGAGAAAGTGTGTGGTGACAGTTGGGGCTTGGATGAAGAAGTTTGTTAAAACGGTTAGTGATCAAGAACTGCCAATTCAACCTTTACAAACCACTCTATGGCACTGGAGGATCAAGGATGGGTTCGAGAAGGAATTCTCAGTCGACTCCGGTTTCCCTACGTTTTCGAGCTATGGTGAACCTCACATATATGGAACACCATCATTGGAGTACCCTGGTTTGATCAAGATCGCCGTGGATGGGGGCAACCCATGTGATCCAGACAAGAGGACATGGGTTTCGACTTTGCTAGAAAGCTCGGTAACGCAATGGATTGAAGGGCGATTCTCCGGCCGCATCGACTCAACTCAGCCCGTATTCACACAATCGTGCATGTACTCAATGACCCCTGATAGCGATTATGTGATCGATTTCCTAGGCGGCGAGTTCGGGAAGGATGTCGTGATCGCAGGAGGATTCTCAGGTCATGGCTTCAAGATGGGCCCAGAGGTGGGGAGGATTGTGGCTGACCTAGTGCTCAATGGAGATGCAATGGGTGTCGAGCTAAGGCACTTTAAGTTGCGAAGATTTGAGGAGAACCCTAAGGGGAACATGAAAGAGTAGTAGGACCAAGCCTAGAAGCATAGTGATTGAATAAGACCCCATTTGCATGTGAAATGTAATGGACAAATCCTGCGTTCATTTGTAGTTGTTGTTCTCTCATCTTGTGTGATGCTAAATTTCAGAGCTAGGGTAGCAGGGTGTACTTGCTATTTCTCTCTTAATATTTTCCTACCCGGTTATGGTCTAGACATTATTGCTCATTGTTTTAAACTATGATCAAATCTACTCCATATTAGGGTTAGTCGTCTCCAAATATATATTGGTGATAATTCAACATTAATAAGAAAAAAAATTGAGTTATAGGTAAGGAGTTAAAGTTTTCTTGATTGGTTAGGAAACGATTAAGAACACTAATAAAAGTCTTTTTCAATCGATTCCTGCCTCTCCATCTATTATTTTAAAGCCTGTGGTATTTGCATTTTTCCATCAAGAATTAAAGAGGATTGGACTTGAATGGCGTGTTCATTGTTCCGAGCCTATCCATTAGGGTACGTTCTTTTTGCGGAACTGTAGAGGACCAGGAACTTCAAAGTTCCTGGAACATTTGAGATCCGGATTTTGACATTCTTGAAATATTTACAGTTGTGTTCTTTTCGACTTGGATTTTTATGATCAAATTCCTAGGAGATTGTAAGTTCACTGTTCTTTTGACATGGAACTTTAGGGTTGGAAATTTAACATTAAAAGCTCATTTCTGTATAATTTCTTAAATGTACTTGTAATACAATATAATTTAATTTAATTTTTCTTATACTTTTAAATACAAGGTGAATATAATTGGTTTACATTTTTTATGACTTAGTGTATCCATATCATCATTCCACAATATTCTACGAGTGAATTGATATAAAGATAAATTTGAATAAAAGCAAATAATCAACTTAATATTGTCAATACTTATGTAATCCCACAAGCAAAATATAATCAAACAACTATAAGGTATCATAAACAAAACAAACATAATAAAAAGTATCTAAAACACTATAAAAGCATCCTATAAAACTTTTTAATCAATCTCTAACCACCACCTAACAAGTGTGAATAACATATTACAATCCAAAAAGCAAATAATCTACATCTAAAATAACTAGTCTAGACAAATAGGTCAATTATGGGCGGAGACGCTTCAGTAGCCATCTCGTCCTCAAGTTGTCATTCATCCCGTAGAACAAGTTCACCCTTTTTTTATCAGAAGACAAATATTCAGCAGCTTCAATTATTAAATCTTCATCTAACTCGGGAATTTTTTCAAGTTCGACCATCAATGGTTCCATGTCAACCTCAGCAGTAGTATTGTTTATGGCCTCAGCTATAAACCTTAAGTTAGCATTCATGGCTGACAATTCGTCCAACGATCCCTCACGCCTAGTCTTCTTCTTCTTTCTTGCTTCATTGTTTAACCGAGATGAAGAAGCTCCTAATGGTGCAGATGGTGCAGGTACTTCATTTCTTATAGGATTATCCCATTCGTGAAGGTCCTCAAGGCCAGTCCTCATATCTTCGATGTTAGTGCCCCTTGAAAAAGTATCATCCTGATTAGTTGTGTGTTCAGCATCAAATCCACTAAGCATTCCATTGCCATTCGCAGAATCATTGGCTATGATTAAAGAGAGACTATCAAAATCAGGAATTGACTTGGTCCTGTATGGTCTAGCATCAGAGTGACTCTGTAACAAATATATACATGTTAATTAGAACATAATTAATCTAAAAAATATAAAAAATCAACTAATAAAATAATAATAAAATCTTACCTTCAAGTATTCATCCCAAACGCTATCATCTGCTGTAACCATCTTCTTCGTGTCATCCCAACCAAAACCACTCTGATCAAGGAGAGTGGAAATAGCCAAATATTCTTTCTTCCATCTCTTGATTCGGCTTCTTACCTGCTCCTTGTTCAATGATATTCCCAGCTTCTCGTATATCGCATTGATAACTGCTTGGTAAGCCTGAGGTTTCCAACCATTGTCTCCTTTATTACCTTTATTGTACTCATTAGTGAGAGTCTCAATACATACCCTTTCCATAGGAGAGTTCCAGTTTGCATTTTTACACTTATCTTTTGACTCTTTCGATTGTGCTGTTTTTTGACTCATCCTAATGCAAAATCAATAATACAAAATTATTATATACTAAACATCAATCCTTTTGAATCAAAAAAAAAAAACATCAATCCTTACACAATTTATGGTTTTAAGGTAAACATTCATTCACATTTAAATCATTCAAAAATAAATATCCCTTCAACATTCAGAAAATATAAACATCCTTATCCATTAAACATTCAAAAAACAAAACAAAATGTTCATAATAAATTCATAAGCTTTCTACATGTTAATTAACTATTGTATTCATTCCACATTTGTATTGCTAATTCATCCATTTTTGTTGTCCATGCATCATTTGTGTCAAGACCCGAAATATCCTCCATTACTATAGCATCATTAGATTCCAAGTCTTCCTCATCATCACAACGCTCATCCTCAAGTAAATCAGTGGGATCCTCAGTTGAAATAAAATTATGAAGCGTACAACATGCTAGGACAACCAACACTTGCACCTTAATCTCAAAGAATGGTTCTGTCCTCAAAACAGCCCACCGTTTCTTTATTAATCCGAATGCACGTTCAATGATATTGCGTAGTGATGAATGCCAATAATTGAACAACTCTTGTGCATTCTCTGGTGCATGTCCACGTTGTTCAGATCGATGGTATCGTACACCACGGTATGGAGCAAGGAATCCTGGGTAATGCCCATATCCAGCATCTACCAAGTAATATTTACCTATAAAAAGGAGTGACACATAACAAGGTTATTATCGTAGGCACTCATTTGAAGTGCTAGAATGCTATGGGGTTACCTGCAGGGATAAGCAGCTTGGTAGGTGCATCTCTGACGGCAGCCTTTAATACCTTTGGATCCCTTGCAGATCCTTCCCATCCAGCCAAGACATATGTAAACTTCATGTCAAACCCTACAGCTGCCATGACATTTTGTGCAATTCTTCCATTTCGGGTACGATATCTTGGTTGATCTTCAATATTTACCATTGCTGGGATGTAGGAACCATCTATAGCTCCAACACAGTCCTATTATGAATCGAAAACCAAGATAGTAAGCACTTATAATGTATCTCTTTAATAAATCAACTAACTGTAGTATGTGTCACTACCTTAAAATAATGTGAGAATGATCTCTGGGTGACACTCTGCTGCAATAGTGTGTCATTTGAACCGGGTTGTTTCATATAATCACCGGTGATTCTTTGGATAGCCCTTAATACACTGATAAAGTGTCGATGAACTGTAGACACAGAGTGACTAAAATAAAAGGCAACAACCCTTAGCCGAACGTTGTGACCTATGACATATAAAAACATCGCCACTTGCTCCTCCACATCAACATTCTTTGTAGAACGAAGACCTTTATTCTTTAATACTTCTACTAATTTAAAAAATGTAGATTGGTACAAACGCAATTGATTATGAGTATTTCGATTATCATAGAGTAGCAACCGATGGATAAATGCGTGTCTTACTTCATCTATACTCCGTCTGGGTTCTCTAATTGCATAACAAGGACGCATTATTTTTTTCGATATCGTGTGCACAGCAGCCATGATCACTAAACCAGCGGCACATATCAACAACTTTCTTTTCTTTGTGTTATTTTCATAAGTGTCCATCTTTTCCTGATGGTGGCATGGAAACAAAAAAGTTTAACAAAAAAGTTTCCTGATGGGCTGCACATCTTTTTTTTAATAAAATGAGAAACAGTTATAACTCTATTTTAAGTGGCTATGGAACTATTATCTGTTAGAATTGATCAGCTATGTAAAGAACTGGATGACAGCTAATGGTTCAGGCCATGGTTATATTAGTCCTCAAGAAACTGTAGCGAGAAGGCATCCACATATTCAATGGAGGGAGCTTCATTGTAAGAACAAGTTTTCTGGCATTCAGTTTTTGTACCATAAAAGGAAGTATATCAAGTTATCAACAAGTAGATCATGGGGAGAAAGATGTAAATGGCTGATTTGAGCTTGAGAAACCAATAAAGCTTTTGTATAATAGTAGCTTTCTTAAACTAAGTGAATGCTAAGCCATACAGTTTGTGAAGCTTGATACAGAGATCCCAGATATCAATGCTAATGCTAAGCGTTTACAGATTCAACTTAAAAACAATAAAGCAGTGTATGCTAATTCTAAGCGATCCCAAATATCAATGCTTTTCTATCAAGTGAATGCTAATGCTAAGCCTTTACAGCTATGCAACTAAGTGAATGGTATTGCTAAGCCTTTACAGATTCGACTTAATCAGTTCTTTCAAGTTTCAACTTCTTATAAATATCAATAAAAAAAAAACTTATAAATAAGGTTTGTCGGCAGCAACATAGATTATATTTTCATCAGTTTAGCTCTAATTGGTAGTTTAAGGCTGTAAGCTCCTATTAGTTTGATTTTTTGGCTATGCACAACAACCCCACCAATGTCTAATCTGATTTAAAGAATGTGAGATATGCAAATTGCAACATATTGGAGAAAATAATATTTTTTTAACATCATTAAACCGTTAAGAAAATCTGCGATTAGGTAAAAAATTAAGAAGAAAACATCATAAAATTTATGATCAGGAATTTTTTTCTTTTTAAAAAGCATCTATGATAAAGAAAAAAGAGAGGAAACACAAAAAAAAACCCTTTAGCGCAGAGAGAGAGAGAGAGAACAGATCATGCTCCAAAAAAAAACACAAAAACAAAAAGTAGTTCCAATGAAAATCCCAATTGCTATATTATAGAGAATACAATAAAAAGAGAAAGAGTGAGGACCATTAGTGCCTAAATCCCGATGTAGATAAAGCATTCATTTGAAAAGGAAGTGGCCACAGAGAAAAGAAAATTTGAAAAGGAAGTGGGCACCACAGAAAAATAAAATAAAAAATCCAGTGGGAAACTCGGTCAGGCCTAGGGAGTGATAGTGCCTCAATGATATGTACCTTGGCACATAACAATCAATCCGGCCATGCGTGGGCATGGGCATGCCGCTGATGGCCATTTCACACAAATTGTCAAATAACGGGTGAGCAATTTCAACATTACCACATTGGACAATAATTTGATAAGGTTTTTGGAGAATGGCACCCAAACAGCGTAGCCATGATTAAGGTTTTTGATCTCGACAGTAATGGAGTGCTCCCCTAAAAAAAAAAAACAAATACTGACCTGGAGTTACTTGACGGTGGCCGGCGACTATTGCATGAAGAACAGTGGGATGAATGATGACGATCGGTAGAAACCTTTTGGAGAATGGCACCCAATCTTCTTCTCTCTCGTGAAGTATGTGATAAGGGTTGTGTAAATGGGAAGAAGTTTATATGGGATGAAAGACTTTTTCATCAGGCTCCTCTCAAATAAAAGTTCCATGTAAGTGGAACACTATGGATCCTGCTCTTTTAGATGGAAATACATAGTTCCACTTTTCATGGATTTTTAACTTCCACGGATCTTTAAAGATCCGGCACTTTGTGTAAAAGAACAAGCCTAGATTTTTGAAGTTCCGGGATTTTAAAAGTTCTGTCTCAAAGTTCCACAAAAAGAACACACCCAAAAATAATGACGGGTACAAGTATGTGCTGATACCCTATTGATTATTGAAGGGACGTATTCTTCTCCAGTTGTAACCCGTTTTGGTAAAACCGGTTACGCCCCTGAGGTGGCTACATGTCTCTTTTGACACCTCTTAACTATGGTTAAGATTCACTCACCACTAAGGTTCACCCACATAATCTTAGTTTTTAGAAAAAAATTATAAATTTTTTTATTAACTGTGGTTAAAATTTACCAACTCCTAGGGTTAATTTTTTTAAAATATTTTTTCTAAAAACCAAAGAGAGGTGGGTGAACCCTAGGGGTAGGTGAATCTTAACCACAGTTAAGGGGTATAAAAAGGGACATGTGGTGACCACAGAGTTGTAAAAACCGGTTACAACCGGAGAAGATCACCGGTCATTATTGAATGGTGGGTGGAAAGATTCTGTCGTAATATTCTTTCATGTGGTAGCATAACATGTTGCTCAACTAACGTTCATGATATCATGAATTTTTTTTCTTCTATTTTTGTTAGTGGCTGGGTTTTAATGGGGTCATCAGCGACCCATCATCCGATCAGACCAAGCAACCGGCAATCCCCGACCTACGTGGATCTCATAGGAATCGCCATTTATTTTAGGGGTTGCCTTGCATTTTATTATCTGAAATTGTGAGTTTTGACTCAAATTCTGTATATGGGTTTTGTTGGGAAGTTGGTATGGATCTTACTTAGATCCTTGATGACCCGGTGTGCGACTCGAGTGACCTGATTAATAGGCAATGTGTGGGGTTCACCCGTATTTCTGACCCGTTATGTTTTCCCGTTGTAACCCTAGATATTTAAAGGGTTTTCTTTGAGGATGCGGGATAAGGGGTTTTTTCGAGGGTTTCAAAAAGAGGGTTTAGAGAGGGCTTTAATACACTGTTTTTCTCCCGTATTCTTAATGGATTTATTGCCGTTTTCTCCCGTGGACATAGGCACCTTACCGAACCACGTATATCTTGTTTCCTTTGTGCGATTGCTTGGTTTCTTGTTTTCTTATTTCTCTAGATTTGTCGAATTGATTATAACCAATGTATGGCATGTTCCAGAGTTAAAGAAAAGTTTACTTTCTTTGGGTACGCTTGACTCAAATGGTTGTAGTTATAAAGCTGATGGTGGAGTTATGAGGATTTTCAAGAGAGGTGCTCTAGTTGTGATGAAGGAATATTTGAAGAATGACATCTATGTGTTATAGGGCAGTACAGTTACAGGTGCAGCTGCTGTATCATCATCAAATTCGGATCTTGACACCACTAGGTTATGGCATATGCGATTGGGGTATATGAGTGAGAGAGGTCTGACATTGTTGAGTAAACATGATTTACTTTGTGGTCAGAAGACAGGGAAGATGGACCTTTGTGAGCATTGTGTCTTTGGAAAACAGTGCAAAGTTAAGTTCAGTACGGTTGTTCACAGAACCAAGGATACTGTGGACTATATTCATTCTGATATTTGGGGTCCCTCTCGTGTCCCCTCTCTAGGTGGTGGTAGATACATGTTGATATTTATAGATGATTATTCAAGGAAGGTCTGGATATTTATCTTGAAGCACAAGAATGAGGCTTTTGTGAAGTTCAAGCAATGGAAGGCTTTGATCGAGAAGCATACAGGGAAAAAGATCAAGCGTTTGAGAACTGACAATGACATGAAATTTTGTGGGGGTGCTTTTAATGAGTTCTGCAAGAATGAAGGATAGTGAGACATCGAACAGTCAGATACACTCTGAAACAGAATGGTGTAGTTGAACGAATGAATAGGACATTGTTGGAGAGGGCAAGATGTATGCTCTCTAATGCTGGGTTGTCCAAGGAATTTTGGGCTGAAGATGTTAACACAACTTGTTATTTGGTTAACATGTCTCCATCGAATTCTATCGAATGCAAGACTCTTGAAGAGGTATGGTCTGGGTCTCCTGTCAATTACACTGATCTGAAAGTATTCGGCTGTGTCGCGCCCTAAAATACCCCCTACGAGTTAGGATACTTTGGCAACGTGACTTATCCTTCAAATCATCCTGCAAGAGTATACAAGGCAAGCTAAATAGTGAACTGAAAATTTCTTTGATGACTTAACTGTATTCCAAGTGCAATTGATTACAATACCTGAAGATAAACTAAGATATGCACATAAAATCCTTAACTCGAGTTACCAACTCAAGGGATACATATATCCCCAAAAATAAAACTCAAAATACATGTCTCTCTCACTCAACCCAACCATTGGCCACATGCCAAGACTCCTAACATCTGGACGACAATCCCGAGCAAGCTCCTACTCTTCATGAACCGCCTTGATCCGAGAACCCAGAGCATATGTAAAGAACTGTGAACCTGCCGACGTCAATATGTACAGTTGAGGATGGAATACTCAGTGAGTACAAGCTACTAGCTAACAATAGTGTTAGACATGTATGCCCACAAAGCCATTCCGGAATTGTATTTATCTATTTTTAAATCAATAAATGCATATTTTACATTCACACATTGTCTTCTACATTGGGTAATATATCAAAAGTATTTCATTGGATGAGATTACTTTTTCCCTTAGGTAACATTGTAGGAAAACCATCCAATTAGTTGATAACTGATTGCTAAGGAGATATGGTTTTTCCAGTTCCTTGAAGACCTAAAAGTGTTCTAAGTTAATCAGGATACATCTGGACAATGTATTCCTAATAACTTACACATTATTAGTTCCATATGATGGAGTGATGAATCTCAATCACTGAGAGAAGGGTCTCTTGACTAAAATGTGGATATAAGTAAGAAGTACTTATATTGCAACTGGATCGCTTAGTGGATACCCTTAGAAATATACTTTCTTTATATTTAGGGTAGTTCATTTGACAGATTGTCCTTAACCTGAGAGGTCGACATCTTCTCTAGTATTTGCCTATATAGCTTTGATGTAGCCAATCGTCAATGTCCAACACACCGGACTAAATACGGGCTCGTTGGGTTATGTTCGCTGTACTGGAAGAAGTGTGTACGCTCAACAAATATTCCACTACTCTTACAAAGTAAATAATATTAAGTTGATACTTGTCAAAACCAGACTTGAAAAACCCAGCACTGGTATTTATCGATGAAATGGTTTTATCGAAGAATTTATTTTCTGTATAAAAGAAATGTAATTATTATTATTATTTCTTTTAAAGAATTTCTAAAATGTTTTGAAAGTCCAAGTTTGACTAAAACTATCAAAAGAGAATGGGTTCTCGATATAAACCAGGGATTAAAGACAGTATTAGATATTGTCTCGTAAGCTTATAACAATATTGGAAGTAGAGGGACTGATCTGTAAACAAATCTTAAGATAGAAATACCTACAAGTAATACTCTATTTTCTGGGGGTTAATCACATTGTGTTAATGGACATTAATTGTGATTGGTAGAAGTTCAAGGATATAGATAAAATTCTATAATCCTAATGGAGTGTAGGAAAGGTGTTTCCTAGTAACAATGCTTTAACCAAAAGGTTGAGTACTTGGTCTCACAACAGGAAATAAGAGATCCCTTTAGATCCCACACGCAAGGACTTTCTTAAAGTATTTCATTTAATGATTTATTAAATTAATTTATTTCTTTAAGAAATCACTATATGGTATAGTGAAGCTCTAAAAGGTGGAATCACATTAAATGTGAAAAACCAAATGGGTAGGACCCATTGGGGAATATTTTAAAAGAATAATAAAGTGACCAAAATGGGTTTAGAACCCATGGGGGCGTGTGTAGTGGAGCCCACCTAGGGTGGGACGCCCACTTCAAGGAGGATATAATTTTGGTATGTTTTTTAATTAGTTTCTAATTAATGACACCTTATAGGATAAGGTTTGTTAGTTAATTACTAATTAAAGATTCCCTATTTGTTAGGGATTCTATTAGTTTCTTACTAATCAAAGAATCCTAATTGGATTAAGATAATGATAAGATTAGTTGGACACTAATGGATAAGAATAGTTTCTATTTTGATTATTCCTAATTAATTAAAGGAGAAATAAAAAAGGAAAGTAATTGAGGACTTCTAATTGGATTAGAAAGTGGAGTCTTAGGTTGCAAACAACCCAAGTATTTCCTATAAAGAGGTGGACATCCAAGGTGTTGGATACAATATTAATTTCTAGAATTTTATTCCCTCTTTCCTCAATATATCTCACGCCCCTTTCTCCCTTCTAAAGGTGTACGGTCAGCCCCCCTTTCCCTTTTGATCTCTTTTCTTGTGTTCTTAGTTTTGAATATCAAGAAGAGATTCAAGAACTCATTCTTGAATTATAAAGATTGGATCTTTTAATCAAGAATCAAGAGCTGAAATTTTTGGAAGGGCCATTAGCTTCCATTAGAGGAAGCTTTAAAGAAAAATAAGGTCCGTGTGGATTGCGAAGGAGACTTGACACTTGTGAAGTTTTGCCGGTATCGCTATTATCGTGGATTTGACTTAACAATATCAAAGTCGCAAAGGTATTGTAATTTTTACTCTCATTGAATAAAATCAATTAGAATCTTAGTCAGATCTTGGGATTCGATGTATGCCCCTCAAGAACTATTTTTCTAAAATTGAAAAGAGGCATACTTTCAAATAGTAATAACAATAATAAGTCATGCATGGTACAATTCATCATCATATCAACATAATCAGAGTGCAGAAGCTAAGACAAAACAACGAATGTAAAATCTGTATCATCTAGTAAATCATGTCTTATGTTCATACTTTAACCAATCTTGTTTCAATTTCCTCATGGGATCCTTATATGTCTTATGCATCTTGTGGTTACCGTACACATCTTATCAAATTCTTCATTTCACTTATCTTATATATTTAGCTAGTACCCGAACTATGAAATGGACGGACGTACTAGGATCTTGTCATTCTTACTTGTCTTGTTTGCCTAGTACCCGAACTATGAAATGGACGGACATACTAGGTTCTTGTCTTGTTTAACTAGTATTTGAACTATGAAATAGATGGACATACTAGGTTCTTCTCTTGCTTTACTAATGCCCGGACTGTAATGGAACGGAACACATTAGCTTCTTGTCTTGCCTTGACTAGTACCCGAACTATGAAATGAACGGACATACTAGATTCTTGTCTTGCTTGACTAATGCACGGACTATAATGGAACGGAACACATTAGCCTCATGTCTTGACTTGACTAGTGCCCGGACTATGGTGGAACGAAACACACTAGTTAATTAACTTGCTTGTTTTTCTTGTGAGCCAGGTATGACATATGATGGGGGATATGCCTTACCCTTGACCGGCCTGATGTCCAGCTTTATCATTCGTTTCGTTAATCACATTTCATGTTCTTGCTTGTTTCTCATATACATATACCTAGAAAACTTCGGTTCATGCATGCATGCTTGTCGTGCGTGACAATTGTGAGCATAGTGATGACATGAAAAGATTGAGGGCAACATATGGTATTTCAATAATTGTATGTAGATGAGAAATTTAGGAAACTCATAAAGCATATTATCATAATTACTAAGTTTTGGGGAAGATCCCTAGTTCATATCTCATAGCTTTTATTCCACATTTCAGGCATGCATTACATCAAACATCTTGCATGCAATGTCTCTTTAAGCTTTCATTTATATTTCCTACATCTTAGGTTTTCAACCCATTCATGCATATTATCAAACATGTGATGTTCACATTTTTAAAACCCTTTATTTCATAATTTCTCATTCCAATATTTCATCAAACACATGGGTGTATTCATTATGAGTATAATGCCCTTCCACCATTTTCATCACACACATCACCACCACATGGCATCCAATCGCCTCAACACCCACACATTCCTTCCATCTTTCCATCTTTAGTTTATCTTGTATTAATTTTGGAAATCCTTGGTTTTAAGATAAGTATTTAGGGTAGTCATGCTCAAATCATAATCATTGTGAAAGAAAACCTAGGTTACTACTAATGTTAAATAGGAGGGTGTACTAACCTTTATGATCAACACTTGATCTAAGAGAAAACCTCTTGATTTGGAAAACCCCAACTTGATGGAGGGTGATCTCTCTTGTAGAGAATGCTCCAAGCTTGAGGAGGAAGGCAACCACTTGAGAATAAATGTGATCCTTGCTTGATTTGGGGAAGATCAACCTTGATCTTGATCTCCCCATTCTTCAATCCACAAACCCTCTTGAAATCCCCAATTTTTCTTCCCTTCCTCTCTCTCAATCATTTCCTAGGTTTAGGGTAACCCAAAACTCCCAACTTGGCTTCCTATTTATAGTCCAAGGGGTTAAAAACCCTCATTTTCAGGCCTTTGAAAAAATGAAATCGTGCTCTAATGATCAATCGTCAGTCAGGACGATCGATCGTACACGTTCTCGTAAGCTATCTGGATTTCTGGGCTCCTGACAATCGATCGTCATCTTGGGACGATCGATCGTCCAAATCCCTAAGATTTGTCTGAATTTTTGTTGTTTGGTATTTTGACCATAACTTTTGACTCGCTCATCATATTTTCACAATTCGACTTACGTTGGACTTATCTTTGAATGGGGAACAACTTTGATATTTTACACAACTCCTAATTCTTATTTATTCATGGTCCAAAGTGGCCATAAAGGTGACTGACCCAAAATTTCAGCTGCCAAAACGTCGAAAACCCCACCTTTGACTCACCTTAGACTCAAAATATGGAAAAACGCTAAACATGAACCTTGAAGAGGGTTCCAATACGGTTCCACTGGTTCAAAAATCGCTCAATTCCAATCAGTGGTGAGAAAACTAGACTTCTCCCAAGTTGAGGTTATATAGAGAACTCCCTCTTTTAAACACTTAGAGTATGTTATACTCTTGTTTTTTCATCACAACCACCCAACAATCAATACTTATACTAATTTAACTATTCTTATCATGCCTCATAAAAAGCCAAATTTCATAAATGAAGCATCACTGTAAACTTCGAAACCACCGCTTCCAGACGGAACTGTGAGAACAAGGGCAGTAGTGAGCTTCTTCTTCAACTCTAGGAAACTTGCCTCGCACTTGTCACTCCAAGTGAACTTAGTTTTCTTCCGAGTGAGATAGGTAAGCAGAGCTGCTAAGCTTGAAAATCCCTCCACGAACCTCCTATAGTATCCTGCCAAGCAGAGAAAACTGCGAATCTCAGTAATACTCTTCGGCCATTCTCAATTCATCACTGCTTCAATCTTCGCAGGATCAATTGAGGTACCCTCGGCTAACACCACATGGCCAAGAAAAGATACCTTGTTCAGCCATAACTCGTACTTGCCCAACTTAGCATACAGACTATGCTCTCGAAGAGTCTGCAATACAAGGCAGAGATCTCTCGTGTGATCATCCTATGACTGTGAGTACACAAGGATATCATCTACAAATACGATCACACACTGATCGACAGATGATCTGAACACCCGGTTCATTAGATCCATAAATGCCGTCAGCCCGTTAGTCAGCCCAAAAGACATGACCAAAAACTCGTAATGACCGTTCCAGTTCGGAATGCCATTTTTGGAATGTCTTCCTTCTTGATCTTCAACTGATGATAACCAGATCGAATGTCAATCTTTGAGAAGAACTTCGCATCCTTCAACTGATCAAACAAGTCGTCTATCCGAGGCAATGGATAAAGATTCTTGATAGTGACCTTGTTTAACTGCCTATAGTCAATGCACATCCACATCGACCCATCTTTCTTCTTCACGAAGAGCACCAGAGCTCCCTAAGGTGAGACATTTGGCTAAATGAAACCAAGGTCTTGCAATTCTTCCAACTGGTCCTTTAACTCCTTAAGCTCAATAGGGGTCATCCTATATGGAGCCCTAGAAATCGGAGTCGTGCCTAGAGCTAGTTCAATCGCAAACCCGATTGCCCGATCAGGAGGTTATCCTGGTAAGGTCTCCGGAAAAACATCCATGTACTCACATACAACTGGAATGGATGTGGAGTCTCGTACTTCTACATTCTCGAGACTGAGAGCTGCAAAGCGAGCAATGTCTCTCTTCTGAAGTCCCCTAAAATGAAACGGCTTCAACCCAACGGGTTTAAAGTTCACCACCTTCTCGAAACACGCCACATGTCCATGGTGAACTGAGAGCCAATCCATACCTAAGATAACGTCAAAATCCTAATCCTGAAATCCTAGAATGATCAGGTCAACTGGTAACTTGTGCTGCATGACTTGCACAACACTGCCCATATACACTTTATCTATCTCAATAGGCTTACCCAATGGAATCGAAATGGACAACTCCCGAGGTAGCTTACTCGGCTCGAACGTAAAGCCTTTGGCAAAACTAGGTGAGACGAATGAATGAGTGGATCCCGTGTCAACCAACACCCGTGCCAAACATTCATTTACTAGCAACGAACCTGAGAATTTTAACTACCCAAGTTACAACATAAACTACATACCTAATACATGTAGATACACGTATAGTAAAACATCACATAGAATACATATATACAATATATCATGGCAACACTAGAACTTTAACAATATCAAACTATCGTGTACCTTGCACTACATCGTCCGATGCCTGTGCGTCTCTATCAGTCAGGGCAAATACCCTGCCCTGATTAGCCTGACGAGGCTGCTGGGTTGGCGGAAAGGATCTAGAGGCCTGAGATGAAGACCCCTGCAATGAAGTCTGCCTGCCTGGAGGCCGAACTCCCTATGTCCTAGTCTATGACTGCTTGGGCAGGTAATCCCGTATCACATGGCCAACATCAACACAGTGGAAGCATCCACCTGATAATCTACGGCAGTCCCCTGTCTTGTGCTGACGACCAAATACAGCGCACTCCTCGAATGCCTACGATGTGGAGGAAGCCAGAGGCATAACCCTCGTAGCTTGTGACGTCATAGGACGCGGTGCCTGAGGCGCAAAGGAAGGCCTCTAAGCCGACATCGGCTGGGAGAGCTGGTATGGTGCAGTCCTAGTTCTCTTCTCTGACTGTAAAGAACCACTAGATTGACCCCGAGACATGCTTCTCCTGAACACTATCTCTTCTCCGGATAAACTCTTCTGCATTCTTCTCGGCGATCTTCGCATTTCCTACTATCTCTCTCCAGGATTCCACTTGAAGAATGGACACCCTATCTCAGATGAAAGCCTTCAATCCCATTTCAAACTTTCTAACCCATAGGTCTTCAGTCGCAACCAAGTGCGGAGCAAATCTAGACAACTCGGTGAACTTAGCCTCATACTCGGCCACGTTCATCGTTCCCTATTCCAAAAGCATAAACTCCCTTGCCTTCTATTCCCGAATGAATCTGGGAAAGTACTGTTCACGGAAGGAACTCATTTCCAGGGTTCCCCTACCTTCGCAACATCTCTCTACCTTTGGGCAGCTCACCACCAATGTTCGGCTTCACCTTCTATTACGAAGGAAGCCCATTCAACCTGTTGCTCCTCAGTGCATCGGAGAGCCCGAAAGGTCTTCTCCAACTGCATAAATCCAGGCATCTGCCACCATTGGGTCCAGAGTACCATAGAAGGTAGGAGGCCGTAGTCTCCGAAAAGCTTCGAGTCCCGTGGTGTGATGCACTGGTGTAGGCACAGGAGTAGTCGGTAGGGTAGGAGTAGGTTTGGCTGCCAACAAAGCCAAAGTCTCAGCTATGGAATCCATAGCATTCGTAAAGTAAAGTGGTTCTTCCTCTCTTAGAACCTCACCCTCGTATCTCCGAGTATGTTAACCACGACCTCGATTACCGCGTCTCATGATATCAAATCCTGAGATCAATTGGCAAAACATGAGTCTAACTTGGATACCAACCTCACACAACATATAGCAATTCAATAATCATGAAATGCTAATACCGCATATAGTATACATCAAAGTATACACATAAGAACACAATCACAACTTAGAGTATTCTAGCATAGCTAAAACACTTGTGTTGGGCATCTACCTTTTCCTTTGTAATAAGACTAAGGACATAGCCTAAACTAGAACCTAGAATAGGATCCTAGACCAACCTAAGGATTCACTCGATACCGGTTATGTCGTTGTAACAAGCCTAAGACAAACGAGTCCATCTAAGTTCTAAGTTCAACTCAGAGAACTTACTTCTGCTTAGCCCATGAGAAATCGATACCTAGAGCTCTGATACCAAGTCTGTCGTGACCCAAAATATCCCTTAGGAGTTACAGATACTTTGACTCGTGACCGCCGTATCATACATCCATATGATACATAAGGCACACATAGAGACTTGTCAGAGTGCACAGATATACACAGCGGAAACAATATATAATGCATAGCGGAAGCCAAATATACTAAACATAGCGGAAGCAAAGTAAATACTCCTATTACTTGGTCCAAGTGTGAACCAACAAAATAAACATGTATGTATCCAAAATATATGGAGTGGACAAGTCCCACTCTCACTTAACAAAATATCATGTATCTTTCTAACTACTGTCGATCAATAGAAATCGAAGTCACGACACCTATCTAACAACCCATCGTCCTAGTAGTGATCCATGGAAGGCTCCGGGTCGAAGTACTCCTCCTCTACCCAAGGCTCTGTACCACATAGATCGAAGGGACCCCGAGCACCTGCCGATGAGAACAAATATCGGCTAAGCGTGGAATACTCAGCGTATACATACTACTAACAATAAAGCAATAAGCATAGAGCATGCGAATCATGGAGAATGAAAACCTTAAAGCACGTTAAAGTGTGGAAACCGTGAAATAGCATGTGAGTTGAGATCCGAAAACCAAAACCAAAACCATAACCGTGTGAGTCAAGCGATAATCATAGCCTTGTGAGTTCTTAGAGTTCATGGAGTTTCTTAGAGTCATTTATGATCCGTAGAGACATAGAGCAATACCGTAGAGCATATCCATAGAGCAAAATATAGAGATCTTAGAGCATTTCATTTGTGATCCTTAGAGCTTGTGAGACGATCTTAGACATTATCATAGAGTTCTTGTGAGTGTATCATGATCCTTAGAGCTTGAGAACCGATCTTAGAGATATCATAGAGTTGCTTAGAATCATTCATATAAGTCATTTATTCCAAAAATCTTTTCGTAACTTTGAGAAATCCTTAGAAAACATCAGTTCATGTGAGACACGCGAGCATATGGAAGAATAATACATTTAATCTTCAAAAACCCTTAGAGGCATTAAACCAAACACTTAGAGTGCATCATAGTGATAACTTACATCCAAGTATAAAAACAACCTTTCACACCAACAATAAATCAAGTAATATATAGTATAGAATAAGAAGAACATCACAAAGTAACTAGTAGTATCACTAGATTAGTAGTAGAATGTATCTACCTTGGTGAAATCAGTGATTTTGATTCCACAAGCTTGGAACACTTTGGAAACCTTGAGTTCTTGGTTGAAAAACTCCAAAGGAAGGAAGGATCTTAATCACCTTCAAGCTTGAGCAACACCTAGCTTCTCTCCTTCTTCTCCCTCTCAAAAGCTCTTAAAATAGTGCACTAAGGATTTCTGAAACCCTAAGGTATGAACAAACCCTTATATAGGCCAAGGGGTGGTGGCTAAAGTCTTAAACACCCTTAATGAAGAAAATTTGCGTATAACCGATCGATCGGTGGTACAGACCGAGCGGTCGGTGGCTTATCGGTAGATCGGTGGTTTTAACCGAGAGATCGGTTAAAAATACCCTCTCTGGAATTTTTTTCCCATACAAATTAGTTAACCAGTCAATAGCTACCGAGCGATTGGTAGAAGACCGGTCGATCGGAGGTTATCACCGAGCGATCGGTGGTCCCCTGTTTGCTGCAAAACCCTATTTTCACTACTTGAATTTTCTCCAATCCCATTTCTAACACCTTTAATGCTTAAAACACACTCCTTAAGGATATGTAGACCTATTAAAACATGCACGTCAAATATCCAAACCTTTCCATTAGTATAAAACCCACTAGTTTATAAGACTAACTTGAACACTATTCACACACTATTCACCATTTAGTGAAACAAGGATTCGGGGTTCTACAGAATGCTACTTTCTATGGTTGGCTTGTTTGATTTTGAGCTTGAACAACTTGATGTCAAGACTGCTTTTCTGCATAGTGAGCTAAAGGAGCAGATTTACATTCATCAGCCTCAAGGGTTTGAGATTCAAGGAAAGGAGGGCCATGTGTGCTTGCTGAAGAAATTTTTGTATGGTTTGAAGCAATCTATAAGCAGTTTTATACTTTCATGATTGGAAAGGACTACTATAGGAGTGAGTATGACAGTTGTGTCTATCACAAGAAGCTATCAGATGGTTCGTATGTTTATTTGTTATTGTGTGTTGATGAAATGTTGATTGCTTCTAAGAACATGTCTGAGATCAAGAGTTTGAACGCTCACTTATGCAGTGAGTTTGAAATGAAAGACATGGTTGCAGCCAAGAAGATATTGAGAATGGAGATTCACAGAGACCGAAAAACGGGCAGATTGCACTTGTCGAAGAAAAGGTACATTGAAAAGGTGTTGGAACGCTTTGGTATGCAAGATTCGAAGCCAGTGAGTACTCCACTTGCAGCTCATTTTAAACTTATAGTTGCTCTATCACCGCAGACTGAGGAAGAGGTGGAGCAAATGTCACATGTTCCTTATGCTAGTGTTGTTGGGAGCATTATGTATGCTATGGTCTGCACTAGGCTAGACATTTCATAGGCAGTTAGCGTGGTAAGAAGGTATATGGATAAGCTTGGGAAAGCCCATTGGCAAGCAGTGAAATGGATACTTAGATATTTGAGAGGTACTGCAGATGTTGGGTTGATATATGATAGAGGTAGTGACACTCCTGATAGTGTCATTGGATATGTTGATTCAGACTATGCTGGAGATTTGGATAGGAGGAGATCTTTGACAAGTTATGTTTTCACTCTTTGTGGGAGTGCCATCAGTTGGAAAGGGACTCTACAGTCTACAGTTGCATTGTCTACTACTGAAGCTGAGTATATGGCAGCTACAGAAGCAGTGAAGGAAGCCATATGGCTGAGAGGTTTGGTTGGTGATTTGGGGATACAGCAGGAGCAGCCTACTATGTTTTATGACAGTCAGAGTGTCATACATCTGACAAAAATCAGATGTTTCATGAGAGGACCAAACACATTGATGTCAAACTCCATTTTATTAGAGATGTGGTTTCTCATGGAGCTGTTGCAGTGAAGAAGATTGCTACATCAGAAAATCCAGCAGATATGATGACCAAGCCCATCCCTGCAGTCAAGTTTAAGCATTGCTTGGACCTGATTGGTGTTGATAGTACTTGAGTTCCCTTAAGGGGCTAGTAGAGGTGGCAAGAGGAGTTGCTTGTTATGCTGGAGATTGCTTCTGTTGGAATTCTCGCCAAGGTGGAGATTTGTGAGTTTTGGCTTAAATTCTGTATATGGGTTTTGTTGAGAAGTTGGTATGGATCTTACTCGGATCCTTGATGACCCGGTGTGCGACCCAAGTGACCCGATTAATAGGCAATGTGTGGGGTTCACCCGTATTTCTGAGCTGTTTTGTCTTCCCATTGTAACCATAGATATATAAAGGGTTTTCTTTGAGGATGCGGGATAAGGGGTTTTTTTGAGGGTTTTAGAAAGAGGGTTTAGAGAGAGCTTTTATACACTGTTTTTCTCCCTTATTTATAGTGGATTTCTTACCGTTTTCTCCCGTGGACGTAGACACCTTGCCGAACCACATATATCTTGTGTCTTTTGTGCGATTGCTTGATTTCTGGTTTTCTTTTTTCTCTAGATTTGTCGAACTGATTATAAAAAATTGGTATCAGAGCTTTAGGTTGGGTAGATCTAAATGGCAGGTAAGTTTGACATTGAGAAATTTGATGGGAGGAATGATTTCAGTCTTTGCCAACTGAAAATGAAAGTTGTGCTCGTGCAATAAGGCTTGATGAAAGCATTGAAGGGCAATGATGCTTTGCCTGCAACAATGGATAATAGTGAGAAGGATGAGCTGATAGAGAAGGCATTTAGTGCGATTCTATTATGCCTAAGCAATGAAGTTTTGCGAGAAGGTGTTGAAGAAGAAACGGCGGTGGGATTATGGCTCAAGTTGGAGAGTTTGTACATGACGAAATTTTGACCCGTTTTGTCTTCCCATTGTAACCCTAGATATATAAAGGGTTTTATTTGAGGATGCGGGATAAGGGGTTTTTTCGAGGGTTTCAGAAAGAGGGTTTAGAGAGAGCTTTTGTACACTGTTTTTCTCCCATATTCTTAGTGGATTTCTTGCCGTTTTCTCCCGTGAACCTAGGCACCTTGCCAAACCACGTATATCTTGTCTCTTTTGTGCGATTGCTTGGTTTCTTGTTTTCTTATTTCTCTAGATTTGTCGAACTAATTATAACAAAAATGACATGCTTTTGATATCTTGACTAAGTAGGACATTTGGTGGCAAATTCATAATACTATGTACTTTTCTAAAAGGTTAAATACCTATCTTACCCTTTCGGTATGCATATAATTAAAAGTCAAACATTTAGCCTCTCTCTAGGGTTTCATGTTTTTGAACTTTTAAAGAGAGGAGATGAGATAGCCAGAGTTTCATCAGAAATCACCGAAACACTTGCTTATTTCACTAAAAATCCTTGAAACCTTACCTATTTCACCGAAGATCAAGACATGTTATAAGTGTAGGGAGCATAACAATGACAGTCATGTCAATTAGCTGCATCATGCATCAAAAGGGTTCTATGCCAGATGGATTGGTCTATTTGTTAGTAGACTACATCATGGCTGATGGATCTTATAAGAATGAATTGTTGAAAATAATATTAGATTTGAATAATGTAGATTTATTTGAGTACATATGACTTTGAGTTTGCTTTGTGATATATCATCTCATATATATGTATTCAATGGTATATCATTTGTCCTTGAGGCAATTAATTATCATGTTACTTGAATCAATTTTAGACGGGGTGTGATTTTGAATTTTTCTATGATGTGTGTACCATTTATCTATGTGAAAATTAACAAGACACTTGAATCCACATCCACTTTCCCTTGTAAATATAAGATGGGCCTATGGAATTTATATCTTGTGAGGTGTCTTGGGAATTCATTTTCCTTTCAAACTAAATATGACTTTGAGAACCTTTGTATTTCAATCACTTCATTGTGTTACATTCAAAGATTGGATGTGATCTTGAATTTTTGTTGTGATGGGTCATCGCGTTGATGTGTTAATTTCCTAGATAAAGTATGCTTTTGAATTCAAAACTTATGTATCATTGCCTTGCTACTATTCAAGACTATAAAAGTCTACATAATTGTTCTTCAAGTAGATTGAGATAAATTTATCTTCAATCCATTTATTACAAAATCACTAAAACGTAAATTTATCAACAATTATGTGATCGCTATATTGCCAATTCTATCTCCTTGAGGTCACTCATACAAACGATAACGATAATTCTAGTTAGGAGTTCAATATAGTCGAATTATGTCTAATAATATTGACTAATAATCCTCAATCAGTAATTCTTATATTTCCAAATCACCGATACAGACATCTATCAACAATTTTGTTGACACTATATCACCAACTATTTTTATCTCCTCTTTTTACCTCGAAAAGGTGTGTGGGCAGTGAAATCTCACCATCTGTGGTGTGGGTGCAATGCACCTGCCCACACCCCATTGCTGTCCTAGAGGGGCAGTTGGGATTTGCACGTGCCTACAATACGTATGAAAGCTGTTGGAATACGACTGACATCTCATCAGTTTGTCAGCATTAAATGTTGACGACTTGGCAATCATGCCTCAGGAACAGCCTTGGTACCAGCCTCCATAGGGCTTTTCCGAGTAGATTAATCCTCTTAGATAGCCCTCAGTGCTAAACCCATGTGGCTAACATCTGTCCTAATCCGAGGGGATTAACCTCTTGGACATTATGCCCTAAAAAGTCATTTAGAATGTAAGATTTTTATTGATTAGATTAATAAAGACATCTTCTTTATCTATTGTGAATTCACTATGGGTAATTGACCAAGATCATGAGATGATCTATACGATATGAGATATTGAACAAGGTCCCTAGGATATATTGTAGGAAAGTTATGTGATTGGTTATGGACTGACACAGGTAGATATAGCTTTCCAATTCCTTATACCATATAGAGTCACAACTATGGGTGAAGCTGGGCACTTCATGTTGGACATATATGCCCACGAAAGCTATTCCGGAATTGTATTAATCTACTTAATCAATAAATGCATATTTTACATTCACATATTGTCTTCTGCATTGGGTAACACATTAAAAGTATCTCATTGGATGAGACTACTTTGTCCCTTAGGTAACATTGTAGGAAAACCATCCAATTATTTATTAAATAATTGCTAAGGAGATATGTTTTTCCAATTCCTTGTAGACCTGAAATTGTTCTAAGTTATTAGGATACATCTGGACAATGTATTCCTACTAACTTACACATTGTTAGTTCCATATGATGGAGTGATGAATCTCAATCACTAAGAGAATGGTCTCTTGACTAAGATGTGAATATAAGTAAGAAGTACTTATATTGCAACTGGATCACTCAATGGATACTCTTAGAAATCTACTGTCTTTATATTTAGGGCAGTCCATTTGACAGATTGTCCTTAACCTGAGAGGTCGACATCTTCTCTGATATTTGCTTATATAGCTTTGATGTAGCTAATCGTCAATGTCTAATACACCAGAATAAATACGGGCTCGTTGGGTTATGTACGCTATATTAGAAGAAGTGTGTGTACGCTCGTTGGTTTTATCGATTAAATGGTTTTATCGAGGAGTTTATTTTCAATATAAAAGAAATGTAATTATTAATATTATTTCGTTTAAGGAATTTCTAAAATGTTTTGAAAGTTCAAGTTTGACTAAAAGTATCAAAGAGAATGTGTTCTCAATATAAGCCAGGGATTAAAGACAGTATTAGATATTGTCCCGTAAGCTTATAACAATATTGGAAGTGGAGGGACACATCTGTAAACAAATCTTGAGATAGAAATACCTGCAAGTAATTCTCTATTTTCTGGAGGTTAATCACATTGTGTTAATGGACATTATTGTGATTGGTGGAAGCCCAGGGATATAGATGAAATTCTATAATCCTAATGGAGTGATAGGAAAGGTGTTTCCTAATAACAATGCTTTAACCAAAAGTTTGAGTACTTGGTCCCACAACCGAAAATAGGAGATCCCTTTAGATCCCACACACAAGGACCTTCTTAAAGTATTTAATTTAATTATTAATTTAATTAATTAATTTCTCTAAGTGATCATTATATGGTATAGTGAAGCTCTATAAGGTGGAATCACATTAGATGTGAAAAACTAAATGGGTAGGACCCATTGGGGATTTTGATAAAAGATCAAACAAGACCTAAAAGGGTTTGGAACCCTCAAATGGGCGTGTGGAGTGGGGCCCACCTAGGGTGGGATGCCCACTTCAAGGAGACCTTTATTTAATTAGTTCCTAATAACTAATGACTCCTTATTAGATAGGGTTAGTTAGTTGGTTAGTTAGTTACTAATTAAAGGTTCCCTAATTGTTAGGGATTCTATTAGTTGTTACTAATCATTAATTAGTTAGTTACAAATTAAGATTCCTTATTGGATAAGGATATGATTAGTTAGTTATTAATAGATAAGGTTAGTTTCTATTAATGATTAATCCTAATTAATTAGGAGAAATCAAGAAAAAAAATATTGAGGAATTCTTATTGGATTAGAAAGAGGAGACTTGGGTTGCAAGCAACCCAAGGTAGTCTATTTAAGGGGTGGACGTCCAAGATTTTTAGACACAAGAAATCTTTTCCAGATTTTTCTCTCCCTCTCCTCTCCTCAATCTCACACCCTCCCCTCTCTCCCTTGAGGTGTACGGTCAGCCCCCCTTTCCCCCTTTTCTTCTTCTCTTGTGTTCTAATTCTTGAATATCAAGAAGAAGATCAAGAAGTCATCTGGTTCATAAAGATTAGATCTTTATTTCAAGATCCTAGAGCTGAAAATTTGGAAGGGCCATTAGCTTCCATTAGAGAAAGCTTTAAAGAAAAAGAAGGTTCGTGTGGATTGCGAAGGAGACTTGACACTTGTGAAGTTTTGCCAGTCTAGCGTTCTATCGTGTATTTGACTTATTAATTTCAAAGTCACAAAGGTGATTGTGATTTTAACCTTCATTCAATAAAATCAATTAGAATCTTAGTTAGATCTTGGGATTGGATGTATGCCCCCCAAGAACTGTTTTTCTAAAAATAAAAAGAATCATACTTTCACTTCACTTATATGGCTGCCACAATGCTTAGATGTTCTTAATGGTTGAGATGTAGTTTTATCTCAAACTATTGTAGTGAAGACTACACAACGGCATATGGGTGCTTAAATTTACATTGACTGATTGAATATAATGAGAGACCTCTTGCATAAACATACTATCAGATAGTTGGTCTCTCATTTACATTGAACAGATTTGTTGACCCTTAGATCTAATGAGTTCATTTATAACTAAGCAGTGATCTAGTTGTTTTGATTGCACTCAAATACTCTCTAAATGAGGGACTACGATAAGGTGACAGTTGGATAATCAGAAAGGTGTTCAAGTCATGATGAATATCAAATAAGAAATTCATGCCCATTAAATTGAGATATTATCTAAGTTCCGGGGTAAGACAGCCCATTAAGCTAAAAGCCTGCGCAGGTGATTTTGAAATCAAATAAGTTTGAAATATATTTTTTGATAAAATATATTCTATTAAATAAAAGATTTTTTCAAAATGTTTTAACATGAGAAATAGTTTCTCATGGCTTAATAAAATGTATTGGAACCCCGGATGATGTACAATAGGCTATAGGTTAGATAGTATCTTAATCTCGAAGGCCTATTAGGGATAATGTTAATGGAATGATTATTCGAATGCAATAGTTCATGTGACGGGATCCTTATTGGTTTATGTTCTTTCACTGGGATTCAATTGCAACATGAATATCTCATGTCACTTGCAATTCCGGTGTCCTTCCTATTACAGGGTCAATGGAATGACACTGGGTAAGCCAGGGTTAGAATGTCCCAGAGCAATTTGTGGAGGTACTCATAAAGAAATATAAGCTCGTAATGATAGATTAAATGTTAATCTATAATAATAGATTAAATGTTAATCTATGTATTAGATTAAATGTTAATTTATGTATTAGATTAAATGTTAATCTAATTCAAAGAGATAAAATAATAATTATTTGACCAACCAAATTTAATGGAATATGGGCTTGACCCATATTCATAAAAGCACATATAAGATGGACCTTAAAGGTGGGCCCACACCCATGGGAGAATACACTAAAGTGGCGCCTACTTCTATGTTCCCTATGTTTAAGGGATTTTGGTTAGTAGATAATTATTAATTAATTATCCCTTATCTAATGAGATTAGATAATTACTTGGCTTTGAAGAAACAAAAGAAGAGATAAGGATTATTCCTAATCCTCCCCTTATAGCTCACGCCTCCCCCTCTCTCACACCCCTCCTCTTTGTGGAGAATCTAGAATGTCTAGATTCTTAGATCCCTAATTTTTAAGGAGTTGATTATATCATTTTTATTAAGGAATCCTTTTAGGAAAAGAAATGCTAATTTAGAAGTTTTGTGATAACAAACTTCTTATCGATAAAGTAGGAGTCTATTAATGATAAGTGTTATCATTATTAGAAACTCTTAAAGATAATCATCAAGATATAGATAAGATCCATATATATAAATACCCAAGCCCAAACCTTGTGGGGGTTGATTATCATTATTATTCAACACAAGGCCAAACCATGTGGGGGTTGAGAATTATCATTCATCACTCAAGATTTTCGTGAGCTATAGGAGATCATCCAAAAGAGGATTTTCGTGAGCCAAGGTGGACACCCAAGGGATTTTCGTGGACTTGCTTGTGGGGTTCTAAGTTGTTAGAACATAATCACCATAATCTCTTTTGATCCAAGAATCTTCTTCTAAGGATTGATCCGAGGATAATTTTATTCTTCAAAAGCTAAGGAAAGATTCGAAAGCTTCGTGGAGATAGCGAAGAACAAGGATCAAGCTTGAATTATTTCTTCGAGAAATATCTACAAAAAGTTCTGAAGTTCCATCGTTTTGTTCGACATCAGTGAACATCATTCACTGAGGTAATCTTCTTCTTTAAAGTAGTTAATGTTAAATGTTTTCTATGATGTAAAGATCTTCGGGATCCAGTTTTCCCTATAATTTTTTATCTTGATTCCCTTCAAGTGGTATCAAAGCTCATGGTTAAGGAGTAATTTTTTCCTTTTTTTTTAAGGTTAATTAAATAAATAAAAGAATTCATGAGATGGATTTTATTTATTTATTTCAACTCTTAGATCTTTTTTTTTTTATTTTCTCATGAGATGAATAGATAAATATATTTTTTTTATTATTACTTATCGAATGAGATTTGATAATATTAATAATAAAATAATTTTTAAAACAAACTTGTTACATTTTTTAATTTTTTTTGTAATAAATAATTTTATTACTAAAACCTTTTAAATGATTTGATCATTTAAAATATTCATTAATTTTTTAAAAATAATTAATGAATATTTTTCTAATAAATAAATTTTATTTGAAAATTTGAAAACCCTATAAAGTGATGAGATCATTTTATTTATTAAAAATATTTAATAAACTTTTTTTAAGTAAGGAAGTTTTGTTTTATTTAATTTAATCGAAATAAATTATTTCGGCCATGATAAGATCATAGGTATTTCATTAATTAAATATTAAACTTTCCTTTTTTGCTGATGAGATCATGTTTAGGATCTTCCTCCCATTCCTTCTCTTGGTTTTTGGTTTTGATCTTGAATAATATCATAACCAATCTTGAATAATATTAGAACCAATCTTTAAGAAAGGATCTTGCATTCAAGAAAAGATCTTACATTCAAGAAAAGAATTAAAGATCATAGAGTTTGAATTGGAAGCGCTTGATCAAGAAAGGTTCTAGGTATTTATTTTGTTTTGTTAGGAAAGTCCTAATAAATAATAAATATCACTTCAAGAGATTTAAGAAAATCTTATCTGGAATTTTAAAAATAATTTTTATTAAAATTGTTTGTAGGAAAATATAATGTTTTTATTTCCCGGTTTGATCAATATGAGATATAGATTTATCGAGCTCAATGATAATTGTTATCATTTTTTTTAATCTTTTAAAATATCAAAAAAGGTACTCCAACACCATGTTGCATTTAATTATATGAGATTATAGTTATGGGTCAATCTTATTAACTGTGATAAATTGTTTATCATGCATTCATTTTAGAAGAGAATATGTAGTAGGTTTTGATTTTCTGTATGATGCATTGGCCGAGGGTGAGCTATTTTTGGACAAGATAAGCTGTCTCTCAACTCTCCTTTATGCGAGAAGGATGTTGCAAGAAGGATTCGAATAGATGATAAAAGAAGGGATCGCGAAGTTGTTTGCGAGTTGCCTGTATTCTTACCTCATTCTCTTGCATTCATGCATTTTATTTTATCTGACCCATAGCAATTAATCTCATGAAATCATTATACTTGTTTAGTTTATCATGAGATGATATGAACTGTTGTTTATTCATGTTTTATTTTGTTAAAATAATTGCCCTATATATCAAGTGTATATAAGACTAGGGACAAGTCCCTAAGTATTATAATCTTCTACCATACACTATGTGCTCTTATAGTGGGGAGTGTGAGTAAGCTAACAGGCCAAAGTCGGGCCCAATCCCTCTCACCTATGTGAAAACATGGTGAAAATTTTATAAGCAAATAGTGGGAGCAACAACGCCAAAGCGTGAGCTTTCGCTAGGTGTTTATTAGGTTAATGGTGGTTGGGTACATGAATAAGAGATGTCATACAATAACACCAAAGTGTGAGTATTACATCTCTTATAGATCAGACAGAAGATCGAATGTTCCAAGATTCACATGATAAGATCTGTGAAAGTGGAGAAGATAGATTCTATCTGCCTATTCAAGGTGATGTGATATTGCGCCCAAGGCGGGATTACATTAAGCAAGTGAATAGGTATTTGATGCCAATTAATTCATCCTATATTGGCATCAATTAATTCTTCCTATTTTGTCATTTAATTAGATTATGACAGGCCTTCACCCTCTAACTGAAATTTTATGTGATGAGAAGTTAGTTGGAACTAACTATGTTGACTGGAAAAGAAAAATAAGAATTGTATTTGCCACAGACAACCTTGACCTGTGTCTTAAGACACCTAAACCTGAGATTCCTAATGATGCATCACCAGCCCAAAAGGCTGAGTTGGAGAATTGGGAGAGGTCCAATCAGATGACCAAGTGTTACATTCTGGCTTCAATGTCTAATATTTTGCAAAGCCAGCATAAACACATGAATAAAGCTTATGACATTTTGCAAAACCTGCATGAGATGTTTGGTGAGCAAAATAGGTCAGCTCGAAAAATAAAGTTGAAGACCCTTGTTAACACCAAGATGGTTGAGGGAACTCCAATCAGAGAGCACATCATAAAGATGATGGACTTATTGAATGAACTAGAAATTCTTGGTGGAGAGATGGATGTCATCACTCAAGTTGATCCAATTCTATAGTCACTATCTTCGTCTTTTAATGCGTTCGTGTTAAATTATAACATGAACAAGAGTAAAATGTCACTTAGTGAGCTTATGAACTCACTTGTCGTGACCCAAAATAGCCCCAAGGAGATAGGGATACTTTAGCTCGTGATGTGCTATATCTGATACCAAACCATCCTGTAAAATATCCAAGGCATAATGTAATAGAAATGATAATCATAGCAGAAACGTAAACTAAAACTTCCTTTAACATATATGATCCGTATTCCCAAGTTTATACATACCTAACCAAAAGTAAAGGTTGACATACCCACCTATCAAAGACAAAATGAAATCTCACTATCACTCCACTCAGCAATAGTCTAGATAGTGCCACACATCTAAATCCCTATCCTCCTATAGTTGCAACGGGATAAGCAGCTCCCTTTCTTCCGCGTATTCCTCTTCAACCCAGGGCTCTGGGTTGCAATTGTTAAATGGACCTGCCGATATGAAATGTACGGCTGAGCATGGAATACTCAATGTGTCCAAGCTACTGGCTAACATTGCTAGACAATAAACAATATCATGTGAGCATTGAAGATAACCATTCATAATTCATGTTTTTAGTCGAACGTAGAAATCATAACTCACAACTTAACTTAATATGTGCATACTTTAAAAAAAACTTATCTTAAGAGCTTTCGTAGAGAACAAAACATGACTTATCAGTTCTTATAAATCTTATGAGTCTTATGAGCTTATAAGTTCTTATGAGTTCTTTGAGCTTGTGAGTTCTTATGAGTTCGTATGAGCCTTGTGAGCTTAGTAACCGATCTTAGACTTATGATCCATAGAGATATGGTAACCAATCTTAGACTTGATCCTTAGAGTTTGTGAAATGATTAGACATGATCCTTATGAGCCTTGTGAGCCTTATGAGCCTTACGAGCCATTTGTGAGGCTTGTGAGTTCTTGTGAGTTCTTATGAGTTCTTGTGAGTTCTTATGTGAGTCTTGCGAGACTTATGATCCTTAGAGACTTGTGAGCCAATCTTAGACATGGTCTTTATGAGTATTCGTAATCGATCTTTGACTTATGATCCGTAGGAGATATGGTAACCGATCTTAGACTTTGCCAACCCAAAGTTTGACCTTTATGAGTTCATTATTCTATCTTATGAGATCTTCCTTAACACTCTTCTTATGCATTTTCCAACATTATGCTTATGAGAAATATTGATCATACAAGACATATAGTGGTTGTGGTGCTTGTGAGCATCATGTTGGCATGAAAACACTTAGATGAGTAACATTTATCATTCCATAAATTTGAGAGAACTTAAATAGAACATATAGAGGCATATTAGCAATTTGATAAGTTGGGGAAAACCTTAAATCATGCTTTCATATTCATAGGTTTAAATCCCACAAATGCATTTTATCAAACACATGACATTTAACATTTCAAGAATATTAAACTCATATTCTCATAGTCAAACCTTTCATCAAACACCTTGAGTGCATATTTTATGTGTACATTGTCCTTCCCCGTTTTTGCATCTTACAACAACCATCACATTCTCCATGGCATCTACCATTTAAATTAATCTATACATTTTAAGAGACATGATAGATTCAAGAAAAGGAACAGGCAAGCTCAATCCAACATTCATGCTATAAAAACCTAGGGTTTGGATCTAAGTTATTACTAGGTTAACTAGAAGGGTGTACCAACCTCTTAAGGAAAATTTTCTTAGCTTGAAGAAGTCCTTGAGTGTGCAAACCAAGCTAGATGAGGAAGATCCAATCATGAAGATGAAGATCCTAGCTTGAAGGAGATGATCCAAGCCTTGATTTGAGCTTCCCTTGCTCTCCAATCCAAAACCCCTCTTTGAAATCCCTACTCTTCTCCCTTCTCCTTCTAAAATCTCCTTTAGGTTTAGGTTAAACCCAAAACCCCCAACCTCCTATTAGGTTGAAACCCTAATTTTCGTAACTCGGCACCCATGTGCGATCGTTTGCACACCATCTACGATCGATCACAGATCACAGTGCGATCAATCGACCTGGAGGTGATTTATCGCACATGGACCCGAGAGCTTCTGTCCAATTTCTATTGTATGAGATCAATCGCACACCAACTGAGATTGATCGCAACTTTACCAGAATGTTCTTCCAGAATTTCCTCTGACTGCGATCGATTATACCTTATCTGCGATGGATCACAAATCTCATTTTCTCCTTTTTAATCCCCTTAGACCCTTTGGGGTGTTTTCAACCTTGTTTAGGGCACTAACTCCCTTTTATATACCCTACATAGTTTGTTACTCACCATTTTTCCCATTAATCAAAAGCTCAAAATATATGGAAGGCCCTTTGGCCACGAAAGTATTTTTCACCCACCATAGATAAAAGTTTCGAGGTTCTACATCCTCCTAACCCTTATAGAAATTTCGTCCCTGAAATTAGGACGATACAAAAAGATACAAGAAAGCCAAAATACATAAAACCACCAAGGAAACTAAACAGACAAATGCGGATATTTTTCTTTCACTTCGGCTTCACGCTCCCATGTAGCCTCTTCTGCAGAATGGTGTTGTCATCTCACTAGGACCAATGGAATGGTTTTGTTGCGCAAGACTTAATCTCGCCTATCCAAGACCTGAACTGGTTGTTCCACTAGTGTGAGATCCTCCCGAATCTCTAACGGATCAAGTTCGATGACATGGGATGGATTCAGGATATATTTCTAGATCATGGAAATGTGAAATACATTATGGACCGCCACCATATAAGTGGGTAAAGCAACCCGATAAGCCACCTCACTAACTCTGGTTCTAATCTCGAATGGACCCACATACCTATGGCTGAGCTTGCCCCTTTTTTCGAACCTCTTGATTCCCCAGCTCAAAGAAACCTTCACAAAGACTTGATCCCTAACTTGGAATTCCAAGTCCCTACGGCGAGTGTCCGCATAACTCTTCTACCGATCCTGGGTAGACTTCAACCTTTCCCTGATGATCTTGACTTTGTCCACGGCCTGCTCAATCAACTCAGGGCCTAACACTTTCCTTTCCTTGACTTTATCCCGGAATAAAGGAGACCTGCAACTTCTCCCATATAATGCCTCAAAAGGTGCCATCTGGATGCTCGCCTGATAATTGTTGTTATAGGTGAACTCAACCAACGGTAAGTGATCCTCCCAACTACCCTTGAAGTCTAGCATGCATACTCGGAGCATGTCCTCTATCACCTAATATATCCTCTCGATCTGTCCATCAGTCTGCGGATGGGCCATGCTAAAGTCCAAGCAAGAACCTATGGCGCTCTGGAAGCTCTTCCAGAACCTAGAAGTGAATCTTGGATCCCGATCTGAAACGATGCTCACTAGCACCTCGTGCAACTGAAATACTTCTTTGATGTACAACGCAACTAGCTGGTTCGAGTTGAACATAGTCCGATAGGAAAGGAAATGAGCAGTCTTTGTCAATTTGTCAACCACAACCCAAATAGCATCGGAGTTCCTAGCCGTTCGTGGCAACCCAACAATGAAGTTCATGGAGATATTCTCCCATTTCCACTTAGGGATTGAAAGGGGTTGTAAAAGACCTGCTGGCCTCATATACTTGGCCTTGACCTACTAACACACCAAGCACCGAGACACATACTTTGCCTCCTCCCACTTAATGTTCCGTCACCAAAAATGCCCCTTGAGGTTCCGATACATCTTTGTACCGTGTCTTACAAAATATTTAAAGAAATTTTATTATTCTCATTTTTGGAGACTCGTGTTGGTATGCCTTGTATGTCCTGAGATTTAAGCAGGTTTAAGAAATGTGGCGACCCAAGGTCCCATTTTGGTTAAGGTGGGATTTGGGGTCGTTACATGGTAAGAAAACATACTTGCATTCAACATGTTATGTGTTAAATAAAGAGGAGAAACAAATATTTTGCATGACATTGTACGAGCTCCGGGTCCCAGAAGGATATTCTTCCAATTTTAGAAACCTTGTCTCAATGAATGATTTAAAAGTCATCAGCTGTAACTTTCACGATTGTCATATGCTAATGCAACACATACTTCCTGTGGCAATATGATTATTGTTGCCAAAGGAAAGGAGGTACACTCTCTATAGAGTTTTTGCCTTCATTTTTTATATATGCAGCAAAGTTGTGGATATGGATAAATTAGATGAAATACAAAAAGAGATAGAGGTCACAAATTTTTTGCTCAAGAAGTATTTTCTTCCATCATGGTGAATCAGATGATGCATCTTGAAAGAGAAATCCAACTTTATGATAGAACTCTTGGTTAAAGGAGGAAGAAGAAGGAAAAGTTTTGAAAAGGGAGATCGTTAATCTTGATCGTTGTTTCTTTGTGGATTTTGCAATTCATTTTGCTAATGGTAGCATGATCATTGATGTAAAATAAAAATATAATCAAGACTAAGAGATGTTAAGCATGTGGTTGTGATTTCCTTATGTTAATAATGTTATGATCATTGAATATGAACATGATTTAAGATCAAGATTTCAAGTAGATGTAAGAATGTTGATGTGAATTCTTGTATGAAAATCAGTAGGATTTGTAGATAAAAAATTTAGAAGAAGATTTATCTATCAGAAATCACTCTATGGATGTTCAATAATGTATGTTTTGGTTTCTCTACGATTTTAATGAATATGATATGTATGACATGTTGTATGCCATGTTTGTATGTATGTATGATGAGGTTAAATTTTGGATTGGCCAATACCTTAGAGGATAATCTTATGGCCTAGATTCCTTACAATGGTAGAATGGGGGGCTATGGTGTGGCTTTCAAGGTGTAAGATAGGAATTTAAGGTTCGAGACAATTATGGTGGATAGTTTAAGTTGTTAAGGTTTAGTTAATTGATGATATTAGTACGGAATTTTAAAGTTGTCATTTTAAGTCTGCCTCATACATTCAATGCAATGTCACTAGTCAAAGTTTTATTTTGACCTAGGATGAGATTTTGGGTCGCGAAGATAGTGTAGAGGTTTATTTTTAATTTTTTATTCACACCCATGTATTGCATGCTGTCTCTACTAGTATATATATATATATATGGAGAGAATTTTTCAAGGTCCATAAGCATAAATTTGGATACCCCTTTGGTCCCTTTTACTGAACAAAAGACTACCTAAAAAGCAAGTGTACAGAAAAGAAAATCTGATATTTTATTTACTTATGTGATTAAGAAAAAAAGAAATGAAATTGAGGGATGGATGTTGTTTGGAACAACAGTCTTACCCTCCTCTTTTGAATTTTAAAAACCATCCTCTCTTATGTGTTGCCACATGGCACTCCATAATAGATCTAAAAGTAGGCTATTTTTTATCCCACATTAACTCACACACACTTCACCCACACACTTCAACACCCGGGGTCCAAGGCCCAACCCACGCATACTCCCAACCCCCCCCCCCCCCCCCCCCCCCCCAAACAGAAATTTTGGAAAAAAAAAAAAATTCCTATACCATCAAGGGGGCGGGAGGCTATATACCCCAGAAAAATATATTCCTTACAGCCCACAAACTTGTCCCTTGAATTTGGGAGCCAAGATGGGATGGACGTATTCATTGGGCCTCTCCCAAGAGGTCTCGGACCTTGTGCCAAAGTCCATCATTCAGTGAACCCAGCACTAATCGCCCTGCTCCCATTGGGTGGTGCACAAACCTTATCTACTTGACCGAATGGCTCAAATCACTCCCTACGATCTCCTGATAGAGATCAACCAACACCCAAGGCCGCAGGTCATGTGGCCAACAATAGGTACATGATCAACAGACCTGATGAAATCAAAATTGAAAAATTCTTCACGTACTCGTGGTTTCTATTATGTAACAAAATGGCCAGTCCTCATTGATCCACACCCACTTTTAAATACTCATCAATTGTGGTTAAGATTCATTCACCAATTGTGGTTAAGATTCACTCACCCTTATGCTATGTTTGGTTGTCGAGAAAATTGATGAAACTAAGGAAAAGAAAAGAAAATTTCAGATTTCTAATACAATTCTTAGTTGTGTTTTCTCTAATTTTCTCTTCTTTTCTATGTTTTCGCTTATTTTCTTGACAACCAAACATAGGTTAATGTTAAGCAATTCAACCTTATTAATTTATTATTATTATTTTTTTTAAATCTTTCAATTTTGCTAAACTTAACTAGAATTAAAGGGGTGTTAAAAGAGACATGGGGTAGGATAAGAAGCAGACCCACAGTCTGCTAATCACTGCTCATTAAAATATGATGCACACTTACAAAGTGAAAAATGCGCCTCATAACACCCAAAGCGTGCATGCTCTAGCGGTGCTATACTAATAATCACAAAATTTAGATGAGACCAAATCCTCTAAATCCGGTTATCAGCCCTGAGGTCGTCACGTGTCTCTTTTGACACCCCTTAACTATGGTTAAGATTCACCCACCCATTCTCTGTTTTTAGAAAAAAATATATTAATTCTTTTTTTAATATTAAAAAAATATTTTAAAGGTTTGTTAATATTAAATATTAAAAAAAAATTAAAATTTTTGGATCAATTAACCATACCCTATTGTAATCTCAAAGAGGACATTGGATCAAGAGGAATGCTAGCCCTACTTTCAGTCTCCACCAACCACTTGTCCACTTTTGATGAAAGATAGTGTTTTAATCATCATAACTGATTTGATAATAGATATGTGGTTGGTGGAGGTTGAGAGTAGAGTTTGATCAAGAGTAGGGCTAGCACGCCTCTTGGATCAATTAACTGACTGATTTAAGGCACTAGTCCTTTCGGATTAGTCTGGTCAGATGACTGGACTAAATAACCTCAGTTTGTTGATTGGGCTAGTTAGTCTTCCTGGTGGATTGGACAGGTGAGTCCGGTCACAAGAATTGGATCGTCTGTTTTCGTAATAGGTAAGACCAGTCTGATCCAAACAAGTCTCTATATATCTGGGCCTTTAATAAGTTCAAATGGTATAAAGCAAAATTAGACCAAGGCCTATTACACTTTGACAAATTCATAACGAAGATTCGGGCTTTTAGATCTATTCTGAGCTCAGGTTGGGTCTGTCACTTGTGTTCTTTGTAGGGAGACTGACTAAATCTCTAAACAGTCTCTACTCAGCTCCTAATGAGCTGATTTTTTTAATTGGAAAACTAAAATTTAAATGACTTGGAGATTGAATATACATAATGACAATTCAGAATTATATGAGAATTTAAAGCTTGAGATTTTCCAATAAAAGAGAATTACAATCCATACCCCAGAAATTTTGGGAAAAAAGAAGAAATTCCTATACTATCAAGGGGGCGGGAGGCTATATACCACAGAAAAATATATTCCTTACAGCCCACAAACTTGTCCTTTCAATTTGGGAGCCAAGATGGGATGGACGTATTCATTGGGCCTCTCCCAAGAGGTCTCGGACCTTGTGCCAAAGCCCATAATTCAGTGAACCCAGCACTAAGCGCCCTGCTCCCATTGGGTGGTGCACAAACCTTATCTACTTGACCGAATGGCTCAAATCACTCCCTACGATCTCCTGATAGAGATCAACCAACAACCAAGGCCGCAGGTCATGTGGCCAACAATAGGTTCATGATCAACAGACCTGATGAAATTAAAATTGAAAAATTCTTAACGTACTCGTGGTTTCTATTATGTAACAAAACGGTCGGTCCTCATTGATCCACACCCCACTTTTAAATATTCATCAATTGTGGTTAAGATTCACTCACCCTTAAGGTTAAGCCATTCAACCTTATTATTATTTATTTTTTTTAAACAAAAATGTTTCAATTTAGTTAAACTTAACTAGAATTAAAGGGGTGTTAAAGGGACACGGGGACATCTGCTAATCACTGCTCATCAAAATAGATGCACACGTACAAAGTGAAAAATGCGCCTCATAACACCCAAAGCGTGCATGCTCTAGCGGTGCTATATTAATAATCACAAATTTAGATGAGACCAAATCCTCTAAATCCGGTTATCAGCCCTGAGGTCGTCACGTGTCTCTTTTGACACCCCTTAACTACGGTTAAGATTCACCCAGCCCAAGGATTCACCCACCCATTCTCTGTTTTTGGAAAAAAAACATATTAATTCTTTTTTTAATATTAAAAAAATATTTTAAAGGTTTTATAATATTAAATATTTAAAAATATATATATATATATATATATATTTTTGGATCAATTAACGATACCCTATTGTAATCTCAAAGAGGACATTGGATCAATTAACGGACTGATTTAAGGCACTAGTCCTTTCGGATTAGTCTGGTCAGATGACTGGACTAAATAACCTAAGTTTGTTGATTGGGCTAGTTAGTCTTACTGGTGGATTGGACAGGTGAGTCCGGTCACAAGAATTGGATCGTCTGTTTTCGTAATAGGTAAGACCAGTCTGTTCCAAACAAGTCTCTATATATCTGGGCCTTTAATAAGTTCAAATGGTATAAGGCAAAATTAGACCAAGGCCTATTACACTTTGACAAATTCATAACGAATATTCGGGCTTTTAGATCTATTCTGAGCTCAGATTGGGCCTGTCACTTGTGTTCTTTGTTGGGAGACTGACTCAGACTCTAAACAGTCTCTACTCAGCTCCTAATGAGCTGAATTTTTTAATTGGAAAACTAAAATTTAAATCACTTGGAGATTGAATATACATAGTGACATTTCAGAATTATATGAGAATTTAAAGCTTGAGATTTTCCAATAAAAGAGAATTACAATCCATACATGGGAAGAGGACAAAAGTCCTAGAGGTAAAACACATGGTGATATACTAAGGTCATCTATTAATTATTTCCATAATAAGAAGAGCAACGAGACATGACTCATTAGAAGCTCATAGGGCTTTGTGGGTCGTTAAGAGCTTTTATGGCTGCTTCTATCTTTATCTTCAATTGATCTCTCTCCACTTCATCTGCCTGAATAAACAAAACAAAAACGATATATCAAAAGCTTTTATATTCTCCATGGAGCCATATGATATTTATTTTAATTAATACACATGGCTTACGTTAGTACACATATTCATGGCCATTTCGTGCAACACAGATATCTATAATTTAATTCAATATCGTATAGCTTTCGTCAGTATCACACATTCATAACCATTTTTCAACATCACCTGCCTCTATAATTTAGTTAATTATAAATGTATTCTAATTAGGTGAGCAAATCCTCCATCGTAGTCCAAAATCAAGTTATGTGTATATATATACACACACGCACATACCAGTCCATATAGCCTTATAAAATTGTAAATAAAAAAAATAAATATATATATAGAGAGAGAGAGAGAGAGAGAGAGAGAAAAAAAAAGAGAGATCAGAAACTACTTGATTTCAAGCTACCATTGAAATCCCGATCTAAATAGATTGGGGACACCCTGACTTACAAAAAGAAATACACAATAAACACACACACACTAAATCATTGGTCATTTCTCTCTGTCTCATATATATAATTTTATCATGATCATTATTTTTATTTCGACAGCACACAAGGCTTGCTCATAGGGTTTCAATAAAGCCCACGTCCACATGGGTGCACCATCACGTCCCACCTTAAACACTTATTCAATGATTGGCACGGACAATCTACCGTGGACTTGGGCCCAATACCATTCTCAGAATATTAGGAAAAGAAGTAGAAAATGGATAATAAGTTGTATTAGGGAGCAGTTGATCATTATCATAATTTAATAAGATCTTTAAAGCGTAATCTAAGGAGACAACCGATAAAAAAAAAATATAATAAATAAATAAAAGGGTCCCATGGTTAATCCCTTTGTACTCTCGACATGCTTTATTCAGGCACTGCGGTGGGGCTATCATAACGTAGAACCATCCAATACTTCGCGAACCACTTTATTAAAGTGGTCTCCAGGTTTCCACAGTGGGTCCCCTTCATCATGTCTATCAAGGTAATTAAATACACAAGTCGACGGTAAAATGATGCTTTATTATTTTTTTATTTTGTTACAAGCCACTGGTTACAACTTACAACGAAGATTTGGCCACCACAATTCTAAAAAATTCCGAAATTCCAAAATTTTGGGAGGTCTTTATTTTTATTTTTTTTTATAGGTTGAAATTCTGAAATTTCATTTTCTTAATTTAATTAAACTTAATCATAGTTAAAAGGGATACTGCAGTCAGCTAGGAAGTGGACATCGTGCTCCTCTTCAAATGACTTAATTCAAAATATTAGACCAAATCCAAATATTTCATCACCACTCTTACCTAAAAATGAAAATCACTCGAATCCCATGTATCATCCTGTCTACTAATTAAGGTGTGTGTCTGCGTGTGATAGTGTGTCATTTAAAACTTATCAAAACAAATCTCCAAACTTTAGTATGTGGGTTATGTATCCTGGTGGACCCTTATAAAGCACTTCCTTTGTATTTTTTTAAGGTTGTGTGGGAGCGGTAACTTGTGGTACAAGGTATGTGTGCTTGCGAGTGTTATGTTTAACACTTGTCAAAAATACTTCCACTCATTATAAATGGGTTTGAGTGATTTTACCATAAGAAATTTGTATGGCTCGAATTCGATCCGTTGAGGGCCTCAACGTACAACCAAGGCTTGGTCAAGAAATTTCTGACAATTTTAGAAATTTAGGAATCATGCTAATTTCGTCACAATTTTTTTTTTTAAAAAAAAGAACAAGAAAAAAAAAAGAAGGAAATTCTGAGATATTGAGCCCGAACTTTTGTCAAAATTGAAAAAACATATTAAAAATTCCAAAATTTTCAACCCCACCCTTCCCCAAAACGAAAATCACTCAGATCTTATATCGTCCAGTCCCATTAATTATAGTCAACAAGCATATTTATGCTACCTCTCTTATCCATCTTTTAGAAAAAAGTATATATTACATTTTATAGCAATAATAATAACTGGATTTAACCAGAATAAAACATAACTTCGGCAGTTATTTTCACGTGGACCTCTTTACTGTAATAAAATTATTCTCAGACTTCTATCCCCACGCGCATTTCATGCACGTGCAATACTCGTTCTCCCAAACAGTGTATGTAGAAAAAAAAAAACCATAGCCAATGATAATATACATGAAGCCGAATGGATTCCTTCCTACGCTCAAATAACGCGCGTGCTTCTATCATATTTGCAGACTGAAAGTATGGCAGAGAGAGGGGTAAAAATGGAAATAAGAAAAGGAAACTGAAAAGTCACCTGAACGAAGACGGTCTTGGAGAGACTTCCAGAGAAAGCGGTGATGTTGGCAGTAATAATATTGAGCTTGAGAGACTCGAAAACCTCACAAAGCTTCACCATTGTATCTGTTTTTCTACTGCATGTCAAGCTTATAACCAGAGTCTTCTCTCCCATACACGAAACCCTAAGCTGAAATCACAGCCAACGGTAATAAGAATTATTTGAATTAAACATCATCTACAAGAAGAAGAACAAAAAGGGGGAGTAGGAATTCACTTCAAGGACTTCGATTGAAGAGGAAGAACTTGTTCTTGATCCTCCAGAGTCACAGCTCTGTTCAATCTTCTTTTTCTTTGCTTTTGAAATAAAGGGATCATCTCCATGATCAATTTCAGGAAATGGGTTTCTGTTCCTGGATCTCCCTGACTCAAGTTCTGATATTTCAGCTTGGATTCTCCTTTCCTGTTCATGTAATTCCTGAATGTACTCGATCGCGTCTTTGATTATCGATGCCTTGTCCATCTACAAATGATCAACCATTCAAATCAAAATCCCTATAAAAGACGACGATTTTAAATTTATTTTGAAAAAAAATTGGGGGAATTAATTAATTTAAACCTTGCTAATGTTGGGGACGACTGATCTGAGAGCAAAGAGCCTCTCGTTGAGCTTTCTCCTCCGGTTTCTCTCTGAAACAATGTTCTTCGCTGCGACGGACGAAGCAGACGCCGATCCTTCCGGGGAACTCGAATCATAATACCCGGAAAACGCTTCGTCCAATCCCCAGCTGCTCGATTAATCGAATAATCAATTAATTGATTGAAAGAGAAAAAAGAGAATTGGGGATTTAGGGTTTATCTAAGTAAATAATAATAATAATAATAATACCTGTTGAATTGTTCGTTCTGGAAAAAGAATTTGGTTTCCCAATACAGGTTGTATTCCTCATCAATATTTTCCATTGTTGTTCAGAGGATTTCTCGGGGCTTTGATGGGATTTATAGGAGAAAGTTAAAATTCTTGGAATCTGATGGTCGAATTTGAAAACGTGGACTTGTGCTTCTTCATGGAAGGATCTGAGTCGTCGATTGCAATAGTCTATACGACCGCGTTAGACCACGACGTGCTTTTTGACCATTAATGGGAAATGACGTTGGAAACTTTATTTCAATCACCACCGTACACATTTTTCGTAACTGATTCATCAAGAAAATCCCAACCGTCAACTTACGAAAGACTTTCGTGTAGGACTCAACTCATTAAAAGATGAAATTGATTTTGAAAAACAAGAGAGTGATTATTAGAGGTTGTCGTAGACAGGATTGGCATTTGTCCTGTCTTCTTGTTAATAATAGATTAGAGTGATTAATATGTTCATCGATTGGGTGTCGATCCCCATTAATTTTGTTAGTTTTTGTCATAGCTGGCAAGTTTAGTGTTTTTGTTACATGATAACATTTCAACCAAAAAGGCAAGTTATATATGTGTTTCTCTTTCCACCAAAATATATATATATATGTGTGTATGTTATTCTAGATTTTTCATAGACGCAAGATGAGTCTAATACTTAGAGATGTTTTATTGTTTTAATGATTGAAGAAGAAGAAATCAAAAGATTATATGACATTTGTATGCCTCAGTTGAGTCTTTGGAAGATTTGTGACTGGGGCTAACAAAATCCTATATATTAACCACCAGAACTTTGATATGTTGTCTTTCCGAGTGTAAGTGATGCAACATTTTCATCTTTTGCTTTTTCTCGATTGAAATTATAACATGTAACACACACTCTAAAAGCACACACACAACCAGACCTAAGGTAGCCAAGGGCGGAGCCAGGACTCACTTGGGGGGGGGGGGGGGGCTAATCATGGTGTTCAAGGGCGTAGCCCCGAAAAAAAAAATTTGAGGGTCACGTTCATGGACCCGCATCTTTTTGTGTCCGCTTGTAAGGGATATATTATTAAAAAAAAGTTTAGGGGGGACAAGAGCACCCCGTCCCCTCAGCTCCGCCCCTACTAGGATTATAGGAATTATTTTATTTTTCAAAATTTTAGGGCAAGCTTCAGCCCTGACCCCATGTGGCTACAGACCTAAAGGTAGCCGCTAAGGTGCCATAAGGATAAGTCCAAATAACCACTCCAAAAGAGCCTATTTTACGGAGGGTTGAGGGCCGTTATACACCCCTACAAAGTCCACTTCCCAACTGATGTGGGGCCAAACCCGGAATAAACCCTATCCAAAGCGATAAGACAAATTGGAGTTTTTGGTTTAATTGATATAATGAAACACACACTCTAAACGCCCACACAGAGCCAACTTTGTCGTCTTAGTCCAAGTATAGTGATTCATTACTAGTATAAAAATTAAAGTTATGTGGACCTGAGTGCAATTCTTATACATAAACGTAAACAATGTTGAACAGTGGCTGAGTTGTGCCGGTGGGTGTGTTTATCCCTTACCCTATGTTTGGTTGTCGAGAAAATAAGTAAAAATATAGAAAAGAAAAGAAAATCAGATAAAACGCAACTAAAAATTGTATTAAAAATTCAAAATTTTCTTTTCTTTTCTATGTATTCATCAATTTTCTCAGCAACCAAACATAACATTAGGGGGTGTTTAGTTTCTTTCTCTCAAATGTAACCGTTGATAGGCCCATCATATTTATTCCAACTTCTATGTCCCGCCCTTAATTAATTTAAGGGCCTAACCACCATTAAACCACACCTAATTGGGGTTGTTGCCTAATCTATTGGACTACAAAACAAAATAAATAATGCAGAGATTTGCTTTATATAACTTTTTATGACATATGTTATATGTCATATTGGATGATGTCACGGATAACACGTAAGGAAGCATATTTCTGTTTGAATTTTTGCGTAAATTTAAAGTATCACTCGAGAACACTGAAGTGTACGCATTAGTAGGTGTTTTGGCACCCTTATTGAAATAAGATCTGCTTTTCACACGCACATACTCCGAGTGCTACTAGCATTCCTCAAAGTCATCTACAATAATGATAGGGAAGTTGCGGTATGGCCCACTTAAATAGTGCCATGTGTGATTAATCGGGGGGGGTACAGATGAATCTATCGAGAAAAGATTTGGTGAGGTGCTTGACGCCTTAAAGGGTTTTAGATCTCTTTATGCTCTAACACGTCAGCAACATTTCAATCCGGTTCTTCAATAGGTGATCTGTGGACAGGATGTTCTGAAATCCGCAAAAGCAATTAGAATCGTACTTCGTAAGGTATTAGATATTTCCTCTTTTTCATTTGGTCGGTGTGGTAGTTCTTGTTGGGTAGGCAAATTCTAGCGCCCCTCTCCCCCCTTTTTAAGGGGTAAAATCACTTCAGTCCAATCAGCTTATGCAACGTCATTTACAAGGTAATTGCAAAAATTTTAGCTAACCGTTTTCGTGATATCTACAGGATATCATTAACCCGTCAATCGGCATTTGTCAAGGACCGTCAGATAACTGATAATGTGATGCTGGCTCATGAAGTAGATTATTACCTCAAGCATAAACGTAAAGGATCAGATAGAAGGATGGTGGTGAAGCTTGATCTTAATAAAGCCTACGACCATGTAGAATGGTCTTTCCTCTTTGCAATAATGGAGAAGTTCAGATTTGTAGAAAGTGGATACACCTCATTCAACAATGCATCACAACTGTGTCCTTTGCGGTTTTAGTTAACGGCGAACCATCAGGACACATCATTCCAAGCTGGGGACTCCGTCAAGGGGACCCTTTGTCCCCTTATTTATTCCTCCTGTGCGCTGAGGCATTATAAACACTACTACAAAAGGATTTTAGGGAGCAAAAAATATTCAGTGGTATTAGATTAGCTCGGACAGCCCCCCCTCTCCCATCTCCTATTCGCCGATGATAGTATAGTCCTCCTCAGCCAATCTGGATGAACCTAACCACTTAATGCAAACTCTAAAAAATTTTGGAGAGGCTACTGGGCAACGGATCAATTTCAGCAAGTCGGGAGTCACCTTCAGCATGAATACACCTTGGCGTTTTCGAAGGATAATAGCAAAACTTCTCAAGATCAATAGTTTAATTCCCCCAGCGAAATACCTTGTTCTTCCGACAGAATTTCGACACTCAAAAATCCAAATATTTGACTCTTTAAAACAGCATATACTCGGGTGCATGCAAGGTTGGCAAGGATCCTTATTATCCCAGGCGGGAAGAGGGGTACTCATCCGCTCAATTATTCAAGCCATTCCTGCCTATACATTCAGCATTTTCAAGCTTCCAAAATCATGGTTCAAGGTGATCCAATTGGCAATAGCAAACTTCTGGTGGAGCCACAATCAAGATAACATAATACATTGGCTCAAGTGGGAGACTCTTTGCCTACCCAATCCGAAGGGTGGTCTGGGCTTTCAGGATTTTTCTGCTTTCAGCTCATCCCTCCTAGCTAAGCAAGGATGGCAGCTTCTTAACAAACCGGACTCCCTATGGAGACTGGTTTGCAAAGCTCTATATTTCCCCAATAGCTCTTTCTTACAATCTCGGTTGGGTCATCGACCATCATGGGGTTGGGGTAGTATCTTGGCGGGTCGCGAGCTTCTCCTAAAAGGTCTAAGATGGAAAGTTGGCTCGGGAGACTCTATCCGGGCCACAGAAGACCCCTGGATCCCAAATTTGCACCTTTTTAAGCCACACCTCAGAAGTACTCCTCCTTCCACTGATTTGAAGGTAGCCCACTTTATAGACAAAGATATTTGTAGATGGAAAATGGATATGCTTCAAGAATTCTTCCAACAGTCGGCCATCACTGAAATTTGCAAGTTGCTGCCGATCAATATGCTCAATGCCCCCGACAGACTTCTTTTGCACTATTCTCGGTCGGGCAACTTCACATTGAATTCGGGGACTCACTTGGCAATCTCATTGGTAGCAGAAACTTGACCCTCTTCAAGCTCATCAGTGTTGAAGAGAGGAGGCAAATTCTGGAATACAATATGGAAACTCCCTCTCCCCCCAAAACTCCAGGTCTTTTTGTAAAGGCTATGCCATAATGCACTAGCGTTGGCTCCCAACCTCCGGAAACGTAAAATGATGGTGGATGAGTGGTGTCCTCTTTGCAAGAATGCTCTTGAATCCTCAACACATCTTTTCCTAGAGTGCCCATGTTCTCGAGGTGTCTAGTTCGGCTCCACTTTATCCCTTAAACTCCCCAACCATTCTCCCATCCCTCTCCAAGAGTGGTGGCAAAAGTGGGTTTCACATCCGGAATTCTACAACAGCAACTACTCGCTGGGTGTTCGATTTTGCACATTGCTGTGGAGCATTTGGAGAATGAGAAATGAAACCATATTTGAGGGGATCCACCTTGACCCTACATCCACAATTTGGTGAGCAGAGCGCCTAGTAGAGGAGTTCACCATCTCCCAACGGCCACAAAATTTTCCGAATCATGCTGACAACCTATGGAAGCCCCCTGAGGTGGGCTGGATCAAAATAAAATGTCGACAGAGCAGCTCTCACCAGTGGCACAGCAGTCGGAGCTGGAATTATAGCACCCAACTCATCTGGCGAAATATTATACTCCCTAAGCTTGCCCCTCATGGGCGGTTCTGCTAGGGTAGTTGAAGCCGAAGCCATTCGGGCAGGTGTTCAAGTGCGAATAAACCATAGTTGGCCTAAAGCGGTGGTGGAATCAGATTCGAAGGAAATCATTGAAAATCTGGGTGAAGCCCCAATCCCTTGTCATTTGGAGATCTACCCAATTTTGGAGGACATCAAGGTTCTGTTGAGCAAGAGTGACACAATTATTTTCCAACATGTCAATCGCAAGGCAAATACTATGGCCCATGGGTTTGCCCAACAAGCCTTTAATTCTAGTATTCCGTGTCCTGTTTCATCGTGGATCCCTAGGCCTGCTAGCAACAGTCCTAGCACCTCATTTGTACATATCTCTCTTTGAATGATAGTTGCTCTTTTGCCAAAAAAAAAAAGGGGTAAAATTTTGTGATTGGAAAGATTTGAGTCTAAATTATCAAAAAAAAAAGTAAAAAAATAAAGATTTGAGTCTAGAAAATTTCCTTTGGCGTGCATAAATTATAAGACTTGAGATCCTCTCCAGTTGGCTAGAAGACCGTAGCATCCATTCGGGAGGACCACATATTCTTGTACGTACCAATCAAGGTCTTGGTTTGTATGCATACTGACATGCACAGATATATGTGGGCATTGGATTTCCTCTAGTGCTCGCTAGAGGCCGGGTCTCTAGCGTGGTTTAGATGAGGACGTGTGGCCAATATATGGGCGGGAACCATGCCTTCTCACGGACATTTCATTCCTCCGTTAACGCACTGTTATGTCCTAAAAAATTAATTTTTTAGGCATCGAAAAATGGGAAGAGCCAGAATAGGCAGAGACGACTGAACTGGCCACTTTACTCTTCCTCTTACTCTTCCGGCATATACAGAAAACCGGGATCTAGCCTTCTTCTTCTTACCTCCACAGAAAGGGTTCTTCTTCGCCGACATTGGTTTTCCGGGTTAGTAAGCTAACCCTTCTTCCCCTATGTTTTTTTTACTGTTTGGGTGTTAAAGTGGTATTCCGAAAGTGGTATTTCAAAAGTGGGTTTCAGGTAAAATGGTTTTCCATTTGCTAGTTTACTGAATTTTTTCTGGTTTTCCATTGTCCTTACCTTGGAAATTTCTTCCTCTTTATTGGAGAATACTATCTCTGTTTTTTGTCTTTCTGTTTCAAACATGTCTCTGCTTTCAGAGCTTATCAACTTGAATCTCTGCGATGCCACGGAGAAGGTGATCGTTGAATATATTTGGTGAGATTTTTTTTCTGGATTTTTTAGAGCTCTGGTTGAAATGGCATTTTTCTGTGTTTCTAGAATTTCTTTTCTTCTTTCTGGCTATAGATCTTTTGGTGGGTATGCATGTTTATGTCTATTTTAAAAAAAACTATTTATGTGAGTACTTGAATTTCTAATTCTGAGGGAAATAGGTCACTGAAATGATTGGATAAGACAAGGTCTGAAAGTCAGAGGTCAGGGTAAGAGATTCAATTTAGTTAGGGGAAGGTGTTAGGTACCCCTAAAATCTCATCCGGAGATGGTTACCTACTCTTTAAGTCTGAATCAAATAAATGAAACCATAAAGAAGCTTACAGTTTGATCTATATGTTGAGCAATGTAATATTGACTGAAATAAATAAGTTGAGAGTTACAAGATAAAAATGGAATAGGGATTCTATCCTAGGGGGACTGAACCCGATCAGGGTTGCCTACCTATCCACTGTTAGTGGAATCAAGCCGCACGTAGTTCCGAAGGGGAGTTAATGGTTTGATTTGATTTGATTGGACTGGATTGTGAGTGATTGAAAGGTTTGACGGTTGTTGCTCCTATTTGATGAGCGAGGTTGCCTTTTAAGCTCGTGCTGAGGAGCGAAATGTTGGATGATTTGATTTGATGGATTTCGCTAATTTGGGAGCGAAATAGCCTTTTAAGCTCCTGTTGAGGAGCAATGGGGCAGTTTAAGCTCGTGTTGAGGAGCGAAATTGTAGCACCCCGGACTTTTTCATCCTTAATGAATAGCACCTTCGTAGCTAATTGGCCGTTTTTGTAGTCTAATTAATAAATAAGGGAGAAATCGGAAATTCCGAAACGTCAAAAATGTGCGTTTTCGAAAGACGAACCCAACACAAGTTGAATCGTCGAAATCCGACGAGCGAGTCAAAAGATATGGTCAAAACAGTCCAGACATACAGAGAACCAATCGCTCGGTCCAGTCAGCGATCGATCGGTCCATAACCGATCGATCGGTAGCTATCGCGCGGTCAGAAATTTTGTATGGGGAAATTTTCCAGAGAGTGAGTTTTTGACCGGTCGATCGGTCATAAACACCGATCGCTCGGTAGGCAACCGATCGATCGGTCATAACCACCGATCGCTCGGTCTTCGCGTTTTTGCAGAAATTTCAGTAAGGGCTTTATCGTCTTTTGGGGGTTAAACCCTTTCTCCTTAAGGCTTGCCCGAGCCTTAGGGCATCATTCACTATACTTAGAGAGATTTGGGAGATAAGAGAGAGGAGAAAGGGGTTTCCTAAACCTAGGTTGCTTTTGGAGAAGAAATCAAAGGGGTGAAGACCCTAGATCGTCCCCAAGCACGTTTTCTTCAAGATTTTAACTCAAGCTCGGGTGGAGGTGCATTCTCCAAGCTAGGGCAGCACTCACTCACGTTTTTGAAAGGGGTTTCTTCCTCAACTCAAGTCTCCTTCAAGCAAAGGTGTTCTTCTTTCAAGTTGGAGCTTCAATCAAGGTTTCTACCAAGGATCAAGCCTTGATTTAAGGTTAGTACACCCTACTAACTTACCCTAGCAATAAATCTAGGTTTTTCCTTATGAAATATGATTCTTGTTAGTGTGTTTTATTCCTTGCAAAATGTGTTATCTATAATAAATATAAACAAGATAAAGAAAGAGTAGGGATGCTTGGATGGAGGTTGGATACGGCGATTGAATGCCGAATGTGTGATATATGATGTGTGGGATGTGGATTGGAAAATGGATGATGGGCATTGTACAAATAACAAACTTACCCTTGTGTGATTGAATGGAAAATATGCATTAAAAAGAAGGAGATAAACTACTAAGGAATAACGTATGAAAGTGTTTGACAAAATGCCTAAACTATGAGTAAATGATCTCAATGAAGGACATGGAAATGGGTTTTATGCATGTGTCCTTATAAATGATAAATTGATCAAATGTTATGCAAACTACTTATGTTACTTATGTTCATATCATGAATTGAATTATAATGTCATATTTGGTTATTTCCATTATCATGATTGTCACTATGGACACTTACACGAGCACGCATGATAGCATGAACCGCGATTTCAAGAGCATGTGCATATAATAAACAACAAGAAATATTGCATGTCAAGGAGGTTGGTAGCCCAGAGACATTCGGGTGCTAGCCTCTGGCTCACAAGTGCATTGCATAACAAGGAGGTTGGTAGCCCAGGGACATTCGGGTGCTAGCCTCTGGCTCACAAGTGCATTTCATAACAAGGAGGTTGGTAGCCCAGGGAGGATTCGGGTACTAACCTCTGGCTCACAAGTGCATTGCATATCAAGGAGGTTGGCAGCCCAGGGAGATTCGGGTGCTAGCCTCTGGCTCACAAGTTTACAAGATGGAGGTTACAAGATGATGATCATGCATTCATGCATGCACGCATACATGATTTCTACGAGGCATACCGGGACATGACAGCACGCATACATGATTTCTACGAGGCATACCGGGACATGACAAGAGTTTTCAAGCATGAGTTTTATCGGCATTTTCGCATTCATGTACGCACGTCAGGATGCTTGTATTGTGGCATGCCCTATACTGTTTCTTTGTGATGTTTCTATTACTGCTTGTATGATATTACTATATTGTGTTTTTATTATTGTTATGGTCTGCTAGTAGCTTGTACTCGCTGAGTATTCCATGCTCAGCCGTACTTTCATGTCGGCAGGTACTGAGGGAGCCCTCGACCCGGAGCCTTGGGTCGAGGAAGAGTATACAGAGGAGAGAGAGTCGGCTATCCCATTACAGTCTCAGGCGGACCGAGACCTCGATGCGTGGCCATACCTCGACTACTGTTGAGGGGAGAGTATGAGAGGGTTTGGTGTATTTTGATATTTTGATAGGTGGGCCTGTCCACCTTAGGCTTAGACATGTCTTGTATTTATGTTAACTTGGAATACTATTTTGGATCATCAGAAGAAATGAAAATTTGTTTACGCTTCCGCATATATGATAGCTTCCACGCTCTGATTATCGTTATGAGTACTGTATTTTATCTTGTGCATTACAGGATGGTTGATAGGTTCGCAGTGTGACACCTAAAATATCCCTAAACTCCTAGGGGGTATTTTGGGGCGTTACAGAAATGTTGGATATTTGAACAGGGTTTGAACCGAGGCTCTGACAAGGGTTTGATTAGGTAGATAGGGTTTAACTAGGGTTAAACTAGGATTTACCTAGGGTTTAGGTAAGGTTTAGCTAGGGCTAACTAGGGTTTAGGTAGGGTTTAACTAGAATTAACTAGGGTTTAATCAGGGTTTAACTAGGGTTAACTGGATTTAATCAGGATTAACTAGGGTTTAACCAGGGTTTAATCAGAGTTTTTGGGTAGAGGTTCGACTAGACAAGGCTAGTTTTGAATTGGAATTTGGGCAGTGGTTCGACTAGGCGAGGCTATATTTGAACTGGGATTTGGGCAGGGGTTCGACTAGGCGAGGCTATATTTGAACTGGGATTTGGGTAGGGGTTCGACTAGGCGAGACTATATTTGAACTGGAATTTGGGCAGGGGTTCGACTAGGCGAGGCTAGTTTTGAACCGGGATTTGGGTAGAGGTTCGACTAGGCGAGGCAAGTTTTGAATTGGGATTTGGACAGAGGTTTGACTAGGCGAGGCTTAGCAGTCTAAACTAGAATTTTAAAGACAAAACTAGAAATTAAGCAATTAATAAAGCTAAAGAAATTGAAAGCAAGACTAGGGATAGAGGGATTACCTACCCAAAAATACGGCGAACTTTCAGACAAAGAGGGATTCTCCAAAAAAAACTCCAAATTTAGAAAATCCTTGGATTGAACTCGAAAAACCAAGGAGAGGGGTGAAATTGGTGAACTTTGAAGGAAGGGAGGAGGGGTATTTATAGTGTTTTGGAATAGTGCCCGCGCAATTTTAAAGGGTGCGATTTAATATATTTTAATGAAACACTAAATCTGCGCATTTTTAAACGGCGAGATTTAATATATTTTATTATGAACAAATAAAAATAATAAAAATGAAGTTTGTAGTGTAGGTGGGACCTACATGGGGCCGCGCCTTTTAAAAGGACGAGGTTGCCTTTAGGGCCCTGTTTGGCACTTCAAAAAATTGATTTTTTGGGTTTTTTTGTTTATACTCCTATTTGCCGAAAAACTGTTTTTGTCGCTTTAAAGCCCGTTTTGAGCCCGAAAATAGTCAAAATTGAACTGATAAAATCCAGAAAAATATTTTAGATAAAACATGAAATTTTCAGCACTTTTTAGGGGCATTTTGGTCATTTTCTACCATTTTAAGTTCAATTTAATCCCAAAAATAGCCAAAATTCATCAAAAAATTTGTAAGATCATTTTGAACCAAATGAAAACTTTTTAGCACTTTTTCAGGTGTATTTTGATCATTTTTTACCTCGGCGTTGTTGTTGAAAATCGAAACACCTGGAAAGAGGGTTTTTAAAAGGGTTTTTAAGAGTATAAAAAAAGACTAGAGGGGTGCAAAATTGGGGTGCTTACAACTACTTCTGTGGATATTCATGCATAGAGCTCTAATTTCTTAGTTCTTCATTGATGGGTATGTGTTTTTTTTGTTTTTGTTCCTTGCAATCGGCAAATGTCCTCGTTTGCTTTTTTTCATTGTTCTAGTTTTGGGTATTTTTTTTAATGGGTGTCAATTGTTTTTGCAAAATGTCAAGTTTGTTTTGCCTTGTTGATAAGCAAATTATCAGGAGCACCATCAACTCCATGATCAAATTATCAATATTTCACAGATAAAACATAAGTTATCGAATTCGCAAACAAGTTTTATGTAATTTTAATCGTATTTGGAAGGCATAATCTCACTTGAGAATGTAGAAATTATGAAAATGTCCCTACTGCTAGGAGCTTTACTGGAAACAATTCATGACTCAGAGTATATAGAACCTTTTCTATGCTCTGTTTGTGTTTGTTCTCATTATGTGGTGGTCTTAGTGGTAAAATTTTGTTTAACCTGTATTTCCATTGGGTTTGGAATGAGACTATAGAAATATGATGTTTTCCTTTGGTCGTAAACCTTTTATTATTGATTCTCGACAGATCCGGCTCCTTTGCTCAAAATGCTTTTGGTTGTAAACCTGTTATTACTAATTCTTCTTTGATTTGTTGTAGAATCATACACGATGGCTTCATCATCTATAAGGAGTGAAGTTAAAACTTGGCCAACAAGGCAATGTAACTATGGGGTAGGTTCCTGCAAATTTAAGAGATCAAAAATGAAAAAACCAATCCTGATAGATATTATTTTCATGCCTTCGGAATATGGTAAGTTATTACTCTCTTAGTGTTTTATAAAATAATTATAAAATGAATACTGATGATTTGTTAATATGATCCAACAGGGCATAAAATGTGATAATTTTATCGAGTGGTGCGATGAATACGAAGAATCGTTGGGACAACATGTTAGTGGCGTGATACCAACTATCATGGGTGAAGGATATGTAGTGAATATACATGCTGAAATTTTACGCTTACAAGATCGATGTTCACGGTGTGAAGCAGGGTTAAATAACTTAAGGATTTTCTTTTTTTGTTTCGCTTTATATTGTTTTTATATAAAACTGTTTACTTAATGGTAAGACTGAGGGGGTGGACGGATGGATGAAGTTTGTAATGGTAAGGCTGGAATAGTTGTTATTTTTTTGTTATTTTGTTTTGTGAACGGATGAAGTTTTTAATGTTTATGATATATTATGTTTGTGATGTTTATGGAATTAGCATTCCCTATGAAATGCAAACCATGTTGCATGGATACTTATGTTGGGAAGATGTCTCTGTTTCAAAATAGTGAACTTATTACAGACTTGAAACAGGGGAACTTATTACAGACTTGGGATTGAGGTATCACTTTTAGATTGAAGGAAGAATGAGATTTGTGGAAGAAATGAAGAACAATATTTTTTTTACTGAGATTTTAGATTTTTCTTATGGAGTTCTATCCAGTTTCAAGTGATCTGACAAAGTGAGATTTTAGATTTTTCTCATTTGTCTCAAACATTGACTTTGGAAAGAAAGAAGTTCAAGGTCCTTTTGTAACTTATCCACTGCAATGGAGTAATTGCAACGGGCCTTCTTGAGTGCTGTTTCCGAGGCAACAACCCTTCTCTCAAGTTCCTTGTTAAGGGAATCCAATTCACGCTTGTCCTCAGCAAACCTTAAGATCTGTTCGTTCATATCATGGTCCATTGCTTCCATCTGAGTTTTACAAGAAGAAATTGTGTAAAGGCAAGTAGAGCGCTCATTTCTAAGATTCTGCAACTCCCCTAGCATTTGCTTCTAACTTTCCTCAAGCTCTTGAATGAGAGCTTCATAGTAGCACTCCATCTAGTCCATTTTTCTCGCGAGGCTTTCCTGTTTAGCTTTGGAGTTTTCTAACTCCCTAACAAATTCACAAATTTTGTATTCCATCACATTGGTAACATTAATATGGTCAGGTTCCAGAGACATCATGTTAGGCCTACTTAAGCAATGTACACCTTTCGAGTGACACTGGTCTGAATCAAACCCTTCCAGCCCATCTCTTGGGACATATTGTTCAGGTTTATGTGCATTCATTGCTCCCACTTCCTTTATAGTTTCTCTTTCTGATGGTACTACATTTAGAAGAGAATTTACTTGTGTGGTTCCTTGTTTAAGATCATGCATAACACATTGCAGGGCCTCTATATCAAGGTGAAGGAACCCTAAGTCCCTTTCGTGGTATCTGAAGCATGCCTTGTTTTGGATCTCTCTTACTTTATCCTCCATAATCAGAAGTCCCTGTAGCCACCTCATTTGTAGAGCCTCGAGCATGTGATCCTGGTCTATCTCAGTAGTTTCCCTGATGGTAAGATGAGGGTTTAACCTACAAATTTTAAGTTGTTCAAGTTCATCTTTGAACTTTGAACACTCTGATTTCAGGACAGATACTTCTTTTTCCATGTCTTCTCCTAAAAAAATCTCTGCAGCAAGTTGCCGAGCAAATTTTTGTGTTTCAACACCTAATTCATCTGTGTGACTTTATAAGGAGCTTACTTCCAACTTAAGTTCTAAGATAGAAGACTCAGCCACTTCCAAGCTTCCTCTGAGTCTACTATTTTCTTCATATACAGTTGCCAAATCGTTATCAGCAGAATAGTCTGAACTCTAGCCATGAACCCAATCATTGCTCCCTTGTGCCAAAAGCCGAGGATCAGAGGGGTCCCCTTTCTCAGGCTAAGGGCTTTGACTAAGGGAAAGCCCACATAAATCGCCAGAGATTGTACTCTTTATGCTATCAATTTCATGCATACTGGAATTTTCAGACAAAAACAAAGATTATGTATTTTAATTCCCCTATGACTAAAAACAGAATGGGCACCTGTTAATTGTATAAATGCAAGAATATACTGGTGAATCCGCATGGTTATATTAGGAGTATGGCAACAAGGAAAAAAATTTTCTCCAAGAACTAACAAAAAGCGCTACATTCAACCCCAGACAAAGGCCCGTTCAAACTATAATTCAAACAATCATTCTTCTATTACAAAGCGTCACCAGAATTCCTACAGAAAAAGATCCGCTCTAAACAAGAAACTAGCCCCTCTCCAGATGTTGCACATGTGCTCTGGATATACCTGAAAAATCACCAAAGCAGATTAGACCCAGCAGTATGACTTCTAGGAAAAAAAAATGAGCGATTACAAAAATTAGATGGGGATTTATACAAAATTTGTGTTGAAAGATTTCCAGAACCACTTACTAAAAAATTGCAAATATATGACTTTATATATATGTTGCTGAGCGAACATATGCAAATATATAATTCAAATTTAGCAAATTGGAAAGGCTATAAGAAAATTATAAATAATTACCAGCGGCAATACAATGTTCAATACTCTAGCCTCATAGGTGATAAATAATAAACTATAAGAAAATTATGAGATAAAACAATTATTTATGAGGTCTCTACCATACATGTGCACATGCAATGAGACCTAGCTGTCCATTGGATAGGCTCACCAAGATTTAGTGGCAGTAAATTGACATTGGATGATCCTAGCTATCTGATATTTCTGAGCAATTATTTTTTTTTATCATTAAACAAACAATTTATCAAGTAAGAAGGGTCAATTTAGAGTGCCCTATTGTAGATTTAGTAGAGGATGCCTACTTGGGGCCTATTATCAATTGGAGACTGCAAAATCCCTTGGTGTCAAGCATTATTTTAGTAGTGTTCCACTTTCTGCAATGGTATACAAATTTTTATAAAAATCAGAACTCAGTTCAATCTTCTGCCAACATTCTGTTCTTGTCTCTAATTTCTTAACATGTGGTTTTCTACTTGATCCTAAATACAAGTCAATTTTAACCATCATAGCGGGAACAGTCAACATTGGGGTAGCATGGTGGCTACTGACCTCTATCGAGAACATATGTCAGGATGAACATGAGATTACTTCATTCTTCACCCTCTCCCTGTGTGCTATTTCCAACACCAAATGACAATTCCTACAAAATATAGATCACAAACATTTTTAATACATGCTTAGGTTAACATGAGTCACAAATGAATTATATAAATAGTAGAAACTATATAACAGTTACCTGAGATGAGCCACAAATGGATCCTTGATATTGTTGATGCATGTTGGGGTTGAGGTGTAGTTGGGGCTGCCCATACATGAAAGAAGAAAATTGACCACCTTGAAATTGTTGGTACATATATGGGTTCACTTGATTGCCATGAGTTTGTTGATATATATATGGGTTCACTTGATTGCCATGAGCTTGTTGGTACATAAATTGACTCAGTCTAACCTCATATAACCCCTATTTAACACAATCAATAAGAATGTAAGGACCCTTAAAGTTATCAATAACTTAAATTTCAATTATAATGCAAACCAATCAAACATTACCTGCATTTGTATCACTTGATCATTTGGACATTTCGGCATCGAATGCCCTATGGGACCACTAGATGACTGCCTTGTTTTTTTTCCTCTTTTCTAAACAACCCTTGATTCTTGATCTTCCCTTATGGTCACGCTCTTTTATTGCTACTCCCTTCACCCGATTTTTCATCGCATTCTAATCATTTTCGTTGCATGGTTCAATGCTTTCACCCTCATGAACACAAGGATCATTGCCCATCTCTTGTGATTCAATGCCTGATGGTTCAGACATAGATAATTGATTGAAAACTTCTTCAACTTTTGCTGTGACATTACATAAATATTTGGTAGCAACTTTAAAGGCTTGTTCATTTTCTGTAGCCCTAGTGTTCAATTTCATAGCCAAGCAGCTTAATTCCTTATAACGCATTGACAACGTTACATCTCCCATTAATGATGTATTGTGGCTCCTGCTTGAACTTGCAACTTTTGCATGTTTACTCCATCTCCTCAAAATGTATCGATCTGGGATCTCATCTACCTCAATGCGGTCAAATATTCTGAATACATGACCACATAAAATTCTTGTAAACTCAAACTTTTTATAGCTATAAGAATAAACCCCCTTTTGTCACATGTCACTGTGTATTCGTGTCTTCTCTTTGGGCATGTAATTACAAATGTGTCCAATGTGTCACACCCGGCACATAGTTTAATATGATAAGTCAGTCCCTTAAAATATTCTTTTTGAAACAATTTAAAAGTTTAAGGGGTGTACATATTTCTTGCATGGATCAACAATGGAACCTCCACAATCAATATTGGTGTACTTTGTGTCATCTTACAATCAGCCGCAAATTCTGCTCTCCTTCTGTCATAAACCACACTCTCAAAATGTTCAAAAAATTCTAACAAATAATGATTGTTGTTTAAATAACGCCTCAAAACACTATTCAAACTTTCACTTCTTTGGGTGCTTTTCATATCGGCACAAAATGTAGTCCTTCCATACACCAAAGCCCATTTCTTCTTTTCATTGAACAACCTTTGTAACCATGCATTCTCTCTTAAATTGTATTTATCTAACATGCTTTCCCACCCTTCAAGAAAATCTTCTTCTTCATTATAATCGTAAACCAATTTGTTGAAATCCGTAGTAAAAGAGTTTTCACCGCCAAATACATAGCTAAGATGCTTTGTAGCATTCTAATACATGTGCCACACGCATATGAGATGAAATGTATTGGGAAAAACTAAATAGATTGCATTAGCCATTGCCCTATCTTGATCTGTAAGAATGGTTTTCGGCTGTTTCTCAGATATTGCATTTAGAAAAGCCCTAAACACCCACTCGAAAGATTCAGTTGTTTCATCGTAGATAAATACCGCTCAAAATAAAATTGTTTGCCTATGATGATTAACTCCTACAAATTGTGCAAATGGACCTGCTTTATTATTTGTCCTATAAGTTGTGTCAAAACAGAACACATCACCAAATATATTGTAGTCATTCACCATTCTAGAGTCTGCCCAAAATATGTTAGTTATTTGATCTTCGGCATCAAGCTGTATGGGATATACAAAACCTGAATCTTCCATGACCATCTTTTGAAGATATTGTAATATTCCTCCCGCATCTCCCTTTTCCATAGATCTCATTCTTGTAGAACGAATATAATTTTTCATATCTATGGGAAGGAAACCAACATTTTCGTGTCATCTAACTTCTGTAGTGATAAGGTCATATGTTTTCTTCGCTGGTATACCCACACTACTTGCCATAATAGCTTCACCTGTAGCACCCCAGACTTTTCCATCTTTAAATGAATAAGAATTTTTTCGTAGTTGAATGGCCTTCCAAGTAGTCTAATTAATAAATAGGGGAGAAATTTGAAATTCTAAAATGTCAAAAATGTGCGTTTTCGAGAGACGAATCCAACGCAAGTTGAATCGTCGAAATCGGACGAACGAGTCAAAAGATATGGCCAAAACAGTCGGGACCAGCAGAGCACCGATCGCTCGGTCCACGGAGCGATCGATCGGTCCAAAACCGATCGATCGGAGGCTATCGACTGGTCGAAAAATTTGTATGGGGAAATTTTCCAGAGAGTGAGTTTTTGACCGGTCGATCGGTCAATAACACCGATCGCTCGGTAGGCAACCGATCGATCGGTCATAACCACCGATCGCTCGGTCTTCGCGTTTTTGCAGAAATTTCAGTAAGGGCGTTTTCGTCTTTTGGGTGTTAAACCCTTACCCATAAGGGTTTGCTCGACCCTTTGAGCCCTCATTCACAACCCTTAGACATTTTGAGAGCTAGAGAGTGAGAAGAAGAGGGTTTTGACCTAGGGTTTCCATTGAGGAAGAAATCAAAGGGGTGGACCATCCTAGGTCGTCCTCAAACTTGGATTTGCTTCAAGTTCAAGGCTCAAGCTCGTGTGGGAGCCACTCTCCAAGCTAGGGCAGCCATCTCACGTACGTTTTGAAAGGGGTTTCTTCCCCAACTCGAGTCTTCCTCAAGCAAGGGTTGTTCCCTATCCTTTTGGAGCTTCAATCAAGTTTCCCACTAAGGATCAAGCCTTGAGCAAGGTTAGTACACCCTACTAACTTACCCTAGCAAAAATCTAGGTTTTCTATATAAAAATGTGATTCTTTATATTATGTTTTCCTCCTTATGAAATGTGTTATCCCCCATTAAATATAAACAAGATAATGGAAAAGGTGTGGATGTGTGGATGGAATGTTGGATGTGGCGATTGGATGCCGAGATGTATGTTGTGTGATGTGTGTGATGGAAATGGTGGATGGGTATTTTACCAATAATGAACTTACCTTGATGTTTGGATGGAAAATATGCGCTAAAAAGAACAAGATGAATTATTAAGAAACATTGCATGTGTTGTGTTTGACAAAATGCCTAAACTATGAATAAACGACTTAGATGAAGAAAATGGAAATAGGTTTTATGCATGTGTTCTTATAGACGATGAATTGATCCAATGTCATGTGAATTACTTAAGTTACCTATGCTAATATTATGAATTGAATTGTAATGCCATATCTCTTTTGTTAAGCGCATTCCCACGATTGTTATTATTGGCACGCACATGAGCACGCATGATAGCATGAACCGAGATTTCAAGAGCATGTGCATATAATAAACAATAAGAAAATATTGCATGTCAAGGAGGTTGGTAGCCCAGGGAGAATTCGGGTGCTAACCTCTGGCTCACAAGAAAACTAAACAAGTAATAAAAATCACCTATTGTCAAGGAGGTTGGTAGCCCAGGGAGATTCGAGTGCTAGCCTCTGGCTCACAAGAAAACCAAACATTGCATATCAAGGAGGTTGGTAGCCCAGGGACATTCGGGTACTAACCTCTGGCTCACAAGTGCATTGCATATCAAGGAGGTTGGTAGCTCAGGGACATTCGGGTACTAACCTCTGGCTCACAAGTGCATTGCATATCAAGGAGGTTGGCAGCCCAGGGAGATTCGGGTGCTAGCCTCTGGCTCACAAGTTACAAGATGAAAGTTTACAAGATGATGATCATGCATTCATGCATGCACGCATACATGATTTCTACGAGGCATATCGAGACAGGACATGGGTTTCAAGCTTGGGTTTTATCGGTGTTTTTGCATTCATGCACACACTTTTAAATGATTGTATTGTACCATGTCAAATACTGTTTAGTTCGTGATGCTTCTATTACTGCTTTGCATGGTATGACTATTACGTGTGTTATTATTGTTATGGCTAGCTAGTAGCTTGTACTCACTGAGTATTCCATGCTCAGTCGTACTTTCATGTCGGCAGGTGCGCGAGCCCCTCTTGACATATGTGATCAGGGTCCTTGGATAGAGGAGGACTACGGGGAGGAAGAACCGTATGAGGATCTAGTAGTCGAGCCTCAGGCGGAGGCGAGAGACTTAGACCATTGGCCCCACGGGGGTGACTATTGATCGAGAAAGTGTTGGGTCTTATGTATTTTGATATTTTGATAGGTGGGCCTGTCCACCTTAGACTTAGGCGTGTTTTGTATTTATGTTAACTTGGAATACTACATTTTGGATCATTATAAAGAAAAGAAAAATTTAGTTTTCGCTTCCGTAAATTATGTTTAGCTTCCGCGCTCTGATTATCATTGTTTAGTACTGTGTTTATCTTGTGCATTACAAGATGGTTTTGCAGGTACGAAGTGTCACATCTAAAATATCCCTAAACTCCTAGGGGGTATTTTGGGGCGTGACATCACCGGCTTGTGCCTTAGTTACTTTCTTATGTGATCTAAGCATGTAAGACTTCCTTGGCGTACAATGATGATTATGCTCTAATTGTACCCGTTCTATCTGATATTCTCCACTCGGCTGAAGCGCAATCATAATGTGAGCCTTACAATCAACTCTAGTAGGATCTCGTTCATATTGGGCAGGCCCTCATCTATCTTCTTTCTTAAGACCTTCTCTTGAACAACAAAGTTTTCTACGGTAAATGACACCAGCACTATTTTTGTTTCTCCAATCCTTTCGAATACTAAAACCAAACATTCTTGCATAATTATTGTAGAAATTGTATGCTTGATCCTCCGAATTAAATTTCATGCCAATTTCTGGATTTTCCAAACCTTTATTGCACTCATCCTCTTCTTCGTCAAATGATAACCTGCGTGATACTAGCAATCTACTTTTGTCTTCTTCACAAGGACTACCCAATATGTTATGCTCCATCAGGCCAACTGTATTTCAACATTAAACAACCCACCATACAAGTCAAATTATTCCTAAAAAAATGCATTACAATTATCCCTACATAGTCATGATTCAGGTCAAAATGCAACAAAAATAAAGTAAAGAATGAAGTCTTGTTTCTTATTTTTGAAAAAACCAAGTCATAAGTATTGTTTGTTTTCTATTATTCAATTGTGATAAATATTCTGAAAATCAGACTGTATGCTTCATGATGCTTCATGATGGTCAGACCTTTAAAATCGTGAACCTCCATGAGTGAATAAAAATGTCCTCTATTTAGAGTCTAGATAAATTTGCTCATTGAATGTAATGATTATCTGATATTACAATATATATATATATATATATATATATAAACCAGCAAGTATCAAAAGAAAGAACTTTCAACAGAACTACATGGCCAAAACTACAAGCGTGGAACGAAATTTGCAGAAAAAATAAAGCAAAATAAGTTGATTGTAACCTTCTTCTTGAGGCAAGTATCCCTTATGAAGAGGAAGTTCCGTTGAAGCAGTATTGGGTTCATTATTCAGTGCCAAAACAAGGACTAACAGCCTCCTCCATGAATACAGATGTTTACCCATATCTCTCTCTCTCTCTCTCTCTCACATGAAAGCTAGCTCTCCCTAGCTATCCTCCATGAATAAAAATAGATAGATATATAGAAAATTAAACAAAACCCTAAATAGAATTATAAATTAGGGATTTGTTTGTATCTTCGTTGGGAAGCAGTGGTGGATCCAATGCCTAACTTTTGTGAACGAGGAAGATCTTCACTTGTTATCCAACTGTAGACCAAGAGTGAAGAGTAAAGCTTTGAATGAGGAAGAAGACTGTGTAAGTGTAAAGACCACATATATTCAGTGATCACCTTCTCCATGGCATAGGAGAGATTCAAGTTGATAAGCTCTGAAAGCAGAGACATGTTTGAAACAGAAAGGCAAAAAACAGAGATAGTATTCTCCAATAAAGAGGAAGAAATTTCCAAGGTAAGGACAATGGAAAACCAGAAAAAATCTAGTAAACTAGCAAATGGAAAACCATTTTACCTGAAACCCACTTTCGGAATACCACTTTTGGAATACCACTTTAACACCCAAACAATAAAAAAAACATAGGGGAAGAAGGGTTAGCTTATTAACTTGGAAAACCAATGTTGGCGAAGAAGAACCCTTTCTTTGGAGGTAAGAAGAAGAAGGCTAAATCCCGGTTCTCTGTATATGCCAGCCAGAAGAGTAAGAGGAAGAGTAAAGTGGCTAGTTCAGTCGTCTCTGCCTATTCTGGCTCTTCCCATTTTTCGATGCCTAAAAAATTAATTTTTTAGGACATAACAATGTGTTAACGGAGGAATGAAACGTCCGTGAGAAGGCATGGTTCCCGCCCATATATTGGCCACACGTCCTCATCTAAACCACGCTAGAGGCCCGGCCTCTAGCAAGCATTAGAGGAAATCCAATGCCATGTAGGTAATAGTGCATCAGACTGTTGTTAGCTGTCTCATCCTAAGCCAAATAATAATAGCTGATCGTCAGTCAATCTTAAATTATTCATTTTTAGTAATAATTACATAGAATAGGACTAGCAAGAGTATCGTTCCTCTAAGGACTGCGTTGGTTTCGTTGCATTTTATTCAGATTAGTTTTAAACTAATAAAATGGGTAATTGAATTTTGCTTAATTAAATTAAAACAATGAATTAAACTAAGGGAGATTTCTAAATTAATTATCAACTAATGATTTCAAATCATTTGGAAGAGAAAATCTAGGGTTATCAAATCCACCACTAACCTACTAACCAACCCCTATTTTGAACTTATCATAACTTCTTAAATTGCAAACATTCTAGTTAGAGTGACAACACGTCCCCTCTCAACTAATCTAGAAAAGTTCAAAGGATCAAGCCCTAGACATATCGTATCTTCGGTTAGCACGAATGATACACACTAATCTACGGTTGTGTAATCACTCGTCTTCCCTTAGCATAAAATATCTTCGGACTTGGTCTCTCGATATGTTAAAACTATTGCATAAAACTTATGTTAAAATTCTAACGAAAATTAATATAAGTGTTTTTAATTTCATTTTCATAAAATTTAAGAGAAGATTGAGAACTCTATTGAAATCAAATATAAATAAAATAAATCCGGTTGTTTGAAAACAACTCTCTCATTATGCAATCAATGTCTTACAATTCAGACAATTAAACTAAAAACAAAATAAAGGACAATGATACTTGGCTAGGGTTTCATCGAAACCCTAGAGTGGAAATTAGTTCATCGCGAGGAAGGAATGCAACATCTTCATAGACAAAGCTGCATAATTTCTCTTCATGGTTTCCTTGATCTTCAGAGCTTTTCTTTTTCAGATCCAAAATCTCTACAAAATTCTCTCTTTGATAATGATAATAATGAAATCTTTACAAGGAATCTCTCATTTTATAGAGAAAGAGAGAAAGATAGAGTCCTCATACAATAAGGACTTCTAATTGGGGTATAACTCTTCTTTTCTCTAGGAATTTGGGTCTTAAAGAATAGTCAAATTGGGCCCAACTGAAGATTTCTCGTAGCTTTAAATTTTCCAAACGCACATAGGGGCGATCGATCGCCTAGGGTAGAAACTCCTCATTTATTTTGCTCTTTTGCTTCTTTCTTTCACTTTTGTTCCTGAGATCCTTTTAAGCCTTTGATGTTCTTAAAACCTTTAATTTTAAGCTATTTTTCATGCATGAACTTGAAACAAATTGAAACTACCAAGCACCATAAAATAATACAAATAATTACTCTAAATGATTAACAAGTTAAGTTTGAGGTGCTTTTATGTATAACATTTAGCACCGATCAATAGCCCTTCTTTTATTATGTATTTTTTTAAGGAGTCAAATCCTCTACGGTGATAACTGGATTTGGCAAATCCGGTTATCATCCCTAGGTCGCCACGTGTCTCCTTTGACATCCCTTAATCGTGGGTACGATTTACCTACCCCTAGGGTTCACCCATCCATCCTTGGTTTTTTTTTTAATATTAATTTTTTTAAAAAATTAAAAAACTGTTTTCAGAGTTTTTTAATATTAAAAACAATTTTTAATTTTTTTTTAAAATTAATATTTTTAAAAAATAAACCAAGGATGGGTGGATGAACCCTAGGAGTAGGTGAACCTTACAGTTAAGAGGTGTCAAAGGAGACACGTGGCGACCTCAAAGGGTGATAACTGGATTTGCCAAATCCGATTATCATCGTAGATGATTTGACTCCTTTTTTAAATACAAATGGGTGATAGAAAACTATGGATAGCAAGAGTTACTATGGATAGCAAGAGCCACATGATGGAAAATTCAACGTTTACAAACTAATAGCATTAAATGGTGGGCCCTCATGTATGATTGGCACCTTTCCTTCTATAGTACCTCCTATCGAGAGTTTTAAATTACTTCCCCAATATGATTTGTGACTTTTGTCATCGGGAGCGATTAAGTTATGATTTGTATCTTTTGTTGATTTTTGTGTTTGCATCCATGTCAAGGTTATTACTGATAAAGCAACGTCGTAAAAAACAGCTTTTTAGCTTATTATTACTATTATTATTTACCTAATTATTTACTTGTTGGTTATTTCTTTAGTAAACTATTTGGCTTTCTAACTGTCTCAATGGCTCTTGTTATGGCACCTTCGCGGTTAACATAGGTCTGATCGTGTGTGTTTAATGTTACAATCGAGTTTTATTCCACCGGGAAAACACTTTCTGGAGCAAGGGAAATGCTTTACTTACATTTGACTATGTTGTTAATGTACAATCATCATTGGTCCATGTCGCTCTTTTTACCGGGCATCAATTGTGGTTAGGTGGCAAATCCTCTCCAGTTATAACCGGATGTGGCACATCCGGTTATAACCCCTAGAGGTCGCCACGTGTCTCCTTTGACACCTCTTAACCGTGGGTAAGGTTCACCCACCCCTAGGGTTCACCCACCTATTTTTGGTTTTTTTTTTTAAATATTAATTCTATTTTTAAAATTAAAAATATGTTTTTAAAGTTTTTTTTAATATTAAAAACAATTTTTTAATTTTAAAAATAGAATTAATATTTTAAAAAAAAAACCAAAAATAGGTGGGTGAACCCTAGGAGTGGGTGAACCTTACCCACGGTTAAGGGGTGTCAAAGGAGACACGTGGCGACCTCTAGGGGTTATAACCGGATGTGCCACATCCGGTTATAACTGGAGAGGATTTGCACCCGGTTAGGTTAAGACCGCGTTAGACCATGACGTACTTTTTGACCATTAATGGGAAATGACGTTCGAAACTTTATTTCAATCACCACCGTCCACATTTTTCGTAACTGATTCATTAAGAAAATCCAACCGTCAACTTACGAAAGACTTTTAGGTAGGACCCACACATTAAAAGTTGAGATTGATTTTGAAAAATACGAGTGATTATTTGAGGTTATCGTACAGGATTCATTGTCCGTTTATATTTTCGAGTTAATAATAGATTAGAGTGGTTAATATGTTCATAGATTAGGTGTCGATCCCCCATTAGTTTTGTTAATATTTGTCATAGCTGACAACATGATAATATTTCCACCAAAAAGCAAGTTATATATATATATATATATATATATATATATTATTTCAAATTTCTCCTAAAAACAAGATAGTCTAAAAAAATCAAAGATTATTTGACATTTGTATGATCCCACTCACTGACTTTAGAAGATTTGCTTTTAAGACTAGCAAAATCCTATATATTAACCACCGATCTTTGATCTATTGTCTTTCCAAGTGTAAGGGATACAATTTTGTCGTTTTTTGTTTTTCTAGGTTGGAATTATATCATGTAACACACTTTAAAAGCATACACACAACCAAACCTAAGGTAGCCAAGGCCAGAATTAAGATTCACTAGCGAGGGGGCTAATCATTGTGTAAGGGATACAATTTTGTCATTTTTTGTTTTTCTAGGTTGGAATTATATCATGTAACACACTTTAAAAGCGCACACACAATCAAACCTAAGGTAGCCAAGGCTAGAGTTAAGATTCACTAGCGAGGGGGCTAATCATAATGCCCAAGGGCGTAGCGTTTGAAATTTTTTTTTGAGGGTCACGTCCATGAACCGCATCTTTGAACATAAACTATGTAGAATAGTGGCTGAATTGTGCCAGTGGGTGTTGGGGGGGGGGGGGGGGGGGGGGGGGGGGGGGGGGGAATTTGACAGTTGATAGGCTCATTATATTTATTCCACTTCTATGTCCTGTCCTTAATAAGGCCTAACCACCATTAACCACAGCTAATTGGGGTTGTTGCCTAATCCTAGTGAACTACAAAACAAAATAAACAATGCAGAGATTTGCTTTATATAATTTTTTTTATGACATATGTTATATGTCATATTGGATGATCTCACGGATAAGACGTAAGGAAGCGTATTTCTGTTTGAATTTTTTGTGTAAATTTAAAGTATCACTCGCGAGCAAGAAGTTGCATTAGTTGGTGTTTTGGCACCCATAAGAAATAAGATCTGCTTTTCACACGCATATACTCCGAGTGCTCTGAGTACAGATGAATCTATCGAGAAAAGATTTGGTGAGGTGCTTGACGCCTTATATGGTTTTAGATCTCTTTATGCTATAACACGTCAGCAACATTTCAATCCGGTTTTTCAATAGGTGAGGATCGGATGTTCTGAAATCCGCGAGAGCATTTAGAATCGTACTTCGTAAGGAATTAGATATTTCCTCGTTTTTATTGGTCGGTATGGTAATTCTTGTTAGGTAGGCGAATTTTAGCGCCACTCTTCCCTTTTTTAAGGAATAAAATTTTGTGATAGGAAAGATTTGAGCCTAACTTATCAAAAAAAACGAAAAAAAAGGGATTGAGTTTAAAAACTTTCCTCTGGAGTTCATAAATTATAAGACTTGAGCGTACCAATCAAGGTATTGGTTTGTATGTGAAAGTATGTCACTTTTTATTTTTAGAAACACAGTTCTTGGGGGGCATACATCGAATCCCAAGATCTGACTAAGATTCTAAATGATTTTATTCAATGAAGGTTAGAATAACATTCACCTTTGCGACTTTGAAATGGTTAAGTCAAATCCACGTTAGAATAGTACTCGCAAAACTTCACAAGTGTCAAGTCTCCTATCGATTCACACGAACCTTCTTTTTCCTTTAAAGCTTTCTCTAATGGAAGCTAATGACCTTTCCAAATTTTCAGCTCTAGGAATCTTGAATAAAGATCCAATCTTTATTGATCAAGAACCTTTCTTGACGAACAAGATGAATTCTTGCTTTTCCTCAAGATCCAATCAAGAAGACAAAAAGAAGAGAGATGGGTGTGACCATACACCTCAAGGAGAGAGAGGGGAGGGTGTGAGGTTTTTTAGGAGAGGGAGAGAAGAAAAAATTCTGGAGAATTATGTATCTTAAAGGGCTGGGCATCCAATCCTTTATATAAGTTCTCTCTTGGTTGTTTGAATTGTAATCCAATTATAATTCATTAACCTTATCCTAATCCAATTAGGATTCCTCAATAGTTTCCTTTATTGATTATTCTCTTAATCCAATTAGGATTAATCTTAAAAGAAACCAACCTTATCCATTAGTAACTAATCTTATCCTTATCCAATAAGGAATCTTGAATTAGTAACTAACTAATGGAATCCCTAACAATTAGGGAATCTTTAATTAGTAACTAACTAACTAACTAACTAACTAACCTTATCCAATAAGGTGTTAATTAATTAGAAACTAATTAAAATAATAACAATTATTATTCCTCCTTGAAGTGGGCGTCCCACCCTAGGTGGGTCCCACTCCACACGCCCAAAGGGTTTCCAAAACCCTCTTGGTCACTTGAATTATTCTTTTATAATAATTTCCAATGGGTCCTACCCATTTGGTTTTTCACATCTAATGTGATTCCACCTTTTAGAGCTTCACTATACCATATAGTGATTACTTAGAGAAATTAATTAATTTAATTATAAATTAAATTAAATACTTTAAGAAGGTCCTTGTGTGTGGGATCTAAAGGGATCTCCTATTTCCGGTTGTGGGACCAAGTACTTCACCTTTTTGGTTGAAGCATTGTTACTAGGAAACATCTTTCCTAAAACTCCATTAGGATCATAGAATGTTATCTAAGTCCCTGGACTTCCACCAATCACAATTAATGTCCATTAACACAATGTGATTAACCTCCAGAAATTAGAGAATTGCTTGTAAGTACCATCTCACAATATATTTACAAATAAATCATTCCACATTCCGATATCACATGTAAGCTTCCGGGATTGGAACAATTCCACTGTCTTAGTCCCTAACTTATGAATAGAACTCTTTCTCATGATTACTTTTCATTGAACTGAACCTCCAAAACACTTTTGAAGAAACATTAGAAAAGAACTGACATATATATTTATATATATACTTTTCCATATTAAAAATATCAACTTCGATAAAGACCATTTTACCGAAAAGCACCAGTACTGGATTTAACAGTTCAGTTCAACAAGTATCACCTTGATATCATTATCTCCAATTAAGGAGTTGTGGATTCCTTATTGAGTGTTTACACACTTCTCCAAACATAGTGTATATGACCCAACGTACCCGGAGTTAGTCCTGTGTATTGGACATTGCCGATTGGCACATCAAAGCCATATAGACAAATGTCTGAGAAAATGTTAACCTCTCAGGTCTAAGGACAATTTGTCAAATGGATAACCCTAATACAATCTGACAGTGTATTCCATAGGGTATCTACTAGTGACCCCGTTCAGTATTATGTACTTGCTACATATACTCACATGTTAGTCAAGAGTCACCACTCTCTGTGAATGAGATTCATCACACTATCTCATAGAACTACACATGTGCAAGCCATGATGAAGTACGACGCCCAACCAGTACTCTAGAGGCTTCGAACAATATTAGGTTTACAAGGAACCGGAAAATCATATCTCCTCGCAACCTTTGCATGATTTTCCTACAATGTTACCTACGGAACTTTATGTCATCATCATATGAGACAGTAATTAATATAAATACCCTTTATAGTTGGTTGTGTGAATATGATGTTTGTCTAATCAACATAGAAAAGTCTCTTATTGGCTTTCGAGGGCATATATGTCCAACAGTATGCATACTGACTTGGTTGACACGCACAGATATATGTGGTAATGCATCAGAGTCCTGTTAGCTGTCTCATTGCAAGCAACAACCGCTCCCAAGCCAAACAATAATAGCCCTTCTTTAAGAAGGAGGTTCCGGGTTCCATTCCTTAGAGGGGGTGAGAGTGGGTTGTACTCTATACCCGCCTTTAACTTAGAACAATACTTGCTAATTGAGGTTGCGGCCTAACCATGTGTCTCGTACCAGAAATAATAATAGTAATAATACTAGCACTTCTTTAATGTACTTTTTAAAAATAGAAATTATTTTTTTGTCTCCGAGAGTGATATGTCATGATCTGTAAATTTTGTTGATTTTTGTGTTTGCATCCATGTCAGGTTATTACTGATAAAGCAATGTGAAAAAAGATTTTTCAGCTTATTATTACTGTTATTATCTATCTAATTATTTACTTGTTGGTTATTTCTTTAGTAAACTATTGGGCTTTCTAACTGTCTCAATGGCTCCTGTTATGGCACCTTGGCCGTTAACATAGGTCTGATTGTGTTTGTTTAATTTTACTTACTTTTACTTTAAAAAAAAAAAAAAACTGTCTCAATTCTGCTCAAACTCGAGTTTTATTCTACTAGGAAAACACTTTCTATCACTGGAGCAAGGGAAATGCTTAACTTATTGCCGCATTTGACTATGTTGTTATGTTGTTGATGTACAATCCTCATTGGTTCATACCCCTCTTTTTACCACGCATCAATTGTGATTAAGATTCACTCTTAGGGTTACGCAATCTAAACTTTGTTTTCAAAAATAAATATTAATTTTAATTTTCTTGAGCTGAATCATAGTTTTAAAAAAAGTGTAAAAAGAGACCGCTAACACATTTAAAACAATCAAATGCGTGGTGTGCTAATCATTGCCCCCAGGACATTCAGAATAGAAAATATCAAAATAAAAAAGAGAAATGACACGAGTCAAAAAGCACAAATCTATAAGAGTAATAGTTCGCTCAACTAGTGAGGAGCGAACTATTGCTCTCGCTGTCACATAGCTGCCCCTTCAACTGCAATTAACTCGGGTTAGTTTTTTTGACCTTTGATTATTTTTATTTATTTTATCTTTCTAAAAACCAAGGATAGATGGGTGAGCCCTAAAGGTGAATGAATCATAACAAAAGGGGAGCCGAGACGCTCCTCCTCACGTCACCCACCGAGACCCACCGAAGAGGTGATTATTTTCCATTCGACAATGCTCACTATCGATTTCCTCTCGCACCCCGAGATCCAATAAACTTGATAGAGTGCATGTCATGCCAGTCTCGTTCTTTCTTGTCCATTCTATGCAATTCCAAGAAGTAAAGACCAATTTTTCTACTTATACGTTGGAGGCTGAGCTGTTGAAGTTGTGTATTTCAAACATCTAGAGATCGTTGTCAATAAATGTCTCTTTCTAAATTAACAATTGTGCTGGAAGGTACAGCTTTTTATTGAATATTTCATTCATCTATTTTGGATCGAATAATCCTTATAATCTATTACGTGGTTGAGGATCCATTGTTTGATCATTTTAGTACTTAACAGAGCAGCAGGCCGATATAGATGAATGAAATATTACGTAATGGTAAAAGCCGGTAAAGATGTGCAAAAAGACAGCTGGTGGCATCAACGGCCCTGATCCGATCATGAGTTATGTCTTGATTAATCCGTCCGACCCCAACTCCCACTCCGGGTCCGAGGCGAAACTCATGTCGGGATGCATGGTCCCGACTCGACCCCCAGCCCGGAGGCTCTGAAGTAAAAGACACCCAAGTCACTGAACTATCTACGCAACGGCGTGAAAAAGTTTGACTCCAAAGATCCCAAAGCCGATCAAGGCGATCTCCTTCATGAAGAGGAAACTCGATCTACCACCTTGCGGCAGGATCTTGAGTAAAATACTGAAAGAGTTTTATTCCAGAAATAAGCAGAAGTAGAAATATAACTAACCAACCCTAATCTTCTGCCTATAAATACAGAGGTAGGGAGCAAAGAAAAAGATCCGCATTCTCTTGCACTCAAGCACATTGATTCTCCATCTTTCTGAAAACCTTAAACCATTGCTTCTTTCTCTCCTTTCAATCCTCCTTCATCATTCTGTTATTGAATTGATCATTGGAGTGTATTCACAGGTTGATAGTAAGTATTTTTCGTCGCTTGAAAACATGCTACTATCAACACTTTAATTAACTGCAAACATATGAGAATGGTATAGGACTTGTGTCGGATGTTGAAACCTCACTCATGAACTGTAGAACCCCGAAATTTCATAACACTCTATTGGTCTATAGTGTTGTGAATAGTGCTTGGCACTAGTCTTGAAAAAGACTTAAAGCCTTATGCTTTTGGTGTATGAAATGGAGATGAGGGTTTGAACTCACTCGATATGTTTTGGTAATTGTTTAAAGGGTCTAAAGGATCCTAGGGCATGTTTAACAGCATCTAAGTGTTAAAATAATGGAAAAATAGGAAAAACAGCAAAACAGTGAAAAAGAGCACCATCAGGGGATTCAGACTTGTTGACGAGTGTTTCTGGTAGTTTTGAACAGAATGTTCAGAACTCATTCTCATCGACGAATTCCATTGGGGGATTCAGACTCGTCGACGAATCCTACACAGAAACGCACTAACTGACCATGAATAGTGCAAACTGAGCTATGGAAGATATTTTCCAAGGGCTTTTAAGGATTTTTGTAACCCTTGGCCTATAAATAGAACCCAAATTTATGAGTTTGATTTACTCAAATTCTAAGAGAAGATCATTTGGGGATTTTGAGAAGAAAGTTACGATTCTTCGAGGTGTTCTTGAATTCGAAAATTCAACAACAAGAGAAGTCTCTCTTGATTTTCTTGGTGTTCTAAAGTCTGGATTTTGAATCAGAAGGGATTTCTTAAGCTTGGATTTCTCCAAGGTTAATTTGGGGTTGGTGTTCTTGGCAAAGGAGATTTGGTTGTTTGTTTCCCAAGCTGGGATCAGACTTCTTCAAGCATAGATCTCGATTCTCAGTGTTTCTCAAGCGCTGGACCAAGGGAATTGGTCTTAGAAAGGTAGATACACTCTACTATCTACCCTTGTGGTATTCTTTTAAGCAAAATCATATTTTACAGTGTGTTCTTGAATGAATTTTATATGGGTTGTAAGCTATCACTATTGTAAAGTCCATGTTTTAGTGTTGGCTTATTCCGGTGTCAAAACAAGTGAGTTGGTTTCTTTGTTGGCTAAATTTCGGGTCCAAAAGTGGGTATAGTACTCCTTAGGTCACATCATCCGGTTCGATGAAAAACGAAGAAGATGCCATGATAAAGCATGAAGAATCATTATCCAAGAATGACTCAAGTTTTAGGATGGTAAGTGAGATCTAGAAAACCAAAAATCATTCACATGGAAATGCTCAAAATCATAGAAAATGATTCCAAAAAGCCTAGATCAAGTGAAGCAAAGCATTAGGGAATAAAAGGAAGAAAAAAGCCAAAAATCGACTTTAGGGTCGACCCTGAGGATCGAGGAAGTCGAGTCCGGTGAGTATAGTTCGAGTTTTGAAAGTATTTGTTTATTTTTCTTAGTAGATTCTCATTACTAGACTAGGTCCCGTAGTTTTTCTCGGAAGGGTTTCCACGTTAAAAATCCTTGTTTTGTGGTTTGCTTGTTTCTCTTTTTCCGCACTTGATTGTCATCTTCCCTTAGTTAATAATTTAATTGTTAAAAAAGTTAGAAAGTCTTTTAAGGAAACCTATCCATCCCCCCTTAGATTGGTGAGTTTTTGACTCAAACATAGATTTGGGATTCACCGGATTTAATTTTTTCAATTGGTATCAAAGTGGGTTCACTAATTTATTAGTGCGATCTCATTCTATATTCAGTGAATATGAATCTCCAAATAGAGGGAGGATCCATCTCTTATCCTCCATCATTTGATGGAAATAATTATGCCTATTGGAAAGCTCGAATGAGAGCGTTTCTAAAATCATTAGATGAGAGAGTATGGATCTCCATTGAATAAGGTTGGACCCATCTAACAAAGACCATAGATGATCAGACCATCCCTAAATCTTCTTCTGAATAGACCAATGTAGATCTTGAAAGTTGTAGATGGAATAATAAGGGTCTAAATGCAATTCACTACTGTCACACTCGAAGAATTTCAGCGTGTTTCTAAATGTGATACTTTGAAGGAGGCATGGGACATTCTTAAAATACCCATGAAGGGACTACAACAGTCAAGATCTCAAAACTTCAAATGCTTACTTCTAAATTTGAAAATCTGAGAATGAATGATGATGAAACTTTTGATAGTTTTTATGCTGATCTGAGTGACATTGTTAATTCTTGTTTTAACATAGGAGAAAGAATTCCTGAGTCCAAAATTGTTAGAAAATTTTTGAGATTTCTACCTGAGAGATTTCGATCGAAGGTTACCACCATCGAAAAGAGCAAAACTGTTGATGCTTTCAAAATTGAAGAGTTGGTTGGTTCTATCCAAACTTATGAGTTAAATCTAAACCAATCTAAGAAACCAAAATCTATTGCCTTGAAATCCGTCAAAGAATCCATAGATGGTTCAGATAATGACTCTGAGGATGATGAAGAAGAGTTGGCTTTATTTGCAAAGAAATTCAGAAAATTTCTGAAATTTAATTCGAAAGGAAAAAAATATTTTGAGAAGCCTAAGTTGAAGCACTTTGAAAACAAGAAACATCTTAAAAGTGTGGACAAGAAATCCCAAGGTGTTCAATGCTATGAATGCCAAGGCTACGGCCATATTACCGCTAAGTGCTCTAATAAGAAAAGATTTAAGGGCAAGGCAAGGGATAACAGTGAATTTGAATCTGGGGAATCAGATAGTTCTTCTTGTGAGGAGATTAGGGGTTATTTAGCCTTCACTGCATCTCTATCTGGGATTGAAGAATCTTCTTCAAATGCTGTGAGTAACCAACACCATAGTGATGGTGAGGATGATGATGAGAGTCAGAATGACTCAGGGAGACCTCGAGGTAGCCTATGATGAGTTATTTCAGGAATGCCTAAAGTTGAAAAAGGTTCAGTTTTCCAAGACCAAAAAGATCAAATTTATTGAAATGGAAAGAGATGCCTTAGACCAAGTGGCTTCCGGGTTGAAAGCTCTGGTGTTGCAGCTTGAGGAAGAGAAGGCTTCCTTCCTTCCTTCTCAAGACTTAGCTTCTTGAATCTGATTTGCATGTTTGTCTTGATGAAAAGACAAGTCTTGAACTCAAGTTGGTTGATCTTGAGCAAAATCAGAGGTATGGAGATGTGAAGGGAACTCCATTTACCTCGAACACTGAGCCTGGTGATAAGAAGCACCCTCCTGAAAATAGGAAGGACCCTTCAACTCAGAAATTCATTCGTACATGTTATCAATGTGGAGTGAAGGGTCATATTAAGTCTCTCGATGTCCTAAACTTTGAAGGATGCCCAAGCATGGTTTTGAGAACCACAATAATTTTAATGAGAATCTTCAAAGGAAAGTTGAGATCCTAATGGAGAAGTCTAGGAGTTTGTGTGAAGATGTGATAAAAATTACTCACAACTTTAGACAGTGGTATGGTCATGACACTCCTTATGCTAGATATAAAGGAGGTAACGGGGAGAACCATAATGCTCGGCATAATTCTAGGACTCAATCTTGGAAAAGGAGGAACAAGAGGAAGAGGCAAAAGGTCATACCTACCTCAACTGAAACGGTTAGAGACCAAAGGGTCAATCGAACTGCTAAAACTGTCGCGACTCAAAATACCCCCTAGGAGTTAGGGATACTTTGACTCGAGACCCCCGTACCATATCTCCAATATGATACATAAGGCACACATGAAAACTTGTCATAGTACATAGACAACATAGCGGAAACGATTTATAATGCACAGTGGAAACAAAATACACTAAACATAGCGGAAGCAAAGTAAACACTCCTACAACTTGGTCCAAACATGAACCAACAAAATACAACTGTATGTATCCAAAAGGTGGAGTGGACAAGTCTCACTCTCACTTAACAAAGTATCAAGTATCTTTCTAACTACTGTCAATCAACAGAAATTGAAGTCACGACACCTATCTACCGAATCATCATCCTGGTAGTGATCCATGAAAGGCTCCGGGTCAAAGTACTCTTTCTCTACCCAAAGCTCCGTGCCACATAGATCAAAGGGAACCCGAGCACCTGCTGATGATAACAAATATCGGCTGAGCATGGAATACTCAGCGTATACAAGCTACTAACAATAAAGCAATAGTAACATAAAGCATACGAATTGTGGAGACTGAAATCCTTAAAGCATATCAAAGTGGGGAAACCATGTATAGCATATGTGATGAAATCCAAAATCCGAAACCAAAACCATAACTGTGTGAGTCATGCGATAATCATAATCTTGTGAGTTCAAAGAGTTCGTAGAGTTTCTTAGAGTCATTTATGATCCGTAGAGACATAGAGATACCATAGAGCATATTCATGGAGCCAATACCATAGAGATCTTAGAGCATTTCGTTTATGATCCTTAGAGCTTGTGAGACGATCTTAGAGATATAGACATCATGGAGTTCTTGTGAGTATGTATCATGATCCTTAGAGCTTGTGAACCTATCTTAGACAAATCATGGAGTTGCTTAGAATCATTCCTTATAAGTCATTTATTGAAAACCTTTTTTCATAACTTGAGAAATCCATGGAAAACATCGGTTCATGTGAGACATGCGAGCATATGAGCATATGAGAGTATTAATATGTTTAAACACCCAAAAACCCTTAGAGGCATTTACACAAACACATAGAATGCATAATAGTGATATCTTAGATCCAAGTATAAAAAAAAACATCATTTCACACCATAACCAATCAAGATATATATGTAGTATAGATTGAGAAGAACAATATTTAGTAACTAGTAGTATTGCAAGATTGGTAGTAGAGTGTATCTACCTTGGTGAAATCAATGATTTTGATTCCAAAAGCTTGAGACAAGTGAGAATCCTGAGTTCTTTGTCTAGAAACACCAAAGAAATGGAAGGATCTTGATCTTCCTTCAAGCTTGTGCAACACCTAGCTTTCTCTTTCTTCTTCCACTTCAAAATCTTTCAAAATAGGGCACAAAGGGCTTTTGAAACCCTAAGGTATGAACCCAAACCTTATATAGGCAAAGGGTAGTGACTAAAGTCTTAAACACCCTTAATGAAGAAAATCTGCGTATGACCGTTCGATCGGTGGTACAGACCGAGCGATTGGTGATTGACCGGTTGATCGGTGGTTTCAACCAAGAGATCGGTTGAAAACACCCTCTCTGGAATTTTTTCCCATACAAAAAAGTTAACCATTCGATAACTACCGAGCGATCGGTATAAGAACGGTCGATCTGAGGTCATCACCAAGCGATCGGTGGTCCCCTGTTTTCTGCAAAACCCTGTTTTCTCTACTTGAATCTTCTCCAATCCAATTCTAACACTTCTTTTATGCTTAAACACAATCCTTAAGCATATATTGACCTATTAGAATATGCACGTCATAAATTCGACCTCGTATATTAACATAAGGCCCATTAGTGCACAAAATCACACTTGAGCACTATTCACATACTATTCACTGCTTAGTGAAGTGCGGATTCGGGATACTAAATCCCTCCCCCCTTACAAGAATTTCGTCCTCGAAATTAGAACAACACCAAAAACATAACAAGAACAAAATACATACAATCCTACAAAGAAAACTACTCAAACAAGTGAGGGTACTTTTCCTTAACTTCAGCATCTCGCTCCCACGTAGCTTCTTCCTTGGAATGATGCTGCCACTTCACAAGGACTAAATGGATAGTCTTGTTACGCAAGATTTGATCGTGGCGATCCAAGATCTGAACAGGCTATTCAACCAAGGTGAGATCCTCTCGAATCTCCACAGGATCAAGAGCAATGACGTGAGATGGATCCGAAATGTATTTCCTAAGCATAGAAACGTGAAATACATTATGGACCGCTGCCATGTGAGGTGGTAGTGCTACCCTGTAAGCAACCTCACCAACCCGAGTGATGATCTCAAATGGCCCCACGTACGTAGGGCTGAGCTTTCCTTTCTTCCCGAATCGTATGATTCTCCGACTCGGCGAAATCTTCACAAAGACCCGATCCCCAACTTGGAATTCCAATTCTCTGCGGCGAGTGTCCGCATAGCTCTTCTGCCTATCCTGAGTAGTCTTCAAACGCTCCGTGATGGTTTTGACCCTTTCTGCGGTTCGCTCGATCAATTCAGGACCAAGTACCTTTCTCTCAGCAACTTCATCCCAGTATAGCGGTGATCGATAACTCCGGCCATACAGAGCTTCGAAAGGTGCCATTTGGATGCTTGCCTGGTAACTGTTATTGTAGGCAAACTCAACCAACGACAAGTGTTCCTCCCAACTGCCTTGAAAGTCCAGCATACAAGCTCAGAGCATATCCTCCACAACCTGATTCACTTATTCGGTCTGCCCATCGGTTTGAGGATGAAAAGCGGTGCTGAAATCTAACCGTGAACCCATAGTGCTCTGAAAGGTTTTCCAGAACCTAGAAGTAAACCTAGGATCTCAATCAAACACAATGGAAACTGGCACACCGTGCAAACGAACCACCTCTTTAACATATAAAGCCACCAACTGACTCGAACTAAAAGTAGTCCGATACAGAATAAAGTGTGCAGACTTAGTCAATCTGTCTACTATCACCCAAATAGCATCGGAGCCCTTCGTCATCCGTGGCAAACCCACGATGAAATCCATCGAGATATTCTCCCATTTCCATTTCGGAATAGGGAGGGACTGTAAAAGACTTACCGGCCTCTGATGCTTGGCTTTCACCTGCTGGCATACCAAACATCAAGAAACATACTTGGTGACTTCTCTCTTCATGTTTTGCCATCAGTAGTGCCTCTTGAGATTTTGATACATCTTGGTACCTCCCGGATGTATCATGTACTTGGATCGGTGAGTCTCGTCCAAGATCTCACCCCTCAACATTGTGTCGGCGGGAACACACATCCTGCCTTTAAATGTGATAGTACCATCACCATTCAAAGCAAACTCCTGACTGCTATTACTAACCAACTTGTCTCGGTAAGCAAGCAACTCAGCATCTGAATTCTGTAACTCCTTAATCCGGCTCAAGATATGCGGCCTAACCGTGATGTTGGACATCACTGGCCCATAGGTGACATGCCTGAGAGTAGTGTCTAGGTTACACATATCATGCAATAACTTCCACTCTTGTACTCTCAAGTGAGCCATAACCCCGTAGGGCTTCCTGCTAAGAGCGTCGGCTGCCACATTAGCCTTTCCCGGATGGTACTGGATAGAACAATCATAATCCTTCATGAACTCCATCCATCGACGCTGCCTCATATTCAACTCCTTCTAGAGGAAGAGATACTTCAAGCTCTTGTGGTTCGTGAAAACCACGAACTTTCCCCATAGAAGTAGTGATGCCAAATTTTTAGCGCAAAGATGACTGCTATGAGCTCTAAGTCGTGTGTGGGGTAGTTCTGATCATGCTCCTTCAACTGACGTGAAGCATAGGCAACCACCTGTTTATGCTGTATAAGAACACATCCAAGTCTGACTAGTGAAGCATCGCTATAGACTTCGAAACCACCGCTTCCAGAATGAACTGTAAGAACAGGGGCTGTGGTAAGCCTCTTCTTCAACTCTAAGAAACTAGTCTCACACTTGTCACTCCAAGTGAACCTTGTGCTCTTTCTCATGAGGTAGGTAAGCGGTGCCACTAGGCTTGAAAATCTCTCCATGAACCTCCTGTAGTATCCTACTAGGCCGAGAAAATTACGAATCTCGGTAACACTCTTCGGCCTCTCCCAATTCATCACTGCTTTAATCTTCGTAGGATTGACTGAGATACCCTCGACAGACACCACATGTTGAAGAAAAGATACCTTGTTCAGCCAGAACTCGCACTTGCTCAACTTAGCATAAAGACTATGCTCTCGAAGAGTTTGCAATACAAGGTGGAGATCTCTCGTGTGATCATCCCGTAACTATGAGTACACAAGGATATCATCTACGAATACGATCACACACTTGATCAAGAGATGATCTGAACACCCGGTTCATCAGATCTATGAATGTTGCCGGCGTGTTAGTCAGCCCAAAAGACATAACCAAAAACTCGTAATGATCATATCGAGTCTTGAATGCCGTCTTCGGAATGTCTTCCTTCTTGATCATCAATTGATGGCAACCAGATCGAAGGTCAATATTGGAGAAAAACTTTGCATCCTTCAACTGGTAAAACAAGTCGTCTATCCGAGGCAATGGATAACGATTCTTGATAGTGACCTTGTTCAGCTGCCTGTAGTAAATTCACATCTGCATCGACTCATCTTTCTTCATCACGAAGAGTATTGGAGCTCCCCAAGGTGAGACAATTGGCCGGATAAAGCCAAGGCCTTGCAATTTGGCCAACTGGTCCTCAACACCTTAAGCTCAATAGGGGCCATCCTATACGGAGCCCTAGAAATCGGCACCTTGCTTGGAGCCAACTCAATCGCAAACTCGATTGCCCGATCAGGAGGCAATCCTTGTAAGGTCTCTGGAAAAACATCCATATACTCACACACAATCAGAATGGATGTGGAGTCTCGTACTTCCACCTTCTCGAGACTGAGAGCTGCAAAGCAAGCAATATCTCTCATCTGAAGTCCCCTAAAATGAAACGGCTTTAATCGAGTGGGTTTAAAATTCACTATCTTCTCGAAACACGCAACATGCCCATGGTGAGCTGAGAGCCAATCCATACGTAGGATAATGTCTGTAGAGCCCTGAATTTTCATCTCACGTATTGGTGAATAGTGTGTGAATAGTGCCCAAGTGTGGTTTTGTACGCTTAAGGGTCTTACGATTAATATACGAGTTTGGATAATTGGCGTGCATGTTTTAATAGGTCTACATATCCCTGAGGAGTGTGTTTTAAGCACTAAAGGTGTTGGAATTGGGATTGGAAAGGTCTAAGGTAGTGAAAACAAGGTTTTTCAGCAAAACAGGGGATCATCGATCGCTCGGTGATACCTCCGATCGACCGGTCTTCTACCGATAGCTCGGTAGCTATCGAGCGGTCAACTTTTGTATGAGGAAATTTTCCAAAGAGGGCGTTTTCAACCGATTGGTCGGTTGAAACCACCGATCGATCGGTAAGCCACCGATTGCTCGGTCTGTACCACCGATCGATCGGTCATACGCAGATTTTCTTCATTAAGGGTATTTACGACTTTAACCACCACCCCTTACCTATAAATAGGCTTGTTCATGCCTTAGGGTTTCAGAAACCCTCTGGGCCCTATCTTAGGAGATTTTGAGAGAGAAAAGAAGGAGAAGAACTACTTGTGATCAAGCTTGAAGGAAGATCAAGCTCTCTTTGGTGATTATCAACCAAGAACTCAAGGTTCTTGCTTGTTCAAGCTTTTGGGAATTAAACTCATTGATTTCACCAAGGTAGATACACTCTACTAGCAATCTTGCAATCCTACTAAGTTACTAAATGTTGTTTTTCTACATCTATACTAAGTATGTATATATCTTGGTTGACTATGGTGTGAAAGTATGTGATTATATACTTGGATGAAGGATACTATTATGATGCACTCTAAGTGTTTGATGAAATACCTCTAAGGGATTTTTATGCATAAATATGATGATTTCTCTCATATGCTCATATGCTCGCATGTCTCGCATGAATCGATGCTTTCCATGAATTTCTAAAAGTACAAAAAGGGGTTTTTCACTAAATGACTAATAAGGAACGATTCTAAGTAACTCTATGATTTCTCTAAGATCGTTTCACAAGCTCTACGGATCATACTATGCTCACAAGGAACTCTATGATGAGCTCTAAGATCGTTTCACAAGCTCTACGGATCATAAAAGAAAATGCTCTAAGATCTCTATGGTGTTGGCTCTATGTTGTGCTCTATGGTATCTCTATGCCTCTACGGATCATAATGACTCTAAGTAACTCACAAGAACTCACAAGGCTATGATTATCGCATGACTCACACAGATATGGTTTTTGTTTCGGATTTCGGATTTTATCACATAATGCTCACATGATTTGTATGTTTTGATATGCTTTAAGGATTTAAATCTCCATGCTTCGTATGCTCTATGCTTAATGCTTTATTGTTATTAGTCTTTATACGCTGAGTATTCCATGCTCAGCCGATATTTGTCTTCATCGGCAGGTGCTCGGGCTCGGTTTGACCTATGTGGTGCGGAACCATGGGTAGAGGAAGAGTACTTCGACCCGGAGCCTTCCATGGATCATTATCAGGATGATGGTCCTGTAGATAGGTGTCGAGACTTCGACTTTTGTTGATTGACAGACTTGGTTATTTTGTTATGTGAGTGTGGGGTTTGTCCACTCCACTTTTGGGTTTCTCACATGTATATACTTTTGTTGGTTCATACTTGAACCGAGTTATAGGAAATATTGTTTTGCTTCCGCTATGTTGAGTATTTTATTTCCGCTGTGCATTGTATTTCATTTCCGCTATGTTGTTCAGGTTTTCTGGTAGGTCTCCATGTGTGCCTTATGTATTATACTGGAGGTATGATACGGCGGTCACGAGTCAAAGTATCCCTAACTCCTAGGGGGTATTTTGGGTCGCGACAGACTTGGTATCAAAGCCTAGGCATTAGGTCACACAGACTAGTGTCCTTTAAGTGGGAGCTAGAGTTATCTTATTCTAGGGAATTGTCTCTAGTAAGCGGAAGAAAGTTCTATGAGTTGAACTTAGAACTTAGATGGACTTGTTGTCTTAGGCTTGTTACCACGACATAACCGGTTTCAAGCGAGTTCATCGGTCAGTCTAGGATCTTAGTCTAGGCACTAGTTTAGACTATGTCCTGAGTTTTATTCCAGAAAGGGTAGACGCCCAACTTAGTTACGCTAGGACACTCTAAGTTATACTTATCTGATTATGTGTATACTTCGATGTATACTATATGCGGTAATAGCATTTCATGATATTGAACTGCTGTATGATGTGTGAGGTTGGTATCCAAGTTAGACTCATGTTTTACTAATTGATCTCAGGATTTGATATCATGAGACGCGGCATTCATGGTCGAGGTTACCATACTCGGAGTACCGAGAGTGAAGTTCTGAGAGAAGAGGAACTGTTGTATTTCACGAATGCTATGAACTCCATAGCCAGGACTTTGGCGTTGTTGGCAGCGAGACCTACTCCTACTCCACCAGCTACTCCTGTGCCTACACTGGTGCATCACACCGCGGGGCTTGAAGATTTTCGGAGACTACGGCCTTCGACATTTTACGGTACTCTGGATCCAATGGTGGCGGAGTCTTGGATTATGCAATTGGAGAAGACCTTCCTGGCTCTCCGATGTACTGAAGAGCAAAGGGTTGAATGGGCTTCCTTCGTGATGGAAGGTGAAGCTGAACATTGGTGGCAAGCTGCCCAAAGGCAAAGGGATGTTGCAAAGGCAGGAGTGCCCTGGACTTGGGCAGAGTTCTTAGAGACTTTCAGGGAGCAGTACTTTACCAGGTTTATTCGGGAACAAAAAGCAAGAGAGTTTATGCTTTTGGAGCAAGGGTCGATGAGTGTAGCCAAGTATGAGGCTAGGTTCACTGAATTGTCGAGGTTTGCTCTGCACTTGGTTGCTACTGAAGACCTACGGGTCAGGAAGTTTGAAATGGGCTTGAAGGCCTTTATTCGAGATCGAGTGTCCATTCTCCAGGTAGAGTCTTGGAGAGAGATCGTAAGGAAGGTGAAGATCGCCGAAAAGAATGCAGAAGATTTTATGAGAAGGAGAGACAGTGGCCTTGGAAAAAGCATGTCTCGGGGTCAGTCTAGTAGTTCATCGTCCGAGAAGAGGACTAGGACTGCACCGTACCAGTTCTCCCAGCCGATGCCGGCTCAGAGACCTTCTTTTGTGCCTCAGGCACCACGCCCTACGACATCACAAGCTATGAGGGTTATGCCTCCGGCTTCCTCCGCATCACAGACTTTTGAGGAATGCGCCATCTGTGGTCGTCGGCACAAGTCAAGGGATTACCGAAGAATGTCAGGTGGATGCTTCCACTGTGGCGAGATGGGCCACATGATTCGAGATTGCCCGCGTAAGCAGTCACAGACTGGACCACAGGGAGTTCGGCTTACAGGCAGGCAGACTTCACTTCAGGGGTCTTCATCGCAGGCCTCTAGATCCGCGCCGCCCACCCAGCAGCCTCGTCATGCTAACCAGGGCAGGGTCTTTGCCATGACTGATAGAGACTGTAGAGCCCCAGACTTTTCATGCTTAATGCTTAATGCTTAGCACTTTCGTAGCTAATTTGCCTTTAATGTAGTATAATTAATAAATAAGGAAGAAATTGAAAATTCCGAAATGATAGAAATGTTCCTTTTCAAAGTACGAACCCAACGCATCATCAAAATCCGATAAGCAAGTCAAAAGATATGGTCAAAACAGTTTGGACCTACAGGCAACCGATCGCTCGGTCCATAGAGCGATCGATCGGTCCAAAACCGATTGATCGGAGGCTATCGACTGGTCGAAAAATTTGTACGAGGAAATTTTCTAGAGAGTTGATTTTTGGTTGAGAGCTCGGTCAATTCACCGATCACTCGGTAGGCAACAGATCGATCGGTCATAAATCCGATCGCTCGGTCTTCGTGTTTTTGCAGAAATTTCAGTAAGGGTGTTTCGGTCTTTTGGCGTTTCACTCTTTACTCTTAAGGGTTGGCTGAACCTTTAGGGCTCATTCACAACACTTAGACACATTTGAGAGCTAAGGAGGAAGAGAAAGGGGTTTTCCTAACCTAGGGTTTGATTTTTGAGAAGAAATCAAAGGGTTTGTGAACCCTAGATCACCTCAAGCTTGGATTGATTCAAGATTCCGGTTCAAGCACTCGTGGAGCACTCTCCTCAAGCTAGGGCAGCATCTACACACACGTTTTGGAGGAGAGTTCCTTCCCTCATTTGTCAAGGTCGGTACTTCTTGCTACCCTCCTAGTTATAGTTCCTCTTTTCCTCCATGTTTCTTTGTTTCCTTCATCTATACTTGTGCTATGAGTTGGGAGGTGTGGATGTTGTGAATGGAGATGGAATGGGCGATTGGATGCCAATGGTTGTGTTGTGGTAATTGAAATGGGGAGGGCATTGTATCCATAATGAACAAACATGTATGATGGAATTATAACCCACCTAGAAAAGCATGTTGTAGGGTTAACAAATAATGAACATACCATGTTTGATGGAATGCCAAGGTGAATAAAATGAATAATAAATTAAGAAAATGCATGCTTAAAGTTTATGGAAATTGTTTGGGTTATGATAGTGTGTTTTTGCGCTTTCCCTAAATTGTTTAATTTGTTACTTGTTTAAATGGTGATGTGCAATGTATTGTGAAATCCCCAAACATGTCATATTTAAATTCATATTGCAGGTATGCACACGACCTCCATGAGCACGGCATGCATGACATGATTTATCGTATTTTCAAGAACAAAGTTTAGAGGTGGGACATATCCTACGATATGTTTTACCTCGCTTTTCACAAGAAAACAAGAACAAACATTCCACGAGGGGTCTCCCCTCACTCACAAGTGCATAGCATAAAGAAGGGCCTCCCTTCCCTCAAAAGTACATACATATCACGAAGAAGGGTCTCCCTTCCCTCTCAAGTGCATTGCATAAAGAAGGGTCTCCCTTCCCTCTCAAGCACGCATGACACGATCTACAAGAATCAAGCAAGATAGACAAGACGAGTTTTCAAGCATGAAAATGGTACTTTAAGTCAAGTCAAGTGCACGGTGTTTTCAAGGGTTTTTTTGGCTTTTATGAATGCAAACATGATTATATACTGCTTTACTTTATTGTTATGATATGAATTATTCCTGCTTTATATGTGTGAATTGTTTCCTGCTCTATGTATCGCTATCTATATGCTATGACTGTTGGTTAGTATTTGGTACCCGCTGAGTATTCCATGCACAGCCGTACTTCTTATGTCGGCAGGTGATAGCGGAGTGGCTGCTCCTTTTGATGTCTGTGCTCCCGGCCCATGGGTGGAGGAGGAGTACGTCGAGGAACCTTTGGAGGAACCTCCGGTAGAGGGCTACTATTAGGTAGTGGTTGTAGATTCTGAGTGATTGAGTTGTGGGTGAGTTGAGAGATGTATATCCATGTATTTTGGTGGGCTTATCCGCACTTTCTTTTGGACTTCTTTTGTGTAACTTGGATCACATATGTATATACATAGAGGTTTGGTTAAGTCTTTCGCTATGCTATGTTTAAGTATATTTCCGTTGTTTATATCCCCTTTGTATATGCTCTGTGGGTTTTTGCAAGATGGTTTGTCTTGCAAGTCATGTAAGTCATGATTAGTCGTCCAAGGTTCACTCTAACTCCTAGGGTGGGTTTTGGGTCGCGACAGAGACGCACAGGCATCTGATGATGTTGTGCAAGGTACGCGCAAGTTGATCTTGTCTAAGTTCTGTATATATGTATCCTATATGATGTTTTGCGATGCTTGTACATATCTGTATAGTTTGTATGTATGGTTTATGTTATAACTTGGGTGATTAAAATTCTCAGGTTCGTTACTAGTGAATGAGTGCTTAGCAAGAGTGTTGATCGATACGGGATCCACTCATTCGTTTGTCTCACCTAGCTTTGCAAAAGGCTTTACATCTGAGCTGAGTAAGCTACCTCGGGAGTTGTCCATTTTGACCCCATTGGGCAAGTCTATAGAGATAGATAAAGTGTATCGAGGCAGTGTTTTGCAAGTTATGCAGCACAAGTTGCTAGTAGACCTGATCATTTTGGGATTTCAGGATTGGGATTTCGACGTCATCCTAGGTATGGATTGGCTCTCAGCTCACCATGGACACGTGGCGTGTTTCGAGAAGGTGGTGAATTTTAAACCCGTTGGGTTGAAGCCATTTCATTTCAGAGGACTTCAGAGGAGAGACATTGCTCACTTTGTAGCTCTCAGTCTCGAGAATGTAGAAGTACGAGACTCCACATCCATTCCGGTTGTGTGTGATTATATGGATGTCTTTTCGGAGATCTTACCGGGATTGCCTGCTGATCGGGCAATTGAGTTCGCGATTGAGTTGGCTCTAGGCACGGCGCCAATTTCTAGGGCTCTATACAGGATGGCCCCTATTGAGCTAAAGGAGTTAAAGGAGCAGTTGGACGAATTGCAAGGCCTTAGCTTCATTCGGCCAAGTGTCTCACCTTGGGGAGCTCCAGTGCTCTTTGTGAAGAAGAAAGATGGGTCTATGCGTATGTGCATTGACTACCAGAAATTGAACAAGGTCACGATCAAGAATTATTATCCATTGCCTCGGATAGGCGACTTGTTTGATCAACTGAAAGGTGCGAAGTTCTTTTCCAAGATTGACCTTCGATCTGGTTATCATTGAAGATCAAGAAGGAAGACATTCCGAAGATGACATTCAGGACCCGATACGGTCATTACGAGTTTTTAGTCATGTCTTTTGGGCTGACTAACGCGCTGGCAGCATTTATGGATTTGATGAACCGGGTGTTCAGATCATCTCTCGATCAGTGTGTGATTGTGTTTGTAGATGATATCCTTGTGTATTCACAGTCACAAGATGATCACACGAGAGATCTCCACTTTGTATTACAGACTCTTCGAGAGCATTGCTTGTATGCTAAGTTGAGCAAATGCGAGTTCTGGCTGAACAAGGTATCTTTTCTCATCCATGTGGTGTTAGCCGAGGGTGTCTCAGTTGATCCTATGAAGATTGAGGCAGTGATGAATTGGGAAAGGCCGAAGAGTGTTACTAAGATTCGTAGTTTTCTAGGCCTGGCAGGATATTACAGGAGGTTCGTGGAGGGATTTTCGAGCTTAGCCGCTCTGCTTACCTATCTCACGCGGAAGAACACTAAATTCACTTGGAGTGAAAAGTGCGAGGCAAGTTTCTTGGAGTTGAAGAAGAGGCTTACCACAACCCCTGTTCTCAAAGTTCCATCCGGAAGCGGTGGCTTCGAAGTCTATAGTGATGCCTCACTAGTTGGACTGGGATGTGTTTTGATGCAGCATAAATAGGTGGTTGCTTATGCTTCCCGTCAGTTAAAGGAGCATGAGCAAAACTACCCCACTCACGACTTAGAGCTTGCAGCCGTCGTGTTTGCACTGAAAATTTGGCGTCACTACCTCTATGGGGAAGAGTTCGTGGTGTTCACGGACCACAAGAGCTTGAAGTATCTCTTCCTCTTCCTCCAGAAGGAGTTGAATATGAGGCAACGACGATGGATGAAGTTCATGAATGATTATGATTGTTCCATTCAGTACCATCCGGGTAAGGCTAATGTGGTAGCCGATGCTCTTAGTAGGAAACCTTATGGGGTTATGGTTCACTTGAGAGTGCAAGAGTGGAAGTTGTTGAATGACATGTGTAACTCAGACACTACTCTCAGGAATGTCATCTACGGGCCGGTGATGTCCAATATCGTGGTTAGGCCACATATCTTGAACCGGATCAAGGAGTTGCAAGATTCGGATGTCGAATTGCTTGCTTACCAAGACAATTCGGTTAGTAATGGCAATCAGGAGTTCGCTTTGAATGGTGATGGTGCTATCACGTTCAAAGGCAGGTTGTGTGTTCCAGCCGACACGGTGTTGAGGGGTGAGATTTTGGACGAGGCTCACCGATCCAAGTATACGGTACATCCGGGAGGTACCAAGATGTATCAAAATCTGAAGAAGCACTACTGGTGGCGAAACATGAAGAGGGAAGTCACCGAGTATGTTGCTAGATGTTTGGTGTGCCAGCAGGTGAAAGCCGAGCATCAGTGGCCGGTAGGTCTTTTACAGTCCCTCCCTATTCCGGAATGGAAATGGGAGAATATCTCGATGGATTTCATCGTGGGTTTGCCGCGAACGACGAAGGGCTCCGATGCTATTTGGGTGATTGTAGACAGATTGACTAAGTCTGCACACTTTATTCCTTATCGGACTACTTTCAATGCGAATCAGTTAGTAGCCTTGTATGTCAAGGAGGTGGTTCGTCTGCACGGTGTGCTAGTTTCTATCGTATCTGATCGAGATCCTAGGTTTACTTCAAGATTCTGGAAAACTTTTCAGTATGCTATGGGTTCTCGTTTGGAATTCAGCACCGCCTTTCATCCTCAAACCGATGGGCAGACTAAACGAGTAAATTAGGTTGTGGAAGATATGCTCCGAGCTTGTATGCTAGACTTTCAGGGTAGTTGGGAGGAACAATTGTCGTTGGTTGAGTTCGCCTACAACAATAGTTATCAGGCGAGCATCCAGATGGCACCTTTCGAAGCTCTGTATGGTCAGAGTTGCAGATCTCCACTTTACTGGGATGAAGTTGGTGAGAGGAAAGTTCTTGGTCTTGAGTTGATTGAGCAGACCGCAGAAAGGGTCAAGGTTATCCGGGAGCGATTGAAAACTGCTCAAGATAGGTAGAAGAGCTATACGGATACTCGCCGCCGAGATTTGGAGTTCCGAGTTGGAGATCGGGTTTTTGTGAAGATTTCGCCGAGTCGGGGTGTCACGCCCCAAAATACCCCCTAGGAGTTAAGGGATACTTTAGGTGTGATACTTCGTACCTGCCAAACCCTCCTGTAATTAACAAGAGAATACAGTACAAAAAATGATAATCAGAGCGCAGAAGCTAAATATAAATGCGGAAGCGCAAACAAATTTTTCCTTTCTTTATAATGATCTAAACTATAGTATTCCAAGTGGACATAGTTATATACAAAACATGTCTAAGTCTAAGGTGGACCGGCCCACCTATCAAATACAAAAGACAAAATACGACTCTATCTCGCTCAATAGTCACCCCCGTGGGGCCAGTGGTTTAAGTCTCTAGCCTCAGCCTGAGGCTCGACTACCAGATCCTCATAAGGTTCCTCCTCGCCGTAGTCCTCCTCTATCCAAGGACCCGGATCACATATGTCAAGAGAAGCTTGTGTACCTGCCGACATGAAAGTACGGCTGAGCATGGAATATTCAGCGAGTACAAACTCCTAACCAATAATGGTAATAACGAACAACATCATATACAAGTAATAGAAGGAGTACAATTCATAATCAATTTCTAACGACATCCTACATAAACGTTTTATCAAGTATAATTGTTATAAAACCAAAACACGTCTATGAACCATACGAAACCTCTTTGAGTTATCCTTTCAATATTTCTTATGAGCCAGAGGTTAGCACCCGCATATCCCTGGGCTACCAACCTCCTTGACAGTACAATATATTTCTTATGAGCCAGGGGCTAGCACCCGTATAATCCCTGGGCTACCAACCCCCTTGACAGTACAATATATTTCTTATGAGCCAGGGGCTAGCACCCGTATAATCCCTGGGCTACCAACCCCCTTGACAGTACAATACCTTTCTTTTGAGCCAGAGGTTAGCACCCGTATAATCCCTGGGCTACCAACCTCCTTGACAATACCATTTCTTTTCTTATGAGCCAGAGGTTAGCACCCTTAACCGGGGCTACCAACCTCCTTGACAATATCCTCCATCTACATATGTGCTCGTGCATAGCGATCGTGAAATCATGATGACATATAGCATTTTAACAATTCCCAACTCACGTGAGAATTTAAGAAGCGAAATAAACACATGTATACAACTTGCCAAATGGGGAACATTTATGTGACTCATTCTTTCAAATCTTAGTTTATTCATGCATTCTATCAAACATGTGGTATTCAACCTTTTTACCTTTAGTTATTTCATATTTTCTTATTCGAACATTTCATCAAACACTTGGGGTGTGTTCATTATGCGTACTATGCCCTTCCACCATTTTTCCATCATTCAATACATCACAACATGGCATCCAATCGCCTCCACTCCTCATCCATTCATACATTCCACCCTTTGTTTGTATTATCTTGTTTATGTTTTAGGGATTTAGCATATACCAACACAAGGGAGCAATGGGGAAGATCTAACACATATTTACTTAGGAAAATCCTAGGTTATTACCAAAGTAACTAGGAAGAGTGTACTAACCTTGAAAAGGGAAAGAAAAATCCTTGAGGATGATGTAGAAACGCTGCCCTAGCTTGGAAGAGGTACTCCACACGAGCTTGAGGTTGGATTTGGAGAATCCAAGCCTTTAGAACGGTTCTAGGGTTCTAAAACCCTTGATTCTCTCAAGTGGAAAACCCTAGATGTAAATCGCCCTTCTCTTCTCTTCTTCTCTCTCAAAACCTTTTAAGTGAGGTGAATGAAGCCCTAAAGGCTCGGGCAAGCCCTTATGGGTAAGGGTTAACACCCAAAAGATGAAAACGCCCTTACTAAAAATTCTGCAAAACTCGATAGACCGAGCGATCGGTGCTTATGACCGATCGATCGGTTGCCGACCGAGCGTTCGGTGTTATTGACCGATCGACCGGTCAAAAACATGCTCTCTGGAAAATTTCCCCATATAAAAGTTCTGACCAGTCGATAGCCACCGATCGATCGGTTTTGGACCGATCGATCGTTGATGAGGACCGATCGATCGGTGCTCTGCAGGTTCCACTATTTTGACCATATCTTTTGACTCGTTCGTCCGATTTTGACGATTCAACTTGCGTTGGATTCGTCTTTCGAAAACGGACATTTCTGACATTTCAGAATTTCTGATTTCTCCCTTATTTATTAATTATACTATGAGGAAGGCCAATTGGTAACGAAAATGCTATTCATTAAAGTTGGAAAAGTCCGGGGTGCTACATTCTCCCCCCCTTACAAAAATTTTGTCCCCGAAATTTGGACGATACATACATGCGTAAGACTATAACAAAATACTAGGGAATTTCAAGGCCTTAAACAAATAAATGAGGGTACTTTTCTCGTACTTCGGCTTCTCGTTCCCAAGTAGCTTCCTCCCTTGAATGGTGTTGCCATCTTACCAAGACCAAGGGAACGGTCTTGTTGCGCAAGACTTGATCTCGCCTATCCAAGATCTGCACCGGTTGTTCAACTAGGGTGAGGTCCTCTCGGATCTCTATCGGATCAAGCTCGATGACTTGAGAAGGATCCGGGATATACTTCTGAAGCATGGAGATGTGAAATACATTGTGGATCGCCGCCATGTGAGCGGGCAAGGCAACTCGGTAAGCTACCTCACCAACTCGAGTAATGATCTCGAACGGACCCACATATCTCGGGCTAAGCTTGCCTCTCTTCCCGAATCGCATAACACCCTTGGTTGGTGAAATCTTGACAAAAACAAAGTCACCGACTCGGAATTCAAGATCCCTCCTTCGGTTGTCGGCATAGCTCTTCTGTCTATCTTGTGCGGTCTTCAACCTTTCCCAGATGAGCTTGACTCTATCTGCAGTTTGTTCAATCAACTCGGGGCCCAAAATTTTTCTTTCTCCCACTTCATCCCAATACAACGGGAATCTACAACTCCTTTCGTACATAGCCTCAAAAGGTGCCATCTGTATGCTTGCCTAGTAACTATTGTTGTAGGCGAATTCCACTAAAGATAGGTGATCTTCCCAACTTCCCTTGAAGTCCAGCATAAATGCACGGAGCATGTCTTCAATAATCTGATTCACTCGCTCGATTTGCCCATCCGTCTATGGATGGAAGGCCGTGCTAAAGTCTAGTCGGGAACCCATGGCATCCTGAAAACTTTTCCAAAACCTGGATGTGAATCTTGGATCCCGGTCTGAGACAATGCTCACTGATACTCCATGCAATCGGACTATCTCTTTGATGTACAAGGCAGCTAACTGATTTGAGTTGAATGTAGTCCGGTACGGTAAGAAATGGGCGGACTTCGTGAGTCTGTCAACAACAACCCATATTGCATCAGTCTTTCTAACTGTCTTTGGCAACCCCACAATGAAGTCCATAGAGATATGTTCCCATTTTCACTCGGGAATAGGGAGAGACTGCAACAGACCCGCTGGTCTCCTGTGCTCGGCCTTGACTTGTTGGCACACCAAGCATCGGGACACGTACTCCGCTATTTCTCGCTTCATGTTTCGCCACCAAAAGTGCTTCTTCAAGTCCCTAAACATCTTGGTACCCCCGGGGTGAACGGTGTACTTGGACCGGTGAGCCTCGTACAAGATTTCTCGTTTAAGCTTCTCATCGGCTGGGACACATACTCTTTCCTTGAAAGTGATAATTCCATCATCCCTCACCGCAAAATCCTTGCTACCACTTTTAACTGACTGGTCTCGGCAAGACAGTAGCTCGGCATCCATTCCCTGCAACTCCCTCGTCATGCTCAGGATATATGGCCTAACTGTGATATTAGCCATTACTGGCCCAAAAGTAGGGAGACTAAAACTGATGTCGAGGTTGGATGCATCTTCTAACAATCTCCATTCCCTCAGCATCATGTGCGCCAAAAGTCCAGTGGGCTTCCGGCTAAGAGCATCGGCTACAACGTTCGCCTTGCCCAGATGATATTGAATGGAACATTCGTAGTCTTTCAAAAACTCTACCCATCTCCTCTGCCTTAAATTCAATTCCTTTTGGGAGAACAGGTACTTCAAGTTTTTATGATCCGTGAATACGTCGAAACTGTTCCCCATAGAGATAATGTCGCCAAATCTTCAAGGCAAACACAACTGCGGCGAGCTCTAAATCGTGAGTGGGATAATTCTTCTCATGCTCTTTCAATTGCCTGGAGGCGTAAGCAATGACTTTGCCGTGCTGCATAAGTACACATCCCAACCCCACATGCGAGGCATCACTGTAAACCACAAAACCACCACTCCCGGATGGCACAGTAAGGACGGGGGCCGTGGTGAGGCGTTTTTTCAACTCCTGAAAGCTCACTTCGCATTTATCGCTCCAACTAAACTTGGCATTCTTCCTCGTCAAGTAAGTGAGAGGTGCAGCCAACCTGGAGAATCCCTCCACAAATCTCCGATAGTAGCCTACCAGCCTGAGAAAACTACGTATCTCCGTGACGCTCTTGGGTCTCTCCCATCTCATAACTGCCTCTATCTTTGCCGGGTCAACAGAAATGCCCTCAGCCGACACTACGTGGCCTAGGAACGCCACCTTCTCCAACCAAAATTCGCACTTGCTTAACTTAGCGTATAGCCTATGCTCTCTCAACATCTCCAGAGCAAGACGAAGGTCTCGTGAGTGATCTTCCCGTGTCAGTGAATACACCAAAATGTCATCTATGAACACAATCACACATCGATCCAAGTACGATCGGAACACCCGGTTCATCAAATCCATGAACGCCGCCGGTGCATTCGTCAGCCCAAAAGGCATGACAAGGAACTCGTAGTGCCCATACCGAGTCCTGAAAGCCGACTTCGGAACATCTTCCGCCTTGATCTTTAATTGATGATACCCCGATCTAAGATCAATCTTGGAGAAAAATCTTGCTCCCTTCAGTTGGTCGAACAAGTTGTCTATCCGAGGCAAAGGATAACGATTCTTAATAGTCACCTTGTTCAACTGCCGGTAATCTATGCACATTCTCATTGACCCGTCTTTCTTTTTCACAAAGAGGACCGGAGCTCCCCATGGTGACACACTTGGTCGGATGAAACCAAGTTGTTGTAGCTCCTCAATTTGCTTCTTCAATTCTTCAAGCTCTATTGGGGCCATTCTATACGGCGCCCTTGAAATCGGAGTGGTGCCTGGAGTAAGCTCTATAGCGAACTCAATCTCCCGATCTGGAGGCAATCTGGGAAGTTCCTCTGGAAACATATCCAAGAACTCACTCATGACCGGGATGACCGAGGAGTTTTGTGCTTCTGGGTTTACTAAGCTCAAAGCTGCGAGGCGAGCAATGTCTCTTTCCCTCAACCCTCGAAAGTGAAATGGCTTAACTCTCATCGGCTCGAAGTTCACCATCTTCTCGAAACATGCCACATGTCCGTGGTGAGCCGATAGCCAATCCATACCGAGTATAACATCGAAATCTAAGTCTTGGAAGTCCAGGATGATGAGGTCGGCTAACAACTCATTCTGTCCCACTTGGACTACACAGTCCCTGTATATACGGTCCGTGTCTACCGACTTGCCGAGCGGTGTGGAGATGGTCAATTCATGCTTCAACTGACTGGACTTGGTTGAAAATCCTTTCGCAAAGCTAGGGGATACAAAGGAATGAGTGGATCCTGTGTCGATCAACACTCGGGCTAGGCATTCATTCACTAATAACGCGCCTGTGTGATTAATTAAATTCACGTTAATAGATTTCACACAATAACACATAAGTATAGGTAGTATGTCATACATATAAGCAATCACATCACATAATTGAAGTCAATTACAACTCAAAAATTTAGCATGATAGCATACCTTGCACGACATCGTCAGATGCATGTGCATCCCGTTCCGATAAGGCAAAGACCTGCCCCTGGTCTGCCCTGCGAGGCGGTGGAGTGGATAACGTGGGTCGTGAAGGCCTAGACGCAGAAGCCTGTGAGGATCCCGACTGGGAATCCTGTCGAACTGGGGGCCTACTCCCCTGGGGTTGGATAGGTTGCAGCTGCCTGCGTGGGCAATCCCTGACCATGTGATTCACATCTCCACAGTGAAAGCACCCACCCGAAATCCTCCGACATTCACTAATCCGGTGACTCCGACCACAATAGGAGCACTCCTCAAATGCTGATGAGGATGAAGGTGGAACATATCGGGTGGCCTGTGAAAGTGTGGGACGAGGTACCGGTGTAGTGGTAGGCCGAGATACCTGTGATGTCAAGGGAGGCCTCTGTGACCGTATCGGCTTGGATGCCTGATATGGGGCTGCCCTAGCCCTCTTCTCTGCCGACCCCGAACTACTCGATTGGCCTCGAGCCACATCCCTTCTCTTGAAGAATTCTTCCGAATTCTTCTTGGCAAGCTTCGCCTTGCTCACAACCTCTCCCCAGGTAGCCACCTGGAACATCGAGACCCTGTCTCTAATGGAGGGTTTCAATCCCCGCTCAAATTTCCTGACTCGCATATGCTCCGATGTAATTAGGTGAGGTGCGAATCTCGACAACTCCACGAAGGTAGCCTCATAATCGGCCACACTCAACTCTCCTTGTTCAAGAGTCATGAATTCAATCTCCTTCTGTTCTTTGACAGCCGCCGGAAAATACTGTTTATAGAAGACATCCAAAAATTCCGACCATGTCCACAGCTCCCCCGTCCTGGTGGACTCCCTCTGTCTCTGTGCGGCTCTCCACCAATGCTCGGCCGCACCTTCCATCACGAAGGTGGCCTAGTCCACTCTCTGTTCATCCGTGCAGAGGAGCGCTCTAAAAATCTTTTCCAATTGCATCACCCATGCCTCGGCGACCATGGGGTCAGTAGTACCGAAGAAGGTAGGAGGACGCAATCTCCTAAATGCCTCCACTCCTGAAGCATGGTGTGCCGGAGGTGGCGGAGGCGTAGAAGGAGTAACAGCAACCGGCCTTGCTGCTAACATAGCCAAAGTCTCGGCTTTAGATGCAAAATCTTGGGCAAAGTCGGGTTGCTCGTCACCGGAAGGGGTATCACTTCCACTTCCCCTCGTATTGTATCCGCGACCCCGAGCACCGCGTCTCATGATGTGATCCTGAGAACAACAGTACCACATGAGTCTAACTTGGATACGCATTTAATACAATTTCGCAATTCACTTAATACATATTCATCAGACATATTTAATAAGCACAACACAATTTATGCACACATGGTATACAACATCATATCATAACATACATGTCGTGTTCCTAGCATAGGATTCTAAGTTTGGTTGAAGTTCAACCTATTTTGACTAAGACTAACTTGTTAGTCTATACTTGGAATACAACTCTTTCCTACACCTAATGCCTTGTTCAATTATGGTATCTAGTACTAAGCGACCCTAGGGACTCTAATGCCTAGAGCTCTGATACCACCTCTGTCACACCCCAAAATACCCCCTAGGAGTTAAGGGATACTTTAGGTGTGATACTTCGTACCTGCCAAACCCTCCTGTAATTAACAAGAGAATACAGTACAAAAAATGATAATCAGAGTGCAGAAGCTAAATATAAATGCGGAAGCGCAAACAAAATTTTCCTTTCTTTATAATGATCCAAACTATAGTATTCCAAGTGGACATAGTTATATACAAAACATGTCTAAGTCTAAGGTGGACAGGCCCACCTATCAAATACAAAAGACAAAATACGACTCTATCTCGCTCAGTAGTCACCCCCGTGGGGCCAGTGGTCTAAGTCTCTAGCCTCAGCCTGAGGCTCGACTACCAGATCCTCATAAGGTTCCTCCTCGCCGTAGTCCTCCTCTATCCAAGGACCCGGATCACATATGTCAAGAGAAGCTCGTGTACCTGCCGACATGAAAGTACGGCTGAGCATGGAATATTCAGCGAGTACAAACTCCTAACCAATAATGGTAATAACGAACAACATCATATACAAGTAATAGAAGGAGTACAATTCATAATCAATTTCTAACGACATCCTACATAAACGTTTTATCAAGTATAATTGTTATAAAACCAAAACACGTCTATGAACCATACGAAACCTCTTTGAGTTATCCTTTCAATATTTCTTATGAGCCAGAGGTTAGCACCCGCATATCCCTGGGCTACCAACCTCCTTGACAGTACAATATATTTCTTATGAGCCAGGGGCTAGCACCCCTATAATCCCTGGGCTACCAACCCCCTTGACGGTACAATATATTTCTTATGAGCCAGAGGCTAGCACCCGTATAAGCCCTGGGCTACCAACCCCCTTGACGGTACAATATATTTCTTATGAGCCAGGGGCTAGCACCCGTATAATCCCTGGGCTACCAACCCCCTTGACAGTACAATACCTTTCTTATGAGCCAGAGGTTAGCACCCGTATAATCCCTGGGCTACCAACCTCCTTGACAATACCATTTCTTTTCTTATGAGCCAGAGGTTAGCACCCTTAACCGGGGCTACCAACCTCCTTGACAATATCCTCCATCTACATATGTGCTCGTGCATAGCAATCGTGAAATCATGATGACATATAGCATTTTAACAATTCCCAACTCACGTGAGAATTTAAGAAGCGAAATAAACACATGTATACAACTTGCCAAATGGGGAACATTTATGTGACTCATGCTTTCAAATCTTAGTTTATTCATGCATTCTATCAAACATGTGGTATTCAACCTTTTTACCTTTAGTTATTTCATATTTTCTTATTCGAACATTTCATCAAACACTTGGGGTGTGTTCATTATGCGTAATATGCCCTTCCACCATTTTTCCATCATTCAATACATCACAACATGGCATCCAATCGCCTCCACTCCTTATCCATTCATACATTCCACCCTTTGTTTGTATTATCTTATTTATGTTTTAGGGATTTAGCATATACCAACACAATGGAGCAATGGGGAAGATCTAACACATATTTACTTAGGAAAATCCTAGGTTATTACCAAAGTAACTAGGAAGAGTGTACTAACCTTGAAAAGGGAAAGAAAAATCCTTGAGGATGATGTAGAAACGCTGCCCTAGCTTGGAAGAGGTACTCCACACGAGCTTGAGGTTGGATTTGGAGAATCCAAGCCTTTAGAACGGTTCTAGGGTTCTAAAACCCTTGATTCTCTCAAGTGGAAAACCCTAGATGTAAATCCCCCTTCTCTTCTTCTCTCTCAAAACCTTCTAAGTGAGGTGAATGAAGCCCTAAAGGCTCGGGCAAGCCCTTATGGGTAAGGGTTAACACCCAAAAGATGAAAACGCCCTTACTAAAAATTCTGCAAAACTCGATAGACCGAGCGATCGGTGTTATTGACCGATCGACCGGTCAAAAACATGCTCTCTGGAAAATTTCCCCATATAAAATTTCTGACCAGTCGATAGCCACCGATCGATCGGTTTTGGACCGATCGATCGCTGATGAGGACCGATCGATCGGTGCTCTGCAGGTTCCACTATTTTGACCATATCTTTTGACTCGTTCGTCCGATTTTGACGATTCAACTTGCGTTGGATTCGTCTTTCGAAAACGGAAATTTCTGAAGTTTCAGAATTTTTGATTTCTCCCTTATTTAATAATTATACTATGAGGAAGGCCAATTGGTAACAAAAATGCTATTCATTAAAGTTGGAAAAGTCCGGGGTGCTACACGGGGAATCATAAGATTTTGAAAGTAGGGAAAGCTCAGTCCTAGGTACATAGGACCATTTGAGATCATCACGAGGGTTGGTGAGGTTGCTTACAAGGTAGCACTACCGCCTCACATGGTAGCAATCCAAAATGTATTTCACATCTCTATGCTTAGGAAATACATTTCAGATCCGTCTCACGTCATTGCTCTTGATCCTATGGAGATTAGAGAGGATCTCACGTTGGTTAAGCAACCAGTTCAGATTTTGGATCGTCGCGATCAAGTCTTGCGCAATAAGACTATCCCTTTAGTTCTTGTGAGATGGCAGCATCATTCTACGGAAGAGGCTACATGGGAACGAGAAGCTGATGTGAAGGTGAAGTACCCTCACTTGTTTGAGTGAGTTTCTTGTTGGTTTTGTATGTATTTTGCACTTGTATGTTTTGGGTGTCGTTCTAATTTCGAGGACAAAATCCTTGTAAGGGGGGAGGGATGTAGAGCCCCGAATTTTCATCTCACGTATTGGTGAATAGTGCCCAAGTGTGGTTTTGTACGCTTAAGGGTCTTATGATTAATATACGAGTTTGGATAATTGGCGTGCATGTTTTAATAGGTCTACATATCCCTGAGGAGTGTATTTTAAGCACTAAAGGTGTTGGAACTGGGATTGGAAAGGTCTAAGGTAGTGAAAACAAGGTTTTTCAGCAAAACAAGGGATCACCGATCGCTCGGTGATACCTCCGATCGACCGATCTTCTACCGATCGCTCGGTAGCTATCGAGCGGTCAACTTTTTTTTATGGAAATTTTTTCCAGAAAGGGTGTTTTCAACCGATCGCTCGGCTGAAACCATTGATCGACCGGTAAGCCACCAATCACTCCGTCTGTACCACCGATCGATCGGTCATATGCAGATTTTCTTCATTAAGGGTGTTTACGACTTTAACCACCACCCCTTGCCTATAAATAGGCTTGTTCGTGCCTTAGGGTTTCAAAAACCCTCTGTGCCCTATCTTAGGAGATTTTGAGAGAGAAAAGAAGGAGAAGAACTACTTGTGATCAAGCTTGAAGGAAGATCAAGCTCTCTTTGGTGATTATCAACCAAGAACCCAAGGTTCTTGCTTGTTCAAGCTTTTGGGAATCAAACTCATTGATTTCACCAATGTAGATACACTCTACTAGCAATCTTGCAATCCTACTAAGTTACTAAATGTTGTTTTTCTACATCTATACTAAGTATGTATATATCTTGGTTGACTATGGTGTGAAAGTATGTGATTATATACTTGGATGAAGGATACTATTATGATGCATTCTAAGTGTTTGATGAAATACCTCTAAGGGATTTTTATGCTTAAATATGATGATTTCTCTCATATGTTCATATGCTCGCATGTCTCTCATGAATCGATGCTTTCCATGAATTTCTAAAAGAACAAAAAGGGGTTTTTCACTAAATGACTAATAAGGAACGATTCTAAGTAACTCTATGATTTCTCTAAGATCGTTTCACAAGCTCTACGGATCATACTATGCTCACAAGGAACTCTATGATAAGCTCTAAGATCGTTTCACAAGCTCTACGGATCATAAAAGAAAATGCTCTAAGATCTCTATGGTGTTGGCTCTATGTTGTGCTCTATGGTGTCTCTATGCCTCTACGGATCATAATGACTCTAAGTAACTCACAAGAACTCACAAGGTTATGATTATCGCATGACTCACACAGATATGGTTTTGGTTTCGGATTTTGGATTTTATCACATAATGCTCACATGATTTCTACGTTTTGATATGCTTTAAGGATTTAAATCTCTATGCTTCGTATGCTCTATGCTTAATGCTTTATTGTTATTAGTTTGTATATGCTGAGTATTCCACGCTCAGCCGATATTTGTCATCATCGGCAGGTGCTCGGGCTTGGTTTGACCTATGTGGTGTGGAACCATGGGTAGAGGAAAAGTACTTCAACCCGGAGCCTTCCATGGATCATTATCAGGACGATGGTCCTGTAGATAGGTGTCGGGACTTCGATTTTTGTTGATCGACAGACTTGGTTATTTTGTTATGTGAGTGTGAGGTTTGTCCACTCCACTTTTGGGTTTCTCACATGTATATACTTTTGTTGGTTCATACTTGAACCGAGTTATAGGAGTTATTATTTTGCTTCCGCTATGTTGAGTATTTTATTTCCGCTGTGTTGTTCAGGTTTTCTGGCAGGTCTCCACGTGTGCCTTATGTATTATACTGGAGGTATGATACGGCGGTCACGAGTCAAAGTATCCCTAACTCCTAGGGGGTATTTTGGGTCGTGACAATGTCAAAATCCTAATCCTGAAATCCCAGAATGATCAAATCGACTGGCATCTCATGTTGCATGACTTGTACAACACTACCCAGATACACTTTATCTGTCTCAATAGACTTGCCCAGTGGAGAGAAATGGACAACTCCTGAGGTAGCTTACTTGGCTCGGACGTAAAGCCTTTGGCAAAACTTGGTGAGACGAATGAATGAGTGGATCCCGTGTCGATCAACACCCGTGCTAAACATTCATTTACTAGCAACGAACCTGAGAATTAAAACTACCCAAGTTATATCATAACTATACACCTATTACAAATAGATATTCACATAGCACAACGTCACATAGGATACATATCTATAATACATCATGACAACCTTAGAACTTTGACAATATCAAACTTGCGCGTACCTTGCACAACATCATCATGTAGAACCCCAAATTTATTATTCTTAATAATTGTGATCTTTATTAAATGCTATGGAAACGTATGTTTAACTTTAATATTTGTAAGCCAATAAATTTAATGCGAAAAGTAGTGATTTTAAAACCCAAATAAAACACTAAATTCAAGTCGTTTTTGAGGTTTAATTGCATGAAAAGAAAGATGGGCAAAAAGTAGCAAAATAGTTAAAAAAAGAAAAATCGGCGCCATGGCCGATCGATCGCCCCTAGCAGCGACTGATAGCCAAAAACACCGTTTGGGCTTCTTTTTGCGCGTTTTTCCGACTTGTGTAGTCCCTAGGGCTCCCAACACTAAAAATACCCCTTATACTCGTGGGTTAAGGGTTTCTAAAACTTTTTAGACCTAAAAGAGAGTGAGAGAAGGGATTTTTGAGAGATCCGAGAGGAGGGATCAAAGGTTTTGCAAGGAAAAAGAGTGAAAAAGTGTAGATCAATCCCATTCGGAAGCGCGTGATCGTAGGGAAACCATCGGGAGAGGTAAATATGACTTCCTTCCTATCAATATAGGGATTTTTGATATAAATATGATGAACGTGATAGATATAAAGGAAGAACAATAAGAGTAAACATATTTGTGATGTTTCAATCTATTATGAAAAATAAATATGATGATCTTACGATGTTTATACCAGGATTTTCTTATGGAAAATATATGTGATGACTTTGTGATGTTTTAAATCATGTTTTCTCTTGGAAAATTTATACTTGATGTTAGAGAATTTTAAATCATGATTTCTTAGGGAAATTATATTTGATGCATAGAAAGTGATCTAAGTGGTGATTTCCTTGTGAAAACTAGTATGTGAGAGATGTTCTTCATGATTTAATTTTATATCAACAAGGGGAAATGAATGATTTTTGTAGTGTATGGATGATGAAATTGGAGGAAGCGGATGATGTTTGTAATTGATGAAACCATTTTAAATTTGCTTGAGATTATGATGTGTTATAAAAATTAGGGTTCTGTGAGATTTATTTGATTATAATGGTGTATTGAAAATTTGGACACGATCAAAATATTGTCCCTTATTTTATTTAATAAATCTATGTTTTATATTGATCATTTATGAATGTATGCATGATTTGCAATCATTATTATTTCACTCACGCTGGTTCACGGAATTTAGATATGAACAAATATGAGAATAAACAAGATGACAGGTATTATGCAAGTACACAAGGACACAAGCATTATGCATGATTGAGTTTTGCACTAACCGAGTACCCACAGGTCTATGATCAAGGCAAGACCAGCTGTATACACCGGCGAATGTGTAGACAAGCCGTATATACCGAATAATGTGTAGACAAGCCGTATACACCGGATAATGTGTATATTGTGTGGTACCTCGAAAATTAGGGTATATGTTAGTCTCTACCCAATATATGGGGTAGAGTTATATTAAGTTATGGCATTTGCATGTTGTTGGATAAATTCACGTACAAGAAAATAAGGAAGATAAACAAGAGAAATAAGCACAAGATATCATGTGTAAGAATCGAAATTGAATTATGCTTCCTCACTCTGAACTGTTATATGTCTACATGTTATGTTGAATTTTAAACCATATTTATATTAAATATCATTATATTGTTAGATAGGATTTTATATATGCGCTGGGTAACTTGCTACTCAACCGATGACTGTTGTTGTTGGCAGGTTCTAGTTTTGACATCTGTGGTCCAGGACCTTGGGAAGAGGAAGAATACGAGGAGGAGGAGGAAGAGCCAACAGATGATTACCCTGATGGGGAATGAAATTTGGATTGCTAGCCATATACTGGACATTAGATTACTAGTATTTTGGATTTTGAAGTTTAGACATTGTAATAGACTTAATTATAGATTTATGGTTAGTTTGAATTTATGTTTGGGGATTCATAGAGGATGATTTTTAATTAATTATGACGTCTTAGCATTTATTTCAGATATTAGACTTGAATAGTATTTAATTGAAGAGAAAATTTTTAGGTTCATGTTTTAGAATTACCTTACATGCTTATGATAGGAAGTTAATGATTAAGTCACGTGCTAAAGTCTCATATTAAGTTATGTGAGATTTTGGGGCGCGACAGAGGTGGTATCAGAGTAAAGGCATTAGGTTGCTAGGGCTTATGTTTTAGGATACAACAGGCTAGGATTCATTGTGATGTTAGTTTAAGGTTTGAGTGTTAGAGTGAATTAATTCCAAGTTAGACTAATTGTTACCGTTTGCTCTTAGGAATATCATAATGAGGCGCGGTGGTAGAGCTCGTGGATATAATACTAGAGGAAATGCTGGAAGGGGTATTGGAGAAGGACATCCAATTGGTAATGACCAGCCTGACTTGACGGAAGTGCTAGGATCGATTGCCCAGACCATGACACTCCTTACAGCCAGACAACCTGCTGCAGCTGCTCCTTGACCGGTAGAAGCACATGCACCCCCTCCACCCAGGCACATGCAGGGATTGAGGCATTTCGAAGATTGAGGCCTCCGTCATTCTATGGGACCGCAGACCCAATAGCTGCAGAGGCATGAATTTTACAGCTGGAAAAGATATTTTCAGTTCTGTCTCCTACAGATACTGAAAGAGTGACATGGGCAGCCTTTGTAATGGAAGGCGAAGCAGAGCATTGGTGGAGAGCCGCCTCCAGGACTAGAGCAGGCCAACCATGGACGTGGGGGAAATTTCTAGATGTGTCTTATAAGAAGTACTTCCCAGTGGTTTTCCGGGAAAAGAAGGAAGCAGAGTTCCTCACTTTGGAACAGGGGAAGATGATAGTGGCCGAGTATAAGGCCAAGTTCTCAGAACTTTCAAGGTTTGCACCTCATATGATTGCCATAGAGACGATGAAAGCGAGAAAATTTGAAAGGGGTTTAAGGGATTTTATTCGAGACCAAGTTTCAATGTTTCGACTCGAGACTTTCGTTGAGGTGAATGATAGGGCTCAGTTGGCTGAAAAGAATTCAGAGGAATTCTTGAAGAAAAGAGAGATGATTCAGAAAGAGAAGTTCAGTAGGGGACAACCAAGCAAGGTTGGAACACAGGTTCAGAGGCCCAGATTTTCAGGCCAACCAGTAGCAGCTAGGCCGGCTCCTTATCAGAGGCCTGTAGCTCCATCTGCACCTACTGTGCCTCGCCCTACTACTTCTCAGGCTACTCGGTATGTGCAGCCTACGTCTTCTGCACCTATGTTTGATGTGTGTGCACATTGTGGGAAGAGACATCCAGCGGGTGAATGTTGAGCACTCACTATGGATGCTTCCAGTGTGGGCAAATGGGACACCAGATTAGAGATTGTCCTCACCGTACTCAGTAGACCCAAACTCAGGGGAATAAGCCACCTACCAGGTAGACACCACAGTAGAAGCCACCTCAGGCTCCTAAACCCCAGTAGCCCCCACAGTAGTAGCCACGACAGGTGACCCAGGGTAAGATCTTTGCAATATCAGAACAGGATGCATAGGCATTAGATGACGTGGTGCAAGATACACTTTAATTATATTTATATTTGATATGATAATTCTATGATTAATGTGATGTTTATAATTATGATGTGTTGATAAAAATATACTACTGATATTATATGAATAATGCATGAAATTGACACTTAGTTATGTAATAACTCAGGCACCCAGTTGATTAATGATTGTCTGGCACATGTATTGATTGATACGGGATCAACACACTCATTTGTTACACCTAGTTTTACGAAGGGATTTGTTTCTAAATCGAGCCAGTTAGATAAGGAGTTATCCATCTTGACTCCTATTGGTAGATCAGTAGTCACCAACCAAGTATACCGAGCTTGTGTCATCCTAGTGGGACAACATGAGTTACTGGCAGACTTGATCATCCTGGACTTCCAAGATTTTGATGTTATTCATGGAATGGATTGGCTTACAGCTTACCATGGGCAAGTAGATTGTTTTGAGAAGATGGTGAAATTTATGCCAGTTAATGGAACTCCCTTTCATTTTAGAGGATTAAAGAAGAAAGACATCGCTAGATTTGCAGCCTTAAGTCTTTCTAATCTAGAAGGAAAAGATGGTTCTTTCATCCCAGTAGTCTGTGAGTTCATGGATGTTTTTCCTGATGAGTTACCAAGGTTACCACCAGATAAGGAGATTGAAGTTGTCATTGACTTAGCTCCAGGCACTACACCAATTTCTAGAGCACCGTATAGGATGCCCCCAATAGAATTAGAGGAGTTGAAGGTACAAATTGAAGAATTACTGAAACAGGGTTTCATTAGACCAAGTATGTCACCATGGGGAGCGCCAGTTCTTTTTGTAAAGAAGAAGGATGGGTCGATGAGGATATGCATCGACTATCGGTAGTTAAACAAGGTCACCATAAAGAACAAATATCCGTTGCCACGGATTTATGACCTGTTTGACCAGTTGAAGGGAGCAAAATTCTTTTCTAAGATAGATCTAAGGTCAGGGTATCACCAGTTGAAGATTAGAACAGAAGATATCCCTAAATCAGCTTTCAGAACAAGATATGAACACTTTGAGTTTATGGTTATGCCTTTTGGCTTAACAACTCCTGCAGCATTTATGGACTTGATGAATAGAGTATTCAAACTAGTCTTGGATTGTCATGTGATAGTATTTGTAGACGACATCCTTACACTCACCAACCCTGGAGGATCATGAGAAGCATCTTCGGATTACACTCGAGACTTTGAGAAAGCAGGAGTTGTATGCTAAATTGAGTAAATGTGAGTTTTGGTTTGAGAAGGTAGCATTTTTAGGCCATGTCGTATCATCAGAAGGGATTTCAGTAGACCCCGCCAAGATTGAAGCTATTGCAGATTGGGATAGGTCAAAGAGTGTTACAGAAATCAGCAGTTTCCTAGGCCTTGCAGGTTATTATAGAAGATTTATAGAGGGATTCTCTAGCTTGGCAGCACCACTTACTCACCTGACCAAAAAAATGCCAAGTTCACATGGGATGATAAATGTGAGCAGAGTTTCATAGAATTGAAGAAGCGCCTTACTACAGCCCTAGTTTTCACTGTTCCATCAGGTAGTGGTGGATTTGTGATTTATAATGATGCTTCACATGTGGGATTAGGTTGTGTTCTCATGCAACATGGTAAAGTCATTGCCTATGCATCCCGGCAATTGAAGATACATGAGAAGAACTACCCTACTCATGATTTAGAGTTAGCAGCAGTGGTTTTTGCTCTAAAGATTTGGCGGCACTATTTGTATGGGGAAGAGTTTGAAATTTTTACAGATCATAAGAGCCTCAAGTACTTATTATCTCAGAAAGAGCTCAACCTGAGACAGCGTCGTTGGGTAGAATTTTTGGAAGATTATGATTGTTCAATTCAATATCATCCGGGGAAAGCTAATGTTGTAGCAGATGTACTTAGCAGAAGACCCTCTGGTTTATTGGCACACTTAAGGGTAAAAGGATGGAAATTGTTAGAAGACATGTCTAACAATGAAAAAAGTTTCAGTCTTGGTACCTCTGGGCCATTGGTAGCTAATATTGCAATCAGATCACATGTTCGAGCCAGAATCATAGAGTTGCAAGGGTCTGATGAAGAATTGTTAGCCTATCGAGCCAAGACCTTCGAAAAGGGGCAGGATGATTTCTCAAGTAATGGAGAAGGAGCTATAACATTTAAAGGCAGATTATGTGTCCCAAATAATGAAGAATTGAGACAGGAGATTTTGGATGAAGCTCATCGATCCAAGCATACAGTTCACCCCGGTGGTACTAAGATGTACCAAAATCTCAAGAGGCACTATTGGTGGAGGAATATGAAGAGAGATGTGGCTACTCATGTATCTCAATATTTGATTTGTCAACAAGTGAAAGCCGAACATAAGAGACCTGCAGGACTATTGCAACCTCTTCCCATTCCTGAATGGAAGTAGGAAAATATATCCATGAATTTTATTGTGGGATTGCCAAAGACAGCCAAGAATTTTGATGCCATTTAGGTGGTGGTAGACCGTCTTACTAAGTCAGCTCACTTTCTTCCTTATCGGACTACTTATAATGCTAACAAGTTAGTTGAACTTTATATTAAGGAAGTAGTACATCTCCATTGAGTACCTATCAGTATAGTTTCTGATAGAGACACAAGGTTTACATCAAGATTTTGGAGGAGTTTTCAGCAAGCTATAGGATCTCGCCTGGATTTCAGCACGACATTTCATCCTCAAACAGATGGTCAGATGGAAAGAGTGAATCAGGTTATTGAGGATATGCTCTGGTCTTGTATGCTTGATTTTCAAGGCAGTTGGAATGAGCATTTACCCTTAGTTGAATTTGCTTATAACAACAATTATCAAGCAAGTATTCAGATGGCACCATTCGAAGCCTTGTATGGTAGAAGCTGTAGGTCTCCTCTTTGTTGGGATGAAGTAGGAGAGAGAAAACTTCTGGGTCCCGAGCTAGTTGAACAGACCGCAAACAGGGTTAACTTGATCAGAGAAAGACTGAAGACTACTCAGAGTAGACAGAAGAGTTATGCAGACACCCGGAGAAGGGATTTGGAATTTCAAGTTAGAGATTTTGTCTTCGTCAAAATATCTCCTACAAAGGGGATTATGAGGTTTGGTAAGAGAGGGAAGTTAAGCCCAAGGTATGTTGGACCGTTCGAAATTATCAGAAGAGTAGGAGAAGTGGCATACTGGGTTAACCTGCCTCCTCACATGGCGGCGGTTCATAATGCCTTCCATGTTTATGTTGAGGAAGTACATTCCAGATCCTTCACATATCATCGATTTTGAACCTTTGGAAATTCGAGAAGATTTAACAATGGTAGAACAACCGGTTCAAATTCTGGATCAAAAAGAGCATGTTCTACGCAGGAAGACCATTTGTTTTGTCCTGTTTCACTAGCAATACCACTCCGTTGAAGAGGCCACTAGGGAAAGAGAAGATGAAGTTCGAGAAAAGTACCCCTACTTGTTTATCTAAGGTACGCAATTTCGAGGACGAAATTTATTTTAAGGGGGGAATGATGTAGAACCCCGAATTTATTATTCTTAATAATTGTGATCTTTATTAAATGCTATGGAAACGTGTGTTTAACTTTAATATATTTAAGCCTATAAATTTAATGCGAAAAGTAGTGATTTTAAAACCCAAATAAAACACTAAATTCAAGTCGTTTTTGAGGTTTAATTGCATGAAAAGAAAGATGGGCCAAAAGTAGCAAAAGAGTTAAAAAAAAAATAAAAAAAAATCAGTGCCATGGCTGATCGATCTCCCACCGGCGGCGATCGATCGCCCCTGGCGGCGACTGATCGCCAAAAACGCCGTTTGGCCTTGTTTTTGCACGTTTTTCCGACTTGTGGAGTCCCTAGGACTCCTAACACTATAAATACCCCTTATACTCGTGGGTTAAGGGTTTCTAAAACTTTTTAGACCTAAAAAAGAGTGAGAGAAGGGATTTTTGAGAGATCCAAGAGGAGGGATCAAAGGTTTTGCAAGGAAGAAGGGTGAAAAAGCGTAGATCAATCCCATTTGCAAGCGCGTGATCGTAGGGAAACGATCGGGAGAGGTAAATATGACTTCCTTCCTATCAATATAGGGATTTTTGATATAAATATGATGAACGTGATAGATCTAAAGCAAGAACAATAAGAGTAAACATGTTTGTGATGTTTCAATCTATTATGAAAAATAAATATGATGATCTTATGATGTTTATACCAGGATTTTCTTATGGAAAATATATGTGATGACTTTGTGATGTTTTAAATCATATTTTCTCTTGGAAAATTTATACTTGATGTTAGAGAATTTTAAATCATGATTTTCTTAGGGAAAGTATATATGATGTATAGAAAGTGATCTAAGTGGTGATTTCCTGGTGAAAACTAGTATGTGAGAGATGTTCTTCATGATTTAATTTTATATCAACAAGAGGAAAGGGAATGATTTTTGTAGTGTATGGATGATGAAAATGGAGGAAGGGGATGATGTTTGTAATTGATGAAACCATTTTAAATTTGCTTGAGATTATGATGTGTTATAAAAATTAGGGTTCTGCGAGATTTATTTGATTATAAAGGTGTATTGAAAATTTAGACACGATCAAAATACTGTCCCTTATTTTATTTGATAAATCTATGTTTTATATTGATCATTTATGAGAACTCCTACATGTTTAAATGTATGCATGATTTGCAATCATTATTATTTCACTCACGCTGGTTCACGGAATTTAGATATGAACAAACATGAGAATAAACAAGATGACAGGTATTATGCAAGTACACAAGGACACAAGCATTATGCATGATTGAGTTTTGCACTAACCGAGTACCCACAGGCCTATGATCAAGGCAAGACCAGCCGTATACACCGGTGAATGGGTAGACAAGCTGTATACATCGAATAATGTGTAGACAAGCCGTATACACCGGATAATGTGTATATTGTGTGGTACCTCGAAAAGTAGGGTATATGTTAGTCTCTACCTAATATATGGGGTAGAGTTATATTAAGTTATGGCATTTGCATGTTGTTGGATAAATTCACGTACAAGAAAATAAGGAAGATAAACAAGAGAAATAAGCACAAGATATCATGTGTAAGAATCGAAATTGAATTATGCTTCCGCACTCTGAACTGTTATATGTCTACATGTTATGTTGAATTTTAAACCATATTTATATTAAATATCATTATATTGTTAGATAGGATTTTATATATGCGCTGGGTAACTTGTTGCTCAACCGATGACTGTTGTTGTCGGCAGGTTCTAGTTTTGACATCTGTGTTCTAGGACCTTGGGAAGAGGAAGAATACGAGGAGGAGTAGGAAGAGCCAGCAGGTGATTATGCTGATGGGGAATGGAATTTGGATTTCTGGCCATATACTGGACATTAGATTAGTAGTATTTTGGATTTTGAAGTTTAGACATTGTAATAGACTTAATTATAGATTTATGGTTAGTTTGAATTTATGTTTGAGGATTCATAGAGGATGATTTTTAATTAATTATGATGTCTTAGCATTTATTTCAGATATGAGACTTGATTAGTATTTAATTGAAGAGAAAATTTTTAGGTTCATGTTTTAGAATTGCCTTACATGCTTATGACAGGAAGTTAATGATTAAGTCACGTGCCAAAGTCTTATATTAAGTTAGGTGGGATTTTGGAGCATGACACATCAGATGCTTCTGCGTCTCTGTCAGTCATGGCGAACACCCTTCCTCGATTAGCCTGATGATGCTACTGGGTGGGTGGCAAGGATCAAGAGGCCTTAGATGAAGACCCCTGAAGTGAAGTCTGCCTGCCTGGAGGCCGAACTCCCTGTGGCCTAGTCTGTGACTGCTTGCACGGGCAATCCCGAATCAAGTGGCCAACCTCAGCATAGTGGAAGCATCCACCAGATAATCTACTGCAGTCCCCTGTCTTGTGCCGATGACCACAAACGGCGCACTCCTCAAATGCCTGCGATGTGGAAGAAGTCTGAGGCATAACCCTCGTAGCTTGTGAGGTCATAGGACACGGTGCTTGAGGCGCAAAAGAAGGCCTCTGAGCCGACATTGGCTAGAAGAACTAGTAAGGTGCAGTCCTAGTCCTTTTCTCAGACTGTGAAGAACCACTAGATTGGCCCCAAGACATGCTTCTCCCGAAGCCACTATCTCTTCTCCGGATAAACTCTTCCGCATTCTTCTCGGCAATCTTCGTCTTTCCCACTATCTCCCTCCAAGATTCTACCTGGAGAATGGACACCCTGTCTCAGATGAAAGCCTTCAAACCCATTTCAAACTTTCTGACCCGTAGGTCTTCAGTCGCCACTAGATGTGGAGCAAACCTGGACAACTCCGTGAACTTAGCCTCATACTCGGCTACACTCATCGCTCCTTGCTCTGAAAGCATAAACCCCCTCGCCTTCTGTTCTCGAATGAACCTGGGGAAGTACTGCTCACGGAAGGTTTCTAGGAATTCCGCCCATGTCCACGGTTCCCCTGCCTTTGCAACATCTCTCAGCCTTTGGGCAGCTTGCCACCAATGTTCGGATTCACCTTCCATCACGAAGGAAGCCCATTCAACATATTGCTCCTCAGTACATCAGAGAGCCCAAAAGGTCTTCTCTAACTGCATAATCCAGGCCTCTGCCACCATTGGGTCCAGAGTACCATAAAATGTCAGAGGCCGCAGTCTTCGGAAAGCTTCGAGCCCCATGGTGTGATGCACCGGTGTAGGCACAGGAGTAGCCGGTGGGGTAGGAGTAGGTCTGGCTGCCAACAAAGCCAAAGTTTCTTCTATCGAGTCCATAGCGTTCGTGAAGTACAACGGTTCCTCTTCTCTCAGAACTTCACCCTCAGATCTCTGAGTATGGTAACCACGACCCCGAATGCCACGTCTCATGATATCAAATCCTGAGATCAATTGGCAGAACATGAGTCTAACTTGGAAACCGATCCTCACACAATATATAGCAATTCAATAAACATGAAATGCTATTACGCATATTGTATACATTGAAGTATACACACAATCACATATTTATAACTTAGAGTTTTCTAGCGTAGTTAAGATCCTCGCATTGGGCATTTACCCTTTTCCTCTGGAATAGGACTAAGGACGTAGTCTAAACTAGCACCTAGAATAGGATCCTAGACCGACCTAAGGATTTACTTGACACCGGTTATGTCATGGTAACAAGCCTAAGATAAACGAGTCCATCTGAGTTCTAAGTTCAACTTAGAGAACTTACTTCCGCGTAGACCAAAGGAAACCGATCCCCAAGGCTGAACAACTCTAGTTCCAGCTTAAAAGACACTAGTCTATGTAACCTAATGCCTTAGCTCTGATACCAAGTCTGTCGTGACCCAAAATACCCCCTAAGAGTTAGGGATACTTTGACTCGAGACCGCCGTACCATACCTCCAATATGATACATAAGGCACACATGGAAACCTGTCAGAGTACATAGACAACATAGCCGAAACGATTTATAATGCACAGCGGAAACAAAATACACTAAACATAGCGGAAGCAAAGTAAACACTCCTACAACTTGGTCCAAACATGAACCAACAAAATACAACTGTATATATCCAAAAGGTGGAGTGGACAAGTCCCACTCTCACTTAACAAAGTATCAAGTATCTTTCTAACTACTGTCGATCAACAGAAATTGAAGTCACGACACCTATCTACCGAATCATCATCCTGGTAGTGATCCATGGAAGGCTCCGGGTCGAAGTACTCTTCCTCTACCCAAGACTCTGTGCCACATAGATCAAAGGGAACCCGAGCACTTGCTGATGATAACAAATATCGGCTGAGCATGGAATACTCAGCTTATACAAGCTACTAACAATAAAGCAATAGTAACATAAAGCATACGAATCGTGGAGACTGAAATCCTTAAAGCATATCAAAGCGGGGAAACGATGTATAGCATATGTGATGAAATCCGAAATCCGAAACCAAAACCATAACTGTGTGAGTCATGCGATAATCATAACCTTGTGAGTTCATAGAGTTCGTAGAGTTTCTTAGAGTCATTTATGATCCGTAGAGACATAGAGATACCATAGAGTATATTCATAGAGCCAATACCATAGAGATCTTAGAGCATTTCGCTTATGATCCTTAGAGCTTATGAGATGATCTTAGAGATATCATGGAGTTCTTGTGAGTATGTATCATGATCGTTAGAGCTTATGAACCAATCTTAGACAAATCATGGAGTTGCTTAGAATCATTTCTTATAAGTCATTTATTGAAAACCTTTTTTCGTAACTTGAGAAATTCATGGAAAACATCGGTTCATTCGAGACATGCGAGCATATGAACATATGAGAGTACTAATATGTTTAAACGCCCAAAAACCCTTAGAGGCATTTACACAAACAAATAGAATGCATAATATGATATCTTACATCCAAGTATAAAAACAACATCCTTTCACACCATAACTAATCAAGATATATATGTAGTATAGATTGAGAAGAACAATATTTAGTAACTAGTAGTATTGCAAGATTGGTAGTAGAGTATATCTACCTTGGTGAAATCAATGATTTTGATTCCAAAAGCTTGAGAAAAGTGAGAACCTTGAGTTCTTTGTCTAGAAACACCAAAGAAATGGAAGGATCTTGATCTTCCTTCAAGCTTGTGCAACACCTAGCTTTCTCCTTCTTCTTCCTCTTCAAAATCTCTCAAAATAGGGCACAAAGGGTTTTTGAAACCCTAAGGCACGAACCCAGCCCTTATATAGGCAAAGGGTAGTGACTAAAGTCTTAAACACCCTTAATGAAGAAAATCTGCGTATGACCGATCGATTGGTGGTACAGACCGAGCAATCGGTGACTGACCGGTCATTCGGTGGTTCCAACCGAGAGATTGGTTGAAAACACCCTCTCTGGAGTTTTTCCCCATACAAAAAAGTTAACCGTTCGATAGCTATCGAGCGATCGGTATAAGACCGGTCGATCGGAGGTTATCACTGAGCGATCGGTGGTCCCCTGTTTTCTAGTAAAACCCTGTTTTCACTACTTGAATCTTCTCCAATCCAATTCTAACACTCCTTTTATGCTTAAACACAATCCTTAAGCATATATTGTCCTATTAGAACATGCACGCCATAAATTCAACCATGTATATTAACATGAGGCCCATTAGTGCACAAAACCACACTTGAGCACTATTCATATACTATTCACTACTTAGTGAAGTGCGGATTCGGGGTTCTACAAAAACTGTTTGGGTGATAAAGGAAGACCTGAAGGGCTTCACTTAACCCGTGCTTATCATAGCCTAGGGTCTGCTGTTAGTGTTCTATCTTGTCCTAGTGTTGTGATGTTTGTGTATACTAGTAGCGTTTCTTTTTGCAAGTTTTTATTTGCTTTGGTCTATTTTTCTGTTATATATTTTTTGAAAAATTTCAAAAACATTAAAAAACTTTAAAATCCAAAAATATTATTGTCATGTTGCCTTTGTTTGACTTGTATGATCTGCATTCCTTGTGTGATCTTTATTTCTGTACTTGTTCAAGGTTGAACATGAGTTTGTTGCTGATTGAGGATATATCACCTTTATAGTCTCTTGGTTAGGCTGAAAATTAGACTAGTTGTGACGCCCCGAACCCACGGCTGGGAAATCAAGTTCCAAGACGCATGCTCGTTCGTCATAACCACGTATGCGGAAGACTTTACCCGCGAATATGCGGAGATTTTTCAACTTTTTTGATGAGCTTACATAAGCAGTAACAACAGGTCATCATAATAACCCATCATAAGCAAATACGTTACCTCACTGGCTATAATAGCCGTTACTTTTGGCGCTACAACTGCACTGGTACACTTTCAGAATTGATAAAGTATAACTCCTTACCAATCGGCAACTGCTTCCAAATCTGAAGACATAAAATGAGAGGAGAGAGCTATAGAGCCCAACAAAATCTACAATCCATCTAGGCTATTTTCCACCTAGTAACAATCATCATCATCAATAACAATATAGTGTTGCAATACAATTCTCATATTATAATAATATATAATCTCGTAATCCATGACCCGAGGTCACTCAGGGCTATTTCACTCTATTTCGAGGTTCCCAACCTCAATTTCCAAGTTCATCCAATCATCATCTATACCACTAGGTTACCATCCCAGACAACCGCTCACACTATATCCTTGAGTCCGTAGACTCAATCAACTGGCCTTCGCTCGTATTCAACCTGAGTTCATAGACGCAATATCCAAGTTAGAGTTCGTAGACTCGCTATCCATTTCCAAATCTGTTAATATTAATTTTGTTACCATGACGTCTCATACCCCCATGATAACTTCGAGATCAACCGGGCTTACACTCAATGAAATCAAACCTTGAGTCCTTAGACTCCGTACAACCTTGAGTCCATAAACTCCGTACAACCTTGAGTCATTAGACTCCGTACAACCTTGAGTCCGTAGACTCGATACATAATCCGGGCCTTCACCCGCTAGAACCAACACAATCATCTGATCTCAGCCACGGTGAGGAACTCTAGCCTCACGGCATCTCTATTAGACAACATAACCATCTGACTCAGCCACGGTACGAACGACATATCTATCAGAGGCATCATAACCTACTAACTCCCTCGCGCCCATGTACCAAATCCAGTAACACCCCGTCCCGTTAGGGAACGTTTCCAGGCTAATGGCTGTGTCCATAGCTTTATACGACCTACAAAACAACTTTTCGACACCCTAGGGTGATGATACAATTTACCCGAGACCCGATCTGGGCTTCCCGAAGGTCCACATAACATCATAACATCACATAGGGGTTTCCGACCCTTTTCCCATCCACGCCTTTTACACAGTGAGTCTAAATCCGGGGCTTTGAGACCCGAGACCGAGGGTTACACCCCTCTACTCATTTTCCACGCACAACCACCTTCCCATAACATATCCACAGGGTCTCAGACCCTTTTCCATCAACGCGTATACATTTCATATAAAGAATATAGCAAATAACAGGGAAAAGAGAAGAGATGGAAGAGCTTTTTACCTCTTTCACGTACTTCGAGGCATCTAGGGCTGAAACGGACACCGCCAACGCGCTCGGGAGGACGATCAACCCCAAGGTGAAGCTCCTTGCCCTCACGCCTTCACTTTCCCTCTCTAGATTTCTCCCCTTTCTCTCTCTACACGTTGATGGAGGCACCGGGGAAGAAAATAAATGTCGGCAACGCGTCGGGAGCGTCAAAATATGTCAAGGTGGACCTTCCTTTTTTTTCTCTCTCCTCTTTTCTCTTTCCTCTCTTTCTCTCTCTACTTTCTCTCTCTAGAAAGGGAGTTGGCAGAACTCTCCCACTATTGCAAAACGTGAGAATGAAGGGTCTGGCCCCCTATTTATAAATGAAAGGTCATGTGCCATGCACATGACCACCATTAATGGTCCCGTTGACCAAGTCAACGGTTTGACCGTTTGACTATTATTCCGTATTTCTCGCGTATACGGCCTCTGAAACGCTACTTCATGATGCCCGATTATGACGAAACTTTAGGTGACCAAACTTGGGATAGTCTGACACCTGTTGTAGAAATTTTAGGGAAAAATATTGTGTTTTGACAGTCAAAAGTAAATCTGGACGAAAATTACAAAACCCACTAATTTCCTGATTTTGGACACAAAACAGGCCACCGTTTCTTCATTTGAGATAACTAACTGCCAAGACGACTGACATTAGTCCCCACAGCCGACCGGCACGCATTAGTACTAGCCGTACGGATTTCTATTAGGATCCCCAACAAATATTGGGTCCCACTTAATTTCTGGAAATTTTCCGTTTTTCTGAATTTTATCACTCATAATAGCCCTGCGGTCCCGTGAAATGATACCTGATGGAACCGATACGATAGGGTTGTGTCCGGGCAGTCGACCGGTACACTGTGTGCAATTTTCACGAAAAGATACTGAGATTTCTTCGGTGCACTTCAATCTCGAGCAAAACTCACTTTTTATTAATTTAACAAACACTCAAGTATTTAACCCTAGTTAAGGGCCAAGAAACACAAAATTTTATTATTTAAAATTCTGGGGCGTTACACTAGTTTTACCTTGCATAGTTAGAGACTTATTCATGTGTGTATGCTTTACACTTTCACATGCATTCTGACTGATTCTGTTGAGAGGTCTATTTTCCAATTTTTTGGTGTTTGTGTCGCGCCCCAAAATATCCCCTAGGAGTTAGGGATACTTTAGTTCGTGACTGCCGTGTCAAACCATCCTGTATGACACATAAGGCATACTTAACATCCTGTCAGAGTGCACAATTTATACATATAACAAAAACAAAGCAGAAGCAATTCAAAATAACAGACTCCTATCATTAGGTTCAAGTTTGAACCAACAAAACATAGTAAACATTAAGCATGAAGTGGATAAGTCCCACTCTCAATACTATCAAAATATAAGTATATTCTCCCTCTTTCTCTCAACAAAAATCTAATTCGGGCCGGCTATCTAGTACTCCATCATCCTGATGATCCATAGTAGGCTCTGGCTCGTAGTACTCTTCTTCTTTCCAAGGTTCCGAACCACAGATGTCGAAGGGAGCATGTGCACCTACCGACATCAAAATGTACGGGTGAGTATTGAAAAAACACTCAGTGGGTACCAACCACTAGCCAACAATGTGATAAGCAAGATCATGCATACTGTTATAGAAATCGTAAAGTGTAGAGCATAAAACAAATGTGCATATTTTCCAAAACCATTGCCTTGTGAGCTTTCGTGTAAAACATGTTAGCCTCAGGGTTACAACCATAAGTACTCCTAATAATTTTGATAATAACATAATAATATAATGAAATATTTGGTACTAATAAACTCGTTTAAGTGCGTGAACATTTTAGATTACATAAAGTCAATGATTTGACCAATACTGTCCTCATATTCACAAATGGTCAAAAGAACCTAGAAAGACTTTTAGGACAGCAAAAATGTGTTTTTAACAAGGTTGGACTTGGTTATAATATTTTTTCAAAACAAAAAGATTATCAAAACTTCTTTACAAAATCAAGGCATATGACCGGGAACAAGGAACTATTTGCATCAATCACTCCAAAGGATGGTGGTCATGTGACATTTGGAGACAATGCCAAAGGGAAGATCATCGGCATAGGTAACATTGGTAAGAATAAATCTGTTTTTATAGAGAATGTACTACTTGTTGATGGTCTTAAGTATAATCTCATAAGTATTAGTCAACTTTGTGATAAGGGATTGAATGTTTCATTTAAGTCAAATATCTGCATGATTAAGGATAAAGATAATCTAAATACTTTGTTTGTAGCACATAGGAGTGAAAATATTTATACCTTAGATTTTGATGAACTTAAATCTCAAAACATGATATGTTTTTCTGCTATAGGTGAAGCAAGTTGGCTATGACTTAGGAGACTAGAACATGCTAGTATGGATCTTTTGTCTAAACTCTGGAAAAATAAATTAGTTAATGGATTACCTAAAACTAAATTTATCAAAGATAAAATCTGTGATGCTTGTCAACTTGGAAAACAAATAAAATCTTCATTTCAAACCAAGAAAATGATTTCTACTACTAGGCCCTTAGAAATTTTGCATATGGATCTTTTTGGTCCAAATGAAGTAGCTAGCCTAGCTGGAAAAACTTATGCTTTTGTTATAGTGGATGATTTTTTAAGATACTCATGGGTACTATTTCTTTCTCATAAAAATGAAGCATCTTCTCTATTTAAAAAGTTTTGTAAAAGAGTTCAAAATGAAAAAGGTTATTCTATTAACAACATAAGAAGTGATAGAGGAGGAGAATTTAAAAATAAAGAACTTGAATCATTTTGTGATGAAAATGGTTTTTTAATCATAATTTTTCAGCACCTAGAACTCCACAACAAAATAGTGTAGTAGAAAGAAAGAATAGATTTCTTCAAGAAATGGCTAGAACAATGCTTAATGAAAATAAATTACCAAATTATTTTTGGGCTGAAGCCATTAACACTTCATGCTATGTAATTAATAGAGTTGTTATAAGAAACAAACTAAATAAAATTCCCTATGAGCTATGGAATGGAAGAATCCCTAATTTAAGTTATTTTAAGGTGTTTGGATGTAAATGCTTTATACTTAATGATAAACAATATCTTAAGAAATTTGACGCTAAATCTGTGGAAGGAATATTCTTAGGATACTCTACTAATAGCAAAGCTTATAGAGTGTTTAATAAGAAATCATTAATTGTTGAAGAATCAATTCACGTAGTTTTTGATGAATCAAATCCTTTTAACAAAATCAATACTGATATGGATGATGAAATTGATAATCTTCCAAAAGAAATATCTAATTTAAAAATCAACAAAGAAAATAAAAATGATCAAGAAAAAGAAAAATCAAGTAACAACTCCATTGAAATAGATAATGAAGAAGAAATTGAAAATGAAGAATCCTATCAACTTCTTAAAGCTTGGAAAGTAATAAAAGATGACCCTAATGATCTAATACTTGGTAATATGGAACAAGGGGTTAGAACAAGAAGAAATCTAATGAACCTTGCTTTCCTAAGTCAAATTGAACCTAAAAATACCTTAGAAGCTATTGAAGATGAATCGTGGGGCATTGCTATGTAAGAAGAGTTAAATCAATTTGATAGAAATCAAGTTTGGGATCTAGTACCTAAACCAAATGATAAATCTATTATTGGAACAAAATGGGTATTCAAAAATAAAAAGGATGAAAATGGGAATGTAGTTAAAAACAAAGCAAGATTAGTAACTCAAGGTTACAACCAAGAAGAGGGGATAGATTATGATGAAACATTTACCCCGATTACTAGACTAGAAGTTATAAGAATGTTACTTGCATTTGCTAGTCATAAAGAGTTTAAATTATATCAAATGGATGTAAAAAGCGTATTTCTAAACGGGTACATTAATGAAGAAGTGTATGTAAATCAACCACCTTGCTTTGAAAATCATAAATTCTCTAATCATGTATTTAAGCTAACTAAAGCCTTATATGGATTAAAGCAAGCTCCAAGAGCTTGGTATGATAGGCTAAGTAGATTCTTAATTGAAAACGGATTCACAAGAGGTAAAATTGGTACAAATTTATTCATAATGACCAAAAATGATGATATGCTAATAATTCAAATCTATGTAGATGACATCATATTTGGATCAACAAATGAATCTCTCTGTAGAATGTTTGCTAAAACAATGCAAAATGAGTTTGAAATGAGCATGATGGGTGAATTAACATTTTTCTTAGGACTTCAAATCAAACAAATCAAAAAAGGAACTTTCGTTAATCAAGCTAAATATACTAAAGAACTACTTAAAAAGTTTGGAATGGAAAACACTAAAATAATGGATACTCCTATGAGTCCATCAACCAAACTTGATAAGGATGAAAAAGGAAAAAATATTGATGAAAAACTCTATAAAGGCATGATTAGAAGTCTTTTGTGTCTCACTGCAACTAGACCTGACATTATGTTCAGTGTTTGCATTTGTGCAAGATTCCAATCCGGTCCAAAAGAATCTGTAGAGCCCTGGACTTTTTCATGCTTAATACATGGCACTTTCGTAGCCAATTTTCCTTTAAAGTAGTATAATTAATAAATAAGGAAGAAATTGAAAATTCTGAAATGTCAGAAATGTTCCTTTTCGAAGTACGAACCCAACGCAAGTTGAATCGTCGAAATCCGACGAGCGAGTCAAAAGATATGGCCAAAACAGTTTGGACCTGCAGGCAACTGATGGCTCAGTCCATGGAGTGATCGATCGGTCCAAAACCGATCGATCGGAGGCTATCGACTGGTCAAGATTTTGTATGGGGAAATTTTTCAGAGAGTTGATTTTTGGTCGAGAGCTCGGTCAATTCACCGATCGCTCGGTAGGCAACCGATCGATCGGTCATAACCACCGATCGCTCGGTCTTCGTGTTTTGCAGAAATTTCATTAAGGGCGTTTTCATCTTTTGGGTGTTAAACCCTTTCCTATATAGGATTGCCCGAGCCTTTAGGGCTCATTTACCCCACTTAGAAGATATTAGAGAGGAAGAGAGAAGAGAAGGGTTTTCCTAACCTAGGGTTTGATTTTTGAGTAGACATCAAAGGGGTTTGTGAACCCTAGATCACCTCAAGCTTGGATCGCTTCAAGATTCCGGTTCAAGCACTCGTGGAGCACTCTCCTCAAGCTAGGGCAGCATCTACACGCACATTTTGGAGGAAAGTTCCTTCCCTCATTAGTTATAGTTCCTCTTTTCCTCCATGTTTCTTTGTTTTCCTTCATCTATACTTGTGCTATGAATTGGGATGTGTGGATGTTGTGAATGGAGATGGAATGGGCGATTGGATGCCAATGGTGGTGTCGTGATAATTGAAATGGGGAGGGCATTGTATCCATAAAGAACAAACATGTATGATGGAATTATAACCCACCTAGAAAAGCATGATTTAGGTTTAAATGAATAATGAATAATGAACACACCATGTTTGATGAAATGCCAAGGTGAATAAAGTGAGTGTAAATTAGGAAATGTATGCCTAATAAATTATGGAAATTGCTAGGGCCTATGATAGTGTGTTTTCTTGCTTTCCATAAATGATGTGAATATTGCATTGCTCAATCATTGATGTTATATATGTTGTGAATTACCCAAATGTCATGTTTAAATTCAAATGCAAGTATGTACACGATCCCATGAGCACGGCATGCATGACATGATTTACTGAGGTTTTCAAGAATATGGTTAGAGGTGGGACATATCCTACGATATGTTTTACCTCGCTTTTCACAAGAAAACAAGAACAAACATTTCACGACGGGTCTCCCCTCACTCACAAGTGCATAACATAAAAGAAGGGCCTCCCTTCCCTCGCAAGTACATACATATCATGAAGAAGGGTCTCCCTTCCCTCTCAAGTGCATTGCATAAAGAAGGGTCTCCCTTCCCTCTCAAGGCATCTCACAAGCGCATCTCACAAGTACATCTTACAAGTGTACCTCAGAAGTTACATGATCACAAGCAAGCACGCATGACATGCACGACATGACACGACATGCAAGAATCAAGCAAGATAGACAAGACGAGTTTCAAGCACGAAAATGGTACCTTAAGTCAAGTCAAGTGCACGGTGTTTTCAAGGGTTTTATCGGCTTTTATGAATGCAAGCATGATTATATACTGCTTTACTTTATTGTTACGATATGAATTATTCCTGCTTTATATGTATGAATTGTTTCCTGCTCTATGGATCGCTATCTGTATGCTATGACTGTTGGTTAGCATTTGGTACACGCTGAGTATTTCATGCTCAACCGTACTTCTTATGTCGGCAGGTGATAGCGGAGCGGCTGCTCCTTTTGATGTCTGTGATCCGAGCCCTTGGGTGGAGGAGTACGTTGAGGAGCCGGTGGAGGAGCCTCAGGGAGAGGGTTATTATTAGGTGGTGGTAGATTCTGAGTGGATAGCTGTGGGTGAGCTTGAGAGTTAGATTTATGTATTTTGGTGGGCATGTCCGCACTTTCTTTTGTGTATCTTTTATATGACTTGGATCACTTGTATATGCATAGAGGTTTGGTTAAGTCTTCCGCTGTGTTATGTTTAAGTATGTTTCTGTAGTTTACGTTCTCTATTGTATATGCTCTGTGGGTTTTTGCAGGATGGTTTGTCAAGCAAGTCATACAAGTTATGATTAGTCGTCCAAAGTTCACTCTAACTCCTAGGGTGGGTTTTGGGTCGTGACAGAATCTCACTTAACTGCTGTAAAAAGAATCTTTAAATACTTGCTTGGAACAATTGATTTATGCTTATGGTATCCAAAAGACACAAACTTAGATCTAATAAGTTATTCAGATGTAGACTTTGCTGGATGCAAAGTAGATAGAAAAAGCACTAGTGGAACTTGTCACTTTTTAGGATATTCTCTTGTTTCATGGTTTAGTAAGAAACAAAATTCAGTGGCCTTATCCACAGCTGAGGCTGAATACATGGCGGCTGGACTTTGTTGTGTTCAAACTCTCTACATGAAACAACAACTAGAAGATTTTAAACTTATCTATACTAAAATTCCTGTTAAGTGTGATAATACAAGTGCAATTTGCATGACTAAGAATCCCATTCAACACTCAAGAACTAAACACATAGAAATAAGATATCACTTTATTAGAGATCATGTGCAAAATGAAAATGTTATCTTGGAATTTGTTGATACTATTAATCAGCTTGCTGATATCTTTACCAAACCTCTACAATCTGATAGGTTCAGTGCTTTGAGAAGAGAATTAGGAATGACTAGTCTAAATGACCTAACTTAATCAAGATCAAAAGTAATCAAACAATGAAATCTTTGATTTTATCTACCTATAACTTGCTTGATTGTTTAATAGATTGATTTGAATACGCTATGATAATTTTAGATGTCTTGATGAATGTTTGACTTAAAGGAAAACAGGTAGAAAACTAAAGAGAAATCAATTCTTCATATTCAGGACTGAATTCGGTGACGAATTCAATCTAGAATATGATTTCGGTGACGAATCTTTGGGAAATATAGAAAACAGAATGTTTTCTGTACCCATTTCGACGACGAACCTAGATGAGTCATCCATTTCGTCGACGAAGTCAATCCGAAATTAAATACATTAGCGCTCCCAACTCAATTTCGGCAACGAAATTAGGGACGCAACCCATTTCGGCGACGAATTGAGTCGTGTGTATAAATAGTAACCCCCAAAATCCAAACTTTTTTCAAACCTAATCTTTCCCTCCAAAGTCCCTATTCCATTGCTCCTACACCCTTCTTTGTTCCAAGATCTAGCAAATCTTCCCAAATCTCTCAAAAAATGCCTCTTAGAGTGAAGAATGCATCTGTGGAGCCACCAAAGAAGAAATCAAGAACTGATAAAGGAAAATAACCGGCCTCAAGTTCAACTCCAGTCCCAGTAAAGTTCAACGAAGCAAAGTTCGATAAATTATTCAGAGAAAAATTCCTATCTCATTCCCCTCTGTACGGTAAAATCATTAATTTCATTAGTTTTGATGCTTATGGGCTCGAACCCATAAAAACTCTCTTTTCTGTCCTAAAATGGGATAAATTTCTTGAATCTAATGAACCCATGTTTCTTGAGTTGGTCAAACTCTTTTACACTCACTTCTATTTCAATCAATCCAAATCACTTATTACTTCATTTGTCTTAGGTAAAAACATTTCTTTTCATTTAAATCAATTGCACTCAATTTTAAAAATCTCTCAGTGTACCCTTCAAACATTTGTGAATGGTCAGTGGACCAGTCATGAAGGATTTGATGTGGTTGAAGCACTGAAAATGATGTGCATAAACCAAGATTTCACCTCTCCTTTTCAACCTAAGGTTAAAGATGTTACCCTCACTGCTAGACTCCTTCACCACAGAATCACTTATAACCTAGTTCCTAGGGCTGGTGGTAGGGAGTATCTCACCTACTTCGATGTATTCCTTATGTGGTGCATCCTAACCACCACACCCATTGATCTCTCCTACATCATTGTCCATTGTATGGATGATGCATTCAAGATAAAATCAGGAAGTCTCCCTTTTGGTCAGGCTCTGACTAAAATCTTTAAACACTTTAATGTTCCCTTAGCATCTCAAACTGTCATTGTCACCCTGATGATTCCTCCATTTAAAGCAAAGCAACCATTCAAAGAATGGGCTATATTTGGAATGACTCCCAGAAGGTTTGGACTCCCAAAATCTCTGCCTCTTAGTCCTCCTCCCTTCCTTCTAGCACTCCAGCTCTTATCCCTACTTCCTCCTTGCCTACTTCTACTCCCTCTTCATCTATTCCTACCTCTTCATCTGCACCCACAGCAGAATTTCAGGCTGAGCAGCAGCAAGCATCAGTGCCAGAGGAGGAACCCCAGGCTGAGCAGCAGCTAGTACTAGAAGAGGATCCTGCAGATGAGCTTCAGGATGAGCTGCACCCTAGAGATGAGTTGCCTGACTGGTCTGATTTCGTGGATGCTGGAGAGATTCCCGAGAGTTCTCATAGACAGGTGTCTCCTCATTTTGAGGACCCTGGTCAGTTCTACGAGGTACCCAGCAGGCCAGCAGCTTCAGATGAGCAGCTGAACATCATGGCAGGGTAGATTGTCTCCATGTCTTCCAGCTTGGAGTAGTTTCAGTTGGAAATGAGGATGAGCCAGCAGGCTTTTCAAGAGGAAATAAGAGCATTCCTGCTCTCCTTCATGACAGAGACAAGGGAAAATCTTACTGCCATTCAAATCGAATCGAGGGAAAATCTTCAAAATCTCCATTCCTCTACTCTCTTTCGGTTTGCAGCTCTTGAGTCTGAGATGAGCAAACTCCCCAAAGCAGTCCAGTCTTCTCTTGCCATGGTGCATAATGATCTTAGAGAGTGTGCCAATGCCACCTACTCTGTCTTAGGGACAGTTAACATGGATACCTCAGTCACCAAAGATAGAGTTGACTCTGTGTCTTCATTTCTTCATAGATTGGGGGCAGAACAATCCGAAGAAAGTATCCGAATGGAGAAGGTCACAAAGACAATCCAAGAAATTGTAGAATCATCAGATCTTCAGTTGAAGACTCAAGGCAAGCTTCTTTTGGATATGGCAGAGCATGACTCCATAGCTGCCTCAATTACCTTGCGGGCCACTGATGAGTTGAAGAAAATGAATAATTTTCTGGTTAGTCTGGCTAGTGGAGCCACTTCTTCTCAGCCTCCTTCTCAAGCTCCCTCTTCTTCCAAAGGCACGAGACCAATGAAAATAGCCCCCTCCAAAAGGGGTCCAGCTACTGAGTCCCCTATCATCTCCCTTCCTTCCGACTCAGATACCCCCTCCTCTCCTTCAGACTCCCATGATGACTTCGATCCAGCTGAGCAATCAGAAGATATCCTCACAAAGGTTGTAGACCTCCTCAAAAAGTAGAAAGCAGACGGGCTGTAATTTTTTTTTTCATTTTTTTGATGTTACCATAGGGGGAGAAACATGAAATGTAATGAAAATTTAAATTTGATGATTGATGATTGATAAATGAAATGACATTTGAACTATTTGAAATATGATTTTTTTTTGCATCTTTGGCAGTACACACATAATATGTCTTTCGCTTATGCAATTCTATTCTTGTCTGGATCTAATATGTTGTGAAGAGAAATTAAAATTGAAACTTATCTTTGTACAACTTTTCTTGGTACATAACCAGGGTGATTTATCCTTTAACTCATCATAAATATGCATCTAAATAATAACTGTGATTATTTTTACAAATGCATATGCGTAGGGGGAGCTTACCTCAAAGTTTTTATGAAAAACATGTCGTGAGGGGGAGCTTAACCCAATTTCATTACATTGTTATGTCATCATCAAAAAGGGGGAGATTGTTAACCTCAGGGTTACAACCATAAGTACCCCTAATAATTTTAATAATAGCATAATAATATAATGAAATATTTGGTACTAATAAACTCGTTTAAGTGCGTGAACATTTCAGATTACATAAAGTTGATAGCACTCCAATCATGAAAAACAAAAGATGGAAATTACCCAAGAGGAAGTTCAACTCAATACAAGATGAAGATTCAAGAAGAGACCTTAGTCCAAGTCAAGACCATTGAAGACAAAATGCAAAATCACAAGACCCAAGTCAAGCCAAGATCATCTCTCATTATTCTAAATGTATTCACTTGTTATTCTGAAAATGCATAAGGACTTATATAAAAAGTCCTCAAAAGAAAGATGAAGTGAATAAGCTCAAGAATTATAGATTGACCATAGGAGCCTAGGATATCTTTTGAAAATCGTCCTAAAGCTCTAATTTATCATAAAATTACGATACGAGTATAGCCAATTGACCTAGGAAATCAATCACATCCATTCGGTTTGATCCTAGACTGAATTCAGAATATTCACTCTGAATTCATCGACGAATTCTCTGGGAAGATCAAATTCGACGACGAAGTCATGACAGAATTTTGTTAATTCAGTTCTGCCTCCTGATTTTGGTGACGAAATCTTTGGTTGGGTTAAGATTCGGCGACGAAGTCGTTTTAGGATTTTTTGAAATCCAATTCTGTCTTTTGAATTCGGAAACGAACTCAAGTGGGAACTCCACTTCGTCGACGAAATCATGTCTGAAACTAAAATTTTTTAACGGCTAGTTTGCAACGGACCTAAAAGCATTTAATGCTTCCCCAATGGTACTATTGGATCAAATGCTATAAAAGGAGTTCATTTATGAACTACAAACAACTCTTGATCACAGCAATAACTCCTATTAATCACTTATTCACTGCTATTGATTTTCACTCCCTCTCATACTTAGAAAATCCCCAAAAAGTTTCTCTTGAGCTCATTCAAGTCTACTTTCTTTGAGAGACTTTATTAGAGTTTGTATTTCACTCGTATCCAACTCATCCAAGGAGCTCTCAATTCGGATCTTCAATCCAAAACTTATTTATTGAGATTAGTCAAGAATCCAGGATTCTTGCACTAAAGCTGTTGCTTCAGCCATATCAAGAGAGGGTTGCACTCTTGAAAGGTTTTAGCTCGGCCTAAAGGAGAGCTTGAAAGGTGATATCTCGACATGTAAAGAGAGATTGTAAGGGTTTGGACTCCACCTGTGAAGGAGCCTGTACGATTAAGGAATCGTGGTGAATCCTCTAGCTGGAAGCTGAGGCGGGGAGTAGGCTAGTTTGCTGAACCTCGAGAACAAATCTTGAGTTTGCACTCTTCTTATCTCTTCTCTTTATTTTAATATTCCATTGTTTTATCTTGCTGCATATTATACTCTATTCCGCTCTTTGAACTTGTAGTTCATACTTTTATTGTTTTTTAAATCTGCCTTAGACCCTATTCACCCCCTTTTAGGGTCATTTCCTGGCCAACAAAACATACATCTTATGAAGTCTTGCGAGAATCAATAGCTTATGAGTGTGTCTTATGAGTTCTTATTAGTTCTTATGAGATCCATAGATTATGTGAGATCCTTAGAGACTTATGAGATCTTAGACATTGAGATCCTTATGAGCATGAGTAACCGATCCTAGAAACCAACCCATAGTTTGGCATAATCACTTATGAGTTCTTGTGTGTTTCCTTAAAACAGTTCTTATGAGTTTTGAAACATCCAACTTATGAGAAATCCGATTCATGCAAGCTTGTGTACTTGTGAGACTTGTGATCATCATCATAGACTCAAAACATAACTCTTGTGAGCATCATGATAAGCATCGAAGACTTATAACATTCAGGTATATTCATAGAAGATCATACATCATAGAATTTTCATTAAAATGATAGTTCACAAACACTTAAAATTCATCATCCAATAAACCAAGAACATACTTAGAATATGGTTTTCTTAAAATAATAGATAGTAGAAAGTATCTAATTCTTAGAAATTTAGAAATCCTTTAATCTTGGAAATTCATTTCTCATGGAAACATACTTTTCATTTTGTGAACATAACAAAGTAAACTAGTAGAGGGTATCTACCTTAAAAAGGAAGTTGTTTTACACTTCTGTGGTTCAGAATCAAACTTGAGGAAACTTGATTGAAGCTTTGAGAAAGTTGGAACCTTAATTGAAAAACAAAACCAAAAACCCCTCTTTTGATTTCAGAATTTAAGAATCAACTTGGGTAGAAAACCCAAGCTCTAAAACACTAAAAATAGTAAAATACAAACCTTAGAAGCAAGGATTTAGCTTCACTTTGGTCTGAGAAGAATGCTTTGAGAAATCAAAGCTTTCTTCTTCTTCTTCTCTTCCAAGAATCCTCAAAATCTATGCTTTAGGTTTGGGTAAGTCTATACCTACGAAATCCCTTCTATTTATAGGCTAAAGGGTGTCAAAAACCCAAAATAACCTTTTTAAAATATCCCAAAATATCTCCACAGGTTGGTGGAAGAGTTCTAGGCTGTTATAGGGTCATTTTTGGCCATTTTGGGGCTGACTCGTCGACGAGTGACGCTCACTCGTCGACTAGTGATGCTGTGACAGGCCTAGGTTTTCCTCTCTTTGGTATTTTGACCATAAATTTTAACTCGCTTATTGGATTTTGATGATTCAACTGGCGTTGGATTCATCTTTTAAAGGGGAACAACTTTCATGTTTTACAAAATTTCTAATTCTTCTTTATTCATAAACCAAATTGCCCTTAGAGTTGACTGGTCTGAAAATAGATTTCAGCAGCCTAGATTTTTGGCAGACCGTTTTCGGAAATCTGACGTTTACCCCAACGTTGAATCAAAATCTGAAAGATTGATAAACATGGACCTCGAAGAGGGTTTCGATATCTTTCCAAAAATTTAAGAATCATTGATTCCGATCAGCAGTGAGAAATATAGAGTTCCTTTAAGTTGAGGGTATGTTTAGGCATCCCTTTCTTTGACACTTGGAGTATGTTAAACTTTCATTTTTCATTTGTCCCTAACCCCCAAAAACACTTTCCATACATATTTTGATTCATTCAAAACCTCCTTTCATTTTAAAACATGAACCCATAATTTATTAAGGCTTTAGGCCTTGAAGGCACCATTTACAGCACTATTCACAGCACTATTCACATCCAACCCTTTAAGCACTTAGGGTATTTTATACCCTTGTTTTTACCAACTTAGAGTATTTTCTTTACCCTTCCTTTGCACACTAACCCCACTCAATTTCTTCTAGAGTCCTTTTAATCTTTGCTTCATCACCCACATACCTCGAGTCATGTATACTCTTTGTTTAAACTCCCAAGGACTTAGACCATTTCATACTCTTGGTTTCAACGCACCGACATACACCACATATATTTCTATCCAACAACACTCTAGGTAAAAACTTTCCTTATCATTTTTCTATAACATCATAACAATACAAGAAGACTTTTGGCCTTCAACCCCTATGCCCTGACACTATTCACAGCATTGTCAAATTGATTCTAAGGGTTCTACATTCACACTTAGGTTATTTTATACCGTACGTGTTTAGATACTTAGAGTATACTTATACTCTTGTTTTGAGACTCAACATACACATATAAAATCCCACTTCACTTTCCTCAAACCAAGGACCCATGGAAGCCTTTAGGCCTTTGCATACCCTATGTAAGTGTACTATTCACTATCCTATTCACATGAACAGGGAACCCAAATTCTGGGCCTCTACAGTTTGACTTATCCCAAAAGTGTGACCTTGGATGACCAATCTAGAATGAGCATATTATTAGTCATCCCCATTTTGTGTATCCTCTATGAGCAAAAATTATTGCAATTAAAAGGGCTACCTACTGGGCTAGTGTGAAAATCACTATTGGATGCAAACAATATGTAATGGCTACCTATGCGGATAATAGTTATTTATCTGGGTTATTAGAGTGAAAGCCTGTATTGCCAATAGTCAGGACTACCTACCTGGATAGTGTGAAAGCCATCATTGCATGAAAAGATATGTTTAGATAAAGAACATCAAAAGAAATCTTACAAAGTTTGGAGGTATTTAACCAAAAGTAAAAGAAAAATATTGAGTCAAATAAAATGAATAAAGGATCACCAAAATATAAAAAATTAGCATATTTGGATCTAACTAGGTTTGACTTCTAAGATTTGTATCTTCGGAGTCCCCTTAGTGGTTAATGTCATATCCTTGGAAAGGGAAAGAAACCTTGATCTAGTATCTTGTCAGACCACCACTACACACATATTGCTTCACTTTTGGACTGTTCACTAAATGTGACTAAGTGAATTGGCTATGCTTTAGCATTTCATGAGATTTAGTTAGATGTGTACCCTCAGTCAGACTAACTAATCATGTTCTTCATTGGATTTGTAACTTTAAATTACTACTGCTTGGAATGCTTTTGATGCATATTTGTGTGGCACATGATACCTTTTTAGTATTACTATATGTTGGCATGGACCTTTCTAGCTTAGGTGCCCTGATTTTGGTGGTGTCCTTGATCTTAGGGGGAGAAGATCAAGTTGAGTTGTTGAGGGGGAGTTTGTGCTTTATATGAAGGGGGATCCGATAAAAATTTATGCGGAAAACAGGATCCCCTAGATCTTAACACCATAAAAGAATCAAATTCTATATAAAAGTTTTAGTCATATCACCTCGGTGAATGATGTTCATCGGTGAAGCTTATTCCACTCGAACAGTCAAAACTCTTTGTAGAGATTTCTCTAAAAAATACTAGAATTTCGATCCTTGTTCTTCGCTATCCCCACGAAGCTTTAGAATCTCCTTTGGAATTGTTAAAGCAAGAGGAAAAAGATAGAGTAATGGTGTAGACCTTCTATCACCAAAAACACTAAGGTTCAAAACCCTAGATTTACAAAACCCAACTTGGACCACCTATACAGCTCACGAAAATCCTAGGGAATATCCCTAGGTGCTCATGGTTTGGCAAGAGAGGAGAGGGAGAGAGAAAAAATTCTAGAGAATTATGATTATCCTCTCCCCATGTTTTGGTCTTGGGGTATATATAGAATGGATCTAATCCATATCCTACTCCAAGTATAACTTATCCTTTAAGAAGTTATTTATTAATAATAACTCTTATTATTAATTTAAATAAAATCCTAATTTAACTATAACTACTTTAGTTATACTCATCCTACTAATTCAAAGAGTCCCTTTTGAATAGGATACCTTAATTAAAAGGGATAAGTCAACATCCAACACATGAGAGGAAACCTAGTCAAACTAGGAGATCAAACCAAGGGGGGGGGGGGGGGGGGGGGGGCGTGGTTGTGGGCGTGAGCTTTTGGGGAGTTAAAACTCCAAGTTGTAATCTAATTACAACACTTCTTAATCCTTAATGCAATCCAACCATTGGATTTAAATTTCATAATTAAAGGAATTATATTTCAACAATTATTCAATTAACCTAATCCTAATCCAATTAGGATTGCTCCAAAGTGGCGCCCAACCTTAGGGTTTAAACCCATGGGCTTTGGCCCATATTAAAGGTCCATATTAATGGGTTTATGGATATGAGTCAAACCCATTTCCCCTTTAATTATGTTAATTAAATAATTACTAAAATAATCCCTAGATTTAAATTAACAATTAATTTAAACCATAGATTAACTTTTAATCTATTTAATTAATGATTAACTTTTAATCACTTAAATAATTTGATTAACATTTAATCAATTATTGAGCTTGTATTTCTTATGTGAGCATCTCCATAGGTTGCTCTGGGACATTCTTATCCTGGCTTACCCAATGTTATCCCATTGACCCTAAATAGGAATTACATCGGAATTGCAAGTGACGTGAGATATCTATGTTGCAATTGAATCCCAGTGTATGAACATTTAACCAATACGGATCCTGCCACATGAACTTTTAAATTTGATTTATCCTTCCAAATAAATTATCCCTAATGGGCCTTCGAGATTGACATACTATCTAACCCATAGCCCATTGCACATCATCCGAGTTTCCAAGACTTATGAGTAAGCCATGAGAAACAATTTCTCATAAAAAACATTTTGAGAAAAACTTTTAATAAGTATAATATCTTCTAATAAAAGTATATTTCAAAAATTATTTTGATTTCAAAAATCACCTGCGCAGGATTTGAACTTAATCAACTGTCTTACCCGGAACTTGGATAATCTCTCAAAAAAATGAGCATGGATTTCTTGTTTGAAATTCATCATGACTCGAACAGCTTTTGACTATCCAATTATCACTTAATTGTATTCCCTAAGTTAAAAAATATGTTGGTGGAATCAAAACAGTCAGATCACTGCTCAAGCATAGATGAACTCATCAGATCTAAGGATCATTGAAACTGTTTAATGTGTATGAGAGACCAACTATCTGATAGTATGTTTATGCAAGAGGTCTCTCATTGAATGCAATCAGTTAGTATACATTTAATCACCCATATGCTGATGTGTAGTCTCCACTACAATAGTTCGAGATAGAACTACATCTTAACTATTAAGAACATCTTAGCATTCTGGCAGCTATATAAGTAAAGTGCCCAGCTTCACCCACAGCTGTGACTATATAAGGTATAAGGAACTGGAAAGTTATATCTGCCTGTGATAATCCATTCACATAACTTTCCTACAATATATCTTATGGACCTTTATCGATAACTCATATCGTATAGATCATCTCATGATCATGGTCAATTACCCATAATGAATACACAATAGATTAAGAAGAAGTCTTTATTAATCAAATTAATAATAATCTAACAATCTAAATGACTTTTCTGGGCATCATGTCTAACATTATATTGCTATTTTGTTCCTCGCTCTCTAGTCCCCGCAATGTCTGCATTTGCTTGATTATATTGTGATTGCCTTGATATGACACATGTGTTAAAATTGTTATATTCTTTGTGATATTGGCTTCATGAATACCTTTGGCAATTATGCATAAAATGGGGAGAATGTTGGGTATAAGTTCCCTAGTTCAGTACATTCCTTACAATACCTGTGTTTATTTATTTTCATATTCCATACATGCTTCACTGGTTGTTTTGTTTATGAGCATGTGCAGGTGCAGGGTTGTAGCAGAAGGATCTTACATGATAAGAGCTTGAGTGTCTCTTCACTTTAATAATATTTGTCAATTGATGTCATGTAATTGTGTTGGAGTCATGTAATGCCCTAATTCACCGTTTTGATGTGTTTGGGTGAGTTTGTATGAAGTCATGTACTTCAGTTTGGTTATGCCACAGAATTACCAAAGGGAGAGATTGTAAAGTCCATGTTTTGGTGTTGGCTTATTCCGGTGTCAAAACAAGTGAGTTGGTTTTTTTGTTGGCTAAATTCCGAGTCCAAAAGTGGGTATAGTACTCCTTAGGTCACATCATCCGGTTCGATGAAAAGCGAAGAAGATGCCATGATAAAGCATGAAGAATCATCATCCAAGAATGACTCAAGTTTTAGGATGGTAAGGGAGACCTAGAAGACCAAAAATAATTCACATGGATGCTCAAAATCATAGAAAATGATTCCAAAAAGCCTAGATCAAGTGAAGCAAAGCATTAGGGAATGAAAGGAAGGAAAAAGCCAAAAATCCACTTCAGGGTCGACCCTGATCATTTTAGGTCGACCTTGACCCTCAAGAAATTTGTATGAGAAAAAAATTCCAGAACATAAGATATTTGAGGGTCAACCCAAAGTGGCACTTGGGTCGACCGAAGTGCACACTTGAGTTGACCAAAAGTACTCAGGGTCGACCTTGATATGGGATTTCTTTCTAAAACCGCTTTTTAGCAATTTCTAAGTGTTGGGGTTGCTCCTCTATTTAATGCAACTCCTCTAATCCGTGAAGGGAACTTTTTGGAGATTATTGAAAGTGCTTTAGGCTCATTCTAGAGTTCCCCTAAACTCTGGAAAACATTCCACTCATTCCCCTTTGTTAGTTACTCTAGAGATGCAAGGTTTTTTACTATAATCTCTGAAAACTTGTATTGATTGATCCTTAACCTTTTGATGGGATCACTTTAGAGTTGTTCTAAACCCTAAAACCATCAACCCATTCTAGAAAGAACTTTGGCCGGTGTGTTTCAGACCCTTTCCAAAGGAGATCGATCCGAGAAGGATCGTGGATATTTGGTCGGTGGAATCCGAAGCTGTCTTTGATAGAGATTGATCGTGGAGATCGTGGTTGTCGAGACACAAGAGAAGAATAGGCTACTGCGTCAGATTGCGAGGCTTGTGAGATCTTGATTACTTTCGGAGGCGTGGAGGACTGAGTACTAAGGATCGATGAAGTCGAGTCTAGTTGAGTACAATTCGAGTCTTGTAAGTATTTGTTTCTTTCTCTTAGTGGATTGTCATTGCTGGACTAGGTCCTGTGGTTTTTCCCGGAAGGGTTTCCACGTAAAATATCCTTGTGTTGTGGTTTGCTTGTTTCTCTTTTTCTGCACTTGATTATAATCTTCCCTTAGTTAATAATTTAATTGTTAAAAATGGTAGAAAATCTTTTTGGGAAACCTAGTCATCCCTTCTTGGATTGGTGAGTTCTTGACTCAAACATAAATTTGGGATTCACCAGATTTAATTTTTTCAACTATTACTGAATTTCTATGACTATGATTCAATGTTTGTAAGCTTTCTAAGTATAGTATGATGTTTACAAGCACTCTATGCACTCTATGTCTTACATGACTCGCATGACTCAATGGTTTTTCTCAGAAGATTGGTTTACCGATGCATTCATAAGGGAATTAAGAAGTAATAAGCTACTAAGCTCAAAAGCATTGATAAAGTCAAACCGTGGGTTGGTCAAGTATAGGGTGCATCCAATGGATATATGGCATTCGACTTTAAGAAAAAGGCTCTATGACTCTAAGATCATTTTACAAGCTCTAAGGATCATAAATGCTCTAAGTCTCAAAGTCTCTAAGTGCTCCAAGTCTCTACGGATCATATTGCTTACCATGACTCATTAGAACTCTAAGGAACTTAACATAACTCAAAGAACTCATAAGACTCTGATTTTCATACGACTCATATGGTTTTGATTTCATACGGAAACTCATAAGGAAATGGTTTTGGAAACGAGAATGGGCTTTCATGGATTTCTATGCTCTATGTCTTTGCATGTGAATGATATTATTACATTGTTATATAGTAGTTTGTATACATTGAGTATTCCATGCTCAGTCGAATTATTGACTTCGACAAGTTCTATGGTTACTCTTGCTCCTGTGCCTTGGATAGAGGAGGAGGACTATGAGCTAGGGCCCACTATGGATCATCATCAGGATAATGGAGCTCTAGATAGGTGGCCCTATCTATATTATTGTTGAGAGAGTGAGGGAGAGTTATACCTCGTATTTTGAGAGTATTTGAGAATGGGGCTTGTCCACTTAATACATGTGTTGATATTCTATTAGTTCAGACTCGTAACCATATACAAGTTTATGTTATCACAGTTTATTTTTGCTTTGAAATTTCTTCCGCTATGTTATGCCTTGTGTATTTCACAGGATGGTATGGTTTAATAAGGCACATAACGAGCCAAAATATCCTTAACTCCTAGGGGGTATTTTGGGTCATGATAGAGTTGGTATCAGAGCTTAGAGATTAGTTTCCCTTGGGCTAAGTCATTTTCTAAGCGGAAGCATGTTCTCTGAGTTGAACTTAAAACTCAGATGAACTTTTAACCTAAGTTGGATACCGTGACATAATAGGTATCAAGCAAGTCCTTAGGATAATCTAGGAAGTTTATATTTCAAGTATGGACTAGTCATCTAGTCTTATCATGTAGCTGGTTAACTCATTAGCTGAGTTGAGAACTTAGCATCGCTAGGAGACCATGGCTATGCTTATACTATTATGTGTATACTCCGATGTATACGATGCTTATATAAAGCACTAAATGTTCATTAAACTATGGTGTTCAGAAAGCTCGATTACAAGTTAGACTCACGCTTTGGTATTGCCTCAGGATTGGATTATTAGACGTGGCTATCGAGGTTTGCTCCACATCTGATTGCTACTGAGGGTATGCGGGTTCGAAAGTTCGAGACGGGGTTAAAATCTCTTATACGAGATCAGGTGTTCATTCTCCAGGCAGAGACCTGGTAAGATATTGTGGGAAATACGAAGATCATCGAAAGGAATTCAGAGGAATTTTTCAGGAGGAGAGACAATGGCTTCGGGAGAAGCATGTCCAGAGGATAGTCTAGTGGTTTAGCACAACCTGAGAAGAGGGCTAGGACTATTCCATTTTAGTTTTCTCAGTCTATGCAGGCTCAGAGGCCTCATTTTGCCCCATAGGCACCTCGCCCTACTGTTATGAGCAAGGATTTTTTACTCACAGGTGTGATTTGAGAGTCACCACTTATTAATTCAGAAGGGATAAGTCTCCGGGTTGTAGATAAGGTCTTATGGTCTACTTGAAATTCTAGGTAAGAGGTTCGGTTAAGTCCCAAAGAAGGTGTTAGGCACCTGGGACCCCCATTTTACAATGGTTACCTACTTTCTAGGTACAAGCCAAATTAAAGTCAAATTGTTATTCAAATGCCTAAGTGATTAGAGTATACTAACCCAAGAAAGAAAAGCTAACTAGGGTTGAACCCGAGTTGGGATGCTTACGTACTCACATGGGGTGAGATCATACCGAACGTAGTTCTGGTACATGAGCCCGTGCCAAAGCTAAAGGGAGTGTGTGTGTGCACCGGGGTGGCTAAGGGTCTAGCCTAGGGGCTAGGTTTTGGTTGACCGGGTGGGTCAAGTGTATGGTTTTGCCAATAAGCCAAGAATTAGTTCGGTAGACTAGGGTTTTAGTCTGATAGACTAAGGATTAGGCTTGGTAGGCCAAGAGTTAGTTCGGTAGACTAGGATTAGGCTGGTAGGCCAAGGGTAAGTCCGGTGGACTAAGATTGGGCCCGGTAGGGTAAGGGTAAGTTCGGTAGGCTAAGAGATTAGGCCCGGTAGGCCAAAAGGGATTTAACTAGAATTAAAGAGAGAGTTAACCATGGTTAGGTCTGATAACCATGATTAAAAGAGCCAAGGTCAAGATTTTTGGTCTTTTTACATTTTTTGAATATTTTTGAAATTTTTTCAAGGGTTAAAGAACTTTACCATGGTTAAAAGTTTACCAAGATTGAGTTAACCTCAATTAAAGGTATGGTCTGGTCAAGGTGGGCCCAGATAGCATGACAGGGCCTAGAGTGGCCTCTTACCTGGTATGGGCCCTATGTAAAGCCTAAATAATAGAATATAAGGAATGACGGTAGACTCTCTACTAAGAATGGCTTTGCAGGTCTGGGGTGAACCCATAGGGTCCTGGACCCTTAGGGTTGGAGGGGGGACTCACCCACGTGTCCTGGGCTTGTTGTGGGCCCTAGACCTAGTCTAAGATGGGTCCACAATGGCCATCTATGATTAGTAACAGAAAACTCAAATGACGGTAGACTGTCTACCGCTATTATGGACAGATACCCTTTAAGGAGGTTTTAACCATCGTTAAGCTACTAGGGTTAGCCTGAAATGACCAGGGTAGACACAGAGAGGTCCTAGGGACCAAACCCAAGCCATAGAATGGACTAGGGCCCACCCAAGAGGGGGGCTAAGGCTACTGTAATGAAGTTATCCAGGAATAGTGGTACTGAGATTATCGCCATTCTTGATTTTTTCTACAAAAATGTTTTGTTCCCCCTGGACAGGACTAGGCTACTTTTAGGGGATCCCTTATAGACTGAGGGTCCTCCAGAAGTTGGCGGGGAATACCATGCACGTAGGGGGCTATTGAGCTGGAGCTTAAACCCTCAAGAGGGTCCCCATGCCTATGCAGGGGCAAGGGGACCCCTGTCCTTGGGTAATACAGTATCAAAATAGGAAATAAAGGGCCCTTGGAGTAGGAACAGGGGCCTTACAATGCTTTAACAAAAAATAAAAGGGTAAGGGAAGGGGTCTTACCCTTCGGTTTTGGCTCCTTTGATGGTGGTGGTGGCAGTGCACGGTGGTGAAGGGCTGAGGGAGGTCTGGGATGATTTCTGGATGCTTTGGGATATCCCCTCAGGGTTCAGGATTGGAAGGGGATGGCTAGTTTCAGTTTACACAGCAATCCAATAGGGTTTTCCCTTGGATTCTCCGGTTTGGATTTAATCTTGATGAGGGTGTATTTATAGGATTCAAGGGACTTAGGGTAGTTTAGGGATATCCCAGGGGGTATAGGACACGAGGGAGGCGGAGCTGGGGTTGTCTAGGGGGTGCCAGCAGGTTTTTGAAGCAAACATCAGGAATGATGTAATTCCAATACCGCCATTCTTAGTTTAGCATAAATGAAGAATAACGGTAAAAACTCTACCACTATTACCTGATTTTTGCAAAAATAGGCCCAACCCCATTGCAATTGGCCTGGGGGACTATAGCTTTTTTCAAATAAGGAAATAGTGGTAAAGTTATTACTACCATTCCTGATTTTTCAAAAAAAAACCATGTGGGCCCCACTACAATGGCTCTTTAGGGTATGTGGGCTCATGCTTGGGCCCAAAGGGTGGTTTGGAGTTTTTAGGCTTTAGAAAATGGGGCCTTGAGCCCTAGGGTCTTAACCAAAGGTTAACCTAGGGTTAGACCTAGGGTTTGACTAGGGTTAGGCTTAGTGTTTGACTAGGGTTTGGCTAGGGTTAGGCCTAGGATTTGCTTAGGTTTGAACTAGGGTTTGCCTAGTGTTTGACTAAGGCTTGACTAGGGTTTACCCTAGGGTTAGACCTAGGGTTTGCCCTAGGGTTAGACCTAGGGTTTGCCTAGGGTTAGACTAAGGTTTGACCTAGGGTTTGACTAAGGTTTGCCCTAGGGTTTGCCTAGGGTTAGGGGATATTAATCATGGTTAAGATGATTAATCATGATTAGAAAAGGGTGTAAAAATTGGGTGCTTACAGCTGCCCCTCTTTACCGAAGAGTGCCAAGTTGGCAATTGAATAGCAAAGACTGGAATCATCCTATTTTTATACTAAGATTAGATATTAAGTATGGATATATATGTATGCTGTGCAAATGGTGGGTGTGATGCATCTGCCTATACTTGTTAGAGATATGAGCAAGCTGGGAAAGAAGAAGTGGTTATGAATGATGGCATGTCTCCGAGGCACTAGGCGAAAGAGGCATCGCCTGGAGGTGACGGCTAGATTGGTCGTTAGGGCATTACCCGAAGGTGCTCAGCCAAAATGATCGAAGGACACACAGAGTGTCAGAAAGAGAACATGCTAGAGGTGTAGTGGTATGACAAGTGAGTTGTCAAGGTACATAGTATGTCAAAGAGACATGGGGTGTCGAAGGGGGACATACAGGAGGTATTGCAGTATGACGGGTTTGTCAAGGGATACACAGGATGTCAGGGACATACAGGAGGTAATGCCGCGGTATGATGAGTTTGTCAAAGGGCACACAGGATGTCAATGACACACAGGGGTGTCGAAGGGGACATGCAGGAGGTATCGCAATATGACGGGTTTGTCAAGCGATACACAGGATGTCGGGGACATGCAAGAGGTAATACTACGGTATGAAGAGATTGTTAAGGGGCATACAAAATATAGAGGACACACGGGGGTGCCGTAAGGGAGGTGGCATGTCCAAGAGGCACTAGCCGAATTGATATTGAGATGGCATAGAGGTGCTGGATTTTGATTCATGTTGAGTGATGCTGAGGAGTTTTATCACGCATGGTGTGACGCTATGATGTTATGTAGGGGATAAAGGTGAGGATGCTTTCACATAACTCTTCTTGACTGCGACTCGTGGGGATGTGCGATGTCGGTTTCTTCTGCTTGTCTTACCAGGGCTGCTGAGTGTAGGTTGGTATGATCGGGTCTCAGTACCAGAAGTTCTGTTTAAAAAACGTTTATAAAAAGGTGTTGTGGACTTTTGCAAAAGTTTTTGATTTTTACAGAAAAAATGCTTAGCTAGCTTTTTAGATTCAGCAATAAATTGCCTTTGTCAGGGCTTAGAGGGGATTTGTAGTCTGTCTTTTACTCTCGGAGAGTGAAGTATAATTCAACAGAGGATTTGCCTCTACAGGGGATGCGGTTGGGGATAGACAAGCTTGTCTCGCTGCTGTTGAAGACTGAGGACTCTTACTAGGGAGAGCTTGCCAAAGTGTAGAAGGTAGTTGGAAACTTCTACTGGGGATCCCTGGGAAAATAGAACACTATTGTAGACCATTGAGGACTAACTGTCAGCTGGGAAACTGCGCTCGGTGAAATTTCTGTTAGGGATAGTTGGGAGTTCGACGAGACTGATTGCTGCCAGATTTTGGTGTCAAGCTGCTCTTCAGCTTTTCTCCCTTTTTTACCCTTGGAATGACTAAGTCATAGGATTCACATAATTTTTGTGCAATGTGGCTGTTGCTAATTTTCCTCATGCCTGTGAAGCTAATTGATTTTTGTTCCTTTTTTACCCCTAGTCGTAAGACTAGGTCTAGGGATCGCGTGATTTTTATGCAATGGGGCCGTTACCGATTTTCACTCATGCTCGTGATTTATTGGGGGACATAGAACTTCTCCCATCATTGCCCTGGTGGCACTCTATTGGCGATTGTGTTCCGTTGGGGATATAGATGTGATATTATGCTTGCACTCGTAGTTTCTTTGGGATCTAGGAGGACTTAGAGTGAGATGAAATGTAGGCTAGGGGGCGAAGTTTGGGATACCCTGGGATTGCAGTTGATTTACTCTCTTAGGGATTTCTGTTAGAGGTTTTCGCTGGAGACTTGTTTTTGCTCCACTGGGGAATTCTCCTCTTTGATAGAGGCTGACTTTTGGGGAGGACTGCTTCCATTAATAATCGGAGTGATGAAATTTCTACTTCGATGGGGAGGACTGCTTCCATAGCATAAGTCAGAGAGAATGGTGTTGCCCCAGTTGAGGTTCGGATGGACGTTCTGTAGGCCATGAGTGCATATGGTAGCATCTCATACTAGGTAGAGTAATTGGTTGCCATGTTTTCTATGATTCTCTTCATGTTTTTATTGACGACTTTGACTGCACCATTGGTCTGTGGCCTGTATGGCGTGGAATTGTGATGCTGTATCTTGAACTTTTGGTAGAGATTTGTCATCCCCTTGTTGCAGAAATTGAGAGCATTGTCTGTTAAAATCTCAAACAGGACACCGTACCAGTAGATGATGTCCTTTTTCAGAAAATGCTAAACCACGGAGGTTGTGACTTGGCATAAGAGGCTGCCTCGACCCATTTTGGGGAGCAATCGATTGCTACCAGGATGAATCGATGTCCATTTGATACTTTCGGTGTTATGGGTCCAATGACGTCGATGCCCAAACTGAGAATGGCCATGGAGCGGTGAGATTATGCAGTGTCAGATTCCATTATAGACTAGTAGTAGTCTAGTCTGAGTATCTTCTTGGAGAGCATCAACTCGTTCATGTGTGGGCCGCAAGTTCTTCCGTGAACTTCTTCAACTATCTGTGCAGCTTCATCAGTATTGAAGCATCTGAGCCAGATCATGTTTGGGGATCTCTTGTACAAGATTTCTCCTGAGAGAACAAATTGAATGGCCAGTCTTCTGATTGCTTGATGGCCTGTTTTGGTGACATCTGGTAGCCTTAAGGTTACAACTCTAAGTACCTTTACTAGTTTCGATGATAACATAATAATGAAATGAAATTTATGATACTAATTATTCCATTTAAGATGTGAAATTTCAGAGTATTCAAATTAACCTTCAAGTCATAGAAGATTGAAGATCTCAAGGTCAAAGTTCAAGTACTAGTCCTTTAAAGGAAAAAGGTTCAAAAGCTCAAGTCAATGCATGAAGATCCATCAAGAGTAAAGCTTCTCAAATCAAGATTGAAGATCATCTCCAAATTGAAGACTAGTGTCTTAGTTATAGAACATCTAGGACCTTTTAAAAGTCCTCGAGACTGTGGAAGAGAATTGCTCAAAGATTACCTAGATAGATCCTAGGAGACGTAGTATAATTTGGACATCAATCTAAGGCCCTAAAAATGATAAAATAATGATAATTTGTTTACCTAAGGGGTATAGCATGAGTCCCATTGGTTTGGTCTCAGTACGATGAGTTTAGTAAAAAAATTCAGTGAACTCGTCTACGAGTACAAGGGACTCATCGATGAGTGGAGGAACAAAAATGAAGTAATTGCTCTTATCTCCACTCGTCGACGACTCAAGCCCAAATTGCACTCACTTGTCGACAAGTGACTGCGAGAAAAACCAATAACGACTAGTTTTAAACGGCTAGCTCGCAATAAATGCTACCCCCAATGGCCATATTGATTGCTCAACTATAAATAGAGTTGATTTATGAACAAAACATAACAATCAAGAGATTCTAGCACTGTTCTGTCACTCCTACAACTTTTAGACAATCAATACTCTATTTTTGCATTAAATATCTTGAAACCCATTCGCTCACTCTTTGAGCATTCAATTCCAATCATTCTTGAGAGAAAGTATTGATTTTCATTCTTATCTAGCTCAGTTAGGAGCTTTCAATTCATATTTTATATCCACAAAATTTCTGTAAAAGCTAAAAGTCAAGAATCAGGGATTCTTGATTTATTTTGAGAAGAGTATCTTCTTGTATCCAAGAGAGGGATTCTCCTGAAGAGGTTATTCCTTAGCCTGATAAAAGGATTGTAAGAGGTTCTTCCTAAGCCTGAAAAAGGAATGTAAAGGCTTGCTCTCTGCCCGGAAAAGAAGAGCACGATTAGTGAATCACTTGAAAATTCTTAAAGTGGGAAGCTTAAAGGTGGGGATATAGGCAAGTTGCTAAACCCCGATATCATTTCTGGTGTCTGATATCTCCGTCTGTCTCTCCATCTTTTTATCTCTGATTACTTGTTGGTAGTTGTAGTGATTATCTTTTAATTCCGCTTAAATCACTTAGCTAAAATTTTAAATTGCCATAAACCCTATTCACCCCCCCACTAGGGTCCATTATCTGGGCATCATCATCGAGTGGGAAGGTCTCATCCTCAAGATATTGCTTGATGTCTGTATACCAAGGCTTCTTGTCTGATACCTCTTCTATCTCAAGGCAGTAGGCAGGCTGATCCTATTGCTGAATCTCTATTAGCCAGAGCATGATGCTCTTGGGAATCTGTACCATGGAGGCGAGAGTGGCCAATGCATCGGCAAATCTGTTGTGGTTCCTAGACCTGTGACTGAAGGTGATTCTTCTGAACTGAGTGATTAGCACGTTAAGATAGGCTAGGTACAGGACTAGCTTGGCTTCTCAGATGGCCCAAGATTAGTTTGCTTGACAGATTACTAAAGACGAGTCATCGTATATGTCTATCTCTTCAATCCCAATGCCTATGACTTCTTTTAGTCTGGCTATGCATGCCTTATATTCTTCTTCATTGTTCGAACATCTGAATTTTAGCTTAACTGAGATGGGGAGGTGGGCTCCTTTAGGAGAGATCAAGACTACTCCTGTCCCATGTTCGTGGCTGTTAGCAGTTTTGTTGAAGTATAGCTCCCAACCGAGGTATTCTTGCTCTTTAGACTCTCCATACAAGAGAGCTTCATCTGGGAATTGATCGTGTACTGAAACATAGTCATGTGCTGGACTGTGGGTTAGATGATCTGTAATTACCTGCCCCTTGATTGACTTCTGGGTTATGTATGTGATGTCAAATTCAGATAACATCATGAGCCATTAGGCTGTCACCCGGTAGTGGCTGGCTTTTCTAGTAAGTATTTGAGTAGGTCCATTCGGGAGAACAGGATTACCAAGTAGGAAAGCAGATAGTACCATAGACGCTGAGTAGCCTAGACTAATGCTAGACAAGTTTTTCAAATGGGCTGTACATCTCTTCATACTCTAGCAGGCGCTTACTGATGTAGTAGATGGCTTGCTCTATTTTGCCAGTCTCGTCATATTATGCCATGATGCACCCCATGAAGGTTTCTTGCACTAAGATGTTTAGTAGCAGTGGCCGTCCCCGTGTAAGGAATACAAGTACTAGAGGATGGAGAAGATATTGCTTTATCCTATCGAAGGCGTCTTGGCACTCATCTGTCCAGACTGTAGGTACATTCTTCCTGAGAAGCTTGAAGAATTGCTCGCATATAGGAGTAAGCTGAGGGATGAATCTACTGATGTACTGAATTCTACCTAGGAATTCGTGGATTTCCTTTTCTGTTCGGGGAGTCAGCATTTCGATGATAGCTCTGACTTTAGTTAGATCGATTTCGATGCCTCTTTTGTTGACTATGAAGCCAATGAGTTTTTCTAATAAGGCTCCAAAGACACATTTGGCCGGATTCAGTGTTAAGCCGAACTCTCTGAGTCTGTCCCATAGCTTCTTCAGGTCTTCAGGGTGTTGCCTGGTAATAGGCAATTTGACGATCATGTCATCCACATAGATTTCAGTTGTTTTGTGGATCATGTCATGGAATAGTACTGTCATGGCCCTCTAGTAGGTTACCTCTATATTCTTGAGTCTGAATGGCATTACCCTATAACAAAATAGTTTTGAATGAAGGAGGCTTTCTCCATGTCTTCTTCTGCCATTCTGATCTCTTTGTATCCAGAGAAATCATCCATGAATGAAAGCGTTTCATGCCTTGCTATATTGTCGATCAGGATGTCGATGTGCGAGAGGGGGAAGTTATCCTTAGGGCTTGCTTTGTTTAGATTTCGGTAGTCGATGAACATCTGGATTTTAACATCCTTCTTGGGTACCGGTACAATGTTGGTCAACCACTCAGGGTGAGTTCCTATTGTCAAGAAGCCTGCTTTGATCTGCTTCTCTACCTCTTCTTTGACCTTTTGTGACCATTCGGGCCTCATTCGTCTCAGTTTTTGCTTAACTGATCTCATCTCAGGATTCAAGAGTAGTCTTTGTACCACTAAAGCTGGGTCTAGGCCAGACATTTCTACATAGGACTAGGCAAAGACGTCACTGTTGCTCTTCAGGAAGCTGATCATATCTGTTCACTGCTAAGGGCTCATGGTTGTGCTAACCTTGATGAGCTGAGGGTTATCTTTGGATCCAAGATTTACGGTCTCAGTGTCCTCGATGTTAGACTGCAGTATCCCTTCACTGTGCTCTAGGAGGTCCAGGATCTCCTGAGGCGTTCCTCTTCCTGCTCTGTATCATACTCAACTTCCAAAAGCTTGAGAAGGGTTTCGGGGGTAGCAGTATCAGAGGTAATTTCTTGGCAAATTATTAAGCTTATTTTAACATGCTTTTTTAGTTTTTGGTGGCTTCAGGACACTAGGCCTTCTAGGGGAAAGGCCCGTGTGATTTCGTCATCAGCCGATTTGAAATATTTTATGCAAAACATGATTTTGAGTCAGAACATCAGATTTTCATTTATAAAAACAGAGGGCAGTGGTCGACATTTGGATTTTCCAGTAGGAACAAAGAGAAAATAGAAGGGGAGAGGAATGGTGCTTTGGTCACTGCTTGATTAGACTAACCTGCCCTGTACTGTGCTTGCCCTGGCCCTGAATGACCTTGGTGGTGAAAGCCTCGGTCCACCAACGGATTAGTGGTTGGTGACTGGATGATGCTTCAGCACTGTTGGAGAGGGTGCAGACCTATTCTCCCACTTGATTTTTTGCTTCTGCGGCATCTTCGACAATCAGCTCGTTGAACATCTACGCCATGCTGAAAACCTCTGGATCTAGAATCACTGAAGACTCGACATTGGGCTGAGGGTTTGAGGTTTTGGAAAGTGGTGTAAGAGGGGTATCTGGGCAGGCTTTGAATGTTCCTATCGGGAAGGTTACAGAGATGTGGGGTCGAGGTTCTCGTTTCATCGACCGGCTTCTCTTCTTTGTGAACTTGGAGAGATAGTCCTCAAACTTGGGCTTGTATCCTAATCCAAATGGTGGTATGTTGCAAGGAGGTGTATATCACTTTTTCATTCCCTGGTTCTTAACTCCTAAGCCTAACCCTGGCTGGTAGTTCATCTTGGCCGTTATCTTGACAAATTACGGTACTGCTTGTTTGTTTTGCTCTTCTGTCTGAGCGATGGAAATGACCTGCTCGAATTGGTATGTCATGAGGCAGTGGCTTGGCCCAGCTCCTGGATGTCCCCGAAGGAACTTTCCATCTCCTCTGAAGGGATCACAACCAAGTGGTCATCCTTGATAAATTTGATTCTCTGGTGGAGAGAGGAGGGAATGGCTTCAGCCGTGTGGATCCATGGCCTCCCAAGGAGCAAGATGAACGAGGCTGGCACATTCACGACTTGGAAGTTGATAGTAAACTGAGCAAGTCTGACCTTGATGATCAGGTCAATATCGCCCAAATTCTGCCAGGTTGAATTGTCAAAAGCCCTGATGGTCATAGGTCTCTTCTTCACCTGATTGAGGTTCAGACCCAGGCTTTGTAGTATAGATAAAGTGCAGACATTTAGGCCGGAGGCATTGTTGATTATCACTGATGATAAGGTTCTATCCATGCACTGTATTGTAATGTAGAGAGCTCAGGTATGATCCTTATCGTTGTCCGGTGTTTCTTCTTTTGTGAAAGAGATGATTCTTGCTTTAAGTACCTACCCCACCATATGCCCTAGTTTCTCGGGCGTGATGCTTAGTGTTACATGAGCGTTGTGAAATACCTGGAGTAGCAGCTTTCAGTGATGTTCGAAAGTGCGGAAAAGACCCATGATGGAGATCTGAGCTGGAGTTTTGCTCAACTATTGTGTGATATTTAACTCTTCTGCCTTTTTCAGTATTTTCAATAGGACTGTTGAGTCTACTGCTTTTTTCTTAGGGTCTGACACCCTTGCTTTCTCTTTCTCTTTTACTGGCTTAGCCACCGGTGGTTGGTATACCCGGCCAGATTGGTTATGCTCTCACTCTCTTGGATGAGAGAGTGAGAAGTGGGTACTCGGTCGAGATTAAAAGGTGGAGAAGGGATGTAGGGGATCCTGATGGGGCCAGAAGAGGTTGAGGCTTAAGCTGGTGCTATGGGCCAATTTGTTGAGCAAAAGATGGTGTAGATGCTCTGCTCTTGTTCTGATTCACGGACGGGGATCTGTACTGGTGGTAGGATAGTCTGGATGTTTGACTGAGGAAATGAGATTATGACAGGAGGCTAGTAAGAAGGTCTGATTATATCGTTATCTACTATTGGTGCGCTGGGTCTTGGCTGCCCTGCCCCGGGCTCTTCCCAGTAAATGAAATTCACTTGGTAGTGTGTGGGAGCAGTGGTGCCTGGTTGATACTGGTATTCCCGGGGGCCAGCTCAACCTTTCCCTCATCCAAGAGATCTTGGATGACGCACTTTAGACCGATGCAATAGTCAGCAGCATGGCCTGGGCCTTGATGAAAGGTGCAGTGATGATCGGCTCTATAATTTTGTTCTGTTTGTCAGGGGCAAAAGAGAAGTAGGGCTTCTCAAGGTGAGAAGACCCCGCTTGGTAAGAAATTCCAATAACTGTCTAAGAGTGTATGGAAGAGGGGTGAAGTTTCTGGGGGATGGTTTTATCCCTGGTTTTATCTGACTGGCCGGGTGTTTTCGGGTACTGGCTGAGACTGAGCGACTGGAGCCGATAATTTGATAGGTGTTGTGGAAGCCACCATTTGTACATCTTCTATTCTTCTTTGGTCCATGGGACCACTGTTCTTGCTGACTGGAGCTGTCGTTCTAGGGGAGCAAGTCCTAAGCTTGAGTGAATAACTCCACTCTAGATGGCCGTCTCAATACGGGCACCCGTCTTTATGATGGTACAAAAGTCTATAACTGGTAGAGTTACCATCAAAGTAGAGTAGGGCTGCTTTAGGGTGCCCATAAACATGTTTGCTAACTCCTCCTTGGGTATCATAGTAGGGATCTTTGCTGTCATCTCCCTCTAACGGGTAGCATATTTTAGGAAAAACTCATTATTATGCTGGTACATCTGTTTTAATTGGCTTCTCTGAGGCCGAAGCTCTTTATTTAAAGAGTATTGCTCCACGAAGATGTCCATGACATCTTGCCAAGTCTTGACCCGCTGCTTTTTCACTGACATCCACTAAGCTAGGGCTGCTCCCTTCAGGCTCTTCTAGAAATACTAGATGAGAAGAAGTTGGTTCTTGTTATACTGGAGCATGTCCCCTAAATATAACTGCAGATGTTGCTTTGGGTAGTCTGTGCCGTTGTATTTATCAAATCGGGCACTTTGAAACCTTGGGAAACAGCGTCCCCAGGCGAGAAAGTCAGATCTTCCAATGATAGGCTAGAACTTGCAGATACCCCTTTCATGCGTCTCATCTCTTTCTTTCATCTGCTTGATCTCTTCATACTGGTCCCTAAAGGATGACATAGAGTCTGAAGATGATGGTTTGTCTTGGTTGACATGAGAAGCCTTGGGTTGCTCTGTCGCATCAAACTGTTCATATTCTATTTCACCTCCACCTGGTGCGGGCCCGGGATTAGGAATGATGATGGGGTAGGCTGTGTTTCTAGGCGTGGTTGTTTACGAGTTTCTTTGGTAGGGTTTTGAATGGAGGGTTCATCGGTTTGGACATCAATAAGAATCTTCAAGGATTCCAGAACACTGTCAAGCATAGCTTGCATGGCTATGAAGTCTCGATCATGGGACTGTAGGATCTCACTGGTTCTCTGATGCTTATCAGAAGGTTCTGCTATTGATTCTGATTGACTATCAGGAGAGGCCGTGCTAGATGCTTCTTCCGTGATAAGTACCTCAGTCAGAACTGCGTCTAGGGCTGCTGCTTCTGCGAGGATTGCAGTTATAGAGCGAGTCATGGGTCGGCTCATGCAACTGAAAGAATGTAATGGCTAAACATGAATATGCATGATGTGCCAAAAAGAAGATGGTAGAAAGGATTTTTCATTGATGCATACTAGGTAAGTACAGGACTGTGTAACTCAATAAAAGAAAAAGAGACTTGATCCTAGGTAGGTCCGTCAGGGATAGCGAAGTCAAGTGGTCGGGGCACACTGTTAAGGTCCATGATTTGTTGTTGGAGGGATGTGACCTCAATCTCAATGTTGTCAATTGCCTCAGTAGAATTGAACATTCGAGATCCGAACTATTGGATCCGGGTGGTCATCTCAACCTTTGCATGTCAAGCTGCTCTTGGTAGAAGTGTAATTGGGCCCTGATGACGGTTGTCTCTCTGGCATTGCATCTGCGATCTTCTGGAGAGATTAGACTGTTTGCTCGAGCTGCTTGATCTGTCCCTACATTGCTTGGAGTTCACGGTTCCGCTTTGCTTTCTGCTGCCAGAACGCTTGCTGGGCTTTTCATAGCCTTCCCTCCTTATCCTGAGTTAGTAACTGTCTCTCCAAGAATATGCCTCTCCAGGGAACCACCATTTCAGCTATAGGTATGGTTTCTTTTGACGGAGCTGAAACTCGTGTGGGCAGTTCCCTTGGTACTGGCATACTGGATAGAATGTCAGGATCTTCTACCTAAAGTCGGTATGTTGAATTAGTTGGTGGTCCTGTTATGACCACAATGTCTGGCCACTGTTCTCTTTGGGAGCTTTGCCAATCTGAAAAGAAGCATCGAGTGAGGCTTTCAGAGTGTATTGTGAAGTTGACATAATCATTTCCCTACCGGTTTATCATTGGGATACGCTAAGGGAGTCTAAACTGACGAAGGACTCAGAGTAGTGCGTATGCTGCAGAGCCGGTTAGACTAGCGAGGATCATGTATCGTCTTCCGGTTATAACGACGCGAGGTAGTCTTTTTAGGACTAACCACTCGTATTTCCATATGATCTCCTCCTCTGACAGGCTTTAGAGAAGCTGGTAAAGAGTTCTGACATCTATAGTCACAATCTGGCCCTGATTCTAAAAAATCTTCCTAGGTAGACTGTAAGCATCATGGAGATCGGTAGGTACCGGGATGATTTTAGGCAGGTGTCCTACCAACTATAGGTGCAACAGAGGTGCACTGGTATGGAAGATGCCCTTTCTGCGATCTACTGCTTGGTTGAGAGCCCTAAGAAGCTCTGCAAGGATGGCGGGTGCAACTGTTCCGGAGCTGCGCATGTCTTCGATAATCCCAACCAATATTGAGTTGGCGAGAGTGCGACACTTCAGGAATACCAACTGAAATATAACTATCAGTGTAAAGGCGTTGAGACCGAGATGTTCAGCTGTTATGGTGTCAGGGTTCCACTTGCGCCTGTACTGATCTTCTAGATATCTTATGGGTATCTGATCATAAGATGAAAGTATGCCTCTTTTTAATTTTAGAAAAATAGTTCTTGGGGGGCATACATCGAATCCCAAGATCTGACTAATATTCTAGTTGATTTTATTCAATGAGAGTTAAAATAAGAATACCTTTACGACTTTGAAATTGTTAAGTCAAATCCACGATAATAGCGATACTGGCAAAACTTCACAAGTGCCAAGTCTCCTTCGTAATCCAAACATACCTTCTTTTTCTTTAAAGCTTTCTCTAATGGAAGCTAATGGCCCTTCCAAAAATCCAGCTTTAAAAATCTTGAATAAGAGATCCAATCTTTATCCTTCAAGATGGGTTCTTGATCTCTTCTTGATACTTAAAGCAAGAACACAAGATAACAAGAATAAAGGGGGAAGGGGGCTGACCGTACACCCTAGAGAGAGAGGGGGTTGGGCATGAGATTGAGGGAGGAGAGTGATTGCAAAAATCTAGAAATTAATCCTTGTCCTCAAAGTGTGACCGTACACTTCTATATATAGGTTTTACTTGGGTTGCTTGCAACCCAAGTCTCCTCTTTCTAATCCAATTAGAATTCCTTCATTAGTTTCCAATTTAGTTTCTCTTTTAATTAATTAGGATTAATCAAAATAGAAACTAATATTATCCATTAGTGTCTAACTAATCCCATCATTATCCTAATCCAATTAGGATTCCTTGATTAGCAAGAAACTAATAGAATCCCTAACAAATAGGGAATCTATAATTAGTAACTAACTAACTAACTAACTAACTAACTAACTAACTAACTAACCTTATCCAATAAGTAGTTTAGTTCATTAGAAACTAATTAAATATAATAACAATTATTATATCCACCTTGAAGTGGGCATCCCACCCTAGGTGGGCCCCACTCCAACATGGCACTTTAAGGGTTGTTGACCCTTTGGTCAATTTTAATATTCTTCTAAAATATTCCCCAATGGGTCCTACCCATTTGGTTTTTTACATTTAATGTAATTCCACCTTTTAGAGCTTCACTATACCATATAGTGATTTCTTAGAGAAATAAATAAATTTAATTATTTAATTAAATTAAAGACTTTAAGAAAGTCCTTGTGTGTGGGATCTAAAGGGATCTCTTATTTCCGGTTGTGGGACCAAGTACTCAACCTTTTAGTTAAAGTATTGTTACTAGGAAACACCTTTCCTATACTCCATTAGGATTATAGAATTTTATCTATATCCCTGGACTTCCACCAATCAAAATTAATGTCCATTAACACAATGTGATTAACCTCCAGTAAATAGAGAATTACTTGCAGGTATTTCTATCTTAAGATTTGTTTACAGATCAGTCCCTCCACTTCCAATATTGTTATAAGCTTACGGGACAATATCTAATACTGTCTTTACTCCCTGGCTTTTATTGAGAACCCATTCTCTTTGATACTTTTAGTCAAACTTGGACTTGCAAAACATTTTAAAAATTCTTTAAAAGAAATAATAATTATTATTACATTTCTTTTATACAGAAAATAAATTTCTTGATAAAATCATTTCGTCGATAAATACCAGCGCTGAGTTTTTCAAGTCCGATTTTGATATAAGTATCTACTCAATATTATTTACTCTGTAAGAGTAGTGGAATCCTTGTCGAGCGTACACACACTTCTTCCAGTACAGCATACATAACCCAATGAGCCCGTATTTAGTCCGGTGTGTTGGACATTGACGATTGGCTACATCAAAGCTACATAGGTAAATACTAGAGAAGATGTTGAGCTCTCAGGTTAAGGACAATCTGTCAAATGGACTACCCTAAATATAAAGACAGTATATTTCTAAGGGTATCCACTGAGCGATCTAGTTGCAATATAAGTACTTCTTACTTATATCCACATCTTAGTCAAGAGACCCTTCTCTTAGTGCTTGAGATTCATCACTCCATCATATGGAACTAACAATGTATAAGTTATTAGGAATACATCGTCCAGATGCATCTTGATTAACTTAGAACAATTTTAGGTCTACAAGGAACCGGAAAAATCATATCTCCTTAGCAATCAGTTATCAACTAATTGGATGGTTTTCCTACAATGTTACCTAAGGGACAAAGTAGTCTCATCCAATGAGATACTTTTGATATATTACCCAATGTGGAAGACAATGTGTGAATGTAAAATAAGCACTAATTGATTTAGAAATAGATAAATACAATTCTGGAATGGCTTTGTGGGCATACATGTCTAACAATCTCCCACTTGCACTCAAAGCCAATCTCTTATGTATCTAATACCCATCGACTCTAGATGTTTCTCAAACACCTTCTGAGGTAGTGCTTTAGTAAATGGGTCTGCCATGTTGTCCGTTGACGCAATCTTGGATAACACAATGTCTCCTCTCTTGACAATGTCTTGAATCAAATGGAATCTCCTTTCAATGTGCCTTGTCTTCTGATGTGCTCTAGGCTCTATGGCTTGAGCTACAGCACCACTATAATCCCAATAAAGTGTGATAGGAGATTCAATCAAGAAGACAACACCAAGTTCATGAATGAACTTCTTTATCCACACTACTTCCTTTGCAGCATCACATGCAGCAACATATTCAGCTTCAGTTGTTGAGTCAGCAGTTGTTGATTGCTTACAACTCCTCTAACTAAATGCTCCTTTTCCAAGAGTAAAGACAAATCCTGAGGTGGACTTTCTATCATCAACATCTGCCTGAAAATCTGAATCTGTGTATCCTACAACAGTTAGATCTTCTCCACTATAAACCAAACAGTGGTGCATTGTCCTCCTCATATACTTGAAAATGTGTTTAACTACTGTCCGATGCTCAGGACCCGGATTTGATTGATATCTACTCACTATACTCACTGCGTGACAAATATCAGGTCTTGTGTACAACATAGCATACATGAGACTTCCCACTGCAGATGCACATGGGATATGACTCATCTGCTTTCTTTCATCATCAGTCTTTGGAGAGACTAATTCCATGTCTACAGGGTAAAAACCCTTTCTTGGAATTTTCCATGCTATATTTGCGCAAGATCTTGTCAATGTAATTGACTTGGGATAATCCCAGCATCCTTTTCTTTCGATCTCTAAACAATTTAAGACCAAGAATATAGGAAGCTTCACCGAGGTCTTTCATTGCAAAGTTACATGACAACCAGATTTTAACCGTTGATAACATTCCTACATCATTTCTAATGAGTAGAATATCATCTACATAAAGAACTAGGAAAGTTATTGCACTCCCACTGACCTTCTTGTACACACATGCCTCATCTATGTTTTGTTGAAAACCAAACGATTTGATTGATTCGTCAAAACGGATATTCCAACTCCGAGAAGCTTACTTAAGGCCAAAAATAGATTTTATCAATTTGCAGACTTTATTATTTTGGCCATGGAGTTCAAAACCTTCGGGCTGATCCATATAAATATCCTCTTGAAGGTTTCCATTCAAGAATGCGGTTTTGACATCCATTTGCTATATCTCATAATCATAAAAGGCTGCAATTGATAACAGAATTTTGATGGACTTTAGGATTGCTACTGGTGAAAAGGTTTCCTCATAGTAGATACCAGCTCTTTGACTATACCTTTTCGCCACAAGCCTTGCTTTAAAGGTCTCTACCTTTCCATCGGATCCACGCTTCCTCTTGTAGATGCATTTGAACTTTTCAAAAGATTCTAACTTGTGTTTCATTAGATATATGTAACCATATCTTGAAAAATCATCTGTGAATGTAATGAAGTAGACAAAGCCACCTTTAGCTGAAGGATTCATGGGTCCACATACATCAGTGTGAATTAATTCCAGTATACTTATGGCTCTCATAGGTTTGCCTATAAATGACCTTTTGGTCATTTTACCTTGCAAACAAGGTTCACAAGTTGGATAAGGTTTAACATGTAAATGGTTTAAAGGACCATCCTTTACCAATCTATTGAGCTTATCCAAATTGATATGGCCTAATCTAAGATGCCATAAGTATGTTGGATTCACAGATTCTCTACCTCTTTTCTGAGGTGTCACATTGGTGGACTCTTTATCCTCAATGTTATTTACAGAATTTATTATAGGATCAAGATAATAAAGACCATTAGATAATGTGTCAGAAACAATAAAACTATTATTGTATTTGATAACTGCATTAGTATCAAAATGCACTGAATAACCATTAACAATTAAACTAGAAACAAAAATCAAATTTCTGCGCATGTCTGGCACATATAAGCAGTCTTTTAAAATCAAAATCCTATTAATAGCAAATTCTAAAATATAAGTCCCGATGGCGATCGCAGCAACACTTGCTTTCGTTCCCATCCTTTGACTTCCCTATCACTAAGCTTTCTGCTCTCCTGAAACCCCTGTAACATATTACAAATATGTGAGGTAGATCCACTATCTACACACCAAGAGTTTGAGGAACCAATAATAAAATTGGATTCAATGATGAAAGAATCTGACATACCTTCCAAAGGCTTATCCTTGAGGGATGCTAAGTAAACTTTGCAATTCCTCTTCCAGTGACCTGGTTTCTTGCAATAGAAGCAGACATTCTGATTCTTTTCCTTGTCTTTCTTCTCAGACGCTTTCTTGTTCTTATTCTTACCCTTCTTGCCTTTGAGGAACCTGGAAAAATTGGACTTCTTCTTTTTCTGGCCTTTGCCCTTAGGCTTGGGCCTTGAAGGTCCAACTCCCTCTGCCACATTTACATAAAGCTTAGTACGCTTCATAAGGTCCTCAGCTCCTTGCAACATGTTCAGGAGCTCTGGCAGAGATGTCTCTAATTTGTTCATGCTGAAATTCAACACAAAAGCAGAAAAGAATTCCGGGAGAGAGTTCAGGATCGCATCCGTTTGACTCTGTTGATCAAGATCTGCTCCAAGGGTTAAGAGTTCATTAATGAACCCCATCATCTTGACAACATGTTCTCGAACTGGGCTACCATCAGACATCTTGGTCCCCATCAGTCCTTTCATTGCCAACTGCCTAGCAGTTCTGTTCTGTTCCCCAAACATCTCCCTGAGATTACTCAATATGTCCTTAGCTGTAGCAAAACCCTCGTGCTGTTGCTGAAGGACATTCGACATGGATGCAAGCATGTAGCATTTGGCCAAACTATTTGACTCATGCCACTTTGAGGCTTTCTCAACTGCCTCAGGTGTTTGAATTGCCTCATCAAATTCCGGATAGTCGGATGTGAGGACATAAGCTATCTTCTGAGAGATAAGCACAATATCAAGGTTTCTTTTCCAGTCCACAAAATTTGGACCAATCAATCGATTCTCTTCTAGAATCTTGGAAAGGGGATTCATGGTTTATATCTACACAATAAAATAAGCATAAATTATAACATTTATTTTCACACATATATTCATCGGATTTTTGGGATTTTAAAATCTGATGATCCTCTCATCTTTCTTCAAATTTCATCATTCCCTTCAGTATATGAAATTAGGGAATAAACCTTTTATTCCAGATGAGTATTAGGATCCTCATATTACACATGTAATCTTTCATTTTAGGATAGTACCACACATGCACTACAAGGTGGATAGTAACCATCCATCACTGAGCATCTCATGCATAACTCCTTATGTAAATCAGTGATTCCTAATTTTCTTGTGACCTCCAAGGATAACATGACTGTCACTGTTTCAGCCGCCATGTTTCCTTGTTTAAGTAAAACCCATTATTCTCGTTTGTCATATGATCAAGTAAGGCTGTGCCCCCATTTTAGTTGACACTTCTTATCAGGCCATACACAAACTTATCTACAATAGAAATAAGTCTCTAGGAATTTAATTTAGGCTGAATTATGTCAATACCTTTTGGCAAGACAAGACTCAAGCTAATCAATTCCTAGTCTTATTGATAATGGAAGGCCTTAGGATTAATAATCCCATTTATTATCACTTAATATTTTTCTTGAAGGGAATAATATTAAACAAGCATGATCATATCATTATCCAAATATTCATCATATGAATTAAAAAAATTTTCGATAGTAGGATTATCAAGGAGTGATAAACTCCCACAAGCCCTCACAGGGGGTTTTGATCATTAGGAATTTTACCTTATAATCAAAACCTACTCATCCCTATTACCTTAGGGTAATTGGATGTCAGTTTAGTGATCCATCTACGATTTTTGTCTTTTCAAACATGATTATCCAATAATAACGTATGCAAAGATTTTACGTAAAACTCTCTGCATGGGTCACAAACTCCACGTCCAAAAGAGTACTGGTAATGTATTGTGTCTAAATATAAACAATTTATAATTAAACACAATGCATTAATTAAAGTAAAATCCAATTATCATAAATTATCATAAAAGTGATAATCACAATTATCACAACCCCCGGACTAATGGAAAAAATTATTAATCATCACATAAATAATAATATAATAATTATAATCATATTATAATCACACAATGGGTTCAAAAAAATCATACGACCTTATTTAATTACAACAGGGGAATTAAATAAAGCCCTACTACAATTTGCTATCTTGCAATGGTTCTCCGGGCATCTCCTTCGGTTGATTTAGTCCACCATAAATCAGCAACCCTATTCTAAAAATAAGAAAAAGGGGAGGAGAGTGGAAAGAGAAGGAGGTATGATTTGTGGAACCCATCCAACACATAAAATAATATTTATTTATCATGATAAATATATTATATATAATTTATGCTAGCCCGGGGCTCTCAGAATAAATTAAACAATTTAATTTACTATTAAAAAAGATCTCTAAATCCTTAAGGCCTTTAACCAAATTTATTTATCTATATATACCTATCCCTAAATTAATTGAGAGATGTTTTGAAATCATCCAAAACAAAAAAATTAGTATCACACTAATTTGTAGGGCTCAATTTTTATTCTCTCAATAATAACAGGGGAATCCCTTAGCCCTACTAATGATTATCTTATAATCAAGAAGTGATCAAGAATCATAAAGATTCATCACTAGGGGTACCCGAAATCTATAGGGAGGGTAATATGATCTAATAAAAATTGGTTATGCCCTAAAATCAAAGAGAAGCATAGCCAAGGCTCTGATACCACTGAAAGTATGTCTCTTTTTAATTTTAGAAAAAAAATTCTTGGGGGGCATACATCGAATCCCAAGATCTAACTAAGATTCTAATTGATTTTATTCAAAGAGAGTTAAAATCAAAATACCTTTGCGACTTTGAAATTGTTAAGTCAAATCCACGATAATAGCGATACCGGCAAAACTTCACAAGTGCCAAGTCTCCTTCGCAATCCACACAGACCTTCTTTTTCTTTAAAGCTTTCTCTAATGGAAGCTAATGGCCCTTCCAAAAATCCAGCTCTAGAAATCATGAATAAAAGATCCAATCTTTATCCTTCAAGATGGGTTCTTGATACTCAAAGCAAGAACACAAGATAACAAGAATAAAAGGGGAAGGGGGCTGACCGTACACCCTAGAGAGAGAGGGGGTTGGGCGTGAGATTGAGGGAGGAGAGAGATTGCAAAAATCTGGAAATTAATCCTTGTCCTCAAAGTGTGACCGTACACTTCTATATATAGGTTTTACTTGGGTTGCTTGCAACCCAAGTCTCCTCTTTCTAATCCAATTAGAATTCCTCCATTAGTTTCCTATTTGGTTTCTCCTTTAATTAATTAGGATTAATCAAAATAGAAACTAATATTATCCATTAGTGTCAAACTAATCCCATTATTATCCTAATCCAATTAGGATTCCTTGATTAGCAAGAAACTAATAGAATCCCTAACAATAGGGAATCTTTAATTAGTAACTAACTAACTAACTAACTAACCTTATCCAATAAGTAGTTTAGTTAATTAGAAACTAATTAAATATAATAACAATTATTATATCCACCTTGAAGTAAGCATCCCACCCTAGGTTGGCCCCACTCCAACACGCCAGTTTAAGGGTTGTTGACCCTTCGGTCAATTTTAATATTCTTTTAAAATATTCCCCAATGGGTCCTACCCATTTGGCTTTTTACATTTAATGTAATTCCACCTTTTAGAGCTTCACTATACCATATAGTGATTTCTTAGAGAAATAAATTAATTTAATTATTTAATTAAGTTAAACACTTTAAGAAAGTCCTTGTGTGTAGGACCTAAAGGGATCTCTTATTTCCGGTTGTGGGACCAAGTACTCAACCTTTTAGTTAAAGTATTGTTACTAGGAACACCTTTCCTATACTCCATTAGGATTATAGAATTTTATCTATATCCCTGGACTTCCACTAATCACAATTAATGTCCATTAACACAATGTGATTAACCTCCAGAAAATAGAGAATTACTTGCTGGTATTTCTATCTCAAGATTTGTTTACAGATCAGTCTCTCCACTTCCAATATTGTTATAAGCTTATGGGATAATATCTATTACTGTCTTTAATCCCTGGCTTATATTGAGAACCCATTCTCTTTGATACTTTTAGTCAAACTTGGACTTGCAAAACATTTTAAAAATTCTTTAAAAGAAATAATAATTATTATTACATTTCTTTTATACAGAAAATAAATTCCTTGATAAAACCATTTCATCGATAAATACCAGCATTGGGTTTTTCAAGTCCGGTTTTGATATAAGTATCAACTCAATATTATTTACTCTGTAAGAGTAGTGGAATCTTTGTCGAGCGTACACACACTTCTTCCAGTACAGCGTACATAACCCAACGAGCCCGTATTTAGTCCGGTGTGTTGGACATTGACGATTGGCTGCATCAAAGCTACATAGGCAAATACTAGAGAAGATGTCGACCTCTCAGGTTAAGGATAATCTGTCAAATGGAGTATCCTAAATATACAGACAGTATATTTGTAAGGGTATCCACTGAGCGATCCAGTTGCAATATAAGTACGTCTTACTTATATCCACATCTTAGTCAAGAGACCCTTCTCTCAGTGATTGAGATTCATCACTCCATCATAGGGAACTAACAATGTGTAAGTTATTAGGAATACATTGTCCAGATGCATCCTAATTAACTTAGAAAAATTTTATGTCTACAAGGAACCGGAAAAACCATATCTCCTTTGCAATCAGTTATCAACTAATTGGATGGTTTTCCTATAATGTTACCTAAGGGACAAAGTAGTCTCATCCAATGAGATACTTTTGATATATTACCCAATGTTGAAGACAATGTGTGAATGTAAAATATGCACTTATTGATTTAAAAATAGATAAATACAATTCTGGAATGGCTTTGTGGGCATACATGTCTAACATAAGAGTCATTAGGACCATGCTGCAAGCAAGCACACTTGATATGCAAAAACCTTGAGAGGTCTGCTTGGTACGTTGTCTTGTAATGTGGTACTATGGCTTCGCCATCCATAATTAAGCCCATAATGCGTTGAATTTCTTCTGAAGTCGGACATAGTTCGTTCGTACCATAATGGAAAACGATGTACGATGGGTTCCAACACTGGATAGTTGCATTCATGAGGCGCGGATCTGGTTTAACCATAAATAGGTCTAAGACGGACCCCATTTTGTAGTACTGAGCCCAAGCGAGACACTGACAAGGAGTGAGGACTTCAATTGATTTTTGGAGGCTATCATCACATGCCGCCTAAGATGTCAAATGCTCGGGCCATGACGGTTGACGTATTGACTTAACGATCCCTGAAGGACCTGTCATTTACCTGGACAAAGACAGACTCTATGTGAGTGTACTGTGTATGCAGATGAAAATGCAAGGATGATGATGATTGTATTTTTTTGATTTTTGAATGGGTGTGACATGGCATATATGATCCGATAGGGCAATCGGACAGAGGTCCGGCATGCTTTACTCGGGTTGTTGGGAACCAGGGGCCTAACGGGTCAAGGCTGGAGATAGGTCTTTTGAAGACCTGTTTGTACTCTATATGTGATGTCAGGATGCAAGGTAGGATGTGTTTTATTACAAGCACAAGTATGGCTTATTACATGCCCCTGGATGGGTGCTTATCAGGGTAAGATTGCCCTGATAGTCAACCATGATTGGGAACAGGTATAGGGTGCAAGCAGGTTAGGATTTAGAGTATCCCTCCCGGGTGGGCGGCTTGTAGACTATATCATTTCCTATTCTATATGCTGAATGCTGGGGTAATGTGAGTGTTCTAAAAGGATCAACGTCACTTAACACCATATTTGCAACTCCCCGGTATAGAAAATATCTGAAAATGGACAATTAGTGTAAGCGAGAGCGTTCAGAATCCTTCCTTGAGGGTAATCACCTAGTAGATATAATTCCGCGGACATCCAAGACTAAGCTTCTGACACTGAGGATGATCATCCAACAGCTGTAAGCATAATAAGCCTGTCTACTAGGTTTCATAGGTATACTACTATGCTGTGTATGATATGCACAGTACACAACACACCCAAAGAGATAAAAATAATTAGTCTTAGGCTAATTACTTAGGCATTTGAATAATTTGATTTTAATTGGCTTAGACCTAGGTTCTGGGTTGAATCTTAAAGATATCACCATTAGAGTCACCAGAGCTGTGAGCACGGATTTTTTACTCACGGATGTGATTTGAGAGTCACCACTTATTAATTCAGAAGGGATAAGTCCACGGGTTGTGGATAAGGTCTTATAGTCTACTCGAAATTCTAGGTAAGAGGTTCAGTTAAGTCTCGGGGAAGGTGTTAGGCACCTCAGGACCCCAATTTTGCAATGGTTATCTACTTTCTAGGTACAAGCTAAATTAAAGTCAAATTATTATTCAAATGCCTAAGTGACTAGAGTATACTAACCCATGAAAGAAAAACTAACTAGGGTTGAACTTGGGTTGGATTGCTTACGTACTCACATGGAGTGAGATTAGACCGAGCGTAATTGTGGCACATGAGCCCATGCCAAGACTAAATGGAGTGTGTGTGTGCAGTGGGGTGGCTAAGGGTCTAGCCCGGAGGCTAGGGTTTTATTGATTGGGTTGGTCAAATGCATGCTTTGGGCCCGGAGGCCAAGAATTAGTCCGGTAGACTAAGATTAAGCCCGATAGGCCAAGGGTTAGTCCAGTAGACTAGGATTACTCCCGGTAGGCCAAAGGTAAGTTTGGTGGACTAAGGTTGGGCCCAGTAGGCGAAGGGTAAGCCCAGTATGCTAAGAGATTAGGCCCGATAGGCCAAAAGGGATTTAATCGGAGTTAAAGAGAGAGTTAACCCTGGTTAGGGCTGCTAACCATGGTCAAAAGAGCCAAGGTTAAGAGTTTTTGTCTTTTTACATTTTTTGAATGTTTTTGAGATTTTTTCAAGGGTTAAAATTTTTTAACCATGGTTAAAAGTTAATCGGGGTTGAGTTAACCCCAGTTAAAGGTATGGTCTGGTCAGGGTGGGCCCAGATAGCATGATAGAGAATAGAGTGGTCTCCTACCTGGTTTGGGCCCTATGTAAAGCCCAAATAATAGAATACAGGTGTAACGCCCCAAAATCCCCCTTAGGAGTTACGGGGCTTTGGCGACGTCACTTACCCTTAAAACCATCCTGCAAGGAGTATACAAGGCAATCTAAATAGTGAACTAAAATTTTTTTTAATAACTTAACTGTATTTCAAGTACAATAACTGAATATAAACTAAAACATGTACAAGAAATGCTTCACCTGAGTTACAAACTCAAGTGATATAATATCCCTAAACATAAAACCCAAAATACATGTCTCTCTCACTCAACCTCACCATAGGGCAACATCTCTAAACCCCTCATATCTGGGTGACAATCCGAGCAATCTCCTGCTCTCCATTAACAACCTCGATCCAAGGAATTGGAGTATAGATATCGTATAGTAATACCTGCCGACATAAATGTACTGCTGAGCATGGAATACTCAGCGAGTACAAGCTATTAGCTAACAATAGTAATAACATTAATATTTCATACATGATACAATTCATCAAAAGATACATAATCAGAGTGCGGAAGCTAAAGCGAAATAACAGTGTAAAGTAAATCATGAACATCATACTTTAACTCATGCGTTGTAAACTCGTATTCAAAAATCATGAATTGTTCTTGAAAATACTTTTCATGGTTTTCAAAACTTGCTTGCCATATTTAGAACTTATTCTTGTCTTATTCTTGTATCGTGGGAATCACACATGCCTTGCTTGTTGTTGTCATGTTCTTGACTTGTTCTTGCTTGTATACTTGTGAGCTAGAGGCTAGCACCCTTCAACTTGGGCTACCAACCTCCTTGATATTTCATGTACTTGTAAACCTTTACACATCTTATGAGGTTATTTTTGTCTTGTGAGAATCATGCGTGTTTGCTTGTTTACTTGCTCGCCTAGTTTAACTAGTACCTGAATTATGAAATGGACGTACTAGGTTCTTGTCTTGCTTGACTAATGCCCGGACTATAATGGAATGGAACACATTAGCCTCATGTCTTGACTTGACTAGTGCCCGGACTATGGTGGAACGGAACACACTAGTTGTTCTTGCTTGACTAATGCCCGGACTATAATGGAACGAAACACATTAGCCTCCTTGCCTTGACTTCACTAGTGCCCGGACTATGGTGGAACGGAACACACTAGTTATTCTTGCTTGACTAATGCCCGGACTATAATGGAACGAAACACATTAGCCTCCTTGTCATTCTTGCTTGTCTTGCTTGCTTGTGAGCTAGGTATGACATATCCTAGGGATATGTCCTACCCTTGACCTTCATGCTTGTTTTAGATCATTTGTTTTGTTTTTGGTTGTTCTTTTATACACTTGATCATTCGTATCGTAAATAGCAGGTCTTGTTCTAATTTATTTCTTACATGTATACTTATACTTGAAAAGTTTGGTTCATGCATGTGAGCTTGGCTTATGTGACATTCGTGACAATCATACTATCATGGATAATTCAAGGGACACATCTTGCATTTCAATTCTTTTTATAATCATGCTAGAATTTTAAACATGCATGTAGGGCAATTGATCTAAAATTACTATTTTAAAGAAAACTACATAAATCATGCTTTAATATTCTTCTTTAATTTCCTTAAATCTCATTAATGCATTTTATCAAACATATAGTGTTCACATTTTTAAAACCCTTTATTTCATAATTCTCATTCCAACATTTGATCAAACACTTGGGTGTATTCATTATGAGTACAATGCCCTTCCACCATTTTCATCACACACCTCACCACCACACGGCATCCAATCGCCTCATCTCACATCTCTTTTTTTTTTTTTAATAAATCACCCTAATTGGGCGGGGGTTTGGCAGACCCCTACCAGTTTATTAATAAGAAAAAAGAAACGGATACAAATTAGGGGGGGACAGAAAGCCTAAACCCCTACAAGACTCATGTTACAATCTGATGTTAAACAAAAAAGATCTATCTAAGCACATCATTCCTTTCATTTCTTTCGGGCAATCACTGATATTCCTGTAGATCTTACTATCCTGAATCCTGCAAGCTTCCTTGGATAGATAATCAGCTACCTGATTGTTTTCTCGGTAAGTATGTTAAAGATCAAATTACATTTAGTCTTCAAACTTATAATCTTCTTCCACCAGTACCAAACCTTCCATGGAGTATCCAAAGTCCCATTTATTGTATCTACAGTAATCTTAGAGTCACTCTCAACCACAATATTCTCCAACCCCATATTGTCACACAATGAGACTCCATCCCAGACTGCCTTAAATTCAGCAATTGTATTAGATTCAAAAATGTAAAATTCGTGATAGGCTAAAATCATCTTACCATTAGAATCACGAATGATACCTCCTCACCACTAACTCCCAATTCACTATTGGATGCACCATCAGTGTTTAATTTGAACCATCCTGGAGACGGCCTAATCCATTTGGTGATAATAGGTCTTTTAGTCTTTTAACTAGTCACACTAAAGTCAAAATAAACACATAACTCAGCCTCCCTTGCACTAACATTTCTTGAAAACTTCCAATTCTTGGCTGCTCCTTTGATCCCTTCATTAATTCTACACAAGGTATCCTTAACTTGTCTTTGAAAGTTATCATATCTAGACGCATTCCAAAAAATCCATAGCTTCCAACATATGAAAACCGGCAGCATGTTGCACAAAAACCCCATCACAGACCCCTTCTTCCTTCCTTGGAAAAATCGCATCATCCTTGTTTGAATAGTGTCCTCTTCACAAAACGGCACGTTCAAAACATTCCCCACTCTCGCCCAAATGTTTGAAGCTATCTCACCTTGGCAAAAAAGATGAGATAAGGATTCCCTGTTAGGCTTCTTGCAACATTCACATTTACTTGCCAACGAAATCCCTTTAGAGTGAACATTCAAATCAACTGGTATAGCATCATGAAATATTTTCCACATAAGGATAGACATTTTATTTGGAATGGCCTCATGCCAAATATAGTTTGCCCATCTAACTTTTGCTTTCGCTTCATGAACACATTCCCAACAGGATTTGGTAGAAAAATTCCCTGAACTTTCCTTTACCTATATGATTTTATCTTCATGATGCGATAAAGGAATATTACTTTCCTTCATGGCCTGAATCTTATCAATAGGGAGTAAGGTAATTTCTTCAGATCTCCAGTATCCACGAACCAAACTCTCTTTGATCATGGGGAACGAGGTAGGGCAGCCAGAAGCCGAGTCAATTAATGGAGAATTTTCAATCCAAATGTCAAACCAAAAATTTGTGGCTTCTCCACTACCAATCAACCATTTGCAATTTAGCAAAGTTTTTTTAAAACAACGACCAATATCCAACCATGTAGCTGAACCCTTTAGGAAAACATCAACCATCCAAGGATGATTATTTTTCAAATACTTACTTTTGAAATATTTGCTCCAAATACCTTTTTCTGAAATAATTTTCCAAGCCATCTTCATTCTGAAAGCATCAGCCACGTCTTGTAATTTCCGAATACCTAGCCCTCCTTCATCAATAGGATTAGTAATTTTATTCCAGGCGACCCAGTGAGTTCTACTATGACCCGAGCTGTCATTCCAGAAAAAGGCAGCAAAAATATTTTCAATTTTTCCAATCATGCCTTTCAGAATATTGGTACCCATCAAGGTATAAATCGGTAAGGATGTTAAAACATGCGTCATGAGAATGAGCTTTCCACCGTTCTATAACAGCTTACCTTTCCAACCTTCCACTCTCCTTCTGATTTTATCAATAATAGCATCAAAATAATTGATTTTCATTCGCCCAGTGAATATGGGAATACCCAAATACCTGAAAGGGAATTTGCCAATTTCAATTCTGAAATGTCTAACCAAACTCCCTTTTTCCTTTTCTGATTTTTTCTGAGCCACATACACTGCACTTTTCTGCTTGTTTATTTTTTGCCCAGAAGCTACTTCATAAGCCGATAAAAATTTAAAAAGTTGAGTAATAGTTCTTTTCTGCCCATTACAAAAAATAAGGGTGTCATCTACAAATAGTAAATGAGAGATAGGCATAGCACTTCTCGAAGTTCAGTAGAAACCCATTTTTCCTTCTTCAAAATTTTTTTTCAACCCTCTACTCAAAACTTCTTCAGCTAGAATAAACAAAGCCAGAGATAAAGGATCACCTTGACGTAATCCTCTCGAAGACTGAAAGAACCCATGCATTCTTCCATTAATAACTGAGAAGAAAGGTGAAGTAATGCAACCTTTTATGAGTTTCAAAAAATTATCACTGAACCTGAATCTCTTTAAAAACCAATAAGATAAAATCCCATTCCAACCTATCATATGCTTTAGCCATGTCCAGCTTGAAGATCACATTGCCCCCTCTCACTTTCCAGTTTATGTTCGAAGTCATGTCCTGTGCCATAGATATATTATCCACAATACTTCTCCCTTTCACAAAAGTGGACTGCTCCTCAGAAATAAGTTTAGGAAGAATATTACCCACTCTGGATGCAATAGTCTTTGCTATGATTTTATAGAAGACATTACACAAACTTATAGGCTGAAACTCACTGAAAGTAACCGGGTTCTATATTTTTGCTATCAACACAGCATTGTTGCATTAACTGCTCTTGTAATGAAACCATGATGAAAAGAATAAAGGATTGCAGCCTTCAAATCTTCTTTAATAATATCCCAGCAATGTTGAAAGGAATAACCCTGAAAAACCATCCAGTCCAGGAGCACCATAACCCAACATGCCAAAAACAACCTGCTTAATTTCATCCATTTCAGGAATTTTGCAAAGCTCAAAATTATCCTCCTCCGATACTAAGCAAGGAATGTTCTCCGCTATAGAATCCTCCCCTGATATCCCCTCAGAAAGTAACATTTTCTGAAAAAATTCAATAGCCTCACGCCCCTTTTCTTCCTCTTCCATGAACATGTCTCCACTGCTTCCCTGAATCGTATGCACCATATTTCTTTTACGATTGTTCTAGAAAACTGCATGAAAGAACTTTGTGTTTTTATCTCCTTTAAACCAATGCTCTCTGGATTTTTGCTTCCAAAAAATCTCTTCAAGATCTAAAAACTTTTTTAGCTCATCTTTTGCTCCATGTAAATTTATATTTCCCTCTTCAGTCCAATTTTGCTGCATTTGAATCTCCAGTTCTTCGACTTTACTTTCACAAGCTCTTATATTAGTGAAAATATTGCCAAAAATTTTCTTGTTCCAAGAAGTTAGTGCAACTTTAAGCGATTAAGCTTTAAGAAAAAGGAAGTTATAGGGTTACCTGGTGTCTTTGATATCCAATTCGCCTTCACCAATGCTAGGAATCCATCATTTTTTATCCACATATTTTGGAATTTGAACGAAGAAGGAGCACCCCTTACTTTAACAGACACCTCAATAGGGAGAGGAGTGTGATCCGAGGGACTTCTAGGAAGATGAGTGATAGTAGTCTGAGAATAGAAATCTTGCCAACTTGAGTTGAAAAGCGCTCTATCCAGCCTTGCCCATATACAATGAGCTTTAATATGATCATTACACCACGTAAAGCGATTCCCTAAGAAACCCCCATCAATCAGCCCACACTGGTTAATCATGTTATTGAATTCGTCTAAGCATTTAACGTTGGACTTTTACCCCCTTTCTTTTCCTCAATATTACGAATAACATTGAAATCTCCTCCTAAAATCCAAGGCATCGATATATCTGAGCTTGTTAGCTCATCCCAAAGGTCTCTCCTCTCCCATCTGTCACAAGAGGCATAGATGAAAGAGAACCTAACCGGTTTCGACCCCCTCTCTGATAGAATAAGCGAAATACACTGGGAAGAACTCTGAATTGATAGCACTGAGATCTCATCCCTCCAGAACACCCAAATTTTGCTAGCATCACCATTATTTTCAGTATGGTTTTTTAAGCCCAGTTCTTCTCCACATTTATCTCGAAACTTTAAATCTTTCTTTGGATCAAGAATAGCAACTAAAGCAACTTTTTTTTCTAAAATAACTGACTTCAATCTCCTACGGGAATTTGGGTTGCCCGCACCATGAATATTCCAAATGATTGTGCTAAACATGAAGAGATTGTTGAGAAGTAGTAGCTTGAGTTCCCACCCTCGATTTCGATCTTGTAACTCAACCTTTGGATTGAAAATTATTTTCTGCTGCTTCTTGGATCTTATTCTTTCCCGGATGTGTTTTTAGCCAAACTGATCCCTCAATTTTTTGGGAAAAAAATCTTACGGCTTTGAATGAATTCGTCCATATTCGAAACCACCTTTTTGAAGCCTACCTTTTTTTTTGATCTGCTTCCCTCATCCCTAATGTCTTTCTTTAAGGATATCTCTTCTTCCTTTGAACAGCATTTGATTCTTGGTTTAGCAAACCTTAGAGCTTCCATCAATTCGCTAATATCTTCATTTTCTGCGCTTCTCTCCTCTTGCTCAGTTTCTGTCATCAATTCCTTCATCCTCTTTTCATTCGGATCAGCATTCAGAATATGGCATTTCTTCTGTGTAGAATCAATACCATCTTCAACTGTAAAAACCGTAACCTCTCCCTTATCATTACCAATCAGAACAGCATTCAGGGTATTACCTTCCTTCTGTGTAACAGCAACATCAAACTCTTCTACTGAACCAGTCGTAATCTCTATCTTATCACTTGAATTTTCGGAATCAATAGCAACATCTTCTACTGTAGTAGCCATAAGATCAGTATTTGTAGCATTCCCATCCAGAGTCAGTTTATCATATGTTTGATCCTTCATTAAAATTGAAAAACCGTTTTGGTTGGATAATACGAAGCCTCCATCAAAATCAGTATTTGGTTTTTCACCTTCCTTGCCGATCTTAGAGTTATCCTTCACTACTCTTTTATAGGATCTAGTTCCTCGACTATTGCAAACTTCACTATTATGCCCAATTTTGTTGCATTTAGCATAAAAAATTGGTTCTTTTTCATACAAAATTGGTTGCCATCTTCCCAAGGTATGTAAACCTAACCAGAAATGATCAATTTTAGGTTTGGTAACATCTAACTCCACACATATCCGAGTCATACTTGGTCTTGATAGAGTTTTCGTAGGGCCATCTACCTTCAAGACCTTCCCCACAATACTACCAATAGCCTTTAAATCCTTGGGGTTGAAGAAGTTGATTGGTAACCCTGGCAATGTAATCCAAATGGGAACGACTGTAGGATCTAATCCAGCTTGAAAAAATGGGGTCCACTTTATAAATCTAACCAGTTGACCATCCAAGTACCCAAATTCTTTGATCCATACTGCCAAAAAATCTGCTTCTGATTCGAATCAAGTTAGCATATGTTTCTCATCCAATATCCCCATCGAAATTGCTAACTTTGTATGACAATCTCCCTTTATGAAATCTGCCAGCCCTTCAATGGATGATTGGCCGTATGAAAACTTTGCAATCAAGACATATTGGAATATTGCAGCAGATGCTTGAAGTTCTTCATTGTTATAGAAGAGGGCTGGTTCTCCTTGAAACAAAGATGGTTTCTTTACTTCCAAAGTTGAATCAAAACTAAAATCTCTTTGAGGAATGACTCCCTGTCCCAAGTTTGATTGAGCCCCTACCGCAGATGCATAAGAAATTTTCTGGTTTTCCGGTGGCCTAGGAGGAGACCTCCCTTCCAAGGATGCGGTAGCCATGAAAGCCTAGAATGTTTCACGCTGAAAGTTGCTAAAATGCACCTAAAAGAGAAAACCTACTAAAATGCACCTCCAGACCTCCTTAAGTGAGTGTATGAATCCATTGTCCTACTTCAACTGGAGCTCAAGGTTATCCAGATTATCATCCTTCGTTTGAAGACATAATCACCCCTCATCCCACATCTCACACAACATTCACCACTTAGTTATCTTGTATAATTTAGGCATCATTGATCTTAGGTAGAAGTTGGGGATGCAATTGCTCAATCCTACTTATTTTCATGAAAAACTAGGTTAATACTAAGTGAGCTAGTACGGGTGTACTAACCTTTGAGGATTAACTCCTATTTTTGAGGAAAAACCTTGAATAGAAACCCCAAAGTTGGATGGAGGATCCAACTTGAGGAGGAAGATCCTAGTTTGAAGATCCAAGCTTGCAGAAGTATGAGAAGTGGGGATTTGAGCTCCTCTTGATCTTCTCACGAAATCCCATTTGTGATAATTTCCTCATGGCTTAGTTCGTGAGAAAAGCCTTGGCTTGCACGATCTTTGCTCCCCCATTTGGTCTTGAGAAGCTTGAAGATTGAGTTTGGGGGTTTCCTTGATCTTGAGAGAAACCCCCTTTTGGAAACCTAAGTTTCCTCCTTTTTCTCTCCAAAAGTCATTCTCTAAGTGTTAGAAACTTTGGTCCCCCGAAAATGGGGTATTTATAGGTGTTTGGGTTGAGAAAAACCCTAAAAAAAACATTTCGGGGAAATCTCGCTCGAGTGGGCTTCCATCTCGCTCGAGCGGGTTGCACTCGGGACTCAAAAATTGCATTTTGGTCAATCTCGCTCGAGTAGGTTTATATCTCGCTCGAGCGAGTTTGTCTACAAAAATGCGCTTTTGTATTTTGGCCATAACTTTTGACTCCCTTATCATATTTTCACAATTCAACTTGCATTGGATTCTTCTGTCAAAGAGGAACAACTTTCATGTTTCATAAAACTCAAAAATTTGAGTTTTACTTTACCAAAAATGGCTCGAAAGCCGACTGGTCTGTAAATGGGTTTCGACAGCCCAGATTTTCAACAGTCCCAACTTTGGAAATCGGACTTTTGACTTAACCCCAACTCAAAATCAGGGAAAGAGATCAAGATGAACCTTGAAGAGGGTTTAAATACCTTTCGAAAAATTCAAGAATCACTCAATTCCGATCATCGGTGATCAAACTAGAGCTTCTTGAAGTTGAGGGTGATGTTAAGACCTACCCTTTATAACACTTAGAACATCTCGAGTGTTTCACACTCTTTTTCCTCGGGTCCAAAACCCTACTCACACCTCATGTACCATTACCCCATAGTTTTTTAAGTCACCTAGGTGATCATTGAGTTCACGCCAATATGCTTGAGAGGCCACGGCCTCTTTGTGCCTCGCGTACTAGAACTATTCACCGCACTTTTCAATTTCAACCCACTAAACACTTAGAGTATCTTATACCCTTGTTTTTAGACACTTAGAGTATCTTTATACTCTATTTTGAGATTCAAAACACACACCTAAACCCTCACTTGATTCACCATTGAAATTACCCTGATCCATGATCTCTATGACCTAGAGGGGGGGTGAATAGGTCTATGTAAGAATTTCTAACCAATTTTAATTTTTTAAATAATTATTTTAGAAATCAATAAACAATTCACACCAATAATCCACACAAATCAAACACAGAAGATTTTTACGTGGAAAACCCTTATGGGAAAAAACCATGGGACCACGTCCAGCAACAAACTTCACTACGAGAAGAATTCAAGTACAAGACAAGACCTTAACCAATCCGGACACGATGTTCCTAGGTACAGAATCTTACTCTTGATTTCCACGAACCAGCAAGTTCGATCTCCGCCGTAGTAGCTTCGGTTCCAGACCGACCAAATCTTCTCAAGCTACTTCAATACCACGATCACACACGATCGATCTCCTTCCACAAAGGCTCTGGATCATACACCGGACACACACACAAGGTGTAGGGTTGTGAATCAATTTAGAAAGCTTCAAATCCTAGAGGGATCTCATACAGATCTGAGATCACACAATGCAAGATCAAAAGTATAGATCTATACTTGCATTCTTTAGTATGATTGAAAGAGGAGGGATCAATAAAGATCTATGAAGAAGAAAGGAAAAAGCCCTAGAAGGGTTTCTCAGACCTCTACTCTTTCTAAAATAAACAAAGATACGAATTAGGTCTCCAAAAATTTGTTTATATAGGGTTTAGAAAAGAGTCCAGAAAAATAAAAATTCTATTTACGAGGACCGATCGATCGGTGCTTATAACCGATCGCTCAGTCCAAAACCGCTCGATCGGTATTCACACCGAGAGATCGGTTAAAAATTACCTCTCTGGAAAAATACCCCATACAAATTTTCTGACCAGTCGATAGCCACCGATCGCTCGGTTGGCCACCGATCGATCGGTCTCAACACCGAGTGATCGGTCTCAACACCGAGCGATCGGTTGAGACAAAATTTCAGCCAAAACATTTTTCTTTTGTTTTTGTTTGATTCAAATAAGATCAAAACTCTTTGGTAGGCTTAACTTTTCTCGAAGGTATGTTTAGAGTTATCTAAGTCAAATCCAACCTAGGTAGGGGTCTCTAAGTGTAACGCCCCAAAATACCCCCTAGGAGTTTAGGGATATTTTAGGTGTCACACTGCGAACCTATCAAGCCATCCTGTAATGCACAAGATAAAATACAGTACTCATAACGATAATCAGAGCGCGGAAGCTATCATATATGCGGAAGCGTAAACAAATTTTCATTTCTTCTGATGATCCAAAATAGTATTCCAAGTTAACATAAATACAAGACATGTCTAAGCCTAAGGTGGACAGGCCCACCTATCAAAATATCAAAATACACCAAACCCTCTCATACTCTCCCCTCAACAGTAGTCGAGGTATGGCCACGCATCGAGGTCTCGGTCCGCCTGAGACTGTAATGGGATAGCCGACTCTCTCTCCTCTGTATACTCTTCCTCGACCCAAGGCTCCGGGTCGAGGGCTCCCTCAGTACCTGCCGACATGAAAGTACGGCTGAGCATGGAATACTCAGCGAGTACAAGCTACTAGCAGACCATAACAATAATAAAACACACAATAGTAATATCATACAAGCAGTAATAGAACATCACAAAGAAACAGTATAGGGCATGACACAATACAAGCATCCTGACGTGCGTACATGAATGCGAAAACGCCGATAAAACTCATGCTTGAAAACCCCTGTCATGTCCCGGTATGCCTCGTAGAAGTCATGTATGCGTGCATGCATGAATGCATGATCATCATCTTGTAAACCTCCATCTTGTAAACTTGTGAGCCAGAGGCTAGCACCCGAATCTCCCTGGGCTGCCAACCTCCTTGATATGCAATGCACTTGTGAGCCAGAGGCTAGCACCCGAATGTCCCTGGGCTACCAACCTCCTTGTTATGCAATGCACTTGTGAGCCAGAGGCTAGCACCCGAATGTCCCTGGGCTACCAACCTCCTTGTTATGCAATGCACTTGTGAGCCAGAGGCTAGCATCCGAATGTCCCTGGGCTACCAACCTCCTTGACATGCAATATTTCTTGTTGTTTATTATATGCACATGCTCTTGAAATCACGGTTCATGCTATCATGCGTGCTCGTGTACGTGTCCATAGTGACAATCATGATAATGGAAATAACCAAATATGACATTATAATTCAATTCATGATATGAACATAAGTAGTTTGCATAACATTTGATCAATTTATCATTTATAAGAACGCATGCATAAAACCTATTTCTATATTCTTCATTGAGATCATTTATTCATAGTTTAGGTATTTTGTCAAACACTTTCATACATTATTCCTTAGTAGTTTATCTTCTTCTTTTTAAATGCATGTTTTCCATTCAATCACACAATGGTAAGTTTGTTATTTGTACAATGCCCATCCTCCATTTTCCAATCCACATCCCACACATCATATATCACACATTCGGCATCCAATCGCCGTATCCAACCTCCATCCAAGCATCCCTACTCTTTCTTTATCTTGTTTATATTTGTTATAGATGACACATTTTGCAAGGAATAAAACACACTAACAAGAATCATATTTCATAAGGAAAAAAACCTAGATTTATTGATAGGGTAAGTTAGTAGGGTGTACTAACCTTAGATCAAGGCTTGATCTTGAAGAAACCTTGAAATAAAAGCTCTATTTAGAAGGAGGAAGCCTTTGCTTGAAGGGGACTTGAGTTGGGGAAGAAACTCCTTTCAAAAACGTGAGTGAGTGCTGCCCTAGCTTGGAGAGTGGCTCCCACACGAGCTTGAACCTTGAACTTGAAGCAATCCAAGCTTGAGGATGACCTAGGATGGTCCACCCCTTTGATTCCTTCCTCAATGGAAATCCTAGGTTAGAAACCCCCTTCTTCTCACTCTCTATCTCTCAATTTCACTTAAGTGATGAGAATGAGGCCCTAAGGCTCGGGCAAAGCCTTATAGGAAAGGGTTTAACCCCCAAAAGATGAAAACGCCCTTAATGAAATTTTTGCTAAAACGCGAAGACCGAGCGATCGGTGGTTATGACCGATCGATCGGTTGCCTACCGAGCGATCGGTGTTTATGACCGATCGACCGGTCAAAAACTCACTCTCTGGAAAATTTCCCCATACAAAATTTCTGACCGCGCGATAGCTACCGATCGATCGGTTATGGACCGATCGATCGCTGACTGGACCGAGCGATCGGTTCTCTGTATGTCTGGACTGTTTTGACCATATCTTTTGACTCGCTCGTCGGATTTAGACGATTCAACTTGCGTTGGGTTCGTCTTTCGAAAACGCACATTTCTGACGTTTCGGAATTTCCGATTTCTCCCTTATTTATTAATTAGACTACAAAAACGGCCAATTAGCTACGAAGGTGCTATTCATTAAGGATGAAAAAGTCCGGGGTGCTACACTAAGTCCATTACTTGTCTAGATCCGGAGTAGAAGCTTTTTCTTCTATTTCTTCACTCTTCTCGAAGCTTTAACTCTTCTGACAAGTTGAACAAGACACAACACACATGACCTATCTAATAATCATGGAATTTGCCAACACCTACTTAGGGATTTACAATCCCCCCCTTTACATGACTCAATACCAAAAAAAATTTCATGACACTTCAACTTGTCATGTTGCACCAAACTTAGAACCTGTTTGCTTGCACAAGCTCAACCAAAAACCTGTGAAGCATGGGAAATAAAAGATTTCATAATAGGTTCATCCATAACAAGTTCATCAGGTTCAACCATATATCATCCAAACTCATCCTTATATCATATCATATACCATTTCCACTAAAAAAATTTCCATCCACACACTCTCCCCCTTTTTGGCTCGAAATGCCAAAGGTGGAATAGGAATAAAAGAATTAAGGCATAAACATCATATGAGATGAGATAACTAAAAATCAGAGGAAAATATCAAACAGCATCTCATATAGAAATATAAATGCGTCCAAGTCAGTAACATCCAGAAGTTGTTTGTACTGAGTACAACCAATACAAAACACATCCAATGTCTCAAAATAAACTAGGACTACAGTAAACTCCTAAATATAAAAACATGAAACCTAAGGAGTAGCCTAGCACATCAAACTAACTATCACTCCTCATCATCAGAAGTGAGTTGGGACTCATAATATGCTCTAAAATCACAAACATCCCGTTGTACTCCCAGCACTGCTGCATCGAGTGATCCAAGTCGACCACAGATCTCTATAGTGAACTCCTGGTAAGATGAAACATGAGTCTGGAGATCCATCTGCATCTCTCTCATCATTCTGGCAAGATCATCAATCGAGGCTGGAGGTGGATGAGAGGACCCGGTACCAACTTCTGCTTCTTCCTCAGTATCTCGAACTGAAGCATGTGAGAAACTCTGAGCTATGGTTTTTTTGTTGATTGGACCCTTCGGAATACGAGTAGGAACACCAGAGGAGCAATGACCCCTTGAGAACCAAGGAGTTTAGTGATCAGGGAACCAAATGGAAGGGCTCCAACTACAGTTTGAGTTTGATGGGCTTGAATCATCAAATCAATAATGTGTGCTACAAGAACAATATCATGTCCACGAAGAAGATTGAACAAAAATCGTGCTCTATCTTCCCTAAGGTCCGCAGTATGAACCTTTGGGTGGATATTAGCATTGATTACTAGGTTTACAAGTCTTGCATTCCTAGTGAGTTTAGATACTTCAATGAAGGAGCCAACCCAAAGTGTAGTAGAACCATAAAGAAAGGTGACTACATTGTTCATAGATTCTTTATCCTCATCATTCTTATATTTATAAGGATAATAAGCATCTGGAACTCGAGGACAACCAAGAAATTTAGCAATCACATTAGGATTTATCAAAACAGATTTTTCTAAAGCTCGAGATTTGAAAGACCGGGTTTTAGAGTTGATTTCAGAAAAATTTGAGTAAAATTCCTGGACCAATTGAATAGGAGCAGGACCGGATAAAGTGAGAATACCTTCCCATTGACGATCGGCAATGAGCTTAGGAAGGTGATAATCACCAAAATCAGAAATTTGAATACCCCTTTCAACTATAACAGCCTTCTTGCTAAAATACTCACTATGAAGTCGAGCAGCAGTAGGGCTAATGAAGGGACCCAAAAGAACATTCGAAGACGAACAAGCTTTGCCTTTTAGTTTCCGGGTTTTATCTGCCAAAGACTTTTGGCGATTTTCAGAAGTAGAATCAACCATTCTACGGATTGGTCTATCCCTTATTGAAATCCCATGACCTATTGGAGTGAAAGAGTAGGGCTCAATGAGATCCTCTTCCTCGAGAGGGTCCTCTTGGTTGTTGAGGACCAATCTCCGGCATTTAAAGACACCGGACATGAGGAATGCAAGAATAACTAAGGAGAATGAAAAAACATTACGGATTTTTGATGCCCTAGATGTGAAAATTAATCCAAAATCAAGAAAAGGTACAAAGTTTACCTTTTTAGATGCTTGGAAACCCTTGGAGTAGAAAGAAATGACCGTATGAGGGATTTGGAGGAGAAGAAATCGAGAGATCGCTCTGGAGTTCGGAGAACAAGTGAATAGAAAAATGAGAAATGAGGGTTTTATAACCCTATTCATGAAAGACCGATCGATCGGTCAATAACACCGAGCGATTGGTGGTCTGGAAAAGTTTTTGAAAATTTTGACTTAAAGCCATTTTTCTCCCCCTCAACCAAAGTAAGCTTTAAATCACCTCAAAATTACCTAATGACCATGCACTTATGCAAACATTTATTTCATCAAATTCATAAAGAATATTCACCCAAGAATTTATATTGCAGAATAGTTATGAACAAGGATTATGTAAACAACTATTAGTTTCCATAAGTGATCAATTATAAATTTTTCATCAAATTCACAATTAGAGTCAAGAAACACTTAGAAGTAATGTGTGTGTAATATTAAAAATTCATAACATGACTCTGAGGATTAGTTTCATCCACAACACAAGATTTTGACATTATAGCATAAAAGGTACTCTAGAATGTTCAAAAACTAGAATTAAAACCAAGAGACATCTATATAATTATGATGAGCAATGTTTACCCCAAATTTGACTAATAAAGTCACTTCATTTTACAGTCAAATTTTACTCATAATGAAAATTCTTTCTGAGTACACATTATCAGTTCTTTGGACACTGGTGACTTTCACACAAGTGAGAAGGTAGCCCTCTCTAATGACAGTGGGGGCTTTCACACTAGCAACCCATATAGATACCTACTGTTTGTCTAGGTAGCCATTACTCACTATTTGCATTCACTAGAAGCTATTACACAAACTCACAGGTAGTAGCTTCTAGTGAACCATATGGTATAATAGATTTGATTAATATTATACCATATTAATCACAGGTAGTGATTCAAATCTACTACCTGTGAGTTTGTGTAATACCATATTAATCACAGCCATTACTCACTATTTGCATTCACTAGAAGCTATTCACTAGAAGCTATTACACAAACTCACAGGTAGTAGCCCATATGGTTTAATCACTTGGTTATACTAGATTTGATTAATCTAGGGAACCATATGGTATAATATTAGAATAGATAAATAGGAACTAATATCATCTCAAGAATCAGTTAGAGTGCAAGTGCAACACATAACATCTTTGTTTACTCATCTATAACTGAGATTGGTGATCATGACCATTTTAAATCACAAGATAGAACTAATAGTTGAACTATCCTTATTTACTCAATCCTATGAAAAATTTAACCTTGGAATTAATATTCAATTATGATTTCAACGAAATAAATTTATGCATAAAGATAGGAGAGAAGGTCATACAAACACACTATTTTTTGCAACATTTTTCAAATTTTTTGAATGTTTTTAGATTTTTATGAATTAAAGAAAACAAAAATAAAAAATTAGCTCTATGACATAAATGAAACAAGAAGAACACATAGGCTATAAAGAAAGCACACCATCACTCAACTCCACACAAACCAATGGATTTCCTAAGGAACTCAAACCTAAGGGAATCTAAGGGTTTTGTGAGAATGTCTGTAAATTGTTTCTCTGTTTGGACATACTCAATACACACAACATTTTGCTCAACTAGATCACGAATGAAGTGATGCCTAATGTCAATGTGTTTTGTGCGAGAATGTTGAACGAGATTTTTGGAAATATTGATAGCACTTGAATTATCACAATACACAGTCATAGTGCCCTGTTCAATCCCATAATCATGCAACATCTGCTTCATCCACAGAAGTTGAGTGCAACAACTGCCAGCTGTTATGTACTCAGCTTCAGCAGTGGACAATGAAATTGAATTCTGCTTTTTGCTTAGCCAAGCAACTAAGCAGTTTCCAATATAGAAACACCCTCTGGAGGTGCTCTTCCTATCATCAGCATTTCTGGCCCAGTCAGCATCAGAATATCCAACTATTGTGGCATTGGTATCAAAAAAATACCACAGGCCAAATGATAGAGTTTCACTCACATAATGAATGATACGCTTGACTGCAAGCAAGTGAGACTCTTTTGGGCTCACTTGATAGCGGGCACATGCTCCAACACTAAAGGCAATGTCTGGTCTAGTGACAGTTAGATAGAGCAAACTACCAATCATGCTCCTATAAGAAGTTTGATCAACATCCTTGCCTGAAGCATCTTTACTAAGTTTTGTAGTAGAACTCATAGGAGTTCTTGCATACTTAGCAGAGCTCATACCAAATTTCTTCACCAGATTTTTAGCATATTTGATTTGAGATACTGAGATCCCAGAATCCAATTGCTTGATCTGAAGACCAAGGAAGAAACTCAGCTCACCTACCATGCTCATTTCAAATTCATTTTTCATTTGTTCAGCAAATGAAAGAGCATGTAAGTCTAATGTGGAACCAAACACAATGTCATCAACATATATCTGGGCGATGACAATATCACCTTTCACATTCTTTATGAAAAGGGTTCTATCTACTCCCCCTCTCGAAAATCCCTTTTCCAAGAGATAAGTAGTCAACCTCTCATGCCAAGCTCTTGGAGCTTGCTTTAAACCATAGAGGGCCCTTTTTAACCGATAAAATTGATCAAGGTGATGTGGATCTTCAAACCCTTTTGGTTATTCCACAGACTTCCTCCTGTAGAATGCCATTCAGAAAAGCACTCTTAACATCCATTTGAAAAAACTTGAATTTCATATGGCAAGCCACAGCTAGAAGAATTCTGATTGATTCTAGCCTGGCAACAGGAGCAAACGTCTCATCGAAGTCAATGCCTTCAATTTGTGTGTATCCTTGTGCAACTAGCCTAGCCTTATTTCTTATGATAGTACCTTTTTCATCAGATTTGTTCTTGAAAATCCATTTGGTACCTATGACATTTGTATTATTAGGTCTAGGTACTAAATACCAAACATCATTCCTAGTAAACTGAAGTAACTCTTCTTGCATTGCATTTATCCAATTATCATCTGCAAGAGCTTCAGTTACATTCTTGGGTTCAAAAGATGAAGTATAGCAAATGTAGCTAACTTCTTTTTCAATTTGTTTCCTCGTTCTCACTCCACTTTTAAGATCACCAATGATATCAGTGGAGGTGTGAGGACTCAAGACCCTAGGATGTGTAGGTTTTAATGGAGATGATTGCTTAGTAATAAGTGGAGTTGAAGTAGTTTCAACATTTTCATTTTCAACACTTTCATCATCCTCAAGTTGCACATTTTCAACATTGGAGTCATCCACAACTACATTGATGGACTCCATAATTGTAGAGGTTCTCAAGTTATACACTCGATAAGCTCTACTGTTGGTGGAATACCCAAGAAAGATTCAAATTTGCCCAGTTGCTCTCTATCCTTAAGGATATAGCATTTACTTCCGAATTCTTGAAAGTACTTGACACTGGGTTTTTTGTTATTCCACAATTCATATGGGGTTTTCCTTGTTCTAGGCCTTAGAAAAACTAGATTAACAATATAGCAAACAATATTAACTGCCTCAGCCCAGAAATGAGAAGCTAAATTGTTGCCATGAAGCATAACTCTAGCCATCTCTTGGAGAACCCTGTTCTTCCTCTCCACAACACCATTCTGCTGAGGTGTAATGGGTGCAGAAAATTCATGTTTGATACCCGACTCATCACAAAAGTTGTTGTACTTAGAGTTTTCAAACTCCTTTCCATGATCACTTCGAATTCAAGTGATTGGATATCTTTTCTCATTTTGAATTTTCAAGCAAATACTTTTAAAATTTTCAAAAGCATCGGATTTCTCTCTTATAAATGCCACCCATGACATTCTGGAGAAATCATCAACCATGACTAGGATGTATCGCTTTCCACCTAGGCTTTCAGTTCTTGTAGGACCCATAAGGTCCTTATAAATTAATTCCAGTGGATGTGAAGTAGCAATACTAGAAGTCTTCTTATGTGGGATTCTAATTTGTTTACCAATCTGGCATAGCCCACACAAAGCAGTAGAAGGCTTTCCTAGTTCGGGCACTCCTCTCACAAGCTCTTGCTTTGAGATTTTGCATAGGTCTTTGAAGTTCATGTGACCTAGTCTTCGGTGCCACAGATCAACCTCCTCAATTTTAGCCCTATTACAGACATGTGAGGAATTAGAACGAGGGATTAAGCCGTAGCAATTGTCAGTGGTTCTCAACCCTTCTAGAACACACTTACCTTTACCATTAATGACTAAGCATTTATTTTGGGTAAAGTGCACAGCATGGTTATCATCACATAGTTGACTTATGCTAATCAAATTAGCTTTTAGTCCTTCAACAAACAAGGCATTTTTCAATTTTGGTATGCCTGGTGAATCGATGATACCCTTCCGTTTAACTAAAGACTTGCTTCCATCACCAAAAGTAACAGTCCCATCTGGACAGTCCTCAAATTGAATAAATAGGGACTTGCTACCTGTCATATGCCGAGAACACCCACTGTCGAAGTACCACATTTCTGCGTTTTGGGCTTTAAAGGTAGTATGAATGACAAAGCACTTAAGGTCATCCTTTCTCACATACACAGTTTTTAAACTTTGTTTAGACATTGGAATATTGTCCTGTGTAGTAGAGACCTTTTTCTTTTTCGACCTTCTAGACCTCTTTTTGCTTGTTCAATTCTAGTATTTTGAATTGTCACATTCTTTCCTCTTGAGTAATCATAAGGAGTGAATGGACCATTTTCAGTTCTAGACATTTGAGCAATCCTATTGACATCTTCGCTCAAAATTCTAGATTTTTCAGCCAGAACTTGAATCTGCATTTGAAGATTCCTTTGACTTTGATTTTGGTACAATTAACCATTTCGGGGAACTCTCCTAAATGCATTACAGTTGGGTCGAATATGACCTTTCACACCACAAAAGTGACATGTGGGTATGAATCTAGGAAGAGGAGGAGGATTTCTTCTAAAAGGAATTTGATTCCTCAAAGCATTCACTGTAGAGCCCCGGACCTTTTCACATTTAATGCATGACACTTTCGTTGCCATTTTGCCTTTAAAGAGGTATAATTAATAAATAAAGAAGAAATTGGAAATTCCAAAATGTCAGAAATGTTCCTTTTCGAAGTACGAGCCCAACGCAAGTTGAATCGTCAAAATCGGACGAACGAGTCAAAAGATATGGCCAAAACAGTCTGGACCTGCAGGCAATCGATCGCTCGGTTATGCACTTGAGGACGAGCTCTGGAGAGGCACTAAGGACGTAGCTCGGAAGGCACTAAGGACGTAGCTCGGAAGGCACTAAGGACGTAGCTCTGATAATGTGCTCTGACAACGAGCTCTGATAAGGCACAGACAACGCATAGACAACGTACTCTGATAACGTAGCTCTAGCTCTGATAATGTATACGTTGTGCATCCGTTGTGCAAATGACAACGGGTACGTCGTGCAGCAGACAACGTGTACGTTGTACAGCTCACGACGGGCACGTTGTACAAAAGACAACGGGTTCGGCACCCTTCACAGCACAACGTGTTTGGCACTATTCACAGCACAACGTGTTCAACACTATTCACAGCACAACGTGTTCAACACTATTCACAGCACAACGTGTTCGGCACTATTCACAGCACAACGTGTTCCACACTATTCACAGCACAACGGGTTCGACACCCTTCACAACACAACGTGTTTGGCACTATTCATAGCACAACGTGTTCGGCACTATTCATAGCACAACATGTTTGGCACTATTCACAGCTCAATGTGTTCGGCACTCGTGTTTTTGCAGAAATTTCAGTAAGGGTATTATGGTCTTTTGGTCGGTTCACTCTTACCTTAAGATTTTAACCCGAGCCTTTAGGGCTCATTCTCAACACTTAGAGGATTTGGGGGATTAGAAGAGAGGAGAAAGGGTTTCCTAAGCTAGGGTTTTGCTTTGGAGAAGAATCAAAGGGGTTTTGAGACCCTAGATCACTTCAAGTCCGGTTTTTCTCCAAGATCACGGCTCAAGCACTCGTGGAGAGCGTCCCCCAAGCTAGGGCAGCACCTCACGGTCGTTTTTGGAATGGGTTTATTCCTCATTTCTTCAAGGTCGGTACTTCTTACTACCCTCCTAGTTATAGTTCCTCTTTTCCCTTTATTTCTTTTGATCTTCTTTCATTTACACATGTGCTATGAGATGGATGGTTGTGAATGGTGAATGGAGATGGAATGGGCGATTGGATGCCAAGGGTTGTGTTGTGATGATTAAAATGGGGAGGGTATTGTATCCCTAAGAAACACACCTTTATGATGTGAGTAAACTCACCTAGAAAAGCATGATTTAGGTTTAAATGAATAATGAATAATTAACACGCCATGTTTGATGAAATGTCAAGGTGAATAAAATGAGTTGTAAATTAGGAAATGCATGCCTAATAAATTATGAATATTGCTAGGGCCTATGATAGTGTGTTTCTTGCTTTCCCTAAATGATATGAATATTACATTGCTCAATCATTGATGTTATATGTGTTATGAAATTACCCAAATGTCATATTTAAATTTAAATGCAAGTATGTACACGGTTCCCACGAGCACGGCATGCATGACATGATTTATCGAGGTTTTCAAGAACATGGTTAGAGGTGGGACATATCCTACGATATGTTTTACCTCGCTTTTCACAAGAAAACAAGAACCAACATTCCACGAGGTGTCTCCCCTCACTCACAAGTGCATATCATGAAGATGGGCCTCCCTTCCCTCGCAAGTACATACATAGCATGAAGAAGGGTCTCCCTTCCCTCACAAGTGCATTGCATAAAGAAGGGTCTCCCTTCCCTCTCAAGGCATCTCTCAAGCGCATCTCACAAGGATATCTCACAAGTGTTTCTCACAAGTTACATGATCACAAGCAAGCACGCATGACATGCATGACATGACACGTACGACACGCTCGACAAGATCAAGTAAGACAAACACGACAAGCTTTCAAGTACGAAAAGATATTTTAAGCCAAGTCAAGTGCACAATGTTTTCAAGAGGTTTTGTCGGCTTTCTACGAAATACAAGCATGATTATAAATTGCTTTACTTCCTTGTATTATATGAATTGTTTCCGTCTAACATATATGAATTGCTCCTGATTTATGTATTGCCATTTTTATGCTATGACTATTGGTTAGTATTTGGTACCCGCTGAGTATTCCATGCTCAGCCGTACTTCTTATGTCGGCAGGTTCTGAGGGAGCTGCTGCTCCATTTGATGTTTGTGCTCCTGGTCCATGGGTGGAAGAGGAGTACGTCGAGGAGCCTTTGGAGGAACCTCCCGTAGAGGGTTATCAGTAGGTGGTGTTAGATTCTGAGTGATCGGCTGTGGGTGAGCATGAGTGATTATATCCATGTATTTTGGCAGGCATGTCCGCACTTTCTTTGTTTTGATTTCTTTGTATTAAACTTGGACCATGGGTATACACTTAGAGGTTGTTAGACTTCCGCTGTGTTTTATAGTTATGTTTCCGCTGCCATCCTCTATTGTATATGCTCTGCGGGTTTTTGCAGGTTGGTTTGTCAAGCAAGTCATGTAAGCCATGATTAGTCGTCCAAAGTTCACTCTAACTCCTGGGGTAGGTTTTGGGTCGCGATAGAAGTGGTATCAGAGCTTAGGCTTTAGGTCTCTAGGGTCACTTAGAATCTTATACCACGGCTTGACAAGTGCATATGTTAGGAAACAAGTTAGGAAGGAAGTAAGTCGGGAGCGAGTCTGGTTCCAAGTGTAAGACTAAACTTTAGTCTTAGTCTAAAATGGTTGCTTTAACCAAGTAGGGGTCCTAGGTACGCTAGAACACTAAAGTATAAGTATAATGTGATGAATACTCTGATGAGTTGATGTGATGTATATTAGTATTATACAACTAATACAAATTGAATTATTGTGAAATGACATTGAAATAATGTCGCGACCCAAAACCAACCCTAGGAGTTAGAGTGAACTTTGGATGACTAATCATGACTTGCTTGACAAATAACCTGCAAAACCCACAGAGCATATACAATAGAGGATATAAACAGCGGAAACATACTCTAACATAGCACAGCGGAAGACTAGTAAACCTCTATGTATATACATACGCAAATCCAAGTTTATACAAAAAGTCACCAAAAGAAAGTGCGGACATGCCCGCCAAAATACATGAATCTAACTCTCATCTCACCCACAGCTAATCCACTCAGAATCTACAACCACCTATTGGTAACCCTCTACTGGAGGTTCCTCCAAAGGCTCCTCGACGTACTCCTCTTCCACCCATGGACCAGGAGCACAAACATCAAATGGAGTAGCAGCTCCCTCATAACCTGCCGACATAAGAAGTACGGCTGAGCATGGAATACTCAGCGGGTACTAAGCACTAACCAACAGTCATAGCATACGGATAGCATACATAAAGCAGGTGCAATTCATATATGTTAGACAGAAACAATTATATCATACAACGAAGTAAAGCAATTCATAATCATGCTTGCATTTCGTAGAAAGCCGATAAATCCTCTTGAAAACATCGTGCACTTGACTTGACTTGAAATATCTTTTTGTACTTGAAAGCTTGTCTTGTCTATCTTGCTTGATTCTTGTATGTCGTGTCATGTCATGCATGCTTGCTTGTGATCATGTAACTTGTGAGATACACTTGTGAGATGCCTTGAGAGATGCACTTGAGAGGGAAGGGAGACCCTTCTTTATGCAATGCACTTGCGAGGGAAGGGAGACCCTTCTTCATGATATGTATCTACTTGCGAGGGAAGGGAGGCCCTTCTTCATGATATGCACTTGTGAGAGAGGGGAGACCCCTCGTGGAATGTTGGTTCTTGTTTTCTTGTGAAAAGCGAGGTAAAACATATCGTAGGATATGCCCCACCTCTATCCATCTTCTTGGAAACCTCGATAAATCATGTCATGCATGCCGTGCTCGTGGGAAAACGTGTACATACTTGCATTTAAATTTAAAGATGACATTTGGGTAATTTCACAACACATATAACACCAATGATTTAGCAATGTAATATTCATATCATTTAGGGAAAGCAGGAACACACTATCATAGGCCCTAGCAACATTCAGAATTTATTAGGCATGCATTTACTACTTTACAGCTTACTTTATTCTGTTCATTATGGATTTACCCTACAACATTCTTTTCTAGATGGGTTTTACTCAAATCATACATGTATGTTCATTATTTGGAACAATGCCCTTCCCCATTTTAATCATCACCATACAACCATTGGCATCCAATCGCCCATTCCATCTCCATTCACCATTCACAACCATCCATCTCATAGCACATGTGTAAATGGAAGAAAATAAGGGGAAAATGAAGGGGAAAGAAGAACTATAACTAGGAGGGTAGTAAAAAGTACCGACCTTGATCGAGTGAGGAAGAAATCCCCCTTCCAAAAGCGACCGTGAGTTGCTGCCCTAGCTTGAGGAGATGCTCCTCACGAGTTCGTGCCTTGATCTTGCAGAAAAACCGGACTGGAAGTGATCTAGGATCTCAAAACCCTTTGATTTCTCTTCCAAAATGGAAACCCTAGGTTTAGGAGTCGCCCTTTCTTCTCTTCTTATCTCCCAATCTCTCTAAGTGTCGAAATGAAGCCCTAAAGGCTCGAGTTAAACTCTTAAGGCAAGAGTGGACCGACCAAAAGACCATAATACCCTTACTGAAACTTCTGCAAAACGTGAGTGCCGAACACGTAGTGCTGTGAACAGTGCTGAACACGCTGTCCGTTGTGAACAGTGCCAGACACGTTGTGCTGTGAACAGTGCTGAACACGTTGTGCTGTGAACAGTGCTAAACATGTTGTCCGTTGTGAACAGTGCCAGACACGTTGTGCTGTGAACAGTGCTGAACACGTTGTGCTATGAACAGTGCTAAACACGTTGTCCGTTGTGAACAGTGCCAGACACGTTGTGCTGTGAACAGTGCTGAACACGTTGTGCTGTGAACAGTGCTGAACACGTTGTCCGTTGTGAACAGTGCCAGACACGTTGTGCTGCAAACAGTGCTGAACACGTTGTGCTGTGAACAGTGCTGAACACGTTGTGCTGTGAACAGTGCTAAACACGTTGTCCGTTGTGAACAGTGCCAGACACGTTGTGCTGTGAACAGTGCTGAACACGTTGTCTGTTGTGAAGGGTGCCGAGCCCGTTGTCACGTCTTGTCGTGCATAGTGGTAAACCCGTAGTCCGTTGTCTTTAGTACAACGTGCCCGTTGTCTGCTGTACAACGTACACGTTGTCTGCAGCACAACGTACCGTTGTCCGTTACACAACGAATACGTTATCTGCTGCGCGACTGTTGCACAATGAATACGTTATCAGGGTACGTCCTTAGCGCCTTCCGAGCTACGATTGCCTGTAGGTCCAGACTGTTTTGGCCATATCTCTTGACTCGTTCATCCGATTTTGACGATTCAACTTGCGTTGTGTTCGTACTTCGAAAAGGAACATTTCTGACATTTCGAAAATTTGAAATTCTTCCTTATTTATTAATTATACCTCTTAAAAAGGCAAAATGACAACGATAGTGTCATGCATTAACTGTGAAAAGGTCCGGGGCTCTACAAATAAACTGTGGTTTCAAGTTAAACTCATGTGGTGTTATTATTCTCAGGACTTTAGTCATGAGACGGAACACACGGGTCGTGGACCCCATACCAGAGCTTCCTCTTCTTCATGGGATGAGGATGATCAGCCGGACCTCTCTCAGGTCTTAGGCTCTATTGCTGAGACACTCGCCATACTGGCGGCTCGGCAGGCTATACCATCATCGGCGGCACCTACTCCACCGCCCGCAGCTCCAGTACATCGTACCGCTGGTGTTGAGGCATTCAGGAGATTGAGGCCTCCACCCTTCCATGGGAGTGTGGACCCTCTTGCTGCGGAGGCATGGATCCTCCAGATGAAGAAGATCTTTGCGGTCCTCTCGCCTACAGAGGAGGATAGAGTAGCATGAGCAGTTTTCATACTAGAAGGTGAAGCCCACCATTGGTGGTTGTTCGCATTGAGGACGCGAGATTTGACCATGCAGGGTCAACCTTGGACTTGGGAGGAGTTCAAAGATACTTTTTACAAGAAGTATTTTCCGATTGGAGCACGGGAAAAGAAAGAGAGAGAATTCATCAACCTTGAGCAAGGTTCGATGTCTGTGGCCGCTTATGAGGCCAAGTTCTCGGAGCTATCACGCTTCGCGACCCATATGATTACCACCGAGGCAATGAAGGCGAGGAGGTTTGAGCAAGGACTCAAGGATGTCATCATGGAGAAAGTATCGGTCTTTAGGCATGCCACTTACGCTGAAGTGGTGGATAAAGCCTTGTTGGTTGAGACCAACTCTGAGGCGGTGTCCAAGAAGAGGGAATTGATGAGAGGCCAATCCAGTAGTTCAGCACCTCTAGAGAGGCGGGCTCGTACCGGCCCTTATTAGTATGCATGGCCAGCACCACCGATGAGGCCATCTTATGCGCCTCCAGCTCCACGGCAGTATGTGCCTCAGGCACCGCGACCTCATGCTCTTCCGGCCCCAAGGCCTGTTGCACCTCAGACGATGAGGTATGCTCCACCTCCGGCCCCTCCGACTTATACACACGAGGTCTGCACTTCATGCGACCGAAGGCAGCCGGCAGGAGATTGCCGAAGAGCATCGGGTGGATGTTTTCATTGTGGTCGCCAGGGCCATATGATCAGGGATTGCCCCAGTCGGCATTTACCAGGCCAGTCTCAGGGGATTAGGCCACCAGCACGCCCAGCAGGATCATATTAGGCGTCATCTCAGACTACCCGGTCTACACCTCAGTCTCGCCAGGCGAACCAGGGGCGAGTTTTTGCCTTAACAGAGGGTGATGCACTTGCATCTGACGATGTAGTGCAAGGTACGCAGTTGTAGCTTATTTAATTATCCGTAAATTAAACTGTTAAGTATTAATTGATTGTGTACGTACTTGGCATGTTATATATGTATATATACCTACATGTATACACTGTTGATGCATGGATTAACTCCGCTAGTTAAAATTTCAGGAACCCTACTAGTCAATGAGTATTTGGCTCGAGTGTTGATTGATACCGGGTCTACTCATTCATTTGTCTCGCTGAGTTTTTCAGAAGGCTTTTCTGTAGAGCCAAGTCAGCTAGAACCGGAGTTAGCCATTTTGACTCTTCTCGGCAAAACAGTATTGGCAGATAAAGTGTATAGAAATAGCGTGGTCCAAGTTGGAAGCCACGAGTTGGCGGTTGATCTCATCATCCTTGGATTCCAAGACTTTGATGTTATATTGGGAATGGATTGGTTAGCAGCACATCATGGGCATGTAGCTTGCTTTGATAAAATGGTACTCTTCAAGCCAGTAGAAGGAAAACCATTCCACTTTCGCGGGTTGAAAAGTAGATATATTGCTCGTTTTGCGGCGTTGAGCTTAGCTAACCCCGAGGCAAAGGACTCATCGACTATTCCGGTTGTGAGTGAGTTCCTGGATGTATTTGCAGAGGAGTTGCTAGGATTGCCTCCAGACAGGGAGATTGAGTTTGTGATCGAGCTTGCACCAGGCACAACTCCTGTTTTCAGGGCTCCGTATAGAATGGCCCCTATTGAACTCAAAGAGTTAAAGACCCAGTTGGAAGAATTACAAGGTCTTGGTTTCATTCGACCAAGTGTCTCACCGTGGGGTGCCCCGGTGTTGTTTGTTAAGAAGAAAGATGGCTCGATGCGGATGTGCGTCGATTACAGGCAATTGAACAAAGTCACTATAAAGAATAGGTATCCATTGCCTAGAATTGATGATTTGTTCGATCAGTTGAAGGGAGCGAGATTTTTCTCAAAGATAGACCTTCGATCGGGTTATCACCAGTTGAAGATTAAGGTGGAAGATGTTCCCAAAACTGCTTTCAGGACTCGGTATGGACACTACGAGTTCTTGGTGATGCCTTTTGGTCTCACGAACGCGCCGGCAGCTTTTATGGATTTAATGAACCGGGTGTTCCGGCCATACCTAGATCGATGCGTGATAGTGTTTGTCGACGATATCTTGGTGTATTCCCAGACACGGGAAGATCACATACAAGACCTTCGCCTTGCTTTGGAAATGCTAAGAGAACACAAACTATATGCCAAACTTAGCAAGTGTGAGTTTTGGTTGGAAGAGGTGGCATTCCTAGGCCACGTTGTTTCTGCAGAAGGTATCTCGGTAGATCCGAAGAAGATCGAAGCAGTTATGAGTTGGGCGAGGCCCAAGAGTGTTACTGAGATACGCAGTTTTCTTGGATTGGCAGGCTACTACAGGAGATTCGTAGAGGGTTTCTCTAGCCTTGCAGCACCGCTCACTTACCTGACAAGGAAGAACGCCAAGTTTGTATAGAGTGATAAGTGCGAGATCAGTTTCACAGAACTGAAGAAGAGGCTTACTACAGCCCCTGTCCTTACTGTGCCATCTGGACCATATGGGTATGAGGTGTATAGTGATGCCTCACACATTGGACTTGGGTGTGTACTCATGCAGCACAAGAAATTCATTGCCTATGCATCGAGGCAATTGAAGGAGCATGAGAAGAATTACCCCACGCACGACTTAGAGCTTACCGCAGTCGTGTTTGCACTCAAGATCTGGCGACATTACTTATATGGGGTGGAATTCTATGTGTATACGGACCACAAGAGCCTCAAGTACCTCTTTTTCCAAAAGGAATTGAATCTAAGGCAATGGCGTTGGATGGAATTTTTGAAAGACTATGATTGTACCATTCAATACCACCAGGGTAAAGCAAATGTAGTGGCTGATGCTTTGAGTAGAAGACCTCCGGGGTTATTAGCATGCATGTTAGTGCAGGAATGGAAGCTACTTGAAGACTTGGCAAATCTGGACATTAGTGTGAATGACTCTGTTCGTAGTCCTATCTTGGAAAATGTCACGGTTCGGCCATACATTATAGATTTGATCCAAGAATACCAAGCCTCAGATGCTGAATTGTTGGCTTATCGGACAAGGAAGTTGCTAAGGGTAGTGAGGACTTCTCTCTCACTAGTCGGGGTGCTATCACATTCAAGGGAAGGCTGTGCGTCCCAGCCAATGCAGATCTTCGAAGAGAGATTTTGGATGAAGCACACCGTTCGAAGTACACAGTGCATCCAGGGGGTACAAAGATGTACCGGAACCTCAAGAGTCACTTTTGGTGGCGGAATATGAAGAGGGAGGTTGCGGAATATGTAGCACGGTGCTTGGTGTGTCAACAGGTAAAAGCAGAACACATGCGGCCCGCAGGTCTATTACAGTCCCTTCCAATTCCCGAGTGGAAATGGGAGAACATATCCATGGATTTCATAGTTGGCTTGCCAAAGACGGCAAGGGGCTCAGATGCGATATGGGTAGTAGTGGATCGTTTGACGAAGTCCGCTCACTTCTTACCTTACCGAACTACTTTCAACTCTAGTCAGTTAGCCGCTTTGTACATCAAGGAAGTGGTGAGGTTGCACGGAGTGCCCGTCAGTATTGTGTCAGATCGGGATCCAAGATTCACATCACGATTCTGGAAAAGCTTCCAGGAGGCTATGGGTTCCCGACTTGATTTCAGCACCGCTTTTCATCCACAGACAGATGGACAAACCGAGAGAGTGAACCAAGTCATTGAAGACATGCTTCGGGCTTGTATGTTGGATTTCAGAGGCAGTTGGGAAGAGCACTTGCCTTTGGTTGAATTCGCCTATAATAACAGCTATCAGGCGAGTATCCAAATGGCACCATTTGAGGCCTTGTATGGGCGAAGTTGTAGGTCTCCTCTCTATTGGGATGAGGTAGGAGAAAGGAAAGTACTGGGTCCGGAGTTGATTGAGCAAACTGCGGGCACAGTTAAGATCATTCGGGATCGATTGAAAGCCGCTCACGATCGCCAGAAAAGTTATGCGGACAGGCGCCGTAGGGACTTGGAATTTCAAGTAGGGGATCAAGTTTTTGTGAAAGTATCTCCTAGCAAAGGGATCATGAGATTTAGAAAGCGAGGCAAGCTCAGTCCTCGGTATGTTGGGCCTTTTGAGATTATCACACGAGTTGGTGAGGTTACTTACAGGGTAGCTCTCCCACCTCACATGGCCGCAGTTCACAACGTCTTCCATGTGTCTATGCTTCGGAAGTACATTGCGGATCCTTCGCATGTCATAGACTTGGAACCGTTGGAGATTCGAGAGGACCTCACCTTGATTGAAAAGCCGGTTCAGATTTTGGATCGAAGAGATCAGGTGCTTCGCAACAAGACAATCCCTTTGGTTCTTGTGCAATGGCAACACCATGCTCGGGAAGAAGCTACATGGGAGCGTGAAGCCGAAGTCAAAGCAAAGTACCCAGAATTAATTGAATGAGTTTTTGTATAAGTTTGTATATGACTTGTAATTTTCCTTTTGGTTTGTAATGCAAGTAGCATCTAAATTTCGAGGATGAAATTTTTGTAAGGGGGGGAGGATGTAGAGCCCCGGACCTTTTCACATTTAATGCATGACACTTTCGTTGCCATTTTGCATTTAAAGAGATATATTTAATAAATAAGGAAGAAATTGGAAATTTCGAAACGTCAAAAATGTTCCTTTTCGAAGTACGAGCCCAACGCAAGTTGAATCGTCAAAATCGGATGAACGAGTCAAAAGATATGGCAAAAACAGTCTGGACCTGCAGGCAATCGATCGCTCAGTTATGCACTTGAGGACGAGCTCTAGAGAGGCACTAAGGACGTAGCTCGGAAGGCACTAAGGACGTAGCTCTGATAACGTGCTCTGACAACGTGCTCTGATAAGGCACAAACAACGCATAGACAACGTACTCTGATAACGTAGCTCTAGCTCTGATAACGTATACGTTGTGCATCTGTTGTGCAACAGACAACAGGTACGTCGTGCAGCAGACAACGTGTACGTTGTACAGCTCGCGACGGGCACGTTGTACATAAGACAACGGGTTCGGCACCCTTCACAGCACAACGTGTTTGGCACTATTCACAGCACAACGTGTTCAATACTATTCACAGCACAACGTGTTCAACACTATTCACAGCACAACGTGTTCAACACTATTCACAGCACAACGTGTTCGGCACTATTCACAGCACAACGTGTTCAATACTATTCACAGCACAACAGGTTCGACACCCTTCACAGCACAATGTGTTTGGCACTATTCACAGCACAACGTGTTCGACACTATTCACAGCACAACTTGTTTGGCACTATTCACAGCTCAACGTGTTCGGCACTCGTGTTTTTGCAGAAATTTTAGTAAGGGTATTATGGTCTTTTGGTCGGTTCACTCTTACCTTAAGAGTTTAACCCGAGCCTTTAGGGCTCATTCTCAACACTTAGAGGATTTGGGGGATTAGAAGAGAGGAGAAAGGGTTTCCTAAGCTAGGGTTTTGCTTTGGAGAAGAATCAAAGGGGTTTTGAGACCCTAGATCACTTCAAGTCCGGTTTTTCTCCAAGATCACGGCTTAAGCACTCGTGGAGAGCGTCCCCCAAGCTAGGGCAGCACCTCACGGTCGTTTTTGGAAGGGGTTTCTTCCTCATTTCTTCAAGGTTGGTACTTCTTACTACCCTCCTAGTTATAGTTCCTCTTTTCCCTTTATTTCTTTTGATCTTCTTTCATTTACACATATGCTATGAGATGGATGGTTGTGAATGGTGAATGGAGATGGAATGGGCGATTGGATGCCAAGGGTTGTGTTGTGATGATTAAAATGGGGAGGGCATTGTATCCATAATAAACACACCTTTATGATGTGAGTAAACTCACCTAGAAAAGCATGATTTAGGTTTAAATGAATAATGAACACGCCATGTTTGATGAAATGCCAAGGTGAATAAAATGAGTTGTAAATTTGGAAATGCATGCCTAATAAATTATGAATATTGCTAGGGCCTATGATAGTGTGTTTCTTGCTTTCCCTAAATGATATGAATATTACATTGCTCAATCATTGATGTTATATGTGTTATGAAATTACCCAAATGTCATATTTAAATTTAAATGCAAGTATGTACACGGTTCCCATGAGCACGGCATGCATGACATGATTTATCGAGGTTTTCAAGAACATGGTTAGAGGTGGGACATATCCTACGATATGTTTTACCTCGCTTTTCACAAGAAAACAAGAACCAACATTCCACGAGGGGTCTCCCCTCACTCACAAGTGCATATCATGAAGAAGGGCCTCCCTTCCCTCGCAAGTACATACATGTCATGAAGAAGGGTCTCCCTTCCCTCGCAAGTGCATTGCATAAAGAAGAGTCTCCCTTCCCTCTCAAGGCATCTCTCAAGCGCATCTCACAAGGATATCTCACAAGTGTATCTCACAAGTTACATGATCACAAGCAAGCACGCATGACATGCATGACATGACACGTACGACACGCTCGACAAGATCAAGTAAGACAAACACGACAAGCTTTCAAGTACGAAAAGATATTTCAAGCCAAGTCAAGTGCACAATGTTTTCAAGAGGTTTTATCGGCTTTCTACGAAATACAAGCATGATTATAAATTGCTTTACTTCCTTGTATGATATGAATTGTTTCCGTCTAACATATATGAATTGCTCCTGATTTATGTATTGCCATTTTTATGCTATGACTATTGGTTAGTATTTGGTACCCGCTGAGTATTCCATGCTCAGCCGTACTTCTTATGTCGGCAGGTTCTGAGGGAGCTGCTGCTCCATTTGATGTTTGTGCTCCTGGTCCATGGGTGGAAGAGGAGTACGTCGGGGAGCCTTTGGAGGAACCTCCCGTAGAGGGTTATCAGTAGGTGGTGTTAGATTCTGAGTGGATCGACTGTGGGTGAGCATGAGTGATTATATCCATGTATTTTGGCGGGCATGTCCGCACTTTCTTTGTTTTGATTTCTTTGTATTAAACTTGGACTATGGGTATACACTTAGAGGTTGTTAGACTTTCGCTGTGTTTTATAGTTATGTTTCCGCTGTCATCCTCTATTGTATATGCTCTGCGGGTTTTTGCAGGTTGGTTTGTCAAGCAAGTCCTGTAAGCTATGATTAGTCGTCCAAAGTTCACTCTAACTCCTAGGGTGGGTTTTGGGTCGCGACATTCACTCTAGGAGCTGCATTTCTAGGCTTTACAAAATTTGTATGAGCCTTAGTACTTGATGTAGAAGGTACATTAACTTTGGGATCAGAATGTATTGGTTCAAACACTGCACTAGCCATTGTACCAACAGCTAAGGGACCAGCTGGTGTGTCAACGTGTCCTATCCCAGATCTATTCGAATTTGAACCAGATTTTCTAACTAATTCATCTAGGCAACTAGTGTTTCCAAACATTCTTACTTCTTTCTCAAGAGTATAGACCTTCTGAATCAAGTTATTCTTGTCTTTAAGGGTATTATGATGTTCTTTTTCTAGAAATTTCACCTTATCAACAAAAGAATCTTTTAAAGATTCCAGCTCCACTAACAGAGTCTTTGACTGTTCAACTTCTTTCAAAGAAGTGTCTCTTTCAACTTCTAATTTTCTGACCAAATTAGTCAATGAGACATTTTCTTCCGAAAGACAGTGAACTTTTTCAACAAAAGACTCTTTTTCTTTTTCAAGCTGACTAACTAGAGCACTCTTCTCCTTTGCTTCTAGTTTACAAGTATCTCTTTCATTTGAATGATTTTGAGTTTTTTATTCAGAGATTTTTGCTTTAGTCAGCTTCAAACTTTCAGAATACAACTTATCATAAGTTGTTTTCAAATCTTCATCACTTTTAGAGTCAGTATGACTCTTCTCAGTGTCTTCACTAGACTCAGAGTGAAAACTTTCATCACTTCTGTCGCGACCCAAAACCCACCCTAGGAGTTAGAGTGAACTTTGGACGACTAATCATGGCTTACATGACTTGCTTGACAAACCACCTGCAAAACACCCACAGAGCATATACAATAGAGGATAACAGCGGAAGCATAACTATAAGACACAGCGGAAGTCTAACGAACCTCTAAGTATATACACATGGTCCAAGTTTAATACAAAGAAAGTGCGGACATGCCCGCCAAAATACATGGATATAATCACTCATGCTCACCCACAGCTAATCCACTCAGAATCTAACACCACCTACTGATAACCCTCTACGGGAGGTTCCTCCAAAGGCTCCTCGACGTACTCCTCTTCCAACCATGGACCAGGAGCACAAACATCAAATGGAGCCGCAGCTCCCTCAGAACCTGCCGACATAAGAAGTACGGCTGAGCATGGAATACTCAGCGGGTACTAAATACTAACCAACGGTTATTGCATAAAAATGGCAATACATAAATCAGGAGCAATTCATATATGTTAGACGGAAACAATTCATATCATACAAGGAAGTAAAGCAATTTATAATCATGCTTGTATTTCGTAGAAAGCCGATAAAACCTCTTAAAAACATCATGCACTTGACTTGGCTTGAAATATCTTTTCGTACTTGAAAGCTTGTCGTGTTTGTCTTGCTTGATCTTGTCGAGCGTGTCGTACGTGTCATGTCATGCATGTCATGCGTGCTTGCTTGTGATCATGTAACTTGTGAGATACACTTGTGAGATATCCTTGTGAGATGCGCTTGAGAGATGCCTTGAGAGGGAAGGGAGACCCTTCTTTATGCAATGCACTTGAGAGGGAAGGGAGACCCTTCTTCATGATATGTATGTACTTGCAAGGGAAGGGAGGCCCTTCTTCATGATATGCACTTGTGAGTGAGGGGAGACCCCTCGTGGAATGTTGGTTCTTGTTTTCTTGTGAAAAGCGAGGTAAAACATATCGTTGGATATGTCCCACCTCTAACCATGTTCTTGAAAACCTCGGTAAATCATGTCATGCATGCCGTGCTCGTGGGAATCGTGTACATACTTGCATTAAAATTTAAATATGACATTTGGGTAATTCACAACACATATAACATCAATGATTGAGCAATGTAATATTCACATCATTTAGGGAAAGCAAGAAAACACACTATCATAAGCCCTAGCAATATCCATAATTTATTAGGCATGCATTTCCTAATTTACAACTCACTTTATTCACCTTGGCATTTCATCAAACATGGTGTGTTCATTATTCATTATTCATTTAAACCTAAATCATGCTTTTCTAGGTGAGTTTACTCACATCATAAATGTGTGTTTATTATGGATACAATGCCCTCCCCCGTTTCAATCATCACAACACAACTATTGGCATCCAATCGCCTATTCCATCTCCATTCACCACGTTCACACTTCCAAACTCATAGCACATGTACAAAGGAAGGAAACAAAGAGAAATAAAGGAAAAGAGGAGCTATAGCTAGGAGGGTAGCAAGAAGTACCGACCTTGATCAAGTGAGGAAGAAATCCCCTTCCAAAAATGACCGTGAGTTGCTGCCCTAGCTTGAGGAGACGCTCCTCACGAGCTTGTGCCTTGATCTTGAAGAAAAATGGGCTTCAGTTGAGTGTGGGTTCATAAACCCCTTGATTTCTCTCCAAAATGGAAACCCTAGGTTTAGGAATCACCCTCTCCTCTCTTCTTATCTCCCAATCTCTCTAAGTGTCGAATGATGCCCTAAAGGCTCGGGCAAGACTCTTAAGGTAAGAGTAAACCGACCAAAAGACCATAATACCCTTACTGAAATTTCTGCAAAAACGCGAGGACCGAGCGATCGGTGTTTATGACCGATCGATCGGTTGCCTACCGAGCGATCGGTGTGTTGACCGAGCTCTTGACCAAAAATCAACTCTCTGGAAAATTTCCCCATACAAAAATCTTGACCAGTCGATAGCTACCGATCGATCGGTTTTGGACCGATCGATCGCTCTATGGACCGAGCGATCGGTTGCCTGTAGGTCCAAACTGTTTTGGCCATATCTTTTGACTCGCTCGTCCGATTTTGACAATTCAACTTGCGTTGGGTTTGTACTTCAAAAATGAACATTTCTAACGTTTCAGAATTTCCAATTTCTTCCTTATTTATTAATTATACCTCTTTAAAGGCAAAATGGCAATGAAAGTGTCATGCATTAAATGTGAAAAGGTCTGGGGCTCTACAACTTCTATCCTTCTCATCAACCACTGAGGAAGTCTCAAGAATCCCAGAAAGAGATACAATGAAAGCAGTATGATTATCAGTTTCTTCACTTGAAGAAGAACTATCTGATTCTTCATTCTCGGAATCACTATCATCCCAACAGGCATTCATCACCTTGCCCTTACTTTTCTTCTTGTTAGGACAGTTAGGTGAAATATGACCGAAGCCATGGCATTCATAACATTGAATACCTTGGGATTTCTTGTCGCCACTCTTGGAATTTTTCTTGTTTTCCCAGGGCTTAGACTTTGACTTCTCAAAAGATTTTCCTCCCTGTTTGGGATTGAACCTCTTTTTCGTTCTAAAAAATTTTTGAAATTTTTTAACGGAGAGAACCATTTCTTCCTCATCTATCTCTCCATCACTGTTATCCTCATCCAAAGATTCCTTGATTGATTTCAAGGCTAAAGATTTGTTCTTCTTGGATGGTCGAAGATTGAGTTCATAAGTTTGGAGTGAACCAACTAATTCTTCAATCTTCAGAGAGTCAACATTTTTACTCTCTTCAATAGCAGTGACCTTGGGTTGAAATCTCTCAGGTAGAGATCTAAGGACCTTTCTAACTATCTTTGACTCAGTTAATCTTTCACCTAAGTTGAAACTAGCATTGACAATGTCACTAAGTTTTGCATAAAATTCATCAAATTTGTCATCGTCTTCCATTTTCAAATATTCAAATTTGGTGGTTAACATTTGGAGTTTTGAGATTTTCACAGTGGTGGTACCCTCATGGGTAATCTCAAGAATGTCCCATGCCTCCTTTGCTGTTTCACATGAAGAGATTCGTCTGAATTCCTCAGCAGTGACTGCAGTAAAGATAGCATTGAGACCTTTAGTATTCCAACCACTTGTCTCAAGCTCTTCTTAGGTCCATTCATTAGAATATTTGATGACAGTCAAATCACCTACAGTTTTCACAGGTGTAGTCTACCCATTTTGAATAGACATCCAAATTCTCTCGTCAATCGATTTGAGAAAGGCTCTCATACGAGCTTTCCAATATGCGTAGTTATTCCCATCAAACACTGGGGGACGAGAGACTGAAGCGCCCTCTCTGAGAGTACTCATGATCACAGAGTAAAATATATAGGATCACACTCAAGGGTTTAGTCTTAAAGGTGAACCCGCTCTGATACCAATTGAAATTACCCTGATCGATGATCTCTATGACCTAGAGGGGGGGGTGAATAGGTATATCTAAGAATTTCTAACCAATTTTAATTTTTTAAATAATTATTTTAGAAATCAATAAACAATTCACACCAATAATCCACACAAATCAAACACAGAAGATTTGTACGTGGAAAACCCTTACGGGAAAAAACCACGGGACCACGTCCAGCAACAAACTTCACTATGAGAAGAATTCAAGTACAAGACAAGACCTTACCCAATCCGGACACGACGTTCCTAGGTATAGAATCTTACTCTTGATTTCTACGAACCAGCAAGTTCGATCTTCGCCATGGCAGCTTCGGTTCCTGACCGACCAAATCTTCTCAAGCTACTTCAATACCACGATCACACACGATCGATCTCCTTCCACGAAGGCTCCGAATCATACATCGGACACACACACAAGGTGTAGGGTTGTGAATCAATTTAGAAAGCTTCAAATCTTAGAGGGATCTCATACAGATCTGAGATCACACAATGCCAGATCAAAAGTATAGATCTATACTTGCATTCTCTAGGATGATTGAAAGAGGAGGGATCAATAAAGATCTATGAAGAAGAAAGGAAAAAGCCCTAGAAGGGTTTCTCAGACCTCTACTCTTTCTAAAATAAACAAAGATATGAATTAGGTCTCCAAAAAGTTGTTTATATAGGGTTTAGAAAAGAGTCCAGAAAAATAAAAATTCTGTTTACGAGGATCGATCGATCGATCGGTGCTTATAATCGATCGCTCGGTCCAAAACCGCTCGATCGGTATTCACACCAAGAGATTGGTTAAAAATTACCCCTCTGGAAAAATACCCCATACAAATTTTCTGACCAGTCGATAGCCACCGATCGCTCGGTAGGCCACCGATCGATCGGTCTCAACACCAAGCGATCAGTTGAGACAGAATTTCAGCCAAAACATTTTTCTTTTGTTTTTGTTTGATTCAAATAAGATCAAAACTCTTTGGTAGGCTTAAAACTATCTTCCTAGGTATGTTTAGAGTTATCTAAGTCAAATCCAACCTAGGTAGGGGTCTCTAAGTCCATTACCTGTCTAGATCCGGAGTAGAAGCTTTTTCTTCTATTTCTTCACTCTTCTCGAAGCTTTAACTCTTCTGACAAGTTGAACAAGACACAACACACATGACCTATCTAATGATCATGGAATTTGCCAACACCTACTTAGGGATTTACAACCATAATACCCAGAACACTAAGAAAGGCTTTAGGCCTTTATATATACCATACAAGGGCACTTTTCACTGGCACTATTCATAGTATAGTGAACTCGAATATCCGGGGTTCTACAACAGGGAATTACGGTAGAGTTTTTTACCGCCAATTCTAATTCTTCATAGAATTAGAATGATGGTAGACTCTCTAACGCCATTCTTAGTTTTCCTGAGAATGGCTTTATAGGTCAGGCGTGAATCCACAGGGTCTGAGACCCTTAAGGTTGGTGGGGGGACTCGCATGTAGGGGGCCATTGAGCCAGAGCTTGAACTCTCAAGAGGGTCCCCATGCCTATGCAGAGGTAAGGGGGCTCCTGTCCTTGGTTAATACGGTATCAAAACAGGAAATAAAGGGCCCCTGGAGTAGGACCAGGGGTCTTACAATGCTTTAACAGAAAAGAAAAGGGTAGGGGAGGGGGTCCTACCCTTCGGTTTTGGCTCCTTCGATGGTGCAGGTGGCGGTGTATGGTGGTGAACGGCTGAGAAAGGTCGGGGATGACTCCTGGATACTCTGGGATATCCCCTCATGGTTTAGGATTGGAAGGGGATGGCTAGTTTCGGTTTACACAGCAATCCAACAAGGTTGTCCCTTGGATTTTTCAGATTGGATTCAAGCTTGAGGAGGGTGTATTTATAGGATTCAAGGGACCTACGGTAGTTTAGGGATATCCCAGGGGTGTAGGACACGAGGGAGGCAGAGCTGGGGTGGTCCAGGGGGTGCCAGTAGGTTTTTGAAGCAAACACCAGGAATGGCGGTAATTCCTGTACCGTTATTCCTAGTTTAGTCTAAATGAAGAATGACGGTAGAAACTCTACCGCCATTACCTAATTCTTACTAAAACAGCTCAACTCAGTTGCAATTGGCCTGAGGGACTGTTGCTTTTTCCAAATAAGGAAATGGTGGTAAAGTTATTACTGCAATTCCTGATTTTTCAAAAAAAAAACCATGTGGGCCCCCCTCCAATGGCTCTCTAGGGTATGTGGGCTCGTGCTTGGGCCCACAGGGTGGTTTGGAGTCACTGAGCTTTTGAAAATGATCCTTGGGTCCTAGGGTCTCAACCTAAGGTTAACCTAGGGTTAGGCCTGGGGTTTGGTTAGGGTTAGGCCTAGGGTTTGACTAGTGTTTGCCTAGGGTTAGACCTAGGGTTTTCTTAGGTTTGACCTAGAGTTTGCCTAGGATTTGACTAAGAGTTAACTAGGGTTTGCCCTATTGTTAGGCCTAGGGTTTGACTAATCCTGCTTGAACAATGGAAAGAGCCACTGAACAATAATCAAGTTAATCATTCCTTACTCAGGGTTTGCACTAGGGTTTGCCTAGGGTTAGGGGGTATTAACCATGATTAAGATGATTGACCATGTTTAGGAAGGGGTGTAAAAATTGGGTGTTTACAACTGCTTCACAAGCCATGAGGTATGCACCACCAGCTTCCTTAGCATCATCTTCATTCAAGGAGTGTGTTATCTATGGCAAGAGGCACAAGATTAGGGAGTGTTGTATGCTACCCAGTGGTTGCTTCCATTGTAGAGATCAGGGGCATATGATCAGGGATTGTCCACGGAGGTAGTTGCAGACTCGACCTCTAGGAGGCCGACCTCCAGTTAGGCAGACTTCACAGTAGGGTCTACACAGGCTCCCAGGACCACACAGCCCACCCAGCCACCTCGTCAGGCGAATAAGGGCAGGGTCTTTGCCATGACCGAGTAGTACGCACATGCATCAGATTATATTGTGCAAGATACGCTCAAGTCAAGTAGTTGAAATTTATGATATGAGACTGTATGTGATGTATATTGCTATACTTGTATGAACATGTTATGTAGCACCCCAGATCTTGCTTGCATAGCCTACGAAGAGTGCTGTGAATAGTGCTATGAATAGTGTCAGTGAATAGTGTGTTAAGGCTTAAACCTTTGGGTTTGGTAATGTTGTGTTATTATGTGTGGAAGAAGATCTTGGATTCTAAGATTATGAATGTTTTAAAGTCTTAAGGGAGTTTCAATTTAGTGTTGTGAGAATTAAACATAAGTTGTAAAAAGTTCTAAGTGTAAAAAGAAAGGAAATGTCTTAAACATGCCCTCAAATTTAAGGAACTCTAGATGTCTCACCGCTGATCGGAATCGGGTGATTCTTGAATTTTTGAAAAGATATTAAAACCCTCTTCGAGGCTCATGTTGATCAATTTTTCAGATCTTAAGTCGAAGATGGGTCAAACATTGGATTTCCAAAATCGGGTCTGCTGAAATTCTGGGCTGCTGAAATCTATTTCAGACCAGTCAGCTTTATGGACACTTTAGTCCATGAATAAAGTAGAATTAGGAGTTGTGTAAAACTTAAAAGTTGTTTCCCATTGAATAATGAGTCCAACGCAAGTTGAATCTTCAAAATCTGATAAGTGAGTCAAAATTTATGATCAAAATATCAAAGCGGGAAAAACCTGCCCAGGCAGAGTTCAAATTTGGCGACGAATTGTGATGGGGGTCAAAATTTGTCGATGAATTCAACCCAGAAATGGGCAAAAATGCCCAATAATGAGCTGTAACTCATCACCGACGATGCGGGATATTTTCTTAAGGGGTTTTAGAAACCTTTAGACTATAAATAGAAGGGGATGTCATGGGTTTCATCAACTCAAACCCTAAGCATAGATTTTGGGGATTTTTGCAAGAGAAGAAGAAGAAGAAACCTTTGATTTCTCAAAGCGTTCTGCTCAGACTAAAATGAATCTAAATCCTTGCTTCTAAGGTATGTACTTTACTAATTTTAGTATTTTAGAGCTTGGGTTTTCTACTCAAGGTGGTTCTCAAATTCTGAAATCAAAAGGGGGTTTTTGGTTTTGTTTTCAAATTAAGGTTTCAGCTTTCTCAAAGCTTCAACCAAGTTTCCTCAAGCTTGATTCTGATCCACAGAGATGTAAAAAACTTCATTTTAAAGTAGATACACTCTACTATCTACCTTTGGCTATTCTTTAGATAAAACCATGTTTTACAATGTGTTTTTGGATGAATTGAAATGATAGATTCTCATGGTTTGTAAGCTATCACTATTCTGAAATTCTATGACTATGCTTCTATGTTTTTAAGCTTCTGAAGTATAGTATGATGTTCACAAGCACTCTATGCACTCTATGTCTTACATGTCTTGCATGATTTGAAGGTTTTCTCATAAGTCAGGTTATCAAAGCATTCATAAGAAATTCTAAGAACTCATAAGCTACCAAGCTCAAAAGCATTGATAAAGCCAAACTAAGAGTTGGTCAAGGATAGGACATATCCAAGGATATGTCATATCTGGCTCAAAGTAAACACATAAGAATTTGGATAAAGCCAACGGGAAGGTTGGTCAAGGATCTTGGCAGCCCACTTCTATGTATTCAATGAAGGGTATTTATATGCCTGGCTCTAAGTCTTTTCATGGGTGCTAAGGTCTGGCTCTAAGTTAAGCTCATAAGTGAATCTCATAAGCTCATAAGTGAATCTCAAAGGTTCTAAGTGGATCTCATAAGTGCTCTAAGTCTTTAAGCTCACAAGAACTCTAAGAACTCTAACGCACTCTAAGAACTCATAAGACTTGATTCTCATACGCTCATAAGACTCATACGGTTTTGGATTTCATAAGAAACTTATAAGGAAATGGTTTTGGAACTAGTACGAGTTCTTATTACAGATTTCTATGCTCTACGGCTCTATGTCTTTGCATGCTCCATAATATTATTCACTGTTAGCTAGTAGTTTGTATGTGACTGAATATTCCATGCTCAACCGAATTATTAACTTCGGCAAGTGCACGTGTTCCTTTCAATGTCTATGGTTCGAAGCCTTGGATTGAGGAAGAATACTATGAGCCGGAGCCTACCATGGATCATTACCAGGATGATAGGTCACTAGATAGGCGGCTCGAAGTAGACTTTTGTTGAGAGAGTGAGGGAGGGTATACTTATATTTTGATAGTATTGAGAGTGGGACTTGTCCACTCCATACTTCATATTTTGGATATGTTCAGTTGGTTCAGACTTGAACTGTAGAGCCCCAGACGTTTTCATGCTTAATACATGACACTTTCGTTATCATCTTGCCTTTTAAGAGGTATGATTAATAAATGAGGAAGAATTTTGGAAATTTTGAAATGTCAGAATTGTTCCTCTTCGAAGTACGAACACAACGCAAGTTGAATCGTCAAAATCGGACGAACGAGTCAAAAGATATGGCCAAAATAGTCTGTACCTGTAGGAAAACGTAGCACAGACAACGTACTCTGATAACGTATACTGTGTGCATCCGTTGTACAGCTCACAACGGGCACGTTGTACAACTCACCACGGGCACGCTGTACATAAGACAACGGACCACGAGTTGGCACTATTCAAGGCACCACGAGTTGCACTATTCACGCCACCACGAGTTGGCACTATTCACAGCCACCACGAGTTGGCACTATTCATGGCACCACGAGTTGCACTATTCACGCCACCACGAGTTGGCACTATTCACGCCACCACGAGTTGCACTATTCACGCCACCACGAGTTGGCACTATTCACGCCACCACGAGTTGGCACTATTCATGGCACCACGAGTTGCACTATTCACGCCACCACGAGTTGGCACTATTTAGGGCACCACGAGTTGCACTATTCACGCCACCACGAGTTGGCACTATTCACGCCACCACGAGTTTGCACTATTCATGCCACCACGAGTTGGCACTATTCACGCCACCACGAGTTGGCACTATTCACGCCACCACGAGTTTGCACTATTCACGCCACCACGAGTTTGCACTATTCATGGCACCACGAGTTGCACTATTCACGCCACCACGAGTTGGCACTATTCACGCCACCACGAGTTGGCACTATTCACGCCACCACGAGTTTGCACTATTCATGGCACCACGAGTTGCACTATTCACGCCACCACGAGTTGACACTATTCACACCACCACGAGTTTGCACTATTCATGGCACCACGAGTTTGCACTATTCATGGCACCACGAGTTGCACTATTCACGCCACCACGAGTTGGCACTATTCACACCACCACGAGTTTGCACTATTCATGGCACCACGAGTTGCACTATTCACGCCACCACGAGTTGGCACTATTCATGGCACCACGAGTTGCACTATTCACGCCACCACGAGTTGGCACTATTCACGGCACCACGAGTTGCACTATTCACGCCACCACGAGTTGGCACTATTCACGCCACCACGAGTTGGCACTATTCACAGCCACCACGAGTTGGCACTATTCACAGCACCACGAGTTGGCACTATTCACAGCACCACGAGTTGGCACTATTCATGGCACCACGAGTTGGCACTATTCACAGCACCACGAGTTGGCACTATTCACAGCACAATGTGTTCAGCACTATTCACGGTCCTCGCGTCATTGCAGAAATCCTAGTAAGGGTATTACGGTCTTTTGGTCAGTTCACTCTTACCTTAAGAGTTTAACCCGAGCCTTTAGGGCTTCATTCGACACTTAGAAAGTTTGAGAGAATAGGAGAAAGGGGAGAAGGCGATTCCAACCTAGGGTTTCCATTTTGGAGAGAAATCAAAGGGTTTTGAAACCCTAGATCAACCTCCAGCCCATTTTTCTTCAAGATCAAAGCACAAACTCGTGAGGAGCATCTCCTCAAACTAGGGCAGCAGCTACACAGCCATTTGGAAAGAGGGTTTCTTCCTCATTTCTTCAAGGTCGGTACTTTTTACTACCCTCCTAGTTATAGTTCCTCTTCTCCCTCTATTTCTTTTGATTTTTCTTTCATTGATACATGTGCTATGAGATGGATGAATGGTGAATGGAGAATGGTAAATGGTGAATGGTGAATGGTGAATGGAGATAGAATGGGCGATTGGATGCCAATGGTTGTGTGTGATGAACAAATGGGGAAGGGCATTGTTCCAATAATGAACGTACATGTATGATTTGAGTAAAACCCATCTAGAAAAGCATGTTGTAGGGTAAATCCATAATGAACACACCATGTTTGATGAAATGCCAAGGTGAACACAATGAGCTGAAAATCTGGAAATGCATGCCTAATAAATTATGAATATTGCTAAGGACTATGATAGTGTGTTTCCTGCTTTCCCTAAATGCTATGAATATAGAATTGCTCAATCTTTAATGTTATGTGTGTTCTGAAATTTCCCAAATGTCATGTTTAAATTTAAATGCAAGTATGTACACGGTTCCCACGAGCACGGCATGCATGACATGATTTATCGAGGTTTACAAAAACATGGTTAGAGGTGGGACATATCTTCCGATATGTTTTACCTCGTTCATGACAAGACATGGCATGACAAGCATAAGCATTCTAGGAAGAAGGGTCTCCCTTCCCTCACAAGTAGTTTACTCTTCCAAGCAAGCATGACAAGACATGGCATGACAAGCATAAGCATTCTAGGAAGAAGGGTCTCCCTTCCCTCACAAGTAGTTTACTCTTCCAAGCAAGCATGACAAGACATGACATGACATGACATGACAAGCATAAGCATTCTAGGAAGAAGGGTCTCCCTTCCCTCACAAGTAGTTTACTCTTCCAAGTAAGCATGACAAGACATGGCATGACAAGCATAAGCATTCTAGGAAGAAGGGTCTCCCTTCCCTCACAAGTAGTTTACTTTCCAAGCAAGCATGACATGGCATGACACGCATGATATGACAAGATAAGACAAACATGACAAGTTTCAAGTACGAAAAGATATTTCAAGTCAAGTCAAGTGCACGATGTTTTCAAGAGGATTTATCGGTTTTCTACGAATTACAAGCATGATTATAAACTGCTTTACTTCCTTGTATGATATGAACTGTTTCCGTTTGACATATATAAATTGCTCCTGATTATGTATTGCCATTTTTATGCTATAATTGTTGGTTAGTATTTAGTACCCGCTGAGTATTCCATGCTCAGCCGTACTTCTTATGTCGGCAGGTTCTGAGGGAGCTGTTGCTTCATTTGATGTTTGTGCTCCTGGTCCATGGGTGGAAGAGGAGTACGTCGAGGAGCCTTTGGAGGAACCTCCCGTAGAGGGTTATCAGTAGGTGGTGATTAGATTCTGAGTGGAGTAGCTGTGGGTGAGATGAGAGTTAGATTCATGTATTTTGGCGGGCATGTCCGCACTTTCTTTTGGAGACTTTTGTATAAACTTGGATTTGCATATGTATATACATAGAGGTTTGGTAGTCTTCCGCTGTGCTAAGTTAGAGTATGTTTCCGCTGTTTATATCCTCTATTGTATATGCTCTGTGGGTTTTACAGGTTAGTTGTCAAGCAAGTCATGATTAGTCATCCAAAGTTCACTCTAACTCCTAGGGTGGGTTTTGGGTCGCGACATGAACCTAATGATAGGAGTACTTCATTGTTTCCGCTTTGTTCCCCTATATTTATATCTTGTGTACTCTGACAGGGTGATAAGTATGCCTTATGTGTCATGCATGACGGTATGACACAACGGTCACGAGCTAATGTATCCCTAACTCTTAGGGGATATTTTGGGTCGCGACAAACTTGGTATCCGAGCTGAGGGATTAGCTTCTCTTAGGCTAAGTCGTCTTCTAAGCAGAAGTACGTTCTTTGAGTTGAACTTAGAACTCAGATGAACTTCTTAACTTAAGTTTGATACCATGATATAATGGGTATCAAGCAAGTCCTTTGGTCAATTCAGGAAGTTTAGGTTCCAAGTATGGACTAGTCATCTAGTCTTAACCTGCAACTGGTTAACTCATTAGCCGAGTTAAGAACTTAGCACCGCTAGGATTTTATTAGTATGTTTATACTATTATGTATATACTCCGATGTATACTACGCCATATAAGGTGAGTTATCAACTGTAATATGTCATGCTGATTATCTAGTTTCCAAGAAAGACTCATGTTGTGCTTGTAACGACCCGGATATTTTTAGAAATAAAAATATCATATATATTCAGTAAATGATTGAATAATTAGTAACTCAAAGTATTACCTAAGTATATAAGACAATACATTACTTAATTAGGTGATAATGGAGTATATATTAAGCTTAAGGTATAAAGCTTATTGTTAAAATAAGTATTTAACACTAAAGTGAATGGGATCACGACAAGTGGCGATATCCTAGGGTGGATGTCCAATTATTAATGATAAAGTTAATCATGAATTAAGAGGAGGACACATGACAAGTGCCACATGTCAACACCACAAAAAGGTAAGTTCAAGATTAACTATGGTTAGAGTAAATTAACTACGATGGGTTAATCATGAGTTAACTAGTGGAGTTAAGAAAGTGTGTTGATGATCATGTGGATTTGATCAAAGTAATACAAGGGGGATGAACCAAAGCTCACGCCCACTTAGTGACCCTAGGGGTGTGAGCCCAAGTCAAGTGAAGTTAACCATGGGGTATAAATCTATGAACCTAGTGGTTAGGACATTAATCCTTAAGCTATGTACAATGTACATGTCCACCTTTGGTTGAGTTTAAAAGTTAACAAGAAGTTAACTCTTGGTGTAACTAAGGTTAATAACATGAACCATATTAATGGTTATGCTTGTTTAGAGACTTAAAGAAGGTATCTAAATTCTGGAATTTAATGAAAGTGAGACATTCTTAGGATGGGGAGATGTACACGCCCAACCATGGTGAGCCATGAATTATGTGGTTTGCTTTTGTTAAGAAAATTCTGAGATAAGTTGCATAAACTATGATAAGTAACCTTGGTTAGTAGCATGAATCATTAATCATGAGTTAAAAATGTGGCAAGCACCTCAAGTAGAAAACGTCCAAGATGGGCTGTATCACCTAAGTACACACTAAGGATGATAAATATAGTGTATGTATAAACCTAGTGAAAAACCAAAAGGAAGATCAAAGGTCTTATCTATGTGCATGAACCTTAACTCACGTCCAAACCCCCTTGGCTATTTGATTGTGTTCACATTAGCTAGTTAAGACAAATTCTTTGAAAAGAAAGTGTACACGTCCAACTAGGCTGACCTTAGGTTAGCGACTTACCTTAGTTGGTTAGTTCATGAATCTAGGTTAAGGATATAACCTTTAAGTTAACTAAGGAAAGAATCTAATTAATAAGATACATGTATTATGCATTAAAGATAATAAGATTAACCATGAGTTCAAAGTGAACTATGGTTAGGTTGGTAAAATGTGTCATGAATCTAAAGGGATTCATGAACTAAAATAAGTTGATTCTAATTATGGAAATGAACCCATTAAATTAGATGCATGGGCTTAATGGAGTTCGTGAACTAGGATTTATTAAAGGGGAGTGAACCAAGAGTTAATGATGGGCAAGACCCTTGCCTATATAAAGAAGACCCCACGCCCACTTTGTGCTCACTTCACTTGACAACTTCTTGAGGGACTAGATGACCCCACGCCCACTTCTTGATGCTCATTCCAATTAGTGCAAAGCCATGAAATATTAGAGAGAAAGAAAGGAAATAGAAAGATGAATGAAAGAAGGAAGAAAGAAAATCGTGCCAGTCCAACCGACTTCGGATTCGGAACCCTACGTAAAAGAAAGTGTAAGTTATATTCGATAATATTATTTTGAATAATATTTTAGAAGGAAGGTTAGTAAAGGCAAATATTGTTAAAATAAGATGAATTAAGTAAGTTATATTCAATAATATTATTTTGAATAATATTTTAGAAGGAAGGTTAGTAAAGGCAAATATTGTTAAATTAAGATAAAATAAGTAAGTTATATTCGATAATATTATTTTGAATAATATTTTAGAAGGAAGTTTAGTAAAGGCAAATATTGTTAAAATAAGATGAAATAAGTAAGTTATATTCAATAATATTATTTTGAATAATATTTTCAAAGGAAGGTTAGTAAAGGCAAATATTGTTAAATTAAGATAAAATAAGTAAGTTTTATTCGATGATATTATTCTGAATAATATTTTAAAATGAAGGTTAGTAAGTAAAATTCTGAATTAATATTCTAAATAACGATTTAGAATAGAGGTTAGTATTTTCGAAATATATACTATGAGAAGAAATGAATACTCTATTATATTCTGAATAATAATAATAAATTATTATTTGATGATATTATGTTGATATGCTGGAAAATAGTAAAATAATACTATGTTGATGCTATGTCGGAATGCTGAAACATAGTAGAAGAATACTATGTTGAAAATAATAAATGCGATGCTATGGTAAGGTGCTAGAAATATAAAGTAATGATACTTTATTGCTATATTCTCTACATATGTTACATTCTAATTTATGATAAAAGAAATGATGTATTTGAAGTACGAAAAAGAATTATTCTAAATTATAAAATTATAGTTATGAGATAGCTATAATCTCTACTACTATAATGAGAATTGGAGGGTTGAGGCGTTGATTGAATTTTTATTTTTTAAATCTCTTAAAGTGAGAATTGGTGGGCTGAGGCGTTGATTGAGTTTTAAAATTTTTAAACTCTTAAAGATAACACATAACTTAATAGTTAAGGTGTTGATTGAATTTTTATTTTTTAAATCTCTTAAAATGAGAATTGGTGGGCTGAGGCGTTGATTGAGTTTTAAAATTTTAAAACTCTTAAAGATAACACATAACTTAATAACTGTATTCCTTTTATTCGGATAGAGCACGATTCCTCAATTAAAATATATTCCCTTATCTAACGCCCACCTAATCTCTCTCTCTTTCTGCCAATTGTGATTGAACGAAAGAGTTCAATCTTCACTCTCGCGTGCATCGTACGTGCCACCCGCTAGTAAAGATAATTAGAATGAAAAGTGTATAATCATAATGTTGTGATTTATATGAAAGTATTATTTTATAATGTCTTAAAGAGAAGACAAGGAAATGATAAATACGCTTATCTTAAAAAGGCCTCAAGATTGTGGCAAGGCAAAGGGATACCATCAGGCAAAAACTCATGAGGGGTTAGTGATAATTCCAAGACGGGGTGAGCCTATGGCAAAAACTCATGAGGGGTTAATGAAAATTCCAAGACAGGGTGAGCCTAAGAAAAAAACTCATGAGGGGTTAATGATAACTCCAAGACGGGGTGAGTCTAAGACAAAAACTCATGAGGGGTTAATGATAACTCCAAGGCGGGGTGAGTCTAAGACAAAAACTCATGAGGGGTGAAAACTTCAAGATGAGGTGAGTCTAAAGAGGTACTTTGTAGTGATCATCTTGAGAGACGGAATTAAGATAAGTCTGGAAGATAAAAGAAAAGATAAAGGAAAGATAAAAATTGTTTATCTTAAAAAGGTCTCAAGATAGTGGCAAGGCAAATGGATATCATTTGGCAAAAACTCATGAGAGGTTAATGAAAACTTCAAGACGGGGTGAGCCTAAGGCAAAAACTCATGAGGGGTTAATGAAAACTCCAAGACGGGGTGAGCCTAAGACAAAAACTCATGAAGGGTTAATGATAACTCCAAGACGGCGAGAGTCTAAAGAGATACCTTTTAGTGATCAACTTGAGAGACAGAGTTAAGATAAACCGGATCCAAAGTAAAAGATGTTTAAAGAAATGTCAAAAGTAATATCAAATGGTTTAATATTCTATTTTTGTGATAAATTTGTTATCTAAAAGTTTTATTATGCTTATTCTAACTTATTCTTCAGCATAATATTATGGAATATTCTTATTGGGCTTCCTAGCTCACAGACTTTTTATGTCACTAGATGATCAGTAAAAGAACAACTTGAAAGTGACGTTCAAGGAAAGACGGAGTCGCTTTTGATTTTACTGTTATAATTTGTTATATGTTCATTTTGATGTAATTAAGTTGGTTATGTAAACCTTAACTTTAATTATGGACATGGTTATGATGGCTATTGCGTATGGATGGATAAGGGTTTAAAAGTTTTAAATTCCCTTGGTATTTTATGCCTCCGCATTATAAGAGAAAAAGGATCTCACGGACGGATTACTCTTACATTTCATTAGTGAAATGTTAAGTTTAAGTCGAGTCGTGACAGTGCTATTGTTCTCAGGATCTATTCATGAGACGTGGCATCAGGGGTCGTGGGTACCAGACCAGGGGGAATGGTGGAGAGGCTCCATTGGGAGATGAGTAGCTTGACATCTCCTGACTTTTGGAGACCATGGTAGAGACCATGGCTATCGTTTCTACCAGGCAGCCTACTGCTACACCTACACCTGCACCTGGGTTTCCTCCAGTCCATCACACGACAGGACTTGAGGTGTTTAGGAGGCTCCGTCCTCCTAGCTTCTATGGGACGATGGACCCGATGGTAGCTGAGGCTTGGGTGATCCAGTTGGAGAAGATTTTTCGGGCACTCCATTGTACTGATGAGTAGAGGGTGGAATGGACTTCCTTCGTGATGGAAGGTGAAGCTGAACACTAATGGAGATCTGCACTGAGGCAGAGGGACGTCACCAAGGCAGGGGAGCCATGGACATGGGGAGAGTTCATGGATGTCTTCTACTGGCAGTATTTTCTAGTTTTCATCAGGGAGCAAAAGGAGTGGGAGTTTGTGTCCCTCGAGCAGGGGGAGATGACGGTGGTCGAGTACGAGGCCAAATTCATAGAGTTGTCAAGGTTTGCACCACATATGATCGCATCTGAGCACATGCGAATCAAGAAGTTTGAGAGAGGGCTGAAGTCTTTTATCAGGGATACGATCGCCGTGCTCCAGGTGGGAACTTGGGGAGACACAGTGAACAAGGCGAAGATCATCGAGAAGGTTTCGAAGGACTTCCTCAGATAAAGAGGCATGACCAGAGGACAGTCTAGTGGCTCAGCACCACCTGAGAAGAGGGCCAGGACTGCTCCATATCAGACTTCACAGCCTAGGTAGGCTCAGATGCCTCCTTTTGCCCCACAGGCACCTTACCCTACTGCCACACAGGCCACTAGATATGCACCGCCCATATCCTCAGCATCATCACCATTCGAGGAGTACACTGTTTGTGGTAAGAGGCACAAGGTCGGGGAGTGTCGTAGACATTCTGGGGGTTGTTTCCACTATGGTGATTAGGGCCACATGATCAAGGATTGTCCACGAAGGCAGTTATCGGCCAGGCTGTAGGGAGTTAGACCTCCAGTCAGCCAGGCTTCACAGCAGGGGTCTTCACAAGCTTCTAAGCCTCCACGGCCCACCCAGCCGCCTCGCCAGGTGAATCAGGGATGGGTTTTCGCCATAACCGAGCAGGATACAGATGCTTCAGATGATGTTGTGCAAGGTACGCTCAAGTCAAGTTGTTTAAGTTTATGAGATGTTGACTGTATGTGATATATGTACATGCTTGTATAAACATGTTACTTATACGTTATGAGCCTTTATACTTTGCTTGACATAGTAAGGGTAATGTTCATGCACCCTCTTGATTAGCGAGTATGTTGATTGACACTGGATCATCGCATTCTTGTATCTCACCTAGCTTTGCTAAGGGCTTTGCCTCAGAGCCAAGTCGATTACCCCAGGAGTTGTCCATTTCGACTTTGCTCGGCAAATCGGTCGATGCAGATAAAGTGTATCTAGTTTGCATTGTACAAGTTGGGCAGCATGACTTGCCAGTTGATTTAATCATCCTGGAATTCCAAGATTTAGACTTCGACGTCATTCTAGGGATGGATTGGCTCTCAAATCACCACGAGCACGTGGCGTGTTTCGAGAAGATGGTGAACCTCCAGCCGGTGGGAGAAATGTTGGACATGATGCCCAGAAAATTCATTTAGATTGTTAGAACCTTATTAATTTGATTAATAAATACTTCTTCTTAATCTATTGTGTATTCATTATCGGTAATTGACCATGATCATGAGATGATCTATACAATATGAGATATCAATAAAGGTCCATAAGATATATTATAGGAAAGTTATGTGATTAGATTATCACAGGGTGATATAAGTTTCTAGTTCCTAATACCTTATATAATCACAGCTGTAGGTGAAGTTGGGCACTTCACTTATATGGCTGCCAGAATGATAAGATGTTCTTAATAGTTAAGATGTAGTTCTATCTCGAACTACTATAGTGGAGACTACACATAAGAATATGGGTGCTTAAATATACACTAACTAATTGCATTCAATGAGAGACCTCTTGCATAAATATACTATAAGATAGTTGGTCTCTCAGTCACATTGAACGGTTTCGTTGATCCTTTGATCTGATTAGTTCATCTATGACTGGGCAGTGATCTGACTGTTTTGATTCTACCAACGTATTTTCTAACTTCGGGAATACAATACAGTGACAGTTGGATAGTCAGAAAGTTGTTCGATTCATGATGAATTTCAAACAAGAAATCCATGCTCATTAATTTGAGAGATTATCCAAGTTCCGGGTAAGACAGCTGATTAAGTTCAAATCCTGCGCAGGTGATTTTGAAAACAAAATAAGTTTTGAAATATACTTTTATTAAAAGGTATTGTACTTATAAAAGGATTTTTTCAAAAAAATTTTCTTGAGAAATTGTTTCTCATGGCTTAATCATAAGTCTTGGAAACCCGGATGATTTGCAATGAGCTATGGGTTAGATAGTATGTCAATCTCGAAGGCTCATTAGGGATAATGTATTTGGAAGGATAAATCAAATTTAAAAGTTCATGTGGCGAGATCCATAATGGTTAATGTTCATACACTAGGATTCAATTGCAACATGGATATCTCACGTCACTTGCAATTCCGATGTAATTCCCATTTAGGGTTAATGGGATAACATTGGATAAGCTAGGGTAAGAATGTCCCAGAGCAATCTGTGGAGGTGCTCACATAAGAAATACAAGCTCAATAATTGATTAAAAGTTAATCAATTATTTTAAGTGATTAAAAGTTAATCATTTAATTAAATAGATTAATAGTTAATCTATTGTTTAAATTAATTGTTAATTTAAACTAAGGGATTATTTTGGTAATTATTTGATTAACAAAATTAAAGGGGAAATGGGTTTGACCCGTATCCATAAACCCATTAAAATGGACCTTTAATATGGGCCAAAGCCCATGGGTTTAAACCCTAGGTGGGGCGCCCACTTGAGGAATTCTAATTGGATTATGATTTGTTTAATTGAATAATTATTGAAATATAATTCCGTTTATTATGGAATTAAAAAATAAGTGTTGGATTGCAATTAGGATTAAGATGTTATTGTAATTAGATTACAATAAGGAGTTTTAGCTCCTCAAATCCCACGCCCCATAGAAGCTCACGCCCCCTTGTGGATTCCTAGTTTGACTAGGTTTCCTACTTTGGTGTAGGATGTTTACTTATCCCTTTTAATTAAGAAATCCTCTTATAATAGGGACTCTTTAATTAATAGGATTACTATAACTAAAGTAGTTATAGATTAAGTAGGAGTTTATTTAATTAATAATAAGAGTTATTGTTAATTACTAAATCCTACTAGATAAGATCAAGTTGGAGTAGGATTAGGATAAGATCCTAGTTTATAAATACCCCAATACCCTAGATCATTAAGACGAATTTTCCATAATTTTTCTCTCCTCTCCTCTCTCTCTCCAAACTATGAGCCCTAGGGGAGACCCCTAGGGATTTTCATGAGCTATATTGGTGGTCCTAGTTGGGTTTTGCAAATCTAGGGTTTTGAACCTTAGTATTATTGGTGATAGAAGGTCTACACCATTGATCCATCTTCTTCCTCTTGCTTCTATAATTCCAAAGGAGATTCTACAGTTTCGTGGGAATAGCGAAGTGTCGCGCCCCAAAACCCACCCTAGGAGTTAGAGTGAATCTTGGGCGACCAATCATGACTTTCATGACTTGCTTGACCAAAATAACCTGCAAAAGACCCACAAAGCATATACAGAGAGGACACAATAGCGAAAACATATAACAAAGCACAGCGGAAGTCTAACAAACCTCTATGTATATACATACATGATCCAAGTTTGATACAAAAGAAATCAAGACAAAGAAAGTGCGGACATGCCCGCCAAAATACATAAATCTAACTTTTAAGCTCACCCACAGCTATCCACTCAGAATCTACCACCACCTAATAGTAGCCCTCGCCCTGAGGATCCTCCACAGGCTCCTCAACGTACTCCTCCTCCACCCATGGGCCGGTAGCACAGACATCAAATGGAGCAGCAGCTCCCTCAGAACATGCCAACATAAACGTACGGCTGAGCTTGGAATACTCAGTGTGTACCGAATACTAACCAACAGTCATAGCAAAACAATAACAATATGGAAAGCAGGAAGCAGTTCACAGATATAAAGTAAGAACAATTCATATCATCACGAGAAAGTAAAGCAGTTTATAATCATGCTTGCATTTTGTAAAAGTCGATAAAATCCTTGAAAAATATCGTGCACTTGACTTGACTTAAAACATCATTTTCGTGCTTAAAACTTGTCTTGTCTGTCTTGTCTTGCTATGTCGTGTCATGCGTGTCATGCCATGTCATGCTTGCTTAGGAAACAAACTACTTGTGAGGGAAGGGAGACCCTTCTTCCTAAATAATCATGCTTGCCATGCCATGTATCATGCTTGCTTGGAAAATAAACTACTTGTGAGGGAAGGGAGACCCTTCTTCCTAAGTAATCATGCTTGTCATGCCATGTATCATGCTTGCTTGGAAAATAAACTACTTGTGAGGGAAGGGAGACCCTTCTTCCTAAATAATCATGTTTGCCATGCCATGTATCATACTTGCTTGGAAAATAAACTACTTGTGAGGGAAGGGAGACCCTTCCTCCTAAATGCACTTGTGAGGGAAGGGAAACCCTTCTTATGATATGTACTTGCGAGGGAAGGGAGACCCTTCTTATGCATGCGAGTCTTGTTCTTGCCAAAAGTGAGGTAAGACATATTATAGGATATGTCCCACCTCTAATTCTCGTTCTTCAAAAACCTCGGTAAGTCATGTCATGCATGTCGTGGTCGTGGAATCGTGTACATACTTGCAATTGAATTTAAATATGACGATTGGGTAATTCACAATACATATAACATCATTAATTTGAACAAGTCAATATTCATGCAATTTAGGGAGAATAAGAAAGCACACTATCATAGACCCTAGCAATTTCCATCATTAATTAACCATGCATTTCTTAATTTATAATTCGTTTTATTCACCTTGGCATTTTATCAAATATGGGGTGTGTTCATTATTTATTACACCTACATCATGCTTTTCTAGGTGGGTTGATGCTCACATCACACATGTATGTTCATTATGGATACAATGCCCTCCCCATTTCATTCATCACAACCATCCACACAGCATCCAATCGCCCATTCACATCCAACAACCATCCATTCATCCCATTCACACATTACAATTCATTTTATAGTCATAAATGGGAGAAAACAAAGAATAGAAAAGAAAAAGAGGAAACTATGACTAAGAGGGTAGCACAAGGTACCGACCTTGACAAATGAGGAAGAAACCCCTTGAAAAATGTGCGTGAGCTGCTGCCCTAGTTTGGGGAAAGAGCTCCTCATGAGCTTGAGCCGAGAACTTAGAAGAAAAAAAGAGCTTGAAGTGATCTAGGGCCTTCAACCCCTTTGATTTCTTCACTAAAGCAAACCCTAGGTTAGAATCCCCTTCTCCTCTTTCTCTATGTCTCAAAATACTCTACTTAGGGTTTATGAACCCACAAATGCTCGGGCAAAGCTTTTAAGGCATGAGTGAAACGCCCAAAAGACGAAAACACCCTTAATGAAAATTCTGCAAAAACGCGAAGACCGAGTGATCGGTGGTTATGACCGATCGATCGGTTGCCTACCGAGCGATCGGTGTTCTTGACCGAGCGACCGGTCAAAAACCTGCTCTCTGGAAAATTTCCCCATACAAAAAAGTGCACCAGTCAATAGCCTCCAATTGATCGATTGTGGACCGATCGATCGCTACAATGGACCGAGCGATTGGTGGTCTGCAGGTCTAAACTGTTTTGGCCATATCTTTTGACTCGTTCATCGGATTTTGACGATTCAAGGCAAATTGGCTATGAAAGTGCGAAACACCCTTATTTATTAATTGTACTACATTAAAGGCAAATTGGCTATAAAAGTGCCATGCATTAAGCATAAAAAAGTCCGGGGCTCTACACGAAGAACAAGGATCGAGCCTCTAATATTTTTTCAGAGAACTCTCTACAAAGAGTTCTGACGGTTCATGTGGATTAAGCTTCACCAGTGAAAAACATTCACCGAGGTGATATGACTAAAACTCTTAGATAATTTTGATGCTTTTTATGGTGTTAAGATCTAGGGGATCCAGTTTCAGCATAAATTTTTATCCGGATCCCCCTTCAATTGGTATCAGAGCACATGGTTAGGAGTATTTTTTGTTTATTTTGATAAGGTAATTAAATGGATGATTTAATTCATGAGATGAATTAATTTAGATATATTTAATATTGCTCGTATTTTTTATTATTTTATTTGTTCATAAGATGAATAAATAAATATTTATTATATTATTGAATGAGATTTGATAATTAAATAAATTTTAAAAACTAGTATTATATGTGATATAATTAAATTCAAAACAAAGAGTTATTTTAAAATTCCTTTTAAATGATTTGATCATTAATTAATAATTCCCATGGTGTTTTACACCCTTGCTTAAGCATTCTTGGAGATTAAAGCTTATTTCGATTTAAATTGATTAATAGATTTTCAGATTTGTATTTGATTAGAAGAATCGATATAGTTTCGGCATTTTGGCCATAACTTTATGACCGTAAGTCCGATTTAGGTCCATCAGCACATCGTTTCAAAGCCGTCGAAAAGATCTACAACTTTCGTGAAGAAAGTTTTTCCAGAATCAATCTTTTTGAGGGTCAAAACTTGAGTCGAAAATCTAAAGCGGGAAAATGAGTTTTAGAAATTAATTTTCCAAGAGGCTTTCAAATTTTTCCTAAATTGCATGATGAACTGGGAGAGGTCGAAGAGTATTACCGAGATTCATAGGTTTCTCGGCCTGGCAGGGTATTATAGGAGGTTTGTGGAAGGATTCTCTAGTTTAGTGGCTCCGCTTATGTATCTTACAAGGGAGAACGCTAAGTTTACTTGGACCAAGAAGCACGAGGCAAGCTTCATGGAGTTGAAGAAGAGGCTTACTACAGCCCTTGTTCTTACAGTCCAATCTGGGAGTAGTGGTTTTGTAGTCTACAGTGATGCGTCACTTATCGGCTAAGGATGTGTTCTGATGCAGCATGGAAAAGTCATAGCCTATGCTTCTTGGCAGTTGAAAGATCACGAGAAGAACTATCCTACGCATGATCTAGAGCTTGCTTCAGTTGTCTTTGGGCTGAAGATTTGGCGTCATTTCCTTTATGGGGAGCAGTTCGATGTGTTTACTGATCGCAAGAGCTTGAAGTATCTGTTTTCCCAGAACGAGCTGAATTTAAGGCAACATCGTTGGGTAGAGTTTCTAAAGGACTATGACTACACTATCCAGTACCACCCAGGTAAGGCGAATGTAGTAGCAGATGCTTTGAGCAGGAAGTCTTCTGGACATTTGGCACACATGATTGTGTATGAGTGGAAGATGTTGGAGTTAATGGCGAACCTCGATACTAGCTTCAACATTCCTACCTCTAGGTCAGTCAAGGCTAATCTTACTATCAGGCCTTATATCCAAATTTGGATTAAGGAGTTACAAAGTATAGATGCAGAGTTGCTTGCTTACCGAGATAATTCAGTTAGCAGTGGCAGTCAGGAGTTTGCTTTGAATGGTGATGGTGCCATCACATTCAAGGGAAGATTGTGTTCCGACGGATGAACAACTTAGACGTGAGATCTTGGATAAAGCTCACTGGTCCAAATATACTGTGCATCCTGGGGGTATGAAGATGTACTAGAACCTCAAAGGTCACTATTGGTGGCGAAAGATAAAGAGGGAAGTGGCAGAGTACGTGGCTCGTTGCTTAGTGTACCAGCAGGTGAAGGCCGAGCATCTGAGGCCAGCAGGTCTTTTACAGCTCTTCTCTATTCCGGAATGGAAATGGGTGAATTTCTCGATGGACTTCATAGTTGGCTTGCCAAGGACGGCAAGGGGCTCCGATGTTATATGGGTTGTAGTTGATCAGTTGACAAAGTCTATGTATTTCCTACCCTATCAGACTACATACAGTATGAGTCAGCTTGTAGCCTTCTACGCCAAGGAGGTGGTTCGACTGCACGGGGTGCTAGTTTCCATCATATCTGATCGAGACCTGAGGTTTACTTACAGGTTTTGGAAGGGCTTTCAGGGTGCCATGGGTTCCCGTCTGGATTTCAATATCACCTTTCACCCTCAGACTGATAGGTAGACCGAGAGGGTTAATCAGGTTATAGAGGGCATGCTCTGAGCTTGTATGTTAGACTTCCAAGGCAGTTGGGAGGAGCACTTGCCGTTGGTTGAGTTTGCCTACAACAACAGTTACTAGGCGAGCATCCAGATGGCACCTTTCGAGGCTTTGTATGGGAGAAGTTGCAGGTCTCCTCTCTATTGGGTGAGGTTGGAGACTGCCCAGGTTTTGGGTCCTGAATTGATCGAGCTGACTGCTTAGAGAGTCAAGATCATTTGGGAGAGGTTGAAGACTGCCCAGGATAGGCAGAAGAGCTATACAGACACTCACCGTAGAGACTTGGAATTCTAGGTGGGGGATCAAGTCTTTGTGAAGATTTCTCCGAGTAGGGGAATCATGAGGTTTTGCAAGAAGGGGAAGCTTAGCCTGAGGTATGTGGGACCTTTTGAAGTGATCACACATGTTGTTGAAGTTGCTTACAGAGTGGCTTTACCTCCTCACATGGCGGTGGCCGATAATGTCTTTTATGCTTCCATGCTTCGAAAATATGTGTCAGACCCTTCGCATGTCATTGATCTTGATCTTGTGGAGATTCGAGAGGATTTGACTCTAGTGGAGCAACTAGCTCAGATCTTGGATCGTAGAGATGAAGTCTTGTGCACCAAGATGATCCCACTAGTCCTCGTAAAGTGGCAACACCATTCTACGAAGGAAGCTACTTGGGAGCGCGAGGTTGAAGTAAGGGAGAAATACCCTCACTTGTTTTAGTAGAGTTTTGGATTATTGTATATAAAGTTCTTGCTTTTATGTTTTTTTAATGTATGCTGTATCATCCTAATTTCGGGGATGAAATTTTGGTAAGGGGGGGGAGGATGTAGAACCCCGGATCTCGTTTGCATAGCCTATGAAGAGTGCTGCGAAGAGTGTTGTGAATAGTGTCAATAAATAGTGTGTTAAGGATTAAACCTTTGGATTTGGTAATGTTGTGTTATTATGTGTGAAAGAGGATTTTGGATTCTAAAATTATGAATGTTTTAAAGTCTTAAGGGAGTTTAAATTTAGTGTTGTGAGAATTAAACATAAGTTGTAAAAAGTTCTAAGTGTAAAAAGAAGGGAAATATCTTAAACATGCCCTCAACTTTAAGGAACTCTAAATTTCTCACCGCTGATTGGAATCGAGTGATTATTGAATTTTTAGAAATATATCAAAACCCTCTTCGAGGTTCATGTTCATCACTTTTTCAGATTTTGAGTTGAAGTTGGGTCAAACATCGGATTTTCGAAATCGGGTCTGCTGAAATTCTGGGCTGCTGAAATCCATTTTAGACCAGTCAGCTTTATGGCCACTTTAGTTCATGAATAAAACAGAATTACGAGTTGTACAAAACATAAAAGTTGTTCCTCTTTAAATAACAAGTCCAACGCAAGTTGAATCGTCAAAATCTGATAAGCGAGTAAAAAGTTATGATTAAAATACCAAAACGGGAAAAACCTGCCCAGGTAGAGTTCAAATTCGATGCCGAATTGTGCTGGGGGTCGAAATTTGTCTACGAATTCAACCCATAAATTGGCAAAAAGGCCCAGTAATGAGCTATAACTCATCACCGACCTTGGGGGATATTTTTCTAAGGGGTTTTTGGGTTTTTGGCAACCTTTAGACTATAAATAGAAGGGGATTTCGTGGGTTTCTTCTACTCAAAGCCTAAGCATAGATTTTGAGGATTTTTGGAAGAGAAGAAGAAGAAGAAACCTTTGATTTCTCAAAGCGTTCTGCTCAAACCAAACTGAAGCTAAATCCTTGCTTCTAAGGTTTGTACTTTACTAATTTTAGTGTTTTAGAGCCTGAGTTTTCTACTCAAGGTGGTTCTCAAATTCTGAAATCAAAAGGGGGGTTTTGGTTTTGTTTTCAAATTAAGGTTCCAGCTTTCTCAAAGCTTCAACCAAGTTTCCTCAAGCTTGATTATGATCTTCAGAAGTGTAAAAAACTTCCTTTTAAGGTAGATACACTCTAGTATCTATGTTGGGCTATTCTTTAAATAAAACCATGTTTTACAGTGTGTTCTTGGATGAATTGAAATGATGGATTTTGATGGTTTGTAAGCTATCATTATTCTGAAATTCTATGACTATGCTTCTATGTTTTTAAGCTTCTTAAGTATAGTATGATTTTCACAAGCACTCTATGCACTCTATATCTTACATGTCTCACATGATTTGAACGTTTTCTCATAAGTCGGGTTATCAAAGCATTCATAAGAAATTCTAAGAACTCATAATCTACCAAGCTCAAAAGCATTGATAAAGCCAAACTAAGGGTTGGTCAATGATAGGACATATCCAAGGATATGTCATATCTGGCTCAAAGTAAACTCATAAGAATTTGGATAAAGCTAATGGGAAGGTTGGTCAAGGATCTTGGCAGCCCACTTCTATGTATTCGATGAAGGGTATTTATATGCCCAACTCTAAGTCTTTTCACGGGTGCTAAGGTTTGGCTCTAAGTTAAGCTCATAAGTGAATCTCATAAGCTCATAAGTGAATCTCAAAGGCTCTAAGTGGATCTCATAAGTGCTCTAAGTCTCTAAGCTCATAAGAACTCTAAGGCACTTTAAGAACTCATAAGACTTCATTCTCATACGCTCAGAAGACTCATACGGTTTTGGATTTCATAAGAAACTCATAAGGAAATGGTTTTGGAACTAGTACGGGTTTTTTTTTTTTATGGATTTCTATGCTCTACGGCTCTATGTCTTTGCATGCTCCATCATATTATTCACTGTTAGCTAGTAGTTTGTATGTGACTGAGTATTCGATGCCCAGCCGAATTATTAACTTCGGCAGGTGCACGTGTTCCTTTCGATGTCTGTGGTTCGGAGCCTTGGATTGAGGAAGAATACTACGAGCCGGAGCCTACCATGGATCATTACCAGGATGATGGGTCACTAGATAGGCGGCCCGAATTAGACTTTTGTTGAGAGAGTGAGGGAGGGTATACTTATATTTTGATAGTATTGAGAGTGAGACTTGTCCACTCCATACTTCATATTTTGGATATGTTCTGTTGGTTCAGACTTGAACCTAATGATAGGAGTACTTCATTGTTTCCGCTTTGTTCCGCTATATGATATAACTTGTGTTCTCTGACAGGGTGATGGGTCTCTATGCTTTGCTTGACATAGTTAATTGTACTCAGGCACCTACCTGATTAGCGAGTGCTTAGCTCGAGTGTTGATCGACATTGATCGACACATTCCTTCGTTTCACCCAATTTTACTAAGGGTCTCCTTCCAGCACCGACTCAGTTAGACCAGGAGTTATCCATCTCGACTCCACTGGGCAAGTCTATTATTGCAGACAAGGTGTATCAAGGTTGTGTGGTAAAGGTTTGGGCAGCATGAGCTATTGGCTGAACTTATCATCTTGGATTTGCAGGACTTCGATATCATTCTCAGGATGGATTGGTTCTAAACTCACCGTTGGCACCTGACGTGTTTCGAGAAGATGGTGAACTTCCAACCAGCTGGATTTATAGGACATACAAAATATGTTAGGCAAATCATCTCTCAAATGTGTCACACGCGTAAGCCTACTTTTTCTTAGGTCGGTTTGGTCGAAAGCGGTTCGAATTGACCAGCATTAAATGTTAAGTCAGTGCTTTTCACCTAGCACAAGAGTATGTAGATTGCCTCATGATACTTTCATCCTCAAAGTCGGTCTCATCTTTGATTAGAGCAAGAGTTTGATATTCGTGATTATGGGTACGAATTCTGAAATCGTCCTTATGACCACAGTTTCCGAAATTGTTTAGGAGACCACGATTTCCGAAATCATCCTGTAGACCACGAGTTTTGAAATCGTCCTGTAGACCACAAGTTCTGAAATTGTCCTGTAGTAGTGTACGGGCTTGTCTCCAATTAGGGTATGGAACTGCACCCCAAGACTTGTGCATTTGCCAATTTTCTCTATTATAGATATTACAAGGGGTAAGAGAAGAACAATAAAGGTTTTGATGGGTGTACATGCAAGGAGCTGGTACTGAGGGATGAAGAGCCTTTGGACTTTGCAGGTTGCAGATCCAAGAGAAATGGTCTCTGGATCTGAACGCATCTCTGTAAATCAGATGGGAGGTCTTGGATGCTGCTACTCATGACATTCTACTAAATCAGATGCAAGAGGAGCATTTCCTCTTGATACACCTTGAAACTCATATTAACATGGCCAATGATTCTCCTTCCGGAACAGCACCGTCCATCATATGACGAAGCTGCTGCAGCTGTAATGGCATTAAGGTGAAGATTCTAGGGAATTTGGACCCACTCAAAGCCTCTCAATGGGATCCGAATTCTATAAATCAACATCTCTAAGAATGAAAATACGATTCGTGCTATGAGAGGAAGAGAGATGAGGATGAGAGAGAGAATGAGAACAGAGAGATGGGAGATGATCTTCTCTTTAAATTTTTTTAATGAAATGGGTAATTTTGGAATTATCTTTATTTGAGGAGTGCTAGCCCTACTCTCGGTCAACCTCTACTTTCACTATCCACCAACCACCTATTCATTTGATTGAAATTAAAGCATTTTTTCACAAAAAAGTGGAGAAATGGTTGGTAGAGAGTGAAAGTATGAGTTAACTAAGAGTAGGGCTAGCATTCCTCTCTTTATTTTGTAGAGGATGGGACCACAGCCCTATTTAGAGTCAATGATCTTCTTAGATCAATGACTTAGATAAGGAGTAAAATCAGGTAGTACGTACCTGTTATGTACCTGTACTGACTAAAAGAAACCCATAAACTTTGGCATAAGCAAATAATGGGATGACACTTAAACATTCACTATATAAAATCAATTTTTAGAGCCCATGGTTTTTCTTTTTAAACCCTTTTATAAACTGACCAAATTTAGACTGAAGGTATTTTAGCTCGAATTGACCTCGTAAATTATTAAAATCAATACATATATATATATAAAAGGAGGTGAATAGTCAGGTTGGCTAATTATACCTTATAATCAGCTCACCTCTTCTGTACCATTTGTCCTCCAAAAATGATGAGATTCGGAAAAAACCTTCATTGTTTTAATTTTTTAATTACCGAAAATACATAAGTCTCCCAACACCTTCAAAGCCGTAACTGTTCCCTCAACCCATTCCCTTTTCTCTTCATCCCCTCTAGTTGGTAGGAAGAGGATTCAGTCTATGGGACACTTTTCTACAAAACATTTTACTTGTTGTCAAAAAACACTTTGGGATGCTCCGGTTATCTCTTCATCCGGAGCTCCTTTTGATAGTTAATATTTTTTTCTCCACAATGCACAATGTAAAGTTTGGCTGCAACCCCGATCAGTAAAGATAGAATGTGTTCAAGGTTAGCGAATAGCCCTACCACCACCGGGGCAAGCATTGCTTCCTCGCTGCAGAATACCTCACGCAGCAGATTGCACAGTAGAAAGATGCAATCAAGGCATTTACACAGTGGTTGACATGAATGCACAACAAAGAGTAATTAACATGCCCAATAAAAGAAATATGAATTTACTGAAAAAGGATTAATGGCCTACCACTGCCACTGCCATTCCATTTATATATGTAAGGGGACTAATTAATTAGATCCCAATAGGCGAGTACAATGTCTCCTTATAAATACCCTCCACTCTCACACATGTTCCCTCCAGAAGAGAAAGCAAGATAGTACCCATGGCTTCTCTTCCCCATGTCCCCTCTTCTTCCTTTGCATTGGCTCTCCTTCTCTTGTTTTCAACTCTTAATCCTGCTTTAGCTGATGAGTTCTCTGCTGAGCTCTGCCCCGGAAAGGGGTACACCAAGAAGTCACCTCCTCCTCCTCCTCCAAAATCAACGCCACCGAGTCCAGGTCCATCACCACCTCCTAGTACACCTCCCACTCCACCACCCTCTCCAACGCCAAGTTTGTATCCTCCTACTACGCCTCCGTCTCCGAACCCAACTTCGTTTCCACCGAGTATACCTCCCACTCCATCACCATCTCCTACGCCCCCTCCTTATATATATGTTCCATCACCATCACCCACTCCAAGTACGTCCCCGCCTACTCCATCACCAACACCTGGTAGTTACAATATCGACCCCAGCATTAAATATCCCCCACCTCCTTCACCCACACCATCATCCACGGCACCGCCACCTGAAGATGCTGAACTGCCATGCTCTCCTTGTAGCACCCCGGACTTTTTCATCCTTAATGAATAGCACCTTCGTAGCTAATTGGCCGTTTTCGTAGTCTAATTAATAAATAAGGGAGAAATCGGAAATTCCAAAATGTCAGAAATGTTCGTTTTCGAAAGACGGATCCAACGCAAGTTGAATCGTCGAAATCCGACGAGCGAGTCAGAAGATATGGTCAAAACAGTCCAGACATACAGAGCACCGATCGCTCGGTCCAGTCAGTGATCGATCGGTCAACTACCGATCGCTCGGTCAACTACCGATCGCTCGATAGCTGTCGCACGGTTAACTTTTTTGTATGGGGAAAAATTCCAGAGAGTGTGTTTTTGACCGATCTCTCGGTCATAACACCGATCGACCGGTAAGCCACCGATCGTTCGGTCCATACCACCGATCGATCGGTCATACGCAGATTTTCTTCATTAAGGGTGTTTAAGACTTTAACCATCACCCTTTGCCTATAAAAGGGCTGGGTTCGTGCCTTAGGGTTTCACAAACCCTTTGTGCATTATTTTTGAGGGATTTGAAGAGGAGAAGGAGGAGAGGACCTTGGTGATCGTTCAAGCTTGTGGAAGATCAAGTTCTTCCTTTCCATTTGGTGTTTTCCAACCAAGAACTCACTGTTCTTGCTTGTTCCAGCCATTGGGAGTCAAACTCATTGATTTCTCTAAGGTAGATACACTCTACTACAATCTTGCAATCCTACCAGTTACTAATTATGATTCTTATTATCTATGCCCTATCTATATGTATTGATTTTATGTATGAAAAGGTGAGATTACATGCTTGGATGAAGGTTACTATTATGATGCACTCTAAGTGTTTGATAAAATACCTCTAAGGGATTCTATGCGTAAATATGATGATTTCTCTTATTAAGTGCATATGCTCGCATGTCTCGCATGAACCGATGGTTTCCATGGATTTCTTAAAGTGCAAACAAAGGTTTTTCACGAAAAGACGAATAATGAATGATTCTAAGTAACTCTATGATTTCTCTAAGATCGTTTCACAAGCTCTAAGGATCATACCATGCTCACAAGGAAACTCTATGATAATGCTCTAAGATCGTCTCACAAGCTCCACGGATCACAATGAAATGCTCTAAGATCTCTAAGGTTATGCTCTATGGAAATGCTCTACGGTATTGCTCTATACTCTATGTCTCTACGGATCATAATGACTCTAAGTAACTCCATGAACTCACAAGAACTCATAAGGCTATGATTATCGATTGACTCACACGGTTACAGTTTTGGTTTCGAATATTATCTCACATATGTTTTCTCGGTTTCCATGCTTTAAGAGATTTACGGATTTCATTCTCCATGTCTTGTATGCTCCATGCCTAACTGCTTTATTGTTATTAGTTTGTATACACTGAGTATTCCATGCTCAGTCGATATTGTTATGATCGGCAGGTGCTCGGGTTCCATTCGATTTGTGTGGCGAAGAACCTTGGGTCGAGGAAGAGTACCGTGACCCGGAGCCTTCCATGGATCACTATCATGACGATGGTGCTCTAGATAGGAGTCGTGACTTCGATTTCTGTTGATCGACCGACTTAGAACTTGTGTCATTTTGTTATGTGAGTGTGGGGTTTGTCCACTCCACTTTTGGGTTTCTCACACATGTATACTTGTTGGCTCTTACTTGAGCCAAGTTATAGGAGTTTTCTTTTTGCTTCCGCTATGTTTAGTATTTTATTTTCCGCTGTGCATTGTATTTCGTTTCCGCTTTGTATATTCAGGTACTCTGACAGGTTTCCACGTGTGCCTTATGTATCATACTGGAGGTATGATACGGTGGTCACGAGTCAAAGTATCCTTAACTCCTAGGGGGTATTTTGGGTCGCGACACTCCTCCACCTGATTGGATGCTCATGTCGCGGAAGCTGAAAGCTTAATTTAAGAGATATGAAGTCCTAAATAATGAGTAGTTGTGCTAGTGCACATCTTTTGTATGGCGTGGATAAGCAGTTAGCTATGAAATTAATGGTCCATTATCTCATAGTTATATGGAAGTTATTCTCAGTCACATTAGCTTGTTTTTGATAGTTTTGTATTAAAAATTTTGGGTGGGACTGTGGGACTGATTAACATAGATTCAGAAAACCTTAATGACGCAAAATAATAATTATAAAGAGTGACAGTCTATTAAAAATGAAAAGTTCGGAAACAACATGGAACTCAAATTTATGACTGAAATAACTGCGTTACATACAGAAACGGACTGGTCAAGGATATCTGATTCTGAACATGCTCTTCATTAATGTCCACACCAATGCATTGCTAGTCCTCCACATTTGCATCAGTTCAAATTCTTGTGTTTTGCTCCTCAGCACCAGTATATGTTCTGAGCCCGACTTGGCTTCAACCAACGGCTACAGCAAAAATCCATGCAACCCAACTTCCTCTTCGCTACCACGTCTGTCCCTGATGTATGATAAGGTCATGCTCTAAGTTAAGCATGGCGGATGGGCGGTTGGATTGCTGGGTTTTTCACTAAAGCACATTCTATATGTTGTTCCCATAGGGGTAAATTACCTGTAATCGCTATCCAAAAAAATACTGTCTTTGAAGAATTCGAACAGTATATCAACCTTTATTCTAGAAATACCTGCACTTGAGAATCAATTAGAAAATTGGTAGCTCATGTGAAGTAAGGCGCAGATCACGTCGCTCTCTTTAAGACATTTCGCTCCCCCCACAGATGCACTAGGTTGCTAGACACGATGGCTCCAAGAGACAACAGCTTCACACAAATCTATCCCTTACTATTAGTGTGTATAACTTATAGTCGCACACCTTACTTTGTTTCTTACCTAGCAATCTCTCAAAAGAAAAATTCTCAAACATAAGAAAACATAATAGTAGAGAAAACCTTTTCTCTCATTATAGAAGGGAAAAAACATAGTATATATAGAAAATTAATTAGGTTTTTTGGAACTCTAAAACAGTCACATTAGTGACTAATAATTGTGATAATAAACCTTTGAAACGTTTCCACCATTAAAGCCTTAAATGACTATAATAAAATTAAATAAATTAATATTTAATTTCTTTTATTTAATTAATTTTGAATGACAATCACCCAAAGGTACAACAATCCCCCACTTGATTCAAAAATTATAAAACCACGAAGAAAAATAAAGTTGCTGGGTAAAATTGTGTTTAGTGCATAAATAAAGGTGTCACATAGATTTGAACCTTTGCATAACTTAATGTAATGACCTGAATTAAGTTCCTCGTTTTCATGATATATGATTTAAATTTTCTAGATAAATATGCTTTAATTATGCATCAATCTTATGAGAAACTAATGTGTGAAATCTCGAATAAGAAAACCCATTTAGTAGCCAAGGGATTTAAGTAAAGAGAAGGAATAGATTATTTTGATACATATTCACCTATATCAAGAATTACATATATTCGAGTATTATTTTCTATAACATCCTTATATAATTTAATAATTCATCAAATGGATGTTAAAACAACATTCTTAAATGGTGATTTAAATGAAGAAATTTATATGGATTGATAATAACTCATGAATATAGTACAAATGAAACTGATATGCATATATTGCAAATATAATGGTGATAATGGAGTAATAATTTGTATAATGGTGATTGTGGAGTAATCAATTGTCTATGTGTAGATGATTTACTGATTTTTGGAACAAATCAGAAAATCATAAATGGGACAAAAGAATTCTTGTCATCCCAATTTGACATGAAGGATCTTGAAGAGGCAAATTTAATTCTTGGAATTAAAATAATTAGAACAAATGATGAGATAAGTTTATCTAAATATCATTGCATTAAATTATTATTAAAATAAAATCATTATGATTGTAGTAATATTTGTACTCCAAATGATCCTAATGTTCATCTATCACCTAATGAAGGAGATACTATAAACTAAAATGAATATACTAGTGTAATTGGAAGGTTGATATATGCTATGAACTGTACTCATATGCAGTCGGTAAATTAAGTAGATATAGTAGTAATCCTAGTAGGGAGTATTGGGATGCAATTAGTAGAGTGATTAAATTTTTAAAGAAAATCATAAATTCTGATTTTCAGTATGGAAGATACCCTTATTAAATTAAAAGGTATAGTAATGTTAATTGAAATTTTATTTCTAATGAATATAAAATAACAAGTGGTTATATATTCATTATTGGTAGTAGTGATGTTTATTAAAATTCTAAGAAACAATCAATTTAGTCTATTTCTACTATGAAATTGGAATGAATAACTCTAGTCTTAGCATGATAAGAAGCTAAGTTACTTCGAAACTTCTGGTCCGATATTCGTTTATGGAATAAACTAGTCTCCGCTATTAAAATTAATTGTGAGTGCAATGCTGTAAGGTAGAGCTAATAACACTCAGTATAATAGTAAATCTCGAATTATGTTCTAGGAAATTTCTAAAATTATACTTGAGAGAATTCCTATGAGTTGGAATTATATTTGTTTCTTACGAGATGGAATTATATTTGAGAGCTCCTATGAGACGAAGTAATAACTGAAAATGAAATTAGATCACCAGAAATTCTGGCAGATTCCTTGACTAAAGGCCTAACAAGGGAGCCATCGAGGGGAATGAGACTTAAGCCAAATTGAAATTAATTCAACTGTAATGGATACCCAACCTGAGGACTAGAGATCCAAGAACAAGTTTAATGGGAATAACAAGTTACTGAGTGGTTTGAGGTGAAAACACTATAATAGGAGGATAATATTATTATTCTCCCAGTCCCTTCCTATATATGGTATAAATAGTACATAAAGTATGTACTATTGAGTGGGATGTAGAGTCATATAGGTATCGTTGATAGCTCTATTGAGTGGGATGTAGAGTCATATAGGTATCGTTGATAGACTCACCTATATAAGTGTGGAAGTAGGGCCATTTCCTATGAGAAATTGACTATTTCTCTAGAGCACTTATTAAACTGGGATAAAAGCATATGGTCGAAAAGTGCTGGCTTAAACACCTGTAGACTTTGTAAGAGTTAGTGTGTTTAAAGTATAAAGACTCATCACTAAAAGAGCCCAGTTTTGAATACTAGGATGTAGCATCCCGGACTTTTCTATACTTAATGAATAGTACTTCGTAGCTAATTGGCCTTTCTTGTAGTCTAATTAATAAATAAAGGAGAAATCAAAAATTCCGAAACATCAGAAATGTCCGTTTTTGAAAGACGAATCCAACGCAAGTTCAATCGTCGAAAACCGATGAAAGAGTGAAACGATATGGCCAAAACAGTTGGGACCTGTAGAGAACCGATTGCTCGGTCAAATGTAGAGATCGATCGGTTCACAACTGATCGCTTGGTCATTATTAGCGATCGATCGGTCCAAAACTGATCGATCGAAGGCTATTGACTGGTTAACTTTTTTGTATGGGGAAATTTTCCAGAGACTTTGTTTTTGACCGGTCGCTCGGTCAAGAACACTGATCGCTCAGTAGGCAACCGATCGATCGGTCATAACCACCGATCGCTCGGTCTATCACGTTTTGCAGAAATTTTAGTAAGGGCTTTTTCATCTTTTGGGCGTTAAACCCTTACCCATAAAGGCTTGCCCGAGCCTTTAGGGCTTCATTCACCATTCTTAGAGGGTTTTGAGAGATAGAGAGAGAGGAGAAGGGGATTCCTAACCTAGGTTTTCCTCATGAGAAGAAATCAAGAGTTTGGGCTACCCAAGATTTATTCCAAGGCTTGGATTCTTCAAATTCAAGGTTCAACTCATGAGGAGCATGTTCTCAAGCTAAGGCGGTGTTCTCCAAGGTATTTTCAAGAGGCTTTCTTCCTCCACTCAAGCCTTCTTCAAACAAGGGTCCTCCTTCTTCCCAGTGGGAGCTTCAATCAAGGTTTACACCCAAGATTAAGCCTTGATTCAAGGTTAGTACACTCTACTAACTTCCCTAGCAATAACCTAGGTTTTCACTCTTGATATTATGCTTCCTTTCCTTATAAAACGTATCACCTTCACTAAATAAAACAAGATAAGAAAAAGGTTCGAATGTGTGGATGGGATGTGGATTGTGGCGATTGGATGCCGTTGGATGTGGATGTGATGTGTGAAATGAAAAATGGTGGATGGGCATTCTATAAATAATGAACATACCATGATGATTGATGGAAAATTTGCGCTAAAAAGGGTAAAGAAAAACTACTAAAAATGTTGCACACCGGATGTTTGTTAATATGCCTAAACCAAGAATAAATGAATTTAATAAAGGAAATGGATGTAAGCCCTATGTAATTGTTCTTGTAAATGATGACTTGACCAAATGCTATGTTGATCACCTAAATGCTTACATGTTATACTATGAATTGAAATGTGATGTGATATTCCTCTTGTTACACGTGTTCCCATGATTGTCACTATTGGCACGCACGCGAGCACGCATGCATGCATGAAGCGAGTTTTCAAGAGCATATGCATTAATAAACCAATAAGAAAACATTGCATGTCAAGGAGGTTGGTAGCCCAGGGGTATTCGGGTATTAGCCTCTGGCTCACAAGAAAACTGAAAATACTACCTGTCAAGGAGGTTGGTAGCCCAGGGGTATTCGGGTACTAGCCTCTGGCTCATAAGAAAACTAAACAAGAAAACTAAAAGCTACTATATGTCAATGAGGCTGGTAGCCCAGGGATATTCGGGTACTAGCCTCTGGCTCACAAGAAAACCATATGTCAAGGAGGTTGGCAACCCAAGGAGGTTCGGGTGCTAGCATCTGGCTCACAAGTAAAGGAAAATATTACATCTCAAGGAGGTTGGAAGCCCAGGGATTTTCGGGTGATAGCCTCTGGCTCACAAGTATACAAGATGATGAAATGGCACACATGCATAATTTTCACAAGCAAGACTGAGACATGAAACGAGTTTTCAAGCATGAGCTTTATCTGCATTTTCGCATTCATGCATGCATGTCATGATAATGATATTGTTCTTGTTCAATACCATTTATCTTATGATGCTACTATTGCTTTAAATCAATACCTTGTATTTTGTTCATTCCTGTTATGCTTCTATTATTGCTATGGTTTGCTAGTAGTTTGTACTCGCTGAGTATTCCATACTCAGCCGTGCTTTTATGTTGGCAGGTACTGAGGAAGCCCTCGACCCTAAGCCTTGGGTCGAGGAAGAGTACGTAGAGGAGAGGGACCCTTCTATCCCGTTACAGTCTCAGGCAGATAGAGACCTCGACGTGTGGCCGTACTTCGACTACTGTTGAGGGGAGAGTACGAGAGGGTCCTTTGGTGTATTTTGACATTTTGATAGGTGGGCCTGTCCACCTTAGAATTTGATATGTATTGTGTATATGTTTCTCTTGGAATACTATTTTGAAACTTTAGAAGAAAAGAAAAAGTTAGATTACACTTCCGCATATTTGTTTAGCTTCCACGCTCTGATTATTATCCTTATTGTATTGTGCTAGCCACGTTTACTTCAGGATGGTTTGACAAGTACGTATAGTCCCCTCTAAAGTATCCCTTAACTCCTAGGGGGTATTTTGGGGCACGACACAAGATCTATGATCTATGGTAACCGAGTATCTGGCAAGAATTTTACTTTAAGTATCGCGCCCCAAAACCCCACCTATGAGAATGTGAGATCTTGGAACATGATTTACTTAACAAACCATCCTGTTAGAAGCATTTAAGGCATACTGAAAATATGAACCTAAAAATTTCTTCAATTAATAACATTAAATAAATCCATGGTCTATAACTGCAACTGAAATAAAATTAGATCCTGATCATTCATCATGACCCTAAACCATCAAACTAAAATAACTATGAATCCAGAATAACTCCAATTACAATCCTTATTAAATCAAACTACTACTAATAAAGCAAACTCAATAATACGGCAATCGATCGAGATCCTGTTCCTCTTCGGGATGATTACCTTTAGGATCCTCTATGTATTCCTCTTCTTCCTACGGTCCGGGTCCACAGATATCAAAACCAGAACCTGCCGACAACAAAGTCATCGGTTGAGTAATAAGTAACTCCACGTTTATAACGAACAATAGTAAACAATATAATGAACATTAACACACATGCATTTCATACTTCAGTTAACATACATAAATCAGAGTGCAAAAAAGCGAATAGGCACATTATGTCATTTACTTTCTTTACTTTCTTTCTTTCCTTACTTTCTTATTTTTCTTACTGAAATATCTCTGTTCAATGATTCCTTTGACCTAGAGGGGGGTGAATAGGTCTTCCTAGCAATGTCTAACAACTTTTAATTTATCGAATAATAAGTAGAGTTATGGCAAATAAAGCAAACAAGTACGGAAAGTAAAGAAGACAAGCAATCCACCACACACAAGATTTTTAAGTGGAAAACCTTTTTGAGAAAAACCATGGGACCTAGTCCAGTACAAAATCAACTATAAGAATAAGTTATCAAACACAAGACCAAATCTTACCCAACCGGACACCAAACACTATTCCTCAGTACAAATTCTCTGTCTTGTAGGACAACCATGAACTCCTCGTTTGATCTTTGTAGTAGCAGCTCCGGTTCCTCATCGACCACCTTTTCTCAAAGTTTCAATCCAAGATTGATCTCCATCCTCGATGGCTTTGGCAACACCAACCAACACTCACACAGAGTTCAAACTAATATGAAGGAATGAAAAACTGCTCCAGTGGGATCTTTAATGACAATGGAGATCAACCGATGCAATTCAAGATAGAAAAATTTGATCTTGCATCAACTAGAGCATGTGAGAGGAGAACTAAGGGTATACACCAAGTGTGTCGCGACCCAAAACCCACCCTAGGAGTTAGAGTGAACTTTGGACGACTAATCATGGCTTATATGACTTGCTTGACAAACCATCCTGCAAAAACCCACAGAGCATATACAATAGAGGATATAAACTGCGGAAACATACTCTAACATAGCACAGCGGAAGACTAACAAACCTCTATGTATATATACGCACATGATCCATGTTGGTACAAAAGAAGAATGCACGAAACAAAGTGCGGACAGGCCCACCAAAATACATGAATAGATATCTCTCATCTCACCCACAGCTCTATCACTCAGAATCTACAACCACTACCTAATAGTAGCCCTCTACCGGAGGTTCCTCCAAAGGTTCCTCGACGTACTCCTGCTCCACCCATGGGCCCGGGAGCACAGACATCAAAAGGAGCAGCCGCTCCACTATCACCTGCCAACATAAGAAGTATGGCTGAGCATGGAATACTCAGCGTGTACCAAATACTAACCAACAATCATAGCATATAGATAGCAATACATAGAGCAGGAAACAATTCACACATATAAAGCAGGAATAATTCATATCATAACAATAAAGTAAAGCAGTATATAATCATGGTAGAATTCATAAAAGTCGATAAAACCCTTGAAAACACCGTGCACTTGACTTGACTTAAAGTACCATTTTCGTGCTTGAAAACTCGTCTTGTCTATCTTGCTTGATTCTTGTATATCGTGTCATGTCATGCATGTCATGCGTGCTTGCTTGTGATCATGTAACTTGTGAGATACACTTGTAAGATGTCCTTGTGAGATGCGCTTGTGAGATGCGCTTGTGAGAAGCCTTGAGAGGGAAGGGAGACACTTCTTTATGCAATGCACTTGAGAGGGAAGGGACACCCTTCTTCATGATATGTATGTACTTGCGAGGGAAGGGAGGCCCTTCTTTATGCTATGGACTTCTGAGTGAGGGGAGACCCCTCGTGGAATGTTTGTCCTTATTTTCTTGAGAAAAGCGAGGTAAAACATATCGTAGGATATGTCCCACCTCTCAACCTTGTTCTTGAAAGCCTCGGTAAATTCATGTCATGCATGCGATGCTAGTGGATTCGTGTGCATACTTGCATTGGTATTTAAAGATGACATTTGAGGATTTCACAATATATAGCATGTTGTAAATTAAACGATAAGCATTTATGACATTTTAAAGAAAACAAGAATTCACACTATCATAAGCCCTAACAAGTTCATAAGTAATTAAGCAGACATTTTCTTAATTTATCCTTCGTTTTGTTCACCTTGGCATTTCATCAAGCATAGGGTGTGTCCATTATTTATTTCAACCTAAATCATGCTTTTCTAGGTGTGTTATGCTCACATCATACATGTTTGTTCATTATGGGTACAATGCCCTCCCCATTTCATTCATCACATCATTTCACATGGCATCCAAGCGCCAACACCCCTCTCCATCCACACCATTCACCATTTCAACTCATAATACATGCATGGATGAAAGAAAACAAGGAATACAAAGAATAAGGGAAGAAAGAAGAAGCTATAACTAGGAGGGTAGCAAAAGGTACCAACCTTGACAAATGAGGGAAAGAATCCCCTTCCAAAACATGCGTGTAGATGCTGCCCTAGCTTGAGGAGAGTGCTCCACGACTGCTTGAACCGGAATCTTGAAGCAATCCAAGCTTGAGGTGATCTAGGGTTCACAAACCCTCTGATTTCTTCTCAAAAATCAACCCCTAGGTTAGGAAAATCCTTCTCTTCTCTCTTCCTCTCTAATATCCTCTAAGTGTGGTAAATGAGCCCTAAAGGCTCGGGCAATCCTATATAGGAAAGGGTGAAACGCCCAAAAGATGAAAACACCCTTAATGAATTTTCTGTAAAAACACGAAGACCGAGCGATCGGTGTTTATGACCGATCGATCGGTTGCCTACCGAGCGATCGGTGTGTTGACCGAGCTCTCGACCAAAAATCAACTCTCTGGAAAATTTCCCCATACAAAAATCTTGACCAGTCGATAGTTTATGATCGATCGGTTTTGGACCGATCGATCGCTCCATGGACCGAGCGATCGGTTGCCTGCAGGGCGAAACTGTTTTGGCCATATCTTTTGACTCGCTCGTCGGATTTTGACGATTCAACTTGCGTTGGGTTCGTACTTCGAAAAGGAACATTTCTAACTTTTTGGAATTTTCAATTTTTTCTTTATTTATTAATTGTACTACATTAAAGGCAAATTGGCCACGAAAGTGCCATGTTTTAAGCATGAAAAAGTCCGGGGCTCTACATCCTCCCCCCCTCACAAAAAAATTTCGTCCTCGAAATTTGGACGGGACATGCATTACAAAATCAAAACAAAATTACAAGCCATATATACAAAACCTATACAAAACTCATTCGAACAATTCCGGATACTTCGCTTTGACTTCGGCTTCACACTCCCATGTAGACTCTTCTTGAGCATGATGTTGCCACTGCACAAGAACCAATGGAATCATTTTGTTGTGAAGGACTTGATCTCTCCGATCCAATATATGAACCGGCCTTTCAACTAACGTGAGATCCTCTCGAATTTCCAACGGTTCCAAGTCTATGACATGCGAAAGATCCGCAATGTACTTCCGAAGCATAAACATATGGAAAACGTTGTGAACCGCGGCCATATGAGGTGGAAGAGCTACCCTGTAAACGATTTCACCAACTCGCGTGATGATCTCAAATGGGCCAACGTATCGAGGACTAAGCTTGCCTCACCTGCCAAATCTCATAATCCCTTTGCTAGGAGATACTTTCACAAAGACCTGATCCCCAACCTCGAATTCCAAGTCCCTTCGACGTGTGTCCGCATAGCTCTTTTGATGATCTTGAGCGGCTTTCAACCGATCCCGGATGATTTTGACTATGCCTGCAGTTTGCTCAATTAACTCCGGACCTAATACCTTCCTTTCTCCTACCTCATCCCAGTAGAGAGGAAACCTGTAACTTCGCCCGTACAAGGCCTCGAATGGAGCCATTTGGATACTCGCTTGATAGCTATTGTTGTAGGCGAACTCTACCAAAGGTAAGTGCTCTTCCCAACTGCCTTTGAAATCCAGCATACAAGCCCGAAGCTTGTCTTTTATTACTTGGTTCACCCTCTCGGTTTGTCCATCCGTCTGTGGATGAAAAGCAGTGCTGAAATCAAGTCGGGAACCCATAGCTTCCTGAAAGCTTTTCCAGAATCTTGACATGAATCTTGGATCCCGATCTGACACAGTCTGACGGCCCCGTGTAGCGAACACTCAGTGATGTATAGTGCGACACAAACTAACTAGAGTGAAGGGTGTTAGGTAGGGTATGAAATGGAGCGACTTTGTCAAAACAATCACTACTACCATAGGCATCAAGCCATTGCCATCTTTGGTAGCCAAATATGAATCCATGGATATGTTCTCCCATTTCCACTCGGGAATAGGAAGAGACTGATAGACCGGCGGGTCGATGTGTTCTGCTTCACACTGTTGGAACACGAAGAATCGTGCCCCCACAAACCATACTCTCCCGCCCTAAATCTCCCTCATATCTCCGCCCCCAAAGTGGCTCTTGAGGTTCCGGGACCTATCGTACCCCCGGATGCACAGGTATACTTTCAGCGGGTGCTCATCCAGAGCTCCCTTCGAAGATCATTAACATTGGTGGAGGAACACACAAACTTCCTTTGAACGTAATAGCACCTCGGTAGTGAGAGAGAAGTCCTCACTACCCTTGGCAAATTTCTTGTATCGAGAAGCCAACAATTCTAGCATATGTGATTGGTTTTCTTGGATCAAATCTATTAATGTAGGCCGAACCGTTGACATTCTGGCAAGATAGGACACGGACAGAGTCATTCACATGATGTCCAGATTGCCAATATTCAAGTAGCTGCCTGACATGCACCAACATGTGTGATAAACCTGGAGGGCTTCTACTCAAAGCATCAACTCGAAGTTTGCTTACCCGGTTTGGTAGGAATGGGTACATCATAGTCTTTCAAAAAATTCCATCCAACGTATTGCCTTAGATTCATTTCCTTTTGGGAAAGTATACTTGGATCTTGGATCCGGAACACATTTAGAACTCCAAGGATAAAGGTAAATGACAGCCAATCTTAGTGCAAACACGACCAGAAAGCCCAAGTCGTGCGTGGGTATAATCTTCTCATGCTCGTCAATTAAATATGAAATCTAAAGGTGGGACATGCCCACCTGTGCAAAATACAAAAGACAAAATCCAAACTCTATCTTGCTCAATAGTCACCCCCGTGGGCCAATGGTCTAAGTATCGCGCCTCAGCTGAGGCTTGACTACCAGATCCGCATAAGTTCCTCCTCACCGTAGTCCCTCCTCTATCCAAGGACCCGGATCACAGATTCGAGAGGGGTTAGTGTACCTGCGACATGAAAGTATGGATGAGCATGGAATTACTCAGCGAGTACAAACTCCTCCTAACTAACAATGGTAAATGACGAACAAAATCATGTACAATTAATGAAGGAGTACTATTCATAATCATCGCTACGACTTATACATAAACATTTTATCAAGAGAATAGGAACCAAAACATGTCTATGAATCATGCGGATCCTTTTGAGTTGTCTTTCAATATTCTTATGAGCCAGAGGTTTAGCACCCGCATAAATCTAGGGCGTTTTTTTTTTACACAACTCTGGACCATTGATACTATGAGTTCTTTTTATGAGCCAGGGGTAGTACCGCACAATTAACCTGGGCTAACAACCCCTTGACAAAAACAATACATTTTTCTTATGCGCCAGAGGTAGCACCCTCTATCCTGGGCTACCACCTCCTTGACAATAGCATTACCTTTCTTCTGAGCCAGAGGTTACAACCGCCACCCTGGGCTACCACCCCCTTGACCATTGAACACTTTTGAGTCCGTTTCTTATGAGTCAGGGGTTTAGCACTCCGCATAAATCCTTGCTTACCACCCCTCTACTTATGATGCCAAGGTTAGCCCCGCACATCCTGGACTACTAACCTCCTTACAGTGTCATATAGTACATGCATGCTCATACAATCGCCATTTGTGAACAATGATGCACCTACAATTTTAAGGATAACATTTAACATTTCAAACCTTATCCCCACGTCATATGAAGATTTACCAATCATATGAAATATGGTTCGTAATCATCATTTAGGGTAACTATATGAATCATGCCTGTTTTTTAATCCTTTATTTAATCAATTATTCCTTATTCCTGCATTATTCAGGCAAGTGGTGTGCAACATTTGTTCTTAGTCCCTTTAATTCATATTTCCTCTCAAGCCGCAACATGGTGCATTCATTATGTGTACACTGCCCTCACACCCACCATTTCCATCATTCACACATCAAAATCTGGCATCCCTCGCCTAACCCCTCCTCCTCCATACATTCCACCATTTATTCATATTAACTCTTTGTTTATTATGCGTTAGGGATTTAGCATATTCAACACAAGGGGCATGGGACGATTCACCCCCGTATTTACTTAGGAAGATCCTAGGTTATTACCAAGTAATTAGGAATAGTGTACTAACCTTGAGATCAAAGCTTGATCCTTTGAGGCATCCTTGATTGAGGATGGTTTTCTAGCTTGGATCCTTCAAGCTTGCTCCCTTGATCTCAATCCCAAAGCCTCTTTGGATTTTGCCTTCGATCTCGTCCCCCCTTCCTCCTCCTTTTCCCCTTCTTTCTTCCTCTCCTTAGTTTTATAAACCCCAAATGGGATCCCTAAACAAGACAAGGTTTTAAAAACCTCAAATTGGAATCTCTAGCGCTGCGATCGATCGCACACTTTATCTGCGATCGATCGCACATTAATGCGATCTATCGCACATGAACCCGAATACATTGGTCTGATTTCGGCTCTGCATTTGATCGATCGCAGATCCATCTGTGCTCTATCTCACCAGGCATCTATCTATGTATCTTACCCCCAGAGTTTGGAACCTATTCGCCTGCATGCGATCTCTCGCAACCTGACTTGGATCGAGTCGCAACCCTCTAGATTTTTTTGTTGTTTTCGTCCATTTTTCCCCTACTTGGTAATTCGGCTGGCCATACTTTTGACTTGGTTTTTCCGATTTGGAGCGATTCAACTTGTGTTGGAATTCGTCTTTCAAAGGGGAACAGAGATTAATAAGCTACGGAAAACGCATATTAGCTACCAACCGTACTAATTCATTAATATAGAAAATCCGGGGGTGCTAGCACAGGTTATCATCGTCTTTTTTTATTGGGTTCCAACCTTGTTCAACAGAGATCAGACTCATTATCCAAATTATTTTAGAAAGGCTTCTCATAAGCTTTCCATCGGCAGAATTATTCCCACAAATAATCGGGACAAGAGATGGATCCTCTCCCTCTCTCATAGAATTCATATTCACCAAAAATCTGAGACAAGATCACACTAATAAATTAGTGAACAAGCTCTGATACCATTAAATTCCCTTGTTCAATGATTTCCTTTACCTATAGGGGGGGGAATAGGTCTTCCTTGTAATGTCTGCTATTTTGTAATTTAATCTATTATAAATGAGTTATGGAAATAACAAACAAGCAGTGAAAGTAAAGAGACAGGATTTCCACCACACACAAGATTTTTACGTGGAAAACCCTTCAGAAAAACCCATGGGCCTAGTCAGTACAAAATCCACGATGAGAAATAAGTTATTCCAACACAGACCCAATCTACCAAACCGGACACCAAACACTGTTCTCGTACAAATTCTCCATCTTGTAGAACAACCACGAACTCCTCATTCGATCTCTACAGCAGTAGCTCCGATTCCTCACCGGCCAACTTTTCTCAAAGTTTCAATCCAAGCTCCATAATCAATCTCCGTCCTCGATGGCTTTGGCAACGCCAACCAACACTCACACAGAGTTCAAACTAATATGAAGGTACAAAAAATTGCTCCAGTGGGATCTCTAATGATAATGGAGATCAACTGATGCAATTCAACATAGAACAATTCGATCTTGCATCAACTAGAGCATGAGAGAGGAGAACTAAGGGTAAACACAAAGTAGGGATTTAAGAACCTAAAATCTTCAGAGTAGTCTCTAAACTCTGTCTCAAATTCCTTAGAAGGAGCTAAGGGATCATACAATAAATAGCCAAGGCAATAACACTTGACAAAATAGAGTTTAGATGAAATTAGAAAGCAAAATACGAGGTCCATTTTAACAACCATGAGGGGGGTTCGAATGGCCTTGAAATTGGTTAAAAATGGACAAAAATGGGGGGCCAGACATGTTACTATTTTTTATCTTAATTGCCTGTTTGAACGGCCAGCGAGCCATTCTTGGGCGTTCGAACGGCCAGGCTGGGCAATCGAATGGCCTAGGCAAATTTCGATTGTTTTTCACTGCCACCCCTGTTTCAACATCCAAAACGTAATTAAGATCATCCGAAGGCTATTAACATTATATGAGTCAATTTCTAATCACCTAGGCTATCTGCTTAAGGTATTCTAAGTCAATTCCACCTATGGTAACCACTAGGTATCTAGGTTTCTTACCATCCTAAGATTGTGAGCGAAGCTTGAAACCAGAATGTACTTCTCTTAAATCTTTGGAGCTTCATCTTCACCAATCTTCATCAACCAGAGGAACATCGACATTAGACTTACATTGACACCATTTTGACATCGGAATTAAGCCAATACAACATATGACCTTACACTTACTTTCTTACATTTCTTAATATCTTACTTTTCTTACTCTACATACTTCTTACTTTATCGTCTTATGAACAACACATCCACATGCATCAGTATTAAATTAAAATAACGCTTTATCATATAAGGAAAGGAGTTACTATACTTTACTTTATCGAGATACCACCCTTCATACATTATCCAGCATGAACGACTTAGTACATTTTCTGGTACGACGACTTACTTACTTTTGCATACTAATCGAACTTTTTGATGGCATTCGGTGGTGCAAAATACAAACATGCATTATCGCTTTTGTGTGCCTTTTTTTCTTACTTACTTACTTTGCTTTTGGTCTTACTTGTAATCTTATTAGTGCCCTTAATTTCCTCTTTATACATGTGCATATTTTCTATTGGTGAGTGAACAATGATACACCCTTGGTTAAATTAAACCTAAGACTAAATGTCAAAGGTCATAGGACATCTCATAATAGCATCTCATTCCACTATGTTAACCAGGCCTAGGCAAGCTTGACTCGCATCAAAGGTTCCTTTATCCAAATATATATCACGTATAAGAACATAAAATAAACACAAAAATTTCATATTTCCAATAATTCAACAATGTATAATCACCTTTATTTTTGATAAGCATAAGTCTCAATCTAAATTAAATATCAAAACTCTTTTTTTCATCGAGATCAATATCATAATTATACCACATATTTTCTCAATAATAATTCTCATGGATTAAAATCACAAATCACACTAATATATAATCATTATACCACATATTATATCAATAATAATTCTCATGGATTATAATCACAAATCACACTAATATACAATCATAATCTCACAAATAATTCATCCCAATCATTCAAATTCCTTCATACATTCCATTCAAACTCTATACATTCATCTCATCTTCCTCATATATCCACATAAATTCAATATAAATTCTCAATCCCCTTGTTGAAGCATAGATAAAATATAAAATGGTTCTTCACATCCTAATTTAACGATTTATAAGATAATAAATCAGGAACAATAAGAATTCATAGATCTTGCTTGTCTTTAGGTTCTTACTTAGATTTATCTCTTTTAATTCATCTTTTAGGTTAATATTCAAGATATAGAAAACTTTGTTCGTTATTTACCTCACTTGATCGCTTCCCTACGATCTATCGCTTGCGAATAAGGCTCGATCTCGATCTTCAAGCCTCCTTTTTTTTTCTGATCTAATCTCTGTTCTTCATCATCCTTCAAGTCATTATCTGAACCATCTATAGATTCCTTGATAGATTTCAAGGCAATAGATTTTGGTTTCTTAGATGGGTAAAGATTTAACTCAGGTTTGGAGAGAACCAACCAACTCTTCAATTTTGAGAGCATCAATATTTTTGCTCTCTTTGATGACAGTAACATTCAATCGAAATCTCTCAGGTAGAGATCTCAAAATTTTTCTAACAATTTTGGACTCAGGAATTCTTTCCCCTAGATTAAAACTAGAATTGACAATGTCACTCAGATTAGCATAAAAACTGTCAAAAGATTTATTATCATCCATTATCAACTTTTCAAACTTAGAGGTAAGCTTTTGAAATCTGGAGACCTTGATTGTTGTAGTTCCTTAATGGGTAAGTTTAAGAATGTCTCATGCCTCATTTGAAGTGTCACATTTAGAAATACGCTGAAATTCTTCAAGTGTGACAGCAGTAAAGATTGCATTAAAACCTTTATTATTCTATCTACAACTTTCAAGATCTACATTAGTCTATTTAAAAGAAGGTTTAGGGATGGTCAGGTCATCTATGGTCTTTGTTGGATGGGTCCAACCTTCTTCAATGGAGATCCATACTCTCTCATCTAATGATTTTAGAAACGCTCTCATTCGAGCTTTCCAATAGGCATAATTATTCCCATCAAATAATGGGGGACAAGATATGGATCCTCCCTCTCTTTGGAGATTCATATTCATCGAATATAAGAATGAGATCGCACTAATAAATTAGTGTACCCACTCTGATATTGATTGAAAAATCCGGTGAACCTCAAAAATAATATTTGTGTTGAGAACTCATAAATTCAAGGGGGTGGCTAGGTCTTCCTACAAAGTCTATCTATCATTTATAAGATTTAACAATTAAAATAATAACTAAGGAAGGATGAACAATAAAGTGCAAAAATAGGGAAGACATACAAACCACAACATAAGGATTTTTTCGTGGAAACCCTTTCTGAAAAAACCACGGGACCTAATCTACCAAAGAAATCACTAAGACAAAGTAAAGATACTTACAGATTGAACCTCACCCAAATAGGATTCAAACTCATCGATCCACGGCTAGTCCTACACGTCACAATAAGTAATCACGTTCTCACAAGACCTGTAAATAACCTCAGTAGTCTCTACTTCTCTTGAGTCTCGACAACCATGATTTCCAAATATCGATCTCCGTCCACGATGACTTCGGATTCCACTGACCAAATATCCACGATCCTTATCGGATTGATCTACTTCGCAAAGGCTCCGGAACATACCGGCCAAAGTATTTTTCACAGAACGGGTTGATGATTTTAATTAATCACACAATCCCAAGGTATATCCCAATCAAAAGAATAATAAAGCAAGCAAGGATGGAAGAATAACTTGCAATCTTTAGGGTGGAAGAGGAGAAAAGAATGGGTTGAGCAACCCCAATAATCCTTTAGAAACACTCTAAACTCTCACAAACTTCCTTGGTTTGAATGGGGATTCAAACCCAACATATATACACCCAAAAAAAAAATTAGAAACCTTCTAAATCACATAAATCATGCACCCCGGTCGACCGGCCATTATGGGCAGTCGACCGACTGATAGATTTTTGGAAAAAATTCTCATAATTGTAGCTTTTTTTGCTTTTGCTTTCTTTATGAAAGTTGTAGATCTTTTTGATATGGTCGATTTGATATATTATGGAGTAAAATTGGATCTACGGTCAATGAGATATGCCTCTAACAAGAAACCTTGATTTTTATGATCCTTTAACACTCTTGAAGCTACATATCTAGTCACATAGGGTTCATATAATTATTCTAAGTCAATTTTCTCCTAAGGTAATATGATATCTAGGTCATTTACTATCCTATAAGTGAAACGAATGGTATGATCGGAATGTCTTCAACTGATCTTCTTCGGTCTTCATTTTCACTTGTCTTAAACGCTTGTAGGCCATGACACAAGACACACTAGACTTAATATAACTTTGACAATGGAACAAGCCAACACTAAAACATGGACTTTACACAATTAATGAAATTTCTATTTCTTGCCCAAATCCAGGCTATAGGAGGCCCACTTAGACTTGGTCTTGTGTTTTTGTTATTTCTACTCCATGTTCAAATCCAAGCCATAGAAGGCCCATTCAGACATGGTCTTGAATTCAGGTTTATGAGCTTTCTACTTTGTACCCAGACTCATACCATAGGAGGCCCATTCCTTGCCATTGGACCCATTGGGTCATTTTCATTTTAGTGTTTAGTGGCCTTCTCTTTGTAAAGACCTTTTTACTACTTTACTGTGTGTAGGGACCTTTTGTAATTAAAGAGAATTTTAGAGTTCTACAAAAGCATATCTTTAGGAGAGTAAAATGAGTTTTGGTCCCAATTAATAGTAAAATTGAAATATTAAAGAGAAATGCAAAACCTTTTTTTTAAACTGTAGAGGTGCTTAAAATACAAGTTATAAGACGACTTAATTATCAATAGACCTTTGAATCCACCCATCAACTCGACCAAACTCTTACCTTTCACATGTTAGGATTGAGGTTTTTTTTAACCCCATGAGTCAGGTTAAGATTAGGTTTTCCAAACTTATTTGTAACCATGTTTCGATTTGGGTTTTGGAGCGTTTCAGGTCATAGTACCTAATCTCCAGGAGAGTGTGATGCTGGAAAATACACCCGACCACTAACCTTGAACAAATACAATTTTTTTTATTTTTTTGAACTCGGGGTGTCCCAACCCTTTGGGTTAGGACTAATCTCCGAGGGTGCAACATGAGCCCGTAACCTGCAACACCAAGTAAGTCCGGAAAAACCCGTGCGGGGCTGGCCCCAAAGGGGGAGTGAGAAATGGAACCCAGGACCTCCCACTTGGGGGAAATGCCTAGTGTCACGGTCCAACCTTTTTGTAAGCGAAGCGACCATGCGGCACTCGGCTACACCTACGAGTCAACCAACCACAAGATACTCACCCAAGAAATATTCCCAAGTGGTAAGATGCACACCAAGTCAGTAAGAGACAAAGTAAGCAACACGTAGCAACACGCAACACCGATTGAAAGCAACTTTAAGCTTTATTGATCCTTCCATGCAACTCTTTACAGACTACAATTAGTGAGGAGATTGAGCTTACTACAAACTCAAAGGGACATGGGCTAAGGACTCACCTTGCTCACCTCTCCTCAAGGTAGGAAAATAAACATTTCACCCTTTTACAAAAGGAAACATCCTCTTTGCTAGTGGAGTCATACTGGGGTATATACAACTCTACCATTACAAAATACCTTACTAAACTACCATTGACTATAAAAGGTAATTACAATAAACCCCGGGATACTTTACATGACTCATATGTACAAGGCTTACAAAACACGGGTCATGGCCATGTGCCGAGCACTAGACAAAATGACCGTGACAGACTCCCTCACTTAAACAGTCGACGCCCTCGTAGACTCTAAGGCTTGATACTCTGTAATCTTGTCTTCGAACGGGCATAGGTCTTCGGCTAGTTCCCAGCTTGTATCTTCATCACCTCGGCCCCTCCATTTCACAAGGTATTCTTGCTACGGATGCTTGAGTGTTGGCGCTGCACGATCTGCCAAGATGTGCTCCACTTCACGAACACTCGAACTTGTCACTTTTGGTGTAGTTCTGACAGAGATGTTGCGAGCTGAATCTTCCATGTCAGGATAGTACGGCTTGATGTTGCTGGCATGGATTACTGGGTGGACCTTCAACCATGACGGAAGCTGAACTTTGTAGGAGGTCTTGCCCACACGAGCAACAACAAGAACTGGACCTTCATACTTTCGAACAAGCTTGTTGTAGACTTTCCGAAAGAATTTCAGTTGTTCCGGAAGAAGCTTGGCAAGGACTAGATCTCCCACTTGGAATTCTCCTGGTCTTCTATCTTGGTCGGCCCATTTCTTCATCTGCTTTGACGCTTTCTCCAAATACGCACATGCAATATCAGCGTTTCTATTCCACTCCTTAGTGAATTGGTAGGCTTTTGGGCTTGAACCTGTATAATGCTCGGCCACTGTGTGAGGTAACAGTGGTTGTTGTCCTGTAACAATCTCAAAAGGACTCTTGTTAGTAGAGGAAATCTTTTGAATATTAAAGCAGAACTGGGCTATATCCAGAAGATTAACCCAATTTCTTTGGTTAGCAGTTACAAAGTGGTATAGATATTCTTCAAGCAAACCATTGAATCTCTCTGTCTGCCCATCAGTTTGTGGATGGTAGCTTGAAGAAAAGTCTAATTTCAACCCCAACAGTCAAACTATCTCGGTCCAAAACCGTCCTATGAACCGAGTGTCTCGATCGCTTACCAAATTTTGGGGCACTCCCCAGTATTTGACAACATGTCTGAAGAACAAATAAGCTACCTCCTCTGCCGAGGAGTACTTTGGTGCTGGAATGAAAGTTTCAAACTTAGAAAACCTGTCCACAACCACCAATATTGACCCATACTCCCCCACTTGAGGCAGGTTAGTTATGAAGTCCATTGAGACACTCTCCCATGGTCTCTTTGGCACCGGTAGCGGTTGCAGGAGTCCTAATGCCTTCTTTCTCTCAACTTTGTCCTGTTGGTAGATGAGGCAAGTGTTAGTGTACCCCATCACATCATCTTTCATATGTGGCCAATAGTAGTTCTGTTTCAACAAGGCCATGGTGCGTTGCCAGCCCGGATCACCTGCCCACAAAGTGTCATGACATTCTTTCAGAAGTAATTTGCGCAGTTCACCCGTTCTAGGCACAAACAAGCACCTTCTCTTGGTAAGGAGGAAACCATCCTCTAACCAAAATCGACGCGTCTTGCCCTCCTTGGCAAGTTAAATAATGGTTTTGGCTGTAGGATCTTGGTCAAGCCCGTCTTTAATTCGCTCCCGTATGCTATCAATCACTTTACTCGCCGTCAACTGACCCACCAACTTCAAAGCCGCAAACTCAGTCTTCCGGCTCAAGGCATCCGCTACCTGATTAGTGTGTCCTGCCTTATATTCTACCTCGATGTCAAACTCGGCAAGGAACTCTTACCATCGAGCTTGCTTGGGAGTGAGTTTCTTTTGGGTCAAGAAGTGGCTTACCGCAGAGTTGTCCGTCTTTACGATAAACTTTGAACCAAGTAGATAATGCCTCCACACCCGGAGACAGTGAATAACAGCCAATTATTCTTTTTCTTGGGCAGTGTATCTTCGTTCGGCATCATTGAGCTTTCGGCTCTCATAAGCAACTGGATGGCCGTCTTGTAGAAGTACACCCCCTAAAGCATAGTCCGATGCGTCAGTTTGGACCTCAAAGGCTTTCCCCAAATTTGGCAGAGTAAGGACTGGATTGCTCATTACAACATTCTTGAGGTCTTCAAATACGTCTTGGCATTCTTGTGACCAAGACCAAATCCGATCTTTCTTCAATAAGTCGGTTAGTGGAGCAACACGCTTGGAGTACCCCAGAGTGAATCTCCTGTAATAGTTCACCAGTCCAAGGAATGAGCGTAGCTCACTCACCTTGGTTGGGGCCTTCCATTCCTGGATAGCCTGCACCTTCTCCATATCCATCCTTATTTGGCCTCCGCTAACTTGGTGTCCGAGGAACATAATGTGCTCTTGAGCAAATGAGCACTTTTCTCTCTTCACAAATAAGTGGTTCTTCTGGAGTAACTAGAATACAGTGCGTAAATGCCCGACATGCTCCTCCAACGAGGAGCTATATACGACAATATCATCAAGATACACCACCACGAATTTATCCAGATACTAGTAGAAGATTTCATTCATGAGGGTGCAAAAAGTGGCAGGGGCATTGATCAACCCAAATGGCATGACCAAAAACTCAAAAGCACTACACATGCAGTCTTTGGTTCATCTCCCTCAGCAATGCGGACTTGATAATAGCTTGACCTTAAATCAGGCTTAGAGAAATATCGTGCAGCTCCCAACTGATCAAACAAATCTACAATGAGAGGGATAGGATATTTGTTCCGGAAAGTTAACTTGTTCAAGGCACGATGATCCACACATAGCCTTAAGCTTCCATCCTGCTTCTTCTGAAATAGCACAGGTGCTCCAAATGGGGCCTTTGATGGCCGGATAAACCCCGACACCAGCAAGGTATCCAATTGTTTTCTCAATTCTGCCAACTCTAGCGGAGCCATACGATATGCCCCTCTTGCAGGTGGTTTAGCTCTAGGAACCAACTCTATTTGATGATCGACTCCTCTTCTCGGAGGCAATGACTTGGGGAGTTCACCAGGCATCACATTCTCGAACTCCTTCAAGATTTGTTGCACGAATTTTGGAATAGGAGCTTCTCTCAACTCCTCTTACACTTCCACAAGGGAAGCCACATAAGTTGGTTCCCCCTTCTTCAAACCCTTCTTTAGTTGGAGGGGTGATAGAAACTTTTCTTCACTTGCTTTGTTAGTGGCAGGAACCATGCAAGGGTTATCTCTGAGTAGACAAACTGAGTTTGAGAATGGCATTGGTACCACCTTAGTCTCTCTTAGGAACTCCATCCCAAGAATGACTTGAAAATCATCCAACGGAACAGCTGTAAGGTTCATTCTTCCTTCCCAGTCGCCCAACTTCACATATACCGACTTGGCCACACCATGGATTGGTTTGGCCTCTGAGTTTACCACTTTCATTCGACTAGAATCCTTCTCTAGATTCAAGCCGAGGCGTTTCGCTTCCGAACCCGCCACAAAGTTATGAGTGGCTCCTGTGTCGACCATAGCACGGGTCAGCTTACCATTGATCTTTACTTCAACATACATGAGACCTTTGGTAGGGGCTGGTTTCTTCTCTACACTTTGCTTCTTCACAACATTAAGTAACCGTAGAGCACCCATCCGAGTTGGCTCCTCACCTTCGTCCTCTTCAGGCACTATCTCAGCTTGAGGAGACTGTTGTAAGGCATTTAAAGTCTGCTTTTGTGGGCACACATCAATCCGATGTGGCCCTCCACAAAGGAAGCAACTAATAGTCTTCGACCCAACTGAAGACGATGTGGATCCTTTGAATTGTGAGGATCCTGAAGGTCTCTTATCACCTCCCCCACTCTTGGGCTTGTTAAACTTTCCTGACTTAGCACTCGAGCTTGAGTTCCCCGAGTAAGCTATTTTCTTCTTCCCACCATCCTCGGTAGTATAGTCGGTTAGGCGCTCAGTCGCAGCTGGTGCTGACGCCAAAATATTGTACCCTTTATCTTTGTAACTCAGTTTGGGCCCAAGGTTTGAGGCCTTCAAGGAAATAGAATAGCTTGTCCTTCTCAGACATATCTCGAATGTCCAGCATCAATGCCAAGAACTATTTCACATATTCGCGAACAGTACCAGTTTGTCGAAGGTTTCTCAACTTTCGCCGAGCCATATACTCGACATTCTCGGGAAAGAATTGTGCCTTCAATTCCCTCTTTAGGTCCTCCCATGAGTCAATGGTGCAAACACCCCTGACTATATCATCGTACTTTGTTCGCCACCACAGTTTGACATCACCCCACCAAATACATAGTAGCCATCGTGACTTTAGTCTCTTCCGAGTCAGTTCTAACAGCCCGGAAGTATTGTTCCATATCGAACAAGAAGTTCTCGAGTTCTCTTGCATCACGAGCACCAGCATAGTTTCTAGGTTCAGGAATTCGGATCCTAGAAGTTTCACCTGCATTCGGGCCAGTTGTTCCCATTGCTCTAGTGAGAACATTCACCTTAGCAACAAGGTCACCAATTTCGGCTTGTAGGGCTTCCACTGTAGCCCTAAAGTCCTCGCTGAGCATATCAGTAGTGTTAGCAACATTCCTTTGTTCCATCTCGATCACATCGACACGCTCGGCAAGTTGTGCAAGTCCGTCTGCAACACTGCCAAGTTGTGAAGCTTACGACTCGAGATCCTCGATCCGCTCTTTGTTTGTCCGTTCCGGTCTCGGTGGCATGATTCCAACTTCTAGAGGTTCACAATGACCGCTCTGATACCAACTGTCACGGTCCAACCTTTTTGTAAGCGAAGCGACCGTGCGGCACTCGGCTACACCTGCGAGTCAGCCAACCACAAGATACTCACCCGAGAAATATTCCCAAATGGTAAGATGCGCACCAAGTCAGTAAGGGACAAAGTAAGTAACACGTAGCAACAGGCAACACTGATGGAAAGCAACTTTAAGCTTTATTGATCATTCCAAGCAACTCTTTACAGACTACAATTAGTGAGGAGATTGAGCTTGCTACAAGCTCAAAGGGACATGGGCTAAGGACTCACCTTGCTCACCTCTCCTCAAGGTAGGAAAATAAACATTTCACCATTTTACAGAAGGAAACATCCTCTTTGCTAGTGGAGTCATACTGGGGTATTTACAACTCTACCATTACAAATTATCTTACTAAACTACCCTTGACCACAAAAGGTATTTACAATAAACCCCGGGACACTTTACATGACTCATATGTACAAGGCTTACAAAACACGGGCCATGGCCATGTGCCGAGCACTGGACAAAATGACCGTGACACTAGGAACCAGTGGTCCACCCCTTTGGGGTTAACAAACACAAACCTTGCTAATTGGGTTTGCGGCCTAAGTACCGTATATCGATCACCCAAAACATGGGTCATAGTTACCTAATTTTATGTTTAAAGAATTTTATAATTTTTTTTTTATATAATTAAGAATCTTATCATTTTTAGATGGTAGGGATGGAGGGTTGGGGTTGGGTTTATACTTTCATCCCATTTACAATCATGTCGAGTCCGAGATGAGGGTGCCGTTATGGAACGCTTGACACGTAACCACGAAGCATCATTGATGGAATGATCCTGATCATCAGTAAAAGAATGGCAAATGATCGAAAGCAATAGATCAATTTAGATGACTGATTGGGTCCCACTAAACAGCTATTACTCCCCCGGAAAATCAATTCAGAAGTTTTTTTTAGGAGTGCTAGCCCTACTCTCAATATGAACTAACCACTTGTCGAAATTCTGTGCTAAAGCAATACAATCACTTTACATTTCAAAAAAAAAAAAAAAAAACCAATACATGAGTGTACTTTTTAGTGATAATGGACAAGTGGTTGGTTATATTGAGAGGAGGGCTAGCAGTCCTCAAGGTTTTTGTTTGGGCTCGAATTTCTGGGATGTTTCACACTTTAACTTTTGACGCAAAACAAAAGATGCTGATTGGGGATAGAAAGTGGTATTCCATTCCAGTCAATGGTCAGTGATAGGATTGTTTGGTTTTGGTAGCTGAAATGTCTCCCCTTCAAGTATGAACGAGTGAGGGAAATGCGGCATATACTCGTGCAAACAAATAGAGCAGAGCTTTCTCTTATCCAAGAGACCACGTGAAGCCATAATGAACTGTTCGTATTACAACATATTAAACGTGAAGAGTCGTAAGAGACTCTTATGTCTCCATTAAGGCCCCCACGTGCCCTTGTATGGTTCCCGCACAAGTTAATACATTGTTCACGCCCATCTCTGTTGATAGTAAAAGGAAAGGCTCAGGATCCTCTCGAGTTCAACCCCCTAGAGGTCGCCACGTGTCTCCTTTGACACCCCTTAACCATGGTTAAGGTTCACCCACCCTTAGGGTTCACCCATCCATCTTTGGTTTTTTTTTTAAATATTAATTCTTTTTTTTAAATTAAATTTTTTTTTTAAAATTAAAAAACTCTAAAAACAGTTTTTTTAATTTAAAAAATAATAATTAATATAAAAAAAAAAAAAAACAAGGATGGGTAGGTGAACCTTAGGGTGGGTGAACCTTACCCATGGTTGAGGGGTGTCAAAGGAGACACGTGGCGACCTCTAGGGGATTGAACTCGAGAGAATCCTGTGCCAAAAGGAAAAGGTCGCCAGCCTGAAAAAAAAACAGCATTGGCATGAGTAACGTGTAGTAATGTTATTGTCAATAGGAAACACCCACGTTACCACGCCCATGGTTGTAGGACTAAAACATTTCAGGCTTTGACAATAGCAAGAAACCTGCTATTTTTGTTTGTTCTCTGCTTTTACAATGTTAATCCATGTTATATTTTAGGGAGATGACAAAAATGGCAAATCTCTTGCTATTTCACAACTTTAGGTTTTCTTTGTTTTTGTCTTCTTTTAAGGAATATAAATTTGGAATATGACATGTATAGAAGAAATTATCCGTTTGTGTTTCCGCTATACTCTGCCTTATGCGTTTTATACAGCATAGTTTTGATATGACATCTTTAGTCACGGGCCAAAGTCGCGCCTAACTTTTAAGGGAGATTTTGGATCGCGACAAGAGTGTTTTAAAAACTTTCCAATTACGAAATCCTAATCCAATTCGAAGTTTTGGGCAAAATGTTTGTCAATTCATTTGTTGAAAAAATCACTTCTAAGGTGGAAGGTTGGTAAACTAAGTTTTTATCGATGGGCGGGAGATTAATTTTAATACAGTATCTTTTATCTTTTATCTTTTATCTTCTATCCCCATCTATCTTCTTGCTGGTATTCATGTTCCTAAAGCCATTACAACCCATATTGATAGATCCATGGCAATTTTTTTTTGGAATAATAATAATGATCTTTAAAAATGTCATTAGATCAACTGGAATATTTGTTCCCTTCCTCATTCGGAAGGTGGATTGGGAATTCAGAAAATGCATGAATTTTCTACTACTCTTAGAATGAAACAAGCATGGAAACTCTACCAATCGAGCAATCTTTGGTCCAATTTTTTCAGGGCCAAGTTCCAATTCTCTCATATTTGGTATGATTCTTCGTGCCCTAGCTCTTCTCTTCTAAAACTTGGACAAAAATTAGTCAACCATGTAAGGATGTGGTTTATAACTCGTCTTCTTTAATCGGTGATGGTACTAAGATAAATTTTTGGCTTGATTGTTGCTTTGGGGAGGTTCCTCTTATTGAAAATGCTATTAGCACTCCTAGTTGTTTTCCCTTTATTTCGGATATGATGGATAATAATTGTAATTGGGATTTCAATATTGTTAATGACTACTTACCTGATACTATGAAGATAGCTATAATATCTACAGGTTTCTTTACTTCAGAATCTGAAGATGCCTTTATTTGAAATCTTTTTCTGAAAGGTAAGTTTTATGTTAAAACTGCTTGAGATTCTATTGGATATTCTAATGTTGGTAAAGACTGGAGCAAGTATATTTGGAATCCTATAACTCTAAAAAAAAATCAAATATTTGGGTGGAAGGTAATGTATGGTGTTTTGTCTATTGATACCGTGGTTCAATCTATTGGCATCCCTTTAGCTAGTAGTTGCTCTTGTTGTAGTAAAGGTAATATTGAATCTCTGACTCACCTTCTCTCTCTAAGTGATATTGCAGATTGTATTTGGAGGTATTTTGGTAGTCTATGTTCCATTGTGCATCAGCCCAGTGGTAATATCCAATGTTTGCTCACCCATATCTTCAGGGAAGCTAATTTGGTTGTTGATTTCCTTGGGAAATACGGTTGTGATCTTCAACAATTAGGTTATATCTTCTTTTGCCAGGATAGTCCTTCTCGCCTCTGGTCTCTTTTTTTCCTTGATAAAGTAGGCTTTGGAAATGTTAGATTGGCTCAGAGTTATTAAATTTTTTTTTTTAGGGTTGTTTGTAGGGGTGGGGGTTTTTAATTCCCCTTGCCCTTTTCAAGGGTTTTGGTTTTATGTCCCCCCATGTTGTGTTCTTGTAGGGGTAAGGTTTTATGTCCCCCCTAGTTTTTCTCTTATCAATAAAAAAGTAGGGGTCCACCAAAACCCCACTCCTTTTGAGTGGATTTTTCTAAAATTAAAAATTAAAAAAAAAAACATGCGAGTGGTCGACCGGTCTAGGTCTGCCAATTTTCCCCATACAAAATTTTGATTGCGTCAGTCGACTTGTTTTGGGAGCGGTCGGCCAATGTGCTCTGATTTTTTCCATTTTGGTCTTTTTCTTTGCTTTAAACCTTAACCATTGATCATGCAACACACATAACTATACACTACAAAATTTTTGGTTTTTAGCGGCGTAAAAATATCGCCGGTAAAGGGATAAAAAACGCCGTTATTGTTATTACCGGCGTACTAGTGTAAACGCCGGTAATACCTACGTCGGTAATCTATATACCGGCGGTTTTTTTCAAACGCCTCAAAATCTATAATCAATAACGGCGTTTTATATAACGCCGTTAATAATTAATCAATCACGGCGTTTAGTAAACGCCGTTAATAATTAATCAATAACGGCGTTATACACGACGCCGTTATTGATTAATTATTAACGGCATTATATTAAACGCCGTGATTGATAACTTGTACGCCGTTAATAATTGCTCAATAACGGTAGTTTGCTCGACTTTGATGATTTCCAAGATAGTTACCAAAACCAACAGAGAAACCCCATCTTTACAAACCCCGTCTTTACAAATAACCAAAACCCCAAAAAATTATAGAGAAAGAGAGGTCTTACCAATGACTGGAGAGGTGGAGCCACTGGAGAGAGTAGAGGTGGCTACCAGAGAGGGCAACCGGGACACAGACAGGTGGCAGGGAACTTCTACGGCTACAAAGAGGGCAAATTATTTGAATGTAATTAAGATTAATTAGGAGGCACTCCAAACCACATAATAAGGTGAGAGTGTCATACTCAAAACCTGAGATTCCTGAAAAGGGACATGAGAGAGGAGGGGGTCCCTATAAAACCAGAACCTGCAAAGAAACTGAGATGAAGCACCTCTATCTACCTGTTTATCCCATCTTTCAATAAAGATGGGTTTAGAAGGGCTCACCCTACTGCACCGACCCGTCGTCGAGACCCCAGGTGGGTATGGCTTCTTTGCTACAATTACTAACCCAAAAAAAAAAAAAAAATACTGATCAGCATGGTCAAAAGTCTCAATGAATCAGTGAACACCAGCTTCTTTAGACTCATGGTTGGTCCATTTTCCTCCTTTTCTTTTCTTTTTACCCGAGTGTTTTGTGGGGATACTTGCAGTCTGAGTATTACAAAAGACAGATGGGATTTTAGCATAACATGGAACATTCAGAGATGGTCAGGACTGTTAGCATTTTGTAAGTTAGGAATTAAGAAAATCGGATGATAACAACTGTTTGATCTATGGAATTCCTTTTTACCAAATTATATTGATCTGCTCTTCGATTCTAGGGTTTCCTAATCGTAATCGTAATCGTAATCGTAATCAATCTCCTCTCAGATATTTCCAGTTTTTTTTGTGGTTGCTAATCTTCGATTCTTGTCACATCTAATGATCATGGACGATTGCTTCTTCAGATTGTTTTCGTGAATCGGAGCAGATCAATGTCGGAAATGTGTGGATCGTTGGTTCAGATGGGTCGGAAGAAGAGGAACAAGAGGCTTTTGTTGAAAGGTTCAACTCTTGCCCTAAGTTTCTCTCGTATTTTTGTTTTTTGAAATTTTAATCATAATCTCTTTTTTAATCGGTAATGAGATAATGATTTGGGATTGGAGTTTTGATTAATTAGTAAGACGAGGGTATTTGGATGGAGATCACTGACTGAGGTCTTTCTCCCATTTGCTTGAATTGCAGAATTGAATCGAAGAATGAATATTTCGAGACTGCAGAATTCCATCTAGTTTCAGTTGAAGAGTATTTACTTGGGTAGGAAGAGGATCACTGTTTTTACAAAAAAGAGAAGAAAGAGAGAAGCTAACTGGTTACTGTTTAATCTGGTGGAGCTTAGTTAGTGGGTCGTTATTAGGTAGTTTGCATTAATTTTACTATGAATCCAATTCATCGTTGGATCTCTTTCTCTCTCTTTTCAATACTTTTTTTAGGTTGAGTTGTGTAATGGAGTTGTTGAGGAGGAAGAGGAAGGGAAATGAAATTCATTGGTGTTCAGATCCACCAGTAATTTTACCATCCAATCGCAAATTCCCATCCTCCTTGTCAGTCATTGGATCTCACTTGTCATTGGAAGATTAATTAGGAGAGAGTAGAGGTGGCTACCAAGGCTTTCAAAGCATCATAATAAAAACCACCCACCTTCAGAAACCACATGCATTTCAAGCAGCATGCATCATTTCAATCTACTAAAAGAAAAACGATCAATGAAATCCACCCACCTTCAGAAACACCAAAATTCCACGAAATGCCCTTCAAAAAAAGACCCTTATTAACAGTTATCCCCTTATATCAGCAGTCATAAGCCCATTCTTTTATAACCAAAAACATGTTTTTAATATTATTTAGTAATATTTTAATATTTTTTAGTAAAATCAAATATATAATATATCATTTCTAATAATTAGAAACAGAAAAGAACAGTAATTATTATTATTTTTTTTGGATGGTAAGCTGGGAAAAGAACAGTAATTATGAGTCTCACAAACCCTAAATTAATGAATGAACAAAATAGCATGCTTATACTAGGATAGAATCCAACTCCAACCATAAATAGTTACCAAGACTGCTAAAATCCTCCAAAATGAAAATGGGTTTAGCGAATAAAGTACATGAAAAATTAAACAAATCATCTCGTAATTACAATAAACATGGGGAAAATTGCAGTGGATATAGATCGAAACCGGTGGTCATGATTCCAACTATAGCATCGATTCAAATTGAGCAAAAAAGATAAAACTTAGAAAACCCTAACTGTACATGTAAAAGTAAAACCCATCAGATAACAAATGGAGAAAAGAAGAACGAATTGGAAATGTATGAGACTGTAAGAACTTACTTTGAAGCTTTACCGGAGCACGAGCACAAGCAACACCGGAGAAGATGACCGGAGCAACGCAACAGAAGGTGGCCAGGGCAGAGAGCACGAGCAGGGAGCACGAGCAAGGAGGAGAGGAAAGAGGAGGGAAAGAAAAAAAGGTCGGGGCCCTAAATCCCCAAATATAGATTCTTTACCGGCGTTTTAAAAAAACGCCGGTATAGACCATAAAAAATCGCCACCATTCCTTTGGCGGGAAATATTTTCGCGGAACCGCCCATTTCTATAACGGCGTTATTGTAAAAATCGCCGTTAATAATTGATTAATACTGGCGTTTTCACATATAACGCCGCTATAAATGACTCTTTAGTGGTGTCTTACAATAAACGCCGTTAATAGTTATATTTACCGGCGTTTATCTCTAAACGCCGTTATTTGTTCGCCACTATACACTTATAATTTTGTAGTGTATAGTTAAAAATTTAAATATAATTACGTAAACATAGTTAATCATCAATTAAACACTCTTGGGCATAAATTATTATTAATTGAATTGTTTTTGAGCAAATTATCTAGATTTCATTCAATGTGCATAAGTTTCAAGAAAAATAGGTTTTGGGTCTCTACACTTATAGGGCTACTTCAATCACTCCTTATTTTGGAATGGAATTTGAAAAACAGATCGATGGATTTTTTAGTAGGTTTGCTAAGAACGACAAAGAATTTTAATTCTATATGGGTTAAAGTTGACCGATTAACTAAATCAGCTCACATTCTTCCATATCTCACTACCTTCAATTCGAACCAGTTGGTAAGCTTGTATATCAAGGAAGTGATTTGTTTTTGATGCTATATGGGTTATAGTTGACCGATTGACTAAATCAGCTCACCTTCTTCCATATCTTGCTACCTTCAACTCGAACATGTTGGTAAGCTTGTATGTCAAGGAAGTGGTTCGTTTACATGGGGTACCGGTTAGCATTGTTTTAGATAAAGATACGAGGTTCACTTCGAGATTTTGGAAAAGCTTTCAACAAGCTATGAGTTCTCGATTGGATTTCAGCATAGCCTTTCATCCTTAGACTGATGAGTAACTGAAAAAGTGAATCAGATTATTTAAGATATGCTATAGGCACGTATGTTAGACTTTAAGGACAGTTGGGATGTTCACTTGCCACTATAGTTTGCCTACAACAATAGCTACCAAGCAAGCATTCAAATGACACCCTTTGAGGCACTTTATGTTAGAAGTTGTTGTTCACCTCTAGGTTGGGATGAAGTAGATGAAAGGAAGATATTAGGTCCTGAACATATTGAACATACATCAAACAGGATTCAGTTGAAGATTGCAAAAGTAGGCAAACGAGTTATGCTGACACTCACCGAAGAGACTTGAAATTTCAGGTTGGGGATCAAGTGGTTGTAAAAATCTTTCCAACAAAAGGGGTGATGAGATTTGGCAAAAGGGAAAAACTCAGTCCAAGATATGAGGCCCCTTTGAAATCATCAAAAGGGTAGGAGAAGTCACTTATAGGGTCGTGTTACCTCCTCACATGGCGACTGTCCACAATGTATTTCATATTTTCATGTTAAGAAAATACATACCTGATCCGTCTCATATGATTGATCTTGAACCATTAGAGATTCGAGGAGATTTGACCCAAGTTGAGCAACCAGCTCAAATTTTGGATCGAGAGGAGCAAGTTTTTCGCACGAAGACAATTCCATTGGTTTTCCTTTGATGAAAACATCATTCTGTGGAAGAAGTGTCGCAACCCAAAATCTCACCTAGGAGTTATGAGACTTTTGTGAGCGGGGATTTCTCACCCACTTGGGGTTTTGATCGAGGGTAGCCACCTATTCTTTCTAGGAGATAGGTTTCGGGAGGTTTCAGATTAAGATTAAAGGTAATGGTCTCGATTAGAGTTAGTGTAAGAGATTTAATTAAGTCCCGGTGAAGGTGTTAAGCACCCCAGGGCCCCCCATTTTGCAATGGTTACCTACTTCCTAGGTTTAAGCCAAGTTAAGTTGAAATTAATAAAATGTCTAAGTATTTAGAGTAATGCTAATCCAAGAAAGAGAAAATCCTAGACTAGGGTCAAACTCGTGTTGGTTTGCCTACATAGTCACTGGGTGAGATCAGATCGAGCGTAGTTCTGGCACATGGACCTGTACCGGAATTAAAGGAAGTGTGTGTGTGCACTAGGATGGCTATGGTGCAGTCCGAGGACTAAGGTTTGTTGGCCGAGGAGGTCAAGTGCATTAAGATGGCATGATTAGCCTAGGGGCTAGATGGTTAGGCCTGGAGGCCAAGGCTTGGGCCCGGAGGCCAAGGAGGGAGCTTGAAAGCTAAGGGTTTGGGCCCGAGGGCCTAGACAAGGGCCCAAAGGATAAGGCTTGGTCCCAGAGGCCAAGGGTTGAGCCCGGAGGCTAAGGAATGAGCCCAGATCAGGCAAGGATTTGGGCTCGAAGGTCTAGGGTCTAGCCTGGAGGCTAAGGGTTTAGGCCCGGAGGCCAAATATTGAATTTTAACCATAGATTAGGTTGATTAATCATGGTGAAAAGGCTGAGTTATCCATGGTTAGGGTCTAAATCAGATTCTTTGGTTCACTTACATTTTTTGGCATTTTTAGGGATTTTCCCCAAGTTAGGGGAACTAACTAGGTTTAATATGACTAACCAGGGTTAAGTTTAACCCTGGTTAAGGTCTGAACAAGGGGGGAGTGGGCTAAGATGTCATGAAAAGGCCTCAAATGGCCTCCTACTTGGTCTGAGCCTTGTAAGGCCCACTGTTATGAGAATAATAGGATTGGCAGTAGAATAATTACCGTCAATTCCATTTTTTTGTAAAATAGAATTGGAGGTATTATTTGTACCGCCACTGTCACTATTTTACAAAATAGTGGCTTTATACCCATAGGGGGATTAGGGAAGATAATAAAAGGGTCCCTGGACCCTTGGACAAGTCTGGGACACCTAGCATGGGTCCTGGGCCTGGTCTAATTTGGGCCCACAGAGGAGCTTTTAAAATCAAAAACTAGAGACCCAGAATTTCGATGAACTGTTCACCGACATTCTAGATCTTCTCCAGTTGGGTGTATTTTAACCATAGTTAGATAAGTCCACAATACCTATAATGATTAGGAAAGATTTTGGGGGACCAGAGGGACTAGGTCAAGGCCCTGAAATGGACCAGGGCTCACCAAAATTAGGTCTAAGGCTGCAGCAATGGGAGAGGCCTAGAATGGCAGTACTGTGTTTACTGCCACTCTGGAATTCCTCTAAAATAGGATTTGTCACCCCTAATATATAACCACAACACTTCCAGGGGTCTCTTCATGGGCTTGAGGTGCCCTGGAAGGCTTTGAGAGGTCATGGGGGTGAGAACAGGGCGTGCTCAAAGTGTGATGTGTGTATAGAAGTTGATATTTCATGTGTAGGTCTCCTTTGCCTATGGAAGAAGATAAAGGGGGCCCTTCACTACTTATATGATGCCAAAAAAGATCCTTGGAGGTGGACCAGCGGTACTATACAATAATGGAATGTAGGGAAAGAGAAGGGCATAAATGATTAGCCCATAGGGTGGTCTGCCAGGGTTTTTGGCCTTGAGGCTTGCAATTGGGCTAGGTCTAGGGCTAGGGCTAAGCTGGGGTTAGGTCATGGTCTAGGCTAGGGCTAAATGTGTACTAATATTTGACCTAGGGTTAGGGTTTGAACTTGGGTTAGGTCTAGGGCTGGACTTAGGGCTTGGTTAAGACTAGGTTAGTCTTAGGGTTAGGCCTAGGGCTAGGGCTAAGCTAGGGCTAGGTCTAGGCTAGGGCTAAATGTGTACTAATATTTGACCTAGGGTTAGGGTTTGAACTAGGGTTAGTTCTAGGACTAGACCTGAACAAGCGAGTCATCGGTCTGGGGCTTTGAAGGCTTGGTTAAAGCTAGGTTAGTCTTAGGGTTAGGCCTAGGGCTAGGTCTAGGCTAGGGCTAAATGTGTACTATGATTTGACCTAGGGTTAGGGTTTGAACTGAGGTTAGGCCTAAGGTTAGGGTAGGTTAATCATGGTTAAGGCTATTAACTATGGTTAAGATGAGGTTTAAAAATTGGGTGCTTACAACTGCCCCTCTTTGTCGGAGAGTACTAAATTAGCAATTGAATGACAAAGACTGGAATCATCCTATTTTTACACGAGAGATATGGATTTAATAATGCAATATGATGATATATTTTGAGAGCTGTCAGCCCGGAATGCTGGGGATATGCATGAGTGCAGTAAATGATGCAGTTGGGGTTGATACCATTGGGATTTGGTTGAGCACATACTCAGGGTTTGTTGAAACACGTTTAGGGTTGGTGAGAGGACATGCTCAGAATTGATCAGAGGACGCATTCAGGGCTGGTTGAAGGACGCATTCAGACTCTGTCACGGGACGCATTTAGATTTAGTTGGGGGGCACGCGAGTGTGTCGAGGACATTTTCAGAATAGGTCAGGGGACACATGGGGGTGTCAAGGATGCTCTCAGATTCGATCTGGGGACACACGGGGGTATGAAGAACGCTCTCAGATTAGGTCAGGAGAGACAAGTGTGTGTCAAGGATGCTCTCGGAATAGGTCAGGGGACACACGAGGGTCTCAAGGATTTTCTTAGATTAGGTCAGGGAACACACGGGGTTGTCACAGATGCTCTCAAATTAGGTCAGAGGTTAGGACATGTCCCAGAGGTACTTTCCAGATGGGTGTTGAGTTGATTAAGATGGCAGGTCCCAGAGATGCTAGCCAGATTGGTTGATTGATTGAGGTGGCATCTCCCGGAGGCGTTCGCCAGACTGATTTGAAGTCGCATCTCTCGGAAGCGCTGGTTGGGGAGATCGATCAGAATAGGATACTATTATGCATGCTGGAGGAAATCACTACGATGCAATTGTGGTGCTTGAATGTAGCTATAGTGCAACGTGAATACGATAATGTTATGCTGGGGACAAAGACATGATGCTTTCCCATGACTCCTCGATCGTGGCTTGCTTGGGCGTGGAATGCTGAGTTCTTCTAGTTGTCATGCCAAGGCAGTTGATGCAGGTTAGTATGACCAAACTGTGACACTAGAGATTTTTGAAAATATTTTTTTCGCTTTTGGAGAAAATGGGTTGTATTTCTTTGCAAAACTTGGATTTTCATCAAAGAATGCTTAGCTAGCTTTCAGGTTTGCTAAGAGACTGCCTTTGTCGGGGTTTGCTGGGGATTTGAGTATTGTCTTTTGCTCTCTGAGAGTAGAGTATGGCAAAGAGAGGGTTTGCCTCTGTTGATTGCTACTGAGGATAAGTAGGTCTATCATGCTATTGACGACCTTTGCTTGGGGTTGTTTGTACCTCTACTAAGGATTTGCCGATGATATCTGTAGGGGAATCTACTATGCATCTTTGCAAAAGATCCATGGGGAAACTCTACTGGAGATGATCTCAAGTCCTGGGCGATTGATCTGAAGATGATCTCTACCAAGTCATGCGAATCGCATAATTTTTGCGTAATGAGTGTCCCACCATGACCAAAGTGGGACCTTGAGTCACCATACTTTTTAAACCTACTGAAATCCCAAAACATACAAGGCATACTAACACGAGTCTCCAAAATGAGAATATTTGATATAAATCAAACCATCCTACACAAGTCGAAGGTCAACATAGACATAACCACCATAAACATAATAGTCTGATACCTAACTACAAAGTGATCAACTAAACAACATCAAAAACCAACTCAAGTAAGCTATCATCAGGTTTATTACAACTCTCCCAAACCAAAACAATTGTCTAATAATAAGGGAAATGATCTAGCTCTCTCGCTCCCTCTGAAAAAGGTTCACCTTCTTCCTCTACGCCATAGACCTCCTCGATCCAATGCTCTTGTGGGCAGTGAAATCTTGTTGTCCGTAGGGCAGGTATACCATGCACCTGCCAATACTGGATCACCACTCATAGGAGTGGGTGGTTGAGCTTCGCACGTTCTAAAGGCACGCGTGCCATTTGGCAAGGTATCTCGCCCCGAAATCCCATCTAGGAGTTAGGTGTGACTTTGTGCTTGACTAACCTATCTTACAAACTATCCTGTACAATGATACCCAAGGCATACATAACGGAAGCGTAAACGAAAAATTTCTTTAACATATGCAACAATATTCCAAGTTTATACAAAATAACATAATCCAAAAAATGAAGTGGACATGCCCACTTAAACAAAATACCAAAGAGAAACTTCACTGTCTCTCCAGTCAACAATAGTCTTGATAGGGCCACCTATCTAGATCCCTGTCCTCCTGAGGCTGGAATGGGATAGCCACCTCTTCTTCCATGTACTCCTCCTCAACCCATGACTTGGGGATGCAAACGTCAAACGGACCTATCGACATGAAATGTACGGCTAAGCATGGAATACTCAGCGAGTTCAAGCTACTAGCTAACAATGTCACAATTAATAATATCATACGAGTACTTAAGATAACAACTCATAATTTATACATTGAAAATAACATAAAAATCATACTTCAAAACGTAACTTAAAATGTGCATAACTTTAAAAACCTTATCTTAAGAGCTTTCGTAGAAAACCAAAAGTATCTTAGGAGTTCTTATGAGTCTTATGAGCCTTATGAGCGTATGATCCGTAGAGACTTATGAGATGATCTTCAACTTGATCCTTACGAGCCTACGAACCGATCTTAGACTTATGAGTTTCTTATGACTTTTGAGATCCTTGCAAGGCTCATGATCCTTAGAGACTTGTATACCGATCTTAGAATGGATCCTTATAAGCATTCGTAACCGATCTTAGACTTATGATCCGTATAAAATTTGTAACCGATCTTAGACTTTACCAATCCAAAGTTTGGCCTTGTCAATTCTTATGAGCTTAGGGGTTTTTCTTATGAAATTTTCCTTAAAACCTTTCTTATTAATCTTAGAACATTATGATTTTGAGGAAACGCCGATCATACCAAATATTGAGTGCATAGTGTACTAGTGAGCATCATAGCAACTTAGAAGTCTTTAATTTTATACTTATGGGACATATAATCATCTTGATTGAATTGGGAAGTTTTAAAACATTCAAGGCATGTTGAGATAAGCTTAGGAGCATCATATAAATCATAAAGAGTCTTAAAACATCCAATCGTAACCCTAGTATATCATACATAGAAGTAGCATAGCAAGGAGCATCATGAGCATGCTTTAAAATTATAGTTCTCATAATGGAGATCAAGATAAAGTGAATTGTAGAAAACATTTACTCATGCAAGGTAATTAACTTCACAACAACTCCTTTATTACCCTTTATGTATAATAAAGTTATCTAGTAGAGTGTACCTACCTTGCAAAGCTTGAATCTCTCCAATATAGAGCTTGAAAAAGGTTGAGCAGGCTTGAAGAAGTTAACTCTAACCTTTAAGCAGCAAAAATCGAGCGCCCAGCTTGATCTCAACACTCAACTAGCCAAACCCTACTTTTTCCCTCTTCTTTCTCTCTAAAATCTCTAAAATTATGTTTTAGAAGATTTATAGAACCCTAACACATGAAATTGGGTATATATAGGCAAGGAGGTGGTCAAAGACCAACATACCCTTAATGAAATGACTTAAAAATGACCAAAAAGGGCCAAAAGTGCGGGTTCGGTCGACTGAAGGTGCCAATTGGTCGACTGACTTGAAATCAACTCTTTGGGCCAAAGTCCCATACAAATTTTGGGCCATTCGGTCGGCCGAAGGTTACACTCGGTCGACCGATAGTGGTTCGGTCGATTAATGTGATGGTCGGTCGACCGGTTTTGCTTGTTTTCCCTTATATTGCTACTTTCTCACTTTTCTAACACTTAGAATTTTTCCAACTTTGTTGCTAAATCCCACACACCTTAACAACTGTCCTTAGGATTTTACCCTTAGTTTCACACACCCAAGACCCAACATGTACACTTAGAGTATTATACTCTTCTTGTTACACACACAACACAAAACTTAAACAAAACCCCATTCATTAATCATTTCATGAAGTAACAAAATTACAGGAAGGCTTCGGCCTTCAAAACACTATTCACTATACATAGCCATTGAGATTCGGGGTTCAACATCCTCCCCCCCCCTTACAAGAATTTTGTCCTCGAAATTTGGACGATACAAGGAGATGCAAAAGAACAAAATACATGAAAACCAACAATGACACTACAAAATTTCAGACTTTTAACGGCGTTTTTAAATCGCCGTGAAAAACCCCAAAAATGCCGTTATAGTCAATAATGGCGTTTCAAAACAAACGCCGTTATTGCTCGCGTCGGGGAAGGCAAAAGCGGCATTTATCTGGACGGCACTTTAAAAACGCCGTTATATGTCACTCTATGACGGCGTTTTAAGAAATGCCGTAATAGACTCACCTTTCACGGCGTTTATATAAATGCCGTCATAGACTCACCTTTCACGGCGTTTGTATAAATGCCGTCATAGACTCACCTTTCACGGAGTTTATATAAATGCCATCATAGACTCACCTTTCACGGCGTTTATATAAATGCCGTTATAGATTTACCTTTTACGGCGTTTATATAAACGCCGTTATAGACCAAATCTTTGGCAGCATTTTTAGAAACGCCGTCATAGACGAAACATTTAACGGCGATTCATAATCGCCATTATAGTCACCAATATCAATTATGGCATTTCCCAAATGCCGCGAATAGTCATGACATAAAAAAATTGAAAATATTTTTTTCAATTTGTTTTTAACCTGTTTTGTACTTGTCAATAATATAAATATTTTTTTACCTGTTTTGTACCTGTCAACAATATAAATATTTCTTTTACCTGTGTTGTACCTGTCAACAATATTAAATAAACAAAATCTTGTCCATAATGACATTACATATAAAAAGAAACTTTCGACATGAAAATCAGTATAAAATAAATACATCCAATCACAAGTGCCCATCATAATGTAATAATACAATACACATGTCCATAAAAAAGTGTCAATAAATCGTAAGTCTAACTATCTTCATCTTGCTGGTTCCCTCCTGCACCTCTAAAACTCGACAAGTGTGTGCTCCCTGCTCCCTCCTACAACACAATTAAATAAAATTATTTATTAGAATATTGAAATGATAAAATTTACAGATTTCATAATTAATATGCAAAAAAGATTCAATCACTAACATGCATGCAAACATCAGTAACAGCACACCACACCAAATCTAAGCAATTTCACGCCATATTGAGGGCTTTACTTGAAAGCCATGAATCAAGCATCAAGCAGAACTAGCATCTCAAAAGAAACAGGGCTAACTAACCAAAATCTCTTTAATTTTACTGACACAATAGAGGCGCACATCTCATCAAAAGAATACCCATACCCTAATCCCCTGGGAGCACTATGATTTGTTAAAACATGCATGTATTTCCAAAGAAATTGTTTCCTCTTTCACATATTACAAATTGGTACATAGCAGTGATACAACCATGCATTAGCTCTTTAAGTGCTTTGATGTCTTTAAACAAATCCACTCATGTACTCAAAACACATCTTCGTCATTTGGATCCATATTATGGGTTGCCAGAGGCTAATCTGCTAACTCAAACACTAATCCTGTATGCGAACCACCATTAGGCCATATGGAGCTTAACCTCATCATTTGTCTGCATAGTTCTTTTGGTAGTCAAATTCAACTTTTACTGCCTTTTTCACACCTCCTCATCTCCATCGTGTCTTTGAAAGCAAATGTTTTTATTGTTTTGGTGTGTATAGCTGGATGTACTATCTGTAATTTCATGATATTGTCTGTTAATAAGAATAGTGACTATAATTTTTTTTTAATGTTTTATATGTAAATTTTATCTTGGTAAAAGAACAAATATATATCTGGCTGTGTACAGGACCTGCTTGGTGATGTTCATGGATAAACCTATACCATCTGTAGTGTCAACCACACAACTTCTGTTCAATCTCTTTCAGAATGTTATGAGAAGAGATGAAAATTGTTCTGTAGGAACAGTTAGCCGGTTGGTCCATGCCGAAATCTCTGATTTTAACTGGAAAGGGAATGAGGAATTTGGGGGGAGAAAAGGAAAAAGTTTCATGTCCCTTCTGTTATTTAGTCCAGTTTCTTTTTATTGTCATTAAAGAGGCTCTAATTGTTTGTCATTAAAACTAACCCCCAAAATCTAGATTTAATCTAATCTAAAAAAAATAAAAAATAAAGACAGACTTATTCTATTCTTAAAGTACGTTAAAGGTAATCTTAAAAATAAAACAAAAATCTTAACTAATCTCAGGTCAAGCAAAAAGGATTTAAGTTAAGTCCTAAAAACATATTCTACCTAAAGCTTAAAGCTTAAAGATTAAAGCTTAAAGCTTAAAGCTTAAACATTAAAGCTTAAAGCTTAAAGATTGACTAAAGAACCATAGATTAATTGTTCTAATCTAATGCTATCTAATTAAACAAACATAGAAATTAACAGATTCTAAAACTACCTAGTGATCTTAAACTAACAAGGCAAGAGAAATGAAAGAGGCTTATCCACTATTGTCGTGGAAGAGGTGGGAAAGGAGGAGCTGCTACTAGGCTACTAAAGCTCCTGGACGATCTGAGAAGAGAAGGGAGATGGTGAGCTGCGGCCGTTGATCTTGGGCGTGCTTCCTTGCTGGTGTAAGTAGTGGAGGCTGCTATTGATGGCTGCTGTTGGGCATGAAAACAAGGGTTCTGAGCTGCTGCTCTTAGGCCCGAACATGTGGCTTTGGACAAGTTATTTTGGGGCTGTTAGTGTGGTTTGATGGAGTGGTGTTGGGGACATTCATGGAGGCTAAATGGGGGACTATTTTACAGGTTTAATGGTGGTTAGATGGGCTGAACTAGAGAGAAAAGGAGAGGACCGTGAGGCAGGGAAGAGAGGATAAGAGAGGTCTTTCTCCTCTCCCATAGAAGTTCTTAGAATTCTCTGAATTCTCTATGTTCCAACATAACATGGTGGATTATCATAATATGAGGGAGAGAGAGAGAGAGAGAGGGTTCCTTTATATGATGCAGAGAACTAAGGAGGACGAGATACAGATTGGGTGGCTGTTAAATGGAGTGATGGTTTGTCTTTGGATCTCACAATAAGAGTGTGAACAGGGCATGGGGCATACAAAAGAGGATTTTGGTTCAAACAAGAATGATGTAATGTCTCCCGGAGTCAACATAATAAATAATGACCGGGTTTGATATTTGATCATATCCGTTGCTTATATTGACTTTTGGTAGCATTTGTATAGTCCGAACTGGTCTGCTGTTTACCGAATTAGGGTTGGAATATAACAACCTAATTAAGAATTGGCTCAGAATCTCAGATCTCCAGGTTGAGCATTTATTCACCAAGTGATGCCATTCCAGAGAATTATTGAATGAAAAATAATTCGCGAGGAGCGGTGTCTTGCCCCCCGCATCGCTAACACGTCTCTTTTTAACTCCCTTTAACTATAGTTAAGATTCTCTAACCCTTAGGCTTAATATTTTTAACCTTGGATTTTAGGGAAAAAACCATGTGACAGCAATTCCCTTTTTTCTTTTTGAACTTTTGCGCTATAGAGGTGTGCTCAACATTGGAAGCCGAAGTAGTTCACTAGTTATAGTTAGTATTATGATAATGATCTGTCTGGTCTTTGGAGTATCCTTTCCCAAAGTCAATTGTATAGAATTTTGACTTCTCTCATAAAGTTAATCACATTGTTTCAAGCTATTCTTGTTTTATGGTTTTTCTTGTAGCTTTACCTTTCTAATATCTATCTTTTATTGATTTTTGATTTGGTCACACTTACGATCATTGCACAATTCAAATCCCTGTCTCAATAGTGGTAATTTCCTATTTAAACTTATCAATGAATATGTTCTATGTTGGATTTAAATTTTCACTATATCCCTTCCTTTGTCCAGTGCTCTGTTCCTGGTCCACAAGCTCTTGTGCATTATAACATTGATGGCAGCACCATCAGCATGTTTTGTGGCAAATGGTTTATCTACCCACAGTACTAAGCTAAGTTTGAGCAAGGACATTTATGGTAGGCGTCTGTCTCCTTCCTCGGGCCTTCCCTCATTGGGTAAGGTGCCAAAAGAAAACTCCGTAAAATCATCATTAAATCAGAGGCAGCATGAAGGAAGAAGAGGTTTTCTAAAGCTGTTGCTTGGAAATGTTGGACTTGGCGTACCTACTTTACTGGGTACTGGGAATGCTTATGCAGACGACCAAGGAGTATCTACCTCAAGGATGTCTTACTCTAGGTTTTTGGAGGATTTGGGCAAGAACAGGGTGAAAAAAGTAGACCTGTTTGAGAATGGTACCATAGCCATAGTTGAGGCTGTTTCTCCTGAGTTAGGTAATCGAGTACAGTGAGTACGTGTGCAACTCCCAGGCCTCAGCCAGGAGCTCCTTCATTTTTTCAGAGAAAAGAAAATTGACTTTGCAGCACACAATGGTCAAGATGACTCAGGTTCTGTTTTATTAAACTTGATTGGAAACCTGGCTTTGATATTTTGTTTTAGGTGCACCATGGATTTTATAATGCTTACCATAATACGACTAAACGCCCTGGTGTTCTATATACAATGCAAATGAAAATGAAAACTAAAATCTTTTCAAATTAGCATTTACCTCTGGAGAAGCATGTGGTGCTGGAGTACCCTGACCTACAACCTGTTGTGAAAAAATTGAATAAATAAATGAATGAATATCTAAAGTTAAAAAAGGATTATTTAATGCTTGTTAGTATATATACCTGCTGCCCCTGTAAGAACTGGTTGAACATCCGCTGCATTTCATTGAGCTGAGTTTGTTGGGCCTCCATCTGAGATTATTGGGCCTCAATCTTAGCGGCTTAGGATTTTATCATTTTATGTTTCTCTTCTCTCTCTTCTCCATTCTCACGAAGTCAACAATCTCTCATAAAACCCTAGGTGGAATATTAATATTATTATTATTAGTAAACACAGCTCAATACTCAAAATACCCACAGTACAATAGCAAATTTTCAAAAAAATTCTATTGTACACAATAGAATTTTATCCATTCAATACAGAATAATAATGGTCCATTCAATACAAATTACAGAGTAGGATCGTGGAAAACGGAAGCCTACAAACTCTAAATCATTTGGGATATTTTTAAAATTTAGAACTAGAGATCAGACAAATCCTTGAAGTCTCAATCAACTCGGCAAAATAAAAGCCCTTACTTAGCTTTTCCCCTTCTTAAAAAAATTTAAAATATCAATGTTTCCCCTTTTTTCCAAAATCCAATTTTAAAAAATCCAGCACTTAAAATTAGAAACCCAGATGCAGAAAACCACTTCAAACCAAAGATCATAAAATCAAATCTCTATCATAAAAAAATCGTGTTAGAGGAGACCGAGAGAGAGGAGAGGATGTTAGGGTTATTACTGATGAAGCCAAATCCCAAGAAAGTTCATTCCATGAATATTGGAATGCAAACACCCAGAGAATAACAGAAACAAAAAAACCAAGAAAAGCATGTTAGAAGAAATAAGGAGAAGCAGATGAAAATACAGAGAAACGAATATACCAAGATGGAATCAAATAGAACCCCTGAAACCTACAGAGATAACCCAAGAAACAGAGAAACCCAGATGGGAAAGAAGAAATCAAGAGAACCGTATAAAGAGAATTGAATCGGAGAAAAGCCCCAAACAGATTGAGAAACCAAAATAGAGAAAATCAGTGAAATCAATTTAAAATAACCCCCTCAATCGATCCATTAACCAAAAGAGAACAAATTCAACACCAATAAGCATAAACCAATCATATACATACAGAAGAAATCAATAATTCCAAACAAATGAAGCAACCCGACAAGGATCCAGCAAAAGAAACCCAGATTTTTCACAGCCAAAATCACATCAACCCAAATCAAAGAAAAACAGAAACCCAGCTCAAAAAAACCAGAAAGAAACACAATCACATATACCGATCATCATATATGAATATAAATCACAAAACCACACGAAAACCTATAGAAACAGCGCATGATAGAAATCAAATCTTGATACCTAAATATAAAAAACCTCATCAAATCAGCAGAATCATAAGAGTTACCTTTATCAATGGTGATCGAAATCTGCAAACCCTAGGAGATGGTCGGAACAGCAGCTCAGGTGAGCAGAGGATGGAGCTGCAGCAGCACAGGAGGTGGTCGGAGCAGCGCAGGAGGAGCACGAAGCCGGAGGTGGTCGGAGCCGGAGGAGCACCAAGCCGGAGGTGGTCGGAGCCGAGGATGGAGCCGGAGGTGGGAGCACAGAAGAGTAGGGAGCACGGAGGAGGAGAGGAAAATGGAGGGAAAGAGGAGTATGGAGCAGGAGGAGGAGAGGAAAATGGAGGGAAAGAGGAAAAGAAGAGGGAAAAGGGAAAAGCTGGGGCCCTAAAACCGCCTTTAGCGGCATTTTTAATAAACACCATTAATGCCCTTAAATGTTCATGTTTTCCGCGGCGTTTTTTAAACAAATGCCGTTAATGGTGCACCAATAGCGGCATTTATGAAAAAAATGCCGCGGTACATCATTCCCGCTTTTCTATCTGCGACGTTTCAATTAAAATGCCGCTGTTTGTGTCCTTTAGAGGCATTTTTTGCTAAACGCAGTTAAAAAGGTGACGCTGAAGGCCATTAATTTTGTAGTGTGAAGACCTTGTGAGGGTTTGTTTACAAACTAAACATCAAAAGAAAAGCAAATAAGCCCCCTCGAAATGACCAGGGGTTCACATTAATGATAAATCACGAAGAAATAGGGTGGGGAATGCCCTACCCTATGCTCTGTTTTTGCTGTGGAGGAGTGGCGGTCTGCCCACTATGGTGCTGCACTGCCACGGATGTTGGAGCCCAAAGGGGAAATCTTCCTAAGCTGCTAGGGTGTCTTGGGATCAAGACCAAGGGTTTAAGGAGGCTCAGGCACAGGGTTTTCGTAATAGGGGTTAGCTATGGGATTTTTCCAGACCGTTTCAGCTGTTGAGGGTGTTGGGGTTTTATGGGGAGAGAGCTTGGGACCTTAGTGGGTTTAAAAGGGAATGCTGGGCATGGTATTGGACCTGGTGGAGGTCGAGTGAGGGCTGAGGCATGATGGTGGAAGGGATGGTGGAGTATGCAGGGCATCTGCAGTGCTGCAAACTCGATTCAAACAATGGCAGTAGAGGGTCTACCGCCATTCTGAAAACAGGCATGTTTTAAATTGTTGGTAGATCCTTTACCGACAGTAAGAAAATTTCATTCGAATTGGACCTGGCCCAGCATAAACAGGTATGAGGGGGTTTGCTTTAGGGGTTTTGGGCCTGATGGGCCCAAAGCCAAGGTTCAGGCCCTAAGGCCAAGGACTCTAGGGTGTAAGCCCTAAAGGCTCTAGGGCTAGGCTAGGGCTTTGGCTAGGGTCACCTAGGGTTAGGGTTTTGGCTTAGGTTTTATACTAGGGTTAAGTCCTAGAGTCCTAGGGTTGGGTTAAGTCCTAGAGTCCTAGGGTTTAACTAGGGTTTACCTAGGGTTTAGCTTAGGTTTAGCTGGGGTCTACCTAGGGTTTAGTTGTGGTCTACCTAGGGTTAAAAGGGTCTAACCAGGGTAAGACAGGGGTGTATGAATTGGGTGTTTACAGGAAATTATGGAATAGACTTTCTATCTCACAAAATCCTTAGTGTTCCGAACCCTAGCCTTGGAAAATCTTAGAGGATCTCCTCTTGAAGCTCATGAAATTCCCTTTGGGTTTTTCTTCTCTGCCAAATTCTAAGCTTACTAAAATTGTTGGAGCATAATTAATGAATCATCTCTTGGGTTCCACAGCTTGGGTGTTTGGTTTATATAGATGTGGATCTTAACCACATCTTGATCATTATCCTATAATGATAGTTATCCCTAAGAGTTTGTAAATAATGATAACTCTTATCATTAATTAAATTACTAGTTTATTCATAACTAGTTAGTTATAACAAACCTTCTAATTTAGGATTTATTTTCCTAAAAGGACTCCGTAATTAATGGGATATAACTAACTCCCTAGATTATAGGGATTCTTACCAACTCCCTAATGATTGGGGATTCTAACCAAATTAGAAACACTAAGGGGTGGGCGTGAGCTTGAGGGAGCACCAAAGGTATACACGGGATGTTGAGGACACACAGGGTGTCGAAAGGGAGGACATACAGGAGGTGATTCTGCGGTATGACGAGATTACCAAGGAGCACACCGGATGTTGAAGACACTCGGGGGTGTCAAATGAAGGACATGCAAGTGGTATACACTGTAAAGGTATACACGGGATGTTGAGGACACACAAGGTGTCGAAAGGGAGGACATGCAGGAGGTGATGTTGTGGTATGGCAAGATTGCCAAGGAGCACACCGGATGTCAAAGACATGCAGGGGTGTCGAAAGGAGGACATGTAGTGTCGCGACCCAAAACCCACCCTAGGAGTTAGAGTGAACTTTGGACGACTAATCATGGCTTACATGACTTGCTTGACAAACCAAACTGCAAAAACCAACAGAGCATATACAATAGAGGATGACAGCGGAAACATAACTATAAAACACAGCGGAAGTCTAACAACCTCTAAGTATATACACATGGTCCAAGTTTAATACAAAGAAATCAAAACAAAGAAAGTGCGGACATGCCCGCCAAAATACATGGATATAATCACTCATGCTCACCCACAGCTAATCCACTCAGAATCTAACACCACCTACTGATAACCCTCTACGGGAGGTTCCTCCAAAGGCTCCTCGACGTACTCCTCTTCCACCCATGGACCAGGAGCAAAAACATCAAATGGAGCAGCAGATCCCTCAGAACCTGCCGACATAAGAAGTACGGCTGAGCATGGAATACTCAGCGGGTACCAAATACTAACCAATAGTCATAGCATAAAAATGGCAATACATAAATCAGGAGCAATTCATATATGTTAGACGGAAATAATTCATATCATACAAGGAAGTAAAGCAATTTATAATCATGCTTGTATTTCATAGAAAGCCGATAAAACCTCTTGAAAACATCGTGCACTTGACTTGGCTTGAAATATCTTTTCGTACTTGAAAGCTTGTCGTGTTTGTCTTGCTTGATCTTGTCGAGCGTGTTGTACGTGTCATGTCATGCATGTCATGCATGCTTGCTTGTGATCATGTAACTTGTGAGATACACTTGTGAGATATCCTTGTGAGATGCGCTTGAGAGATGCCTTGAGAGGGAAGGGAGACCCTTCTTTATGCAATGCACTTGAGAGGGAAGGGAGACCCTTCTTCATGATATGTATGTACTTGCGAGGGAAGGAAGGCCCTTCTTCATGATATGCACTTGTGAGTGAGGGGAGACCCCTCGTGGAATGTTGGTTCTTGTTTTCTTGTGAAAAGCGAGGTAAAACATATCGTAGGATATGTCCCACCTCTAACCATGTTCTTGAAAACCTCGGTAAATCATGTCATGCATGCCGTGCTCGTGGGAATCGTGTACATACTTGCATTTAAATTTAAATATGACATTTGGGTAATTCACAACACATATAACATCAACGATTGAGCAATGTAATATTCACATCATTTAGGGAAAGAAAGAAAACACACTATCATAGGCCCTAGCAATATCCATAATTTATTAGGCATGCATCTCCTAATTTACAACTCACTTTATTCACCTTGGCATTTCATCAAACATGGTGTGTTCATTATTCATTATTCATTTAAACCTAAATCATGCTTTTCTAGGTGGGTTATGCTCACATCATACGTGTTTGTTCATTATGGATACAATGCCCTCCCCATTTCATTCATCACATCATTTCACACGGCACCTAATCGCCAATTCCGTCTCCATTCACCATTCACACCCATCCATCTCTTAGCACATGTGTAAATGAAAGAAAACAAAGAGAAATAAAGTAAAAGAAGGAACTATAACTAGGAGGGTAGCAAGAAGTACCGACCTTGAAGAAATGAGGAAGAAACCCCTTCCAAAAACGACCGTGAGGTGCTGCCCTAGCTTGGGGAACGCTCTCCACGGGTGCTTGAGCCGTGATCTTGGAGAAAAGCCGGACTTGAATTGATCTAGGGTCTCAAAACCCCTTTGATTTCTCTTCCAAAGACAAGCCCTAGGTTGGAATCGCCTTCTCCCCTTTCTCCTATTCTCTCAAACTCTCTAAGTGTCGAATGATGCCCTAAAGGCTCGGGCAAGACTCTTAAGGTAAGAGTAAACCGACCAAAAGACCATAATACCCTTACTGAAATTTCTGCAAAAACGCGAGTACTGAGCGATCGGTGTTAATGACCGATCGATCGGTTGCCTACCGAGCGATCGGTGTGTTGACCGAGCTCTCGACCAAAAATCAACTCTCTGGAAAATTTCCCCATACAAAAATCTTGACCAGTCGATAACCTCCGAGCGATCGGTTTTGGACCGATCGATCGCTCCATGGACCGAGCGATCGGTGGTCTGCAGGTCCAAACTGTTTTGGCCATAACTTTTGACTCGTTCGTCCGATTTTGACGATTCAACTTGCGTTGGGTTCGTACTTCGAAAACAAACATTTCTAATGTTTCGGGATTTCTAATTTCTTCCTTATTTATTAATTATTTCTCTTTAAAGGCAAAATGGTAACGAAAGTGTCATGCATTAAATGTGAAAAGGTCTGGGGCTCTACATCCTCCCCCCCTTACAAAAATTTTGTTCTCGAAATTTAGACGCTACTTGCATTACAAACCAAAAAGAAAATTACAAGTCATATACAAACTTTTACAAAAACTCATTCAAATAATTCTGGGTACTTCACTTTGACTTCGGCTTCACGCTCCCATTAGCTTCTTCCCGAGCATGGTGTTGCCATTGCACAAGAACCAAAGGGATTGTCTTGTTGCGAAGCACTTGATCTCTTCGATCCAAAATCTGAACCGGCTTTTCAATAAAGATGAGGTCCTCTCGAATCTCCAACGGTTCCAAGTCTATGACATGCGAAGGATCCGCAATGTACTTCCGAAGCATAGACACATGGAAGACGTTGTGAACTGCGGCCATGTGAGGTGGGAGAGCTACCCTGTAAGCAACCTCACCAACTAGCGTGATAATCTTAAAAGGCCCAACATACCGAGGACTGAGCTTGCCTTGCTTGCCAAATCTCATGATCCCTTTGCTAGGAGATACTTTCACAAAAACTTGATCCCCTACTTGAAATTCCAAGTCCCTACGGCGCGTGTCTGCATAACTTTTCTGGCGATCTTGAGCGGCTTTCAATCGATCCCGAATGATCTTAACTGTGTTTGCAGTTTGCTCAATCAACTCCGGACCCAGTACTTTCCTTTCTCCTACCTCATCCTAATAGAGAGGAGACCTACAACTTCGCCCATACAAGGCCTCAAATGGTGCCATTTGGATACTCGCCTGATAGCTGTTATTATAGGCGAATTCAACCAAAGGCAAGTGCTCTTCCCAACTGCCTCTGAAATCCAACATACAAGCCCGAAGCATGTCTTCAATGACTTGGTTCACTCTCTCGGTTTGTCCATCCATCTGTGGATGAAAAGCGGTGCTGAAATCAAGTCGGGAACCCATAGCCTCTTGGAAACTTTTCCAAAATCTTGACGTGAATCTTGGATCCCGATCCGACACAATACTGACGGGCACTCCGTGCAACCTCACCACTTCCTTGATGTATAGAGCGGCCAACTGGCTAGAGTTGAAAGTAGTTCGGTAGGGTAGGAAGTGCGCAGACTTCGTCAGACGGTCTACTACAACCCAAATTGCATCTGAGCCCTTTGCCATTTTTGGCAAGCCAACTATAAAATCCATGGATATGTTCTCCCATTTCCACTCGGGAATAGGAAGAGAATGCAATAGACCGGTGGGTCGCATGTGTTCTGCTTTCACCTGTTGGCACACTAAGCACCGTGCCACATATTCTGCAACATCCCTCTTCATATTCCGCCACCAAAAGTGACTCTTGAGGTTTCGGTACATCTTTGTACCCCTGGATGCACAGTGTACTTTGCCCGGTGGGCTTCATCCATAATCTCCCTCCGAAGATCTACATTGGCTGGGACACACAGCCTTCCCTTGAATGTGATAGCACCTTGGCTAGTGAGAGAGAAGTCCTCACTACCCTTAGCAACTTCCTTGTCCCGATAAGCCAACAATTCAGCATCCGTGGCTTGGTATTCTTGGATCAAATCTATAATGTATGGCCGAACCGTGACATTTGCCAAGATAGGACTACGGACAGAGTCATTCACACTAATGTCCAGATTTGCCAAGTCTTCAAGTAGCTTCCATTCCTGCACTAACATGCATGCTAATAACCCCAGAGGTCTTCTACTCAAAGCATCAGCCACTACATTTGCTTTACCCGGGTGGTATTGAATGGTACAATCATAGTCTTTCAAAAATTCCATCCAACGCCGTTGCCTTAGATTCAGCTCCTTTTGGGAAAAGAGATACTTGAGACTCTTGTGATCGGTGAACACATAGAACTCCACCTCATAAAGGTAATGATGCCAAATCTTAAGTGCAAACACGACCGCCGCAAGCTCCAAGTCGTGCGTGGGATAATTCTTCTCATGCTCCTTCAATTGCCTTGATGCATAGGCAATGACTTTCTTGTGCTGCATGAGTACACACCCAAGTCCAACGTGTGAGGCATCACTATACACCTCATACCCATAAGGTCCAGATGGCACAGTAAGGATAGGGGCTGTAGTAAGCCTCTTCTTCAGTTCCGTGAAACTGATCTCGCACTTATCACTCCATACAAACTTGGCGTTCTTCCTTGTCAGGTGAGTAAGCGGTGCTGCAAGGCTAGAGAAACCCTCTACGAATCTCCTGTAGTAGCCTGCCAACCCAAGAAAACTGCGTATCTCAGTAACACTCTTGGGCCTCGCCCAACTCATAACTGCTTCGATCTTCTTCGGATCTACCGAGATACCTTCTGCAGAAACCACGTGGCCTAGGAATGCCACCTCTTCCAACCAAAACTCACACTTGCTAAGTTTGGCGTATAGCTTGTGCTCTCTTAGCATTTCCAAAGCAAGGCGTAGGTCGCGTGTGTGATCTTCCTGTGTCTGGGAATAGACCAAAATGTCATCAACAAATACAATCACGCACCTATCAAGATATGGCCGAAACACCCGGTTCATCAAATCCATTAAGGCTGCCGGTGCGTTCGTGAGTCCAAAAGGCATCACCAAGAACTCGTAGTGTCCATACCGAGTCCTGAAAGCAGTTTTGGCAACATCTTCCACCTTAATCTTCAACTGGTGATAACCCGATCGAAGGTCTATCTTTGAGAAAAATCTCGCTCCCTTTAACTGATCGAACAAATCATCAATTCTAGGCAATGGATACCTATTCTTTATAGTGACCTTGTTCAATTTCCGGTAATCGACGCACATCCGCATCGAACCATCTTTCTTCTTAACAAACAACACCGGGACACCCCACGGTGAGACACTTGGTCGAATGAAACCAAGGCCTTGTAATTCCTCCAACTGAGTCTTCAACTCTTTGAGTTCTACTGGGGCCATTCTATACGGAGCCCTGAAAATAGGAGCTGTGCCTGGTGCAAGCTCGATCACAAACTCAATCTCCCTGTCTGGAGGCAATCCTGGCAACTCCTCTGGAAATACATCCAGGAATTCACTCCCAACCAGAATAGTCGATGAGTCATTTGCCTCGGGGTTAACTAAGCTCAACGCCACAAAACGAGCAATATCTCTACTTTTCAACCCGCGAAAGTGGAATGGTTTTCCTTCTACCGGCTTGAAGAGTACCATCTTCTCAAAGCAAGCTACATGCCCATGATGTGCTGCTAACCAATCCATTCCCAATATAACATTAAAGTCTTGGAATCCCAGGACGATGAGATCAACCGCCAACTCGTGGCTTCCAACTTGGACCACACTATTTCTATACACTTTATTTGCCAATACTGTTTTGCCAAGAGGAGTCGAAATGGCTAACTCCGGTTCTAGCTGACTTGGCTCTACAGAAAAGCCTTCTGAAAAACTCGGCGAGACAAATGAATGAGTAGACCCGGTATCAATCAACACTCGAGCCAAATACTCATTGACTAGTAGGGTTCCTGAAATTTTGACTAGCGGAGTTAATCCATGCATCAATAGTGTATACATGTAGGTATATATACATATATAACATGCCAAGTACGTACACAATCAATTAATACTTAATAGTTTAATTTACGGATAATTAAATAAGCTACAACTGCGTACCTTGCACTACATCGTCAGATGCAAGTGCATCACCCTCTGTTAAGGCAAAAACTCGCCCCTGGTTTGCCTGGCGAGACTGAGGTGTAGACCGGGTAGTCTGAGATGACGCCTGATATGATCCTGCTGGGCATGCCGGTGGCCTAATCCCCTGAGACTGGCCTGGTAAATGCCGACTGGGGCAATCCCTGATCATATAGCCCTGGCGACCACAATGAAAGCATCCACCCGATGCCCTTCGGCAATCTCCTGCCGGGTGCCTTCGTCCGCACGAAGTGCAGACCTCGTGTGTATAGGTCGGAGGGGCCGGAGGTGAAGCATACCTCATTGTCTGAGGTGCAACAGGCCGTGGGGCCGGGAGAGCCTGAGGTCGAGGTGCCTGCAGCACATACTGCCGGGGAGCTGGAGGCGCATAAGTCGGCCTCATCGGTGGTGTTGGCCATGTATACTGATAAGGGCTGGTACGAGCCCGCCTCTCTGAAGGTGCTGAACTACTAGCTTGGCCTCTCGCCAACTCCCTCTTCTTAGACACTGTCTCTGAATTGGCCTCGACCAATAAGGCTTTGTCTACTACCTCAGGGTAGGTAGTATGTCTGAAAACCGAAACCTTCTCCATGATAACATCTTTGTGCCCTTGCTCAAACCTTCTTGCCTTCATTGCCTCGGTGGTAACCATGTGAGTCGCGAAGCGTGATAGCTCCGAGAACTTGGCCTCGTATGAGCCACCGACATCAAACCTTGCTTGAGGTTGATGAATTCTCTCTCTTTCTTTTCCCGTGCTCCAATCGGAAAATACTTCTTGTAAAAGCCGTCCTTGAACTCATCCCAAGTCTAAGGTTGACCCTGCATGGTCAAATCTCGCGTCCTCAACGCGAAAAACCACCAATGGTGGGCTTCGCCCTTTAGCATGAAAGCTGCCCATGCTACTCTCTCCTCCTCTGTGGGTGAGAGGACTGTAAAAATATTCTCCATCTGGAGGATCCACGCCTCCGCAGGAAGAGGGTCCACACTCCCATGGAAGGATGGAGGCCTCAATCTCCTGAATGCCTCAACTCCAGCGGTACGATGTACTGGAGCTGCGGGTGGTGGAGTAGGTGCCGCTGATGCCGGTATAGTTTGCCGAGCCGCCAGGATGGCGAGTGTCTCAGCAATAGAGCCTAAGACCTGAGAGAGGTCCGGCTGCTCATCCTCATCCCATGAAGAAGAGGAAGCTCTGGTATGTGGTCCACAACCCCGTGTGTTCCGTCTCATGACTAAAGTCCTGAGAATAATAACACCACATGAGTCTAACTTGAAACCACAGTTTATTTCAATGCCATTTCACAATAATTCAATTTGTATTAGTTGTATAATACTAATATACATCACATCAAGTCATCAGAGTATTCATCACATTATACTTATACTTTAGTGTTCTAGCGTACCTAGGACCCGTACTTGGTTAAAGCAACCATTTTAGACTAAGACTAAAGTTTAGTCTTATACTTGGGACCAGACTCGCTCCCGACTTACTTCCTTCCTAACTTGTTTCCTAACATATGCTCTTGTCAAGCCGTGGTATAAGATTCTAAATGACCCTAAAGACCTAAAGCCTAAGCTCTGATACCACTTCTGTCGCGACCCAAAACCCACCCTAGGGTTAGAGTGAACTTTGGACGACTAATCATGGCTTACATGACTTGCTTGACAAACCAACCTGCAAAAACCCACAGAGCATAAACAATAGAGGATGACAGCGGAAACATAACTATAAAACACAGCGGAAGTCTAACAACCTCTAAGTATATACACATGGTCCAAGTTTAATACAAAGAAATCAAAACAAAGAAAGTGCGGACATGCCCGCCAAGATACATGGATATAATCACTCATGCTCACCCACAGCTAATCCACTCAGAATCTAACACCACCTACTGATAACCCTCTACGGGAGGTTCCTCCAAAGGCTCCTCGACGTACTCCTTTTCCACCCATGGACCAAGAGCACAAACATCAAATGGAGCAGCAGCTCCCTCAGAACCTGCCGACATAAGAAGTACGGCTGAGCATGGAATACTCAGCGGGTACCAAATACTAACCAATAGTCATAGCATAAAAATGGCAATACATAAATCAGGAGCAATTCATATATGTTAGACGGAAACAATTCATATCATACAAGGAAGTAAATCAATTTATAATCATGCTTGTATTTCGTAGAAAGCCGATAAAACCTCTTGAAATATCTTTTCGTACTTGAAAGCTTGTCGTGTTTGTCTTGCTTGATCTTGTCGAGCGTGTCGTACGTGTCATGTCATGCATGCTTGCTTGGGATCATGTAACTTGTGAGATACACTTGTGAGATAACCTTGTGAGATGCGCTTGAGAGATGCCTTGAGAGGGAAGGGAGACCCTTCTTTATGCAATGCACTTGAGAGGGAAGGGAGACCCTTCTTCATGATATGTATGTACTTGCGAGGGAAGGAAGGCCCTTCTTCATGATATGCACTTGTGAGTGAGGGTAGACCCCTCGTGGAATGTTGGTTCTTGTTTTCTTGTGAAAAGTGAAGTAAAACATATCGTAGGATATGTCCCACCTCTAACCATGTTCTTGAAAACCTCGGTAAATCATGTCATGCATGCCATGCTCGTGGGAATCGTGTACATACTTGCATTTAAATTTAAATATGACATTTGGGTAATTCACAACACATATAACATCAACAATTGAGCAATGTAATATTCACATCATTTAGGGAAAGAAAGAAAACACACTATCATAGGCCCTAGCAATATCCATAATTTATTAGGCATGCATTTCCTAATTTACAACTCACTTTATTCACCTTGGCATTTCATCAAACATGGTGTGGTCATTATTCATTATTCATTTAAACCTAAATCATGCTTTTCTAGGTGGGTTATGCTCACATCATACGTGTTTGTTCATTATGGATACAATGCCCTCCCCATTTCATTCATCACATCATTTCACACGGGCACCCAATCGCCAATTCCGTCTCCATTCACCATTCACACCCATCCATCTCTTAGCACATGTATAAATGAAAGAAAACAAAGAGAAATAAAGTAAAAGAAGGAACTATAACTAGGAGGGTAGCAAGAAGTACCGACCTTGAAGAAATGAGGAAGAAACCCCTTCCAATAACGACCGTGAGGTGCTGCCCTAGCTTGGGGAACGTTCTCCACGGGTGCTTTAGCCGTGATCTTGGAGAAAAGCCGGACTTGAAGTGATCTAGGGTCTCAAAACCCCTTTGATTTCTCTTCCAAAGACAAGCCCTAGGTTGGAATCGCCTTCTCCCCTTTCTCCTATTCTCTCAAACTCTCTAAGTGTCGAATGATGCCCTAAAGGCTCGGGCAAGACTCTTAAGGTAGGAGTAAACCGACCAAAAGACCATAATACCCTTACTAAAATTTCTGTAAAAACGCGAGTACCGAGCGATCGTTGTTAATGACCGATCGATCGGTTGCCTACCGAGCGATCGGTGTGTTGACCGAGCTCTCGACCAAAAATCAACTCTCTGGAAAATTTCCCCATACAAAAATCTTGACCAGTCGATAGCCTCCGAGCGATCGGTTTTGGACCGATCGATCGGTCCATGGACCAAGCGATCGGTGGTCTGCAGGTCCAAACTGTTTTGGCCATAACTTTTGACTCGTTCGTCCGATTTTGACGATTCAACTTGCGTTGGGTTCGTACTTCGAAAAAGAACATTTCCAAAGTTTCGGAATTTCCAATTTCTTCCTTATTTATTAATTATTCCTCTTTAAAGGCAAAATGGTAATGAAAGTGTCATGCATTAAATGTGAAAAGGTCCGGGGCTCTACATGTAGGTGGTATACACTGTAAACGTATACATGGGATGTTGAGGACACACAGGGTGTCGAAAGGGTGTGACATGTCTAAGAGGCACTAGCCGGATGATTTGAAATCACTGAAAGGCACTGAAGTTTGATCATGTAGGGTGATGTTGAAGAGTTTGGGCACACGGGGTGTGATGCTCTACAGGGAATAAAGTCGAGGATGCTTTCCCGTCACTCTACTGATTGCGACTTACGGGGATGCAGGCCGTCGGCTTCTTTTGCTTGTCTTTGTTGGGGCTGCTCAGTGTAGGCTGGTATGACCTGGTTTGCATACGAAAAGGTCTATTTTGAAAATATTTTATAAAAGAAATTTGGACATTTGTAAAAGGTTTTGATTTTAAGAGCAAGAATGTTGAACTAGTTTTTAGTTTTGCAAGGAAATTGCCTTAGTCAGGGCCTAGGGATCATGTAATCTGTCTTTCACTCTTTGGAGGGCGGAGTATGACCCAGAATAGGTTTTGTCACCGTTGGGGATTTTCATGGGTAGACCTACTTGTCTTGTCACCCTGGGGAATGTTGAGAGAGGTTGTCTCTACTAAGGATAGAGAGTTATCTCTACCCATGGATTGCATTTCAAGAGAGGTTGTCCCTGAAAGGATGAAAGAGTCTGAAAAGATTGCCTCTGTGGGGAGTCTCTGACTTTTTGAAATGTTTCGACTTCTATTTTGGGTTTTGCTTTGATGAAAAGTTTGCACCCTCAAGAGTTGACTCGCCTGGAGAGTTTTGAGAGGATTTTTTTCTCAGTTGGACTCTATGTGTGGAAACTAGAAGGGAGATTTTTGATTCTTCTGGGGAGTGAATGATTTCACGGGGGAATGCTGGGGGAGGTGTGATCTCCTTTTATGTGGGTGTGACCGCACCTGATTTTGTCAAGTTGCCTATGTACCCTTTGTAGGATCAGGTCATGACGTAGTTTAGGCAAATGCCACAGAGGATGTGGGAGGGTGTCCCTTAAAAGGTGTAATGATAGGGGGGCTGTTAGGCTTAAGGGGCTAACTAGTGGATTTCATTGATTTATAAATGGGTTACAGAAAAGGGGATAAGTAGTGTGCCATGGATGACCTGCTGTCATTTTCTAGAGAAACTACAATTGCAAAGTGACTACCAGACCTAGACCCTAAGTGTAGTATCGTTTGAATTTATCCATGTTGACGGGCTCTGGGATGTCTTCATCATCCATATGTCCGAGTCAAAGACAGCGCTTGAGAATTTATCTCAGACAATGTATGGGCCTTCGTAGTTGGGAGTGAACTTGCCCCTTGGGTCAAGGCGATTTGGCAATATTTTTTGGAGATCCAGGTCACCAATCTCGATGCTTCTCAGCTTGAATTTCTTGTTAAATGCCCTAGCCATACACCTCTGAAAGGCCTGAGAGTGATTGATGGCTTTTAGTCACCGTTCTTTAATCAAATTTAGCTACTCATACAGGGTCTGTGCCCATGTTGCTTCTGAGAGTTCTACTTTCATTAACACCCGGAGTGACGGAATCTATACTTGGATGGGGAGGACTGCTTCTATACCATAGGCCAGAGAGAATGGTGTTACCCCAGTTGAGGTTCGGATGGACGTTCTGTTGGCCATGAGTGCGTATGGGAGCATCTCATGCCGGACAGAATACTTGGCGGCCATTTTCTCTATGATTTTCTTCAGATTCTTATTGGCGGTCTCAACTACACCGTTGGTTTGCGACCTGTACAGTGTAGAGTTGTGATGTTGGATCTTGAATTTCTGGCAAAGGTTAGTCATCCCCTTGTTGCAGAAGTTGAGAGCATTGTCTGTTATAATCTTATATGGGACCTCATATCGGTAATTGATATCCCTTTATAGAAAATGCTGAACCATTGAGCCAGTGACTTTGGCATAAGTGGCTGCCTCGACCCATTTTGTGAAATAATCGATTGTAACCAGAATGAATCGATATCTATTAGATGCTTTCGGAGCTATGGGTCCAATGACGTCGATGCCCCACGCTGAGAATGACCAAGGAGTAGTGAGACTGTACAGCCTGTTTGGCAGTGCATTTACCCTATCGGTATAGATTTGGCACTGGTGGTACTTCTGCACGTGCTTGCAATAGTCTGATTCCATGGTGGACCAGTAATAGCCCAGTCTGAGTATCTTCTCAGAGAGTATTAAGTCGTTCATGTGCGGGCTGGAAGTTCCTCCATGAACTTCTTTGACTACCTGTGCTGCTTCTCTGGTATCAAGGCATCTGAGCCAGAGTAGGTTCGGTGACCTCTTTTGTATAAGATTTCTCCGGAGAGGATAAACTAAATTACCAGTCTTCTGATTGCTTGACGGTCTGTTTTGGTGGCTTCGAGAGAGAAGGTCCCATCCTCGAGGTACTGCTTAATGTCTGCATACCGAGGTTTATTGTCTAATACCTCCTCGAACTGAAGGTAGTTAGAAGGCTGATGCTATTATTGGATTTCGATCGGCTAGAACATGATGCCTCTGGGGATCTGTACCATGGAAGCGAGAGTGGCCAGTGCGTCTGTGAATCTGTTTTGGTTCCTGGACCTGTGAGTGAAGCTGCTTCTTCTGAACTGACTGATTAGTAGATTGAGGTAGGCCAACTACGGGACTAGCCTTACTTTTGGATGGCCAAAGATTCATTCGTCTGACAAATTACCAGAGATGAGTCACCGAAGATGTCTACCTCTTCAATCCTGAGGGTCAGGGCTTTTTTCAGTCCGACTATGCACGCCTCGTATTCTACCTCATTGTTGGAACATCTGAATTACAGGTTGACTGAGATAGGGAGTTGTGCTCCCTTAGGTGAGATCAGGACTTCTCCGGCCCTGTGCCCATGACCGTTGGTAGCTTTGTCAAAGTACAACTCCTAGCTGGAGTACTCTCATTCATCTACTTCTGCATACAGGATGGCTTTGTCAGGAAACTGATCATGTACAAACACATAGTCCCGTGTTGGGCTGAGGGCCAGGTGATCTGCTATCGCCTGCCCCTTGATCGACTTTTGAGTCATGTATGTGATGTTGAATTCGGGCAACATTATGAGCCATCGGGCCGTTCTTCCGGTGGTCGTTGGCTTTTCTAGTAGATACTTGAGTGGGTCCATCTGGGAGATTAGGATTACTGGGTAGGAAAGTAGATAGTTCGGAAGACGCTGAGTTGCCCAGACCAGTGCCAGACATGTCTTCTTCAAAAGGGTTGTATCGCTCTTCATACTCTAGCAGGCGCTTACTGATGTAGTAGATGGATTGCTCTGTTCTTCCTGTCTCGTCATACTGTGCCAGGATGCACCCCATGGAGGTCTCTTGTACAGAGATGTAGAGTAGCAGTGGCCATCCCGGTGTAGGAGACACAAGTACTGGAGGATTCAGAAGATACTACTTTATTCTGTTAAAGGGTTATTAGCATTCTATTATCCAGACTGTGGGCGTGTTCTTCCGGAGAAGCTTGAAGATTGGCTCGCATATCAGAGTGAGCTGAGAGATGACCCGATTGATATACTAAATTCTACCCAGGAAACCATGGCTCTCCTTCTTAGTTTGGGGTGCTGGCATTTCAGTGATAGCTCTGGATTTAGCTGGATCGATCTTAATGCCTCGTTTACTGACTATGTAGCCAAGGAGCTTTTCTAATGAGGCTCCAAAGACCACTTGGCTGGATTCAGTCTCAGGCTGAACTCTCGGAGTCTGTCGCAGAGTTTCTTCAAGTCTTCACGGTGTTGCTCGACAGTAGGAGACTTGACGATCTTGTCATCCACATAGATTTCTGTTGACTTGTGGATCATGTCGTGGAACAGCGCCATCATGACCCTTTAGTAGGTTGCCCCTGCGTTCTTAAGCCCGAAGGGCATGACCTTGTAGCAGAATATGCCCCAAGGCGTGATGAAGGAAGTTTTCTCCATGTCTTCTTCTGTCGTCCTGATCTGGTTGTATCCGGAGAAACCATCCATGAATGAGAGAGTCTCGTGCCTTATAGTATTGTTGACCAGAATGTCGATATACGTGAGAGAAACGTTATCCTTGGGGCTTACCCTGTTCAGATTCTGGTAGTCAATACACATTCGGACCTTGCCGTCCTTCTTGTGTACCGAGAAAATATTGGCTAACTACTCAGGGTAAGTTGCTACTGCCAAGAAGCCTGCATTGATCTGCTTTTCAACTTCTTTCTTGACCTTCTGTGATCATTCGAGCCTTATCCATCTCAATTTATGCTTTACTGGTCTAATGTCAAGGTTCAGGGGCAGTCTGTGTACCACCAATGCTAGGTCTAGGCTAGCACGTCTGTATACGACCAGGCAAAGACGTCACTGTAGCTTTTCAGAAAGTTGATCATGTCTGCTCTCTGTTGTGGGCTCATGCTTGTGCCGCTCTTGACTAGCTGAGAGGTGTCCTCGAAACCCAGATTGACTATTTTAGTGTCTTCCCTGTTCGACTGCAGAAGTCCTTCGCTATGCTTAAGGAGGTCCAGAATTTCCTAAGGCGGTGTCTCTTCCCGTTCTAAGTCGTACTCTACTTCGGAGAGTTTAAGGAGGGTTTGAGGGGTAGCCTTCTAAGAGGTGATTTCCTGACAAATCAATTAGCTTCAATTTAGCATGCTTATGATTGTTGTTTTTGTTGGCTACAAGACACTAGACCTTCCAGGGGAAGAGTCGGTGTGATTTCGTCATCAGCCGATATGACATGTTTTTTTTGAAAACATGATTTTTGAGTCAAAACATCTGATTTTCATTGACAAAATGATGACTTATTACAAAAATGACTCAAACAAAAAGGAGGCCGACAGTGGCCTGACATTTGGATTTTACAAATAGGAGCAAAAGAGAGATAGATGAAGGAGAAGGGTGATGCTTGGTCACTGCTGTTTTGGACTAACCTGTCTTGCACTATACTTGCCCCGACCCTGAATGACCCTCGACGGTGAGAGCCTTAGTCCACCAACAGATCAGTGGCTGGCGACTGGAGGATGCTTCGGTACTGTCGGAGAGGGTGCAGACCTGCTCTCCCACTTGATATTCTGCTTCGGTAGCATCTTCGACAGTCAGCTTGTTGAACATCTGGGCCATGCTGAACACTTTTTGATCTGGAATCCCTAAAGATTCTTCACTGGTCTGGGGGATTAAGGCAACAGGTGAAAAAGAGGTTTCTAGGTAGGTTTTGAAAATTCCCACGAGGAAGGTTATAGAGATGTGTGGTCGGGGCTCAGGTTTCACCGACTGTCTGCTCTTCTTAGTCAGCTTGGAGAGGTAGTCCTCGTATTTGGGCTTGTATCCCAATCCGAAGGAAGATGTATAGCGAGAAAGTGTGTATCTTTTCTTCATGCCCTGATGCTTTTCACCCAAACCCTTCCTGAGCTGGTAGTTCATTTTGGCCATCATTCTAATAAATGGTGGCACTACTTGCTTGCTTTGTTGCTCCACCTGGGTGATATAACTAACCTGCTCGAACTGAAATGTCATGAAGGCAGTGCCTTGCCCCAGTCTCTGGACGTCCCCGAAGGAACTTGCCAACTCCTCAGAAGGAATGACGACTAGGCGGTCATCCTAGATGAGCTTGATTCTTTAGTGCTGAGAGGAGGGAATGGCTCCGGCCGCATGGATCCATGGCCTCCTTAGGAGCAAGGTGAATGAGGCTGGAATATTTACAACCTGAAAGTTCATCGAGAACTGAGCTGGTCCAACCCCTATGGTCAAATTGATATCACCCAGGTTATGCCTGGTTGTATTATCAAAAGCCCTGATGGTCATGGGTCTCTTCTTCACTTGATTGAGGTTTAGGCCCAGGTTTTGCAGTGTAGAAAGTGTGCAGACTTTTTGGTCGAAGCCATTGTTAATGAGCTCTGATGAAAATGTTTTGTCTATGCGCTGAACCGTGATGTACAAAGCCCGAGTAAGATCCCTGTTGCGCTCAGGTATTTCGTCTTCTGTGAAGGAAATGATTCTGGATTCGAGGATTTGCCCTATCATTTGCCCTAGTTTCTCAGACGTTATGTCTGGTGTTACATGGGCATTGTCGAACACTTGTAGCAGTTGCTTCCTGTGATGCTCTGATGTTAGAAGAAGACCCAAGATAGATATCTGTGCTAGGACCTTACTCAATTGTTGAGTGATATTGAACTCCTCTACTTTCTTTAGAATCTTCAACAAAACTACTGAATCAGCTGCTTCATTCTTTGGGTCTGACACCCCTGTTTTCTCTTTCTCTGTGCCCTTTGTCTTCGCCGGCTCAGTCGCAGGAGGTTCATATACCCGGCCAGATCTGGTTAGGTTGGCTATGCTCTCGCTCTCAAGGATGAGAGAGAGAAGAGTGGGTACTCGGTTGAGGTCAAAAGGCAACTCTGGGATGTAGGGGATCTGGACAGGGCCTGAAGAGGTTGAGGCTTGAGCTAGAGCTGTAGGGCAAGGGATGGTATAGATGATCTGCTTGAGGATATGTATCTGGATTTGAGACTGAATGGTCTGTATATTTGACTGGGGGAAGGGGATTATGATTGGATGTTGGTAAGAAGTCCTGATGATGCCGTCATCAACTGCAAGTGTGCTGGATCTTGGTTGCCCTGCCCTAGGCTTTGCCAATTGAATAAAGTTGATTTGATTATTATATGGGGGCAGCGACACCTGATTGATGCGGGTGTTGCTGGGGGCCAGCTTGACCTTTCTGTCATCCAAGGGATCTTGGATGGCATACTTCAGGCCTATGCAGTAGTTTGTAGCATAGCCTGGGCCTCTGTGGAAGGCGCAGTGATGATCGGCAGTGTAGTTTTTGTTCTGTTTGTCTCAAGATAGAAGAGGTGTGGGGCCTCTCAACTCGAGAAGGCCATGCTTGGTCAGGAATTCCAACAACTGGCTGAGTTTTTATAGAAGTGGGGTAAAGTTTCTGGGAGGAAGGTTTTGCTACTGGATTGGTCGGTTTTTCTGGGTGGACGGTTTCTGACAACTAAGTGTTGCTGAGCTGCTGGAGCTGGTAATCTAATGGACAAAGAGCTGGTATCGACTGTGAGAAATCCTTTTCACCAGTAGTAATGCTAAAGTCCATCAGAATTCTGTTATCAATTGTAGCCTTTTATGATTATGAGATATGGCAGATGGATGTCAAAACCGATTTCTTGAATGGAAACATTCAAGAGAATATTTATATGGACTAGCCTGGAGGTTTTGAACTCCATGGCCAAAGTAATAAAGTCTGCAAATTGATAAAATCCATTTATGGCCTTAAGCAAGCTTCTCGGAGTTGGAATATCCGTTTTGATGACTCTATCAAATCGTTTGGTTTTCAACAAAACATGGATGAGGCATGTGTGTAGAAGAAGGTCAGTGGGAGTGCAATAACTTTCCTACTTCTTTATGTAGGTGATATTCTACTCATTGCGAATGATGTAGGAATGTTATCAACGGTTAAAATCTAGTTGTCATGTAACTTTGCAATGAAAGACCTCGGTGAGGAATCCTATATACTTGGTCTTAAATTGTTTAGATATCGAAAGAAAAGAATGCTGCTATTGTCCCAAGTCAATTACATTGACAAGATCTTGTGCAAATATAACATGGAAAATTCAAAGAAAGGGTTAATAGCCTTTAGACATGGAATTAGTCTCTCCAAATCAAAGTCTCCAAAGATTGATGATGAAACAGAGCAGATGAGTCAGATCCCATATGCATCTGTAGTGGGAAGTCTCATGCATGCTATGTTGTGCGCAAGACTTGATATTTATCACGCAGTGAGTATCGTGAGTAGATATCAATCAAATCCGGGTCCTGAGCATTAGATAGCAATTAAGCATATTTTTAAGTATTTGAGGAGGACAATGCACCATTGTTTGGTTTACAGTGGAGAAGATCTAACTGTTGTAGGATACACAGATTCAGATTTTTAGACAGATGTTGATTATAGAAATTCCACCTCAGGATTTGTCTTTACTCTTGGGAAAGGAGCATTTAGTTGGAGGAGTTACAAGCAATCAACAACTGCTGACTCAACAACTGAAGCTGAATATGTTGCTGCATGTGATGCTGCAAAGCAAGCAGTGTAGATAAAGAAGTTCATTCTTGAACTTGGTGTTGTCTCTTCGATTGAATCTCCTATCACACTTTATTGTGATAATAGTGGTGTTGTAGCTCAAGCCATAGAGCCAAGAGCACATCAGAAAACAAAGCACATTGAAAGGAGATTCCATTTGATTCGAAATATTGTCAAGAGAAGAGACATTGAGTTATCCAAGATTACGTCAGCGGATAACGTGGCGGACCCATTTACTAAAACACTACCTCAGAAGGTGTTCGAGAAACATCTAGAGTCAATGGGTATTAGATACATAGGAAATTGGCTTTGAGTGAAAGTGGGAGATTGTTAGACTTATATGCCCACAAAGCCATTCTGGAATTGTATTTATCTATTTAATCAATAAATGCATTTTTTACATTCACACATTGTCTTCTACATTGGGTAACATATCAAAAGTATCTCATTGGATGAGACTACTTTGTCCCTTAGGTAACATTGTAGGAAAACCTTCCAATTAGTTGATAACTGATTGCTAAGGAGATATGGTTTTCCGGTTCCTTGTAGACCTAAAAATTGTTCTAAGTTAATCAAGATACATTTGGATAACGTATTCCTAATAACATACACATTGTTAGTTCCATATGATGGAGTGATGAAAATTAATCACTTAGAGAAGGGTCTCTTGACTAAGATGTAGATATAAGTAAGAAGTACTTATATTGCAATTGGATCGCTCAGTGGATACCCTTAGAAATATACTGTCTTTATATTTAGGGTGGTCCATTTGACAGATTGTCCTTAACCTACGAGGCAAGCTTCATGGAGTTGAAGAAGAGGCTTACTACAGCCCCTGTTCTTACAGTCTAATCTGGGAGTAGTGGTTTTGTAGTCTACAATGATGCGTCACTTATCGGCTAAGGATGTGTTCTGATGCAGCATGGAAAAGTCATAGCCTATGCTTCCTAGCAGTTGAAAGATCACGAGAAGAACTATCCTACGCATGATCTAGATCTTGCTTCAGTTGTCTTTGGGCTGAAGATTTGGCGTCATTTCCTTTATGGGGAGCAGTTCGATGTGTTTACTGATCGCAAGAGCTTGAAGTATATGTTTTCCCAGAACGAGCTGAATTTAAGGCAACATCGTTGGGTAGAGTTTCTAAAGGACTATGACTACACTATCCAGTACCACCCAGGTAAGGCAAATGTAGTAGCAGATGCTTTGAGCAGGAAGTCTTCTGGACATTTGGCTCACATGATTGTGTATGAGTGGAAGATGTTGGAGTTAATGGCGAACCTCGATACTAGCTTCAACATTCCTACCTCTAGGTCAGTCAAGGCTAATCTTACTATCAGGCCTTATATCCAGGTTTGGATTAAGGAGTTACAAAGTATAGATGCAGAGTTGCTTGCTTACCGAGATAATTCAGTTAGCAGTGGCAGTCAGGAGTTTGCTTTGAATGGTGATGGTGCCATCACATTCAAGGGAAGATTGTGTTCCGACGGATGAACAACTTAGACGTGAGATATTGGATGAAGCTCACTGGTCCAAATATATTGTGCATCCTGGGGGTATGAAGATGTACTAGAACCTCAAAGGTCACTATTGGTGGCAGAACATAAAGAGGGAAGTGGCAGAGTACGTGGCTCATTGCTTTATGTGCCAGCAGGTGAAGGTCGAGCATCTGAGGCCAGCAGGTCTTTTACAGCTCTTCTCTATTCCGGAATGGAAATGGGAGAATTTCTCGATGGACTTCATAGTTGGCTTGCCAAGGACGGCAAGGGGCTCCGATGTTATATGGGTTGTAGTTGATCAGTTGACAAAGTCTACGTATTTCCTACCCTATCAGACTACATACAGTATGAGTCAGCTTGTAGCCTTGTACGCCAAGGAGGTGGTTCGACTGCACGGGGTGCTAGTTTCCATCATATCTGATTGAGACCTGAGGTTTACTTACAGGTTTTGGAAGGGCTTTCAGGGTGCCATGGGTTCCCGTCTGGATTTCAATATCGCCTTTCACCCTCAGACTGATAGGTAGACCGAGAGGGTTAATCAGGTTATAGAGGGCATGCTCTGAGTTTGTATGTTAGACTTCCAAGGCAGTTGGGAGGAGCACTTGCCATTGGTTGAGTTTGCCTACAACAACAGTTACTAGGCGAGCATCCAGATGGCACCTTTCGAGGCTTTGTATGGGAGAAGTTGCAGGTCTCCTCTCTATTGGGTGAGGTTGGAGACTGCCCAGGTTTTGGGTCCTAAATTGATCGAGCTGACTGCTTAGAGAGTTAAGATCATTTGGGAGAGGTTGAAGACTGCCCATGATAGGCAGAAGAGCTATACAGACACTCACCGTAGAGACTTGGAATTCTAGGTGGGGGATCAAGTCTTTGTGAAGATTTCTCCGAGTAGGGGAATCATGAGGTTTGGCGAGAAGGGGAAGCTTAGCCTGAGGTATGTGGGACCTTTTGAGGTGATCACACATGTTGTTGAAGTTGCTTACAGAGTGGCTTTACCTCCTCACATGGCGGCGGCCGATAATGTCTTTTATGCTTCCATGCTTCGAAAATATGTGTCGGACCCTTCGCATGTCATTGATCTTGATCTTGTGGAGATTCGAGAGGATTTGACTCTAGTGGAGCAATTAGCTCAGATCTTGGATCGTAGAGATGAAGTCTTGTACACCAAGATGATCCCACTAGTCCTCGTAAAGTGGCAACACCATTCTACGGAGGAAGCTACTTGGGTGAGCGAGGTTGAAGTAAGGGAGAAATACCCTCACTTGTTTTAGTAGAGTTTTGGATTATTGTATATAAAGTTCTTGCTTTTATGTTTTTTTAATGTATGCTGTATCATCCTAATTTCGGGGATGAAATTTTGGTAAGGGGGGCAGGATGTAGAACCCCGGATCTCGCTTGCATAGCCTATGAAGAGTGCTGTGAAGAGTGCTGTGAATAGTGTCAATAAATAGTGTGTTAAGGCTTAAACCTTTGGGTTTGGTAATGTTGTGTTATTATGTGTGAAAGAGGATTTTGGATTCTAAAATTATGAATGTTTTAAAGTCTTAAGGGAGTTTAAATTTAGTGTTGTGAGAATTAAACATAAGTTGTAAAAAGTTCTAAGTGTAAAAAGAAGGGAAATGTCTTAAACATGCCCTCAACTTTAAGGAACTCTAAATTTCTCACCGCTGATTGGAATCGAGTGATTATTGAATTTTTAGAAATATATCAAAACCCTCTTCGAGGTTCATGTTCATCACTTTTTCAGATTATGAGTTGAAGTTGGGTCAAACATCGGATTTTTGAAATCGGGTCTGCTGAAATTCTGGGCTGCTGAAATCCATTTTAGATCAGTCAGCTTTATGGCCACTTTAGTTCATGAATAAAACAGAATTAGGAGTTGTATAAAACATGAAAGTTGTTCCTCTTTAAATAACAAGTCCAACGCAAGTTGAATCGTCAAAATCTGATAAGCGAGTAAAAAGTTATGATTAAAATACCAAAACGGGAAAAACCTGCCCAGGCAGAGTTCAAATTCGATGCCGAATTGTGCTGGGGGTCGAAATTTGTCGACGAATTCAACCCATAAATTGGCAAAAAGGCCCAGTAATGAGCTATAACTCATCACCGACCTTGGGGGATATTTTCATAAGGGGTTTTTGGCAACCTTTAGACTATAAATAGAAGGGGATTTCGTGGGTTTCTTCTACTCAAAGCCTAAGCATAGATTTTGAGGATTTTTGGAAGAGAAGAAGATGAAGAAACCTTTGATTTCTCAAAGCGTTCTGCTCAAACCAAACTGAAGCTAAATCCTTGCTTCTAAGGTTTGTACTTTACTAATTTTAGTGTTTTAGAGCCTGAGTTTTCTACTCAAAGTGGTTCTCAAATTTTGAAATCAAAATGGGGGTTTTGGTTTTGTTTTCAAATTAAGGTTCCAGCTTTCTCAAAGCTTCAACCAAGTTTCCTCAAGCTTGATTATGATCTACAAAAGTGTAAAAAACTTCCTTTTAAGGTAGATACACTCTAGTATCTACGTTGGGCTATTCTTTAAATAAAACCATGTTTTACAGTGTGTTCTTGGATGAATTGAAATGATTGATTCTCATGGTTTGTAAGCTATCATTATTCTGAAATTCTATGACTATGCTTCTATGTTTTTAAGCTTCTTAAGTATAGTATGATTTTCACAAGCACTCTATGCACTCTATGTCTTACATGTCTCACATGATTTGAAGGTTTTCTCATAAGTCGGGTTATCAAAGCATTCATAAGAAATTCTAAGAACTCATAATCTACCAAGCTCAAAAGCATTGATAAAGCCAAACTAAGGGTTGGTCAATGATAGGACATATCCAAGGATATGTTATATCTGGCTCAAAGTAAACTCATAAGAATTTGGATAAAGCCAATGGGAAGGTTGGTCAAGGATCTTGGCAGCCCACTTCTATGTATTCGATGAAGGGTATTTATATGCCCAACTCTAAGTCTTTTCACGGGTGCTAAGGTTTGGCTTTAAGTTAAGCTCATAAGTGAATCTCATAAGCTCATAAGTGAATCTCAAAGGCTCTAAGTGGATCTCATAAGTGCTCTAAGTCTCTAAGCTCATAAGAACTCTAAGGCACTTTAAGAACTCATAATACTTCATTCTCATACGCTCAGAAGACTCATACGGTTTTGGATTTCATAAGAAACTCATAAGGAAATGGTTTTGGAACTAGTACGGGTTTTTTTTTTTATGGATTTCTATGCTCTACGGCTCTATGTCTTTGCATGCTCCATCATATTATTCACTGTTAGCTAGTAGTTTGTATGTGACTGAGTATTCGATGCCCAGCCGAATTATTAACTTCGGCAGGTGCACGTGTTCCTTTCGATGTCTGTGGTTCGGAGCCTTGGATTGAGGAAGAATACTACGAGCTGGAGCCTACCATGGATCATTACCAGGATGATGGGTCACTAGATAGGCGGCCCGAATTAGACTTTTGTTGAGAGAGTGAGGGAGGGTATACTTATATTTTGACAATATTGAGAGTGAGACTTGTCCACTCCATACTTCATATTTTGGATATGTTCTGTTGGTTCAGACTTGAACCTAATGATAGGAGTACTTCATTGTTTCCGCTTTGTTCCGCTATATGTTATAACTTGTGTACTCTGACAGGGTGATGGGTCTCTATGCTTTGCTTGACATAGTTAATTGTACTCAGGCACCTGCCTGATTAGCGAGTGCTTAGCTCGAGTGTTGATCGACATTGATCGACACATTCCTTCGTTTCACCCAATTTTACTAAGGGTTTCGTTCCAGCACCGACTCAGTTAGACCAGGAGTTATCCATCTCGACTCCACTGGGCAAGTCTATTATTGCAGACAAGGTGTATCAAGGTTGTGGGTTAAAGGTTTGGGCAGCATGAGCTATTGGCTGAACTTATCATCTTGGATTTGCAGGACTTCGATATCATTCTCAGGATGGATTGGTTCTAAACTCACTGTTGGCACCTGACGTGTTTCGAGAAGATGGTGAACTTCCAACCAGCTGGATTTATAGGACATACAAAATATGTTAGGCAAATCATCTCTCAAACGTGTCACACGCGTAAGCCTACTTTTTCTTAGGTCGGTTTGGTCGAAAGCGGTTCGAATTAACCAGCATTAAATGTTAAGTCAGTGCTTTTCACCTAGCACAAGAGTATGTAGATTGCCTCCTGATACTTTCATCCTCAAAGTCGGTCTCATCTTTGATTAGAGCAAGAGTTTGATATTCGTGATTATGGGTACGAATTCTGAAATCGTCCTTACGACCACAGTTTCTGAAATTGTTTAGGAGACCACGATTTCCGAAATCATCCTGTAGACCACGAGTTTTGAAATCGTCCTGTAGACCACAAGTTCTGAAATTGTCTTGTAGTAGTGTACGGGCTTGTCTCCAATTAGGGTATGGAACCGCACCCCAAGACTTGTGCATTTGCCAATTTTCTCTATTATAGATATTACAAGGGGTAAGAGAAGAACAATAAAGGTTTTGATGGGTGTACATGCAAGAAGCTGGTACTGAGGGATGAAGAGCCTTTGGACTTTGCAGGTTGCAGATCCAAGAGAAATGGTCTCTGGATCTGAACGCATCTCTGTAAATCAGATGGGAGGTCTTGGATGCTGCTACTCATGACATTCTACTAAATCAGATGCAAGAGGAGCATTTCCGCTTGATACACCTTGAAACTCATATTAACATGGTCAATGATTCTCCTTCCGGAACAGCACCGTCCATCATACGACGAAGCTGCTGCAGCTGTAATGGCATTAAGGTGAAGATTCTAGGGAATTTGGACCCACTCAAAGCCTCTCAATGGGATCCGAATTCTATAAATCAACATCTCTAAGAATGAAAATACGATTTGTGCTATGAGAGGAAGAGAGATGAGGATGAGAGAGAGAATGAGAACAGAGAGATGGGAGATGATCTTCTCTTTAAATTTTTGTAATGAAATGGGTAATTTTGGAATTATCTTTATTTGAGGAGTGCTAGCCCTACTCTCGGTCAACCTCTACTTTCACTATCCACCAACCACCTATTCATTTTATTGAAATTAAAGCATTTTTTCACAAAAAAGTGGAGAAATGGTTGGTAGAGAGTGAAAGTATGAGTTAACTAAGAGTAGGGCTAGCATTCCTCTCTTTATTTTGTAGAGGATGGGACCACAGCCCTATTTAGAGTCAATGATCTTCTTAGATCAATGACTTAGATAAGGAGTAAAATCAGGCAGTACGTACCTGTTATGTACCTGTAGTGACTAAAAGAAACCCATAAACTTTGGCATAAGCAAATAATGGGATGACACTTAAACATTCACTATATAAAATCAATTTTTAGAGCCCATGGTTTTTCTTTTTAAACCCTTTTATAAACTGACCAAATTTAGACTGAAGGTATTTTAGCTCGAATTGACCTCGTAAATTATTAAAATCAATACATATATATATATAAAAGGAGGTGAATAGTCAGGTTGGCTAATTATACCTTATAATCAGCTCACCTCTTCTGTACCGTTCCGTTTGTCCTCCAAAAACAATGAGATTCAGAAAAAACCTTCATTGTTTTAATTTTTTAATTACCGAAAATACATAAGTCTCCCAACACCTTCAAAGCCGTAACTGTTCCCTCAACCCATTCCCTTTTCTCTTCATCCCCTCTAGTCGGTAGGAAGAGGATTCAGTCTATGGGACGCTTTTCTACAAAACATTTTACTTGTTGTCAAAAAAACACTTTGGGATGCTCCGGTTATCTCTTCATCCGGAGCTCCTTTTGATAGTTAATATTTTTTTCTCCACAATGCACAATGTAAAGTTTGGCTGCAACCCCGATCAGTAAAGATAGAATGTGTTCAAGGTTAGCGAATAGCCCTACCACCACCGGGGCAAGCATTGCTTCCTCGCTGCAGAATACCTCACGCAGCAGATTGCACAGTAGAAAGATGCAACCATTCCATTTATATATGTAAGGGGACTAATTAATTAGATCCCAATAGGCGAGTACAATGTCTCCTTATAAATACCCTCCACTCTCACACATGTTCCCTCCAGAAGAGAAATCAAGATAGTACCCATGGCTTCTCTTCCCCATGTCCCCTCTTCTTCCTTTGCATTGGCTCTCCTTCTCTTGTTTTCAACTCTTAATCCTGCTTTAGCTGATGAGTTCTCTGCTGAGCTCTGCCCCGGAAAGGGGTGCACCAAGAAGTCACCTCCTCCTCCTCCTCCAAAATCAACGCCACCGAGTCCAGGTCCATCACCACCTCCTAGTACACCTCCCACTCCACCACCCTCTCCAACGCCAAGTTTGTATCCTCCTACTACGCCTCCGTCTCCGACCCCAACTTCGTTTCCACCTAGTATACCTCCCACTCCATCACCATCTCCTACGCCCCCTCCTTATATATATGTTCCATCACCATCACCCACTCCAAGTACGTCCCCGCCTACTCCATCACCAACACCTGGTAGTTACAATATCGATCCCAGCATTAAATATCCCCCACCTCCTTCACCCACACCATCATCCACGGCACCGCCACCTGAAGATGCTGAACTGCCATGCTCTCCTCCACCTGATTGGATTCTCATGTCGCGGAAGCTGAAAGCTTAATTTAAGAGATATGAAGTCCTAAATAATGAGTAGTTGTGCTAGTGCACATCTTTTGTATGGCGTGGATAAGCAGTTAGCTATGAAATTAATGGTCCATTATCTCATGGTTATATGGAAGTTATTCTCAGTCACATTAGCTTGTTTTTGATAGTTTTGTATTAAAAATTTTGGGTGGGACCGTGGGACTGATTAACATAGATTCAGAAAACCTTAATGACGCAAAATAATAATTATAAAGAGTGACAGTCTATTAAAAATGAAAAGTTCGGAAACAACATGGAACTCAAATTTATGACAGAAATAACTGCGTTACATACAGAAACGGACTGGTCAAGGATATCTGATTCTGAACATGCTCTTCATTTATGTCCACGCCAATGCATTGCTAGTCCTCCACATTTGCATCAGTTCAAATTCTTGTGTTCTGCTCCTCAGCACCAGTATATGTTCTGAGCCCGACTTGGCTTCAACCATCGGCTACAGCAAAAATCCATGCAACCCAACTTCCTCTTGGCTACCACGTCTGTCCCTGATGTATGATAAGGTCATGCTCTAAGTTAAGCATGGCGGATGGGCGGTTGGATTGCTGGGTTTTTCACTAAAGCACATTCTATATGTTGTTCCCATAGGGGTAAATTACCTGTAATCGCTATCCAAAAAAATACTGTCTTTGAAGAATTCGAACAGTATATCAACCTTTATTCTAGAAATACCTGCACTTGAGAAACAATTAGAAAATTGGTAGCTCATGTGAAGTAAGGCGCAGATCACGTCGCTCTCTTTAAGACATTTCGCTCCCCCCACAGATGCACTAGGTTGCTAGACAAGATGGCTCCAAGAGACAACAGCTTCACACAAATCTATCCCTTACTATTAGTGTGTATAACTTATAGTCGCACACCTTACTTTGTTTCTTACCTAGCAATCTCTCAAAAGAAAAATTCTCAAACATAAGAAAACATAATAGTAGAGAAAACCTTTTTTCTCATTATAGAAGGGAAAAAACATAGTATATATAGAAAATTAATTAGGTTTTTTGGAACTCTAAAACAGTCACATTAGTGACTAATAATTGTGATAATAAACCTTTGAAACGTTTCCACCATTAAAGCCTTAAATGACTATAATAAAATTAAATAAATTAATATTTAATTTCTTTTATTTAATTAATTTTGAATCACAATCACCCAAAGGTACAACAATCCCCCACTTGATTCAAAAATTATAAAACCACGAAGAAAAATAAAGTTGCTGGGTAAAATTGTGTTTAGTGCATAAATAAAGGTGTCACATAGATTTGAACATTTGCATAACTTAATGTAATGACCTGAATTAAGTTCCTCGTTTTCATGATATATGATTTAAATTTTCTAGATAAATATGCTTTAATTATGCATCAATCTTATGAGAAACTAATGTGTGAAATCTCGAATAAGAAAACCCATTTAGTAGCCAAGGGATTTAAGTAAAGAGAAGGAATTTATTATTTGATACATATTCACCTATATCAAGAATTACATATATTCGAGTATTATTTTCTATAACATCCATATATAATTTAATAATTCATCAAATGGATGTTAAATCAACATTCTTAAATGGTGATTTAAATGAAGAAATTTATATGGATTGATAATAACTCATGAATATAGTACAAATGAAACTGATATGCATATATTGCAAATATAATGGTGATAATGGAGTAATAATTTGTATAATGGTGATTGTGGAGTAATAAATTGTCTATTTGTAGATGATTTACTGATTTTTGGAACAAATCAGAAAATCATAAATTGGACAAAAGAATTCTTGTCATCCCAATTTGACATGAAGGATCTTGAAGAGGCAAATTTAATTCTTGGAATTAAAATAATTAGAACAAATGATGAGATAAGTTTATCTAAATATCATTGCATTAAATTATTATTAAAATAAAATCATTATGATTGTAGTAATATTTGTACTCCAAATGATCCTAATGTTCATCTATCACCTAATGAAGGAGATACTATAAACTAAAATGAATATACTAGTGTAATTGGAATGTTGATATATGCTATGAACTGTACTCATATGCAGTCGGTAAATTAAGTAGATATAGTAATAATCCTAGTAGGGAGTATTGGGATGCAATTAGTAGAGTGATTAAATATTTAAAGAAAATCATAAATTCTGATTTTCAGTATGGAAGATACCCTTCTTAAATTAAAAGGTATAGTAATGTTAATTGAAATTTTATTTCTAATGAATATAAAATAACAAGTGGTTATATATTCATTATTGGTAGTAGTGATGTTTATTAAAATTCTAAGAAACAATCAATTTAGTCTATTTCTACTATGAAATTGGAATGAATAACTCTAGTCTTAGCCTGATAAGAAGCTAAGTTGCTTCGAAACTTCTGGTCCGATATTCGTTTATGGAATAAACTAGTCTCCGCTATTAAAATTAATTGTGAGTGCAATGCTGTAAGGTAGAGCTAATAACACTCAGTATAATAGTAAATCTCGAATTATGTTCTAGGAAATTTCTAAAATTATACTTGAGAGAATTCCTATGAGTTGGAATTATATTTGTTTCTTACGAGATGGAATTATATTTGAGAGCTCCTATGAGACGAAGTAATAACTGAAAATGAAATTAGATCACCAGAAAATCTGGCAAATCCCTTGACTAAAGGCCTAACAAGGGAGCCATCGAGGGGAATGAGACTTAAGCCAATTGAAATTAATTCAACCGTAATGGATACCCAACCTGAGGACTAGAGATCCAAGAACAGGTTTAATGGGAATAACAAGTTACTGAGTGGTTTGAGGTGAAAACACTATAATAGGAGGATAATATTATTATTCTCCCAGTCCCTTCCTATATATGGTATAAATAGTACATAAAGTATGTACTATTGAGTGGGATGTAGAGTCATATAGGTATCGTTGATAGCTCTATTGAGTGGGATGTAGAGTCATATAGGTATCGTTGATAGACTCACCTATATAAGTGTGGAAGTAGGGCCATTTCCTATGAGAAATTGACTATTTCTCTAGAGCACTTATTAAACTGGGATAAAAGCATATGGTCGAAAAGTGCTGGCTTAAACACCTGTAGACTTTGTAAGAGTTAGTGTGTTTAAAGTATAAAGACTCATCACTAAAAGAGCCCAGTTTTGAATACCAAGATGTAACATCCTGGACTTTTCTATACTTAATGAATAGTACTTCGTAGCTAATTGGCCTTTCTTGTAGTCTAATTAATAAATAAGGAAGAAATCAAAAATTCCGAAACATCAGAAATGTCCGTTTTTGAAAGACGAATCCAATGCAAGTTCAATCGTCGAAAACCGACGAAAGAGTGAAACGATATGGCCAAAACAGTTGGGACCTGTAGAGAACCGATTGCTCGGTCAAATGTAGAGATCGATCGGTTCACAACTGATCGCTTGGTCATTATTAGCAATCGATCGGTCCAAAACTGATCGATCGAAGGCTATTGACTGGTTAACTTTTTTGTATGGGGAAATTTTCTAGAGACCTTGTTTTTGACCGGTCGCTCGGTCAAGAACACTGATCGCTCAGTAGGCAACCGATCGATCGGTCATAACCACCGATCGCTCGGTCTATCACGTTTTGCAGAAATTTTAGTAAGGGCTTTTTCATCTTTTGGGCGTTAAACCCTTACCCATAAAGGCTTGCCCGAGCCTTTAGGGCTTCATTCACCATTCTTAGAGGGTTTTGAGAGATAGAGAGAGAGGAGAAGGGGATTCCTAACCTAGGTTTTCCTCATGAGAAGAAATCAAGAGTTTGGGCTACCCAAGATTTATTCCAAGGTTCAACTCATGAGGAGCATGTTCTCAAGCTAAGGCGGTGTTCTCCAAGGTATTTTCAAGAGGCTTTCTTCCTCCACTCAAGCCTTCTTCAAACAAGGGTCCTCCTTCTTCCCAGTGGGAGCTTCAATCAAGGTTTACACCCAAGATTAAGCCTTGATTCAAGGTTAGTACACTCTACTAATTTCCCTAGCAATAACCTAGGTTTTCACCCTTGATATTATGCTTCCTTTCCTTATAAAACGTATCACCTTCACTAAATATAAACAAGATAAGAAAAAGGTTCGAATGTGTGGATGGGATGTGGGTTGTGGCGATTGGATGCCGTTGGATGTGGATGTGATGTGTGGAATGAAAAATGGTGGATGGGCATTCTATAAATAATGAACATACCATGATGATTGATGGAAAATTTGCGCTAAAAAGGGTAAAGAAAAACTACTAAAAATGTTGCACACCGGATGTTTGATAATATGCCTAAACCAAGAATAAATGAATTTAATAAAGGAAATGGATGTAAGCCCTATGTAATTGTTCTTGTAAATGATGACTTGACCAAATGCTATGTTGATCACCTAAATGCTTACATGTTATACTATGAATTGAAATGTGATGTGATATTCCTCTTGTTACACGTGTTCCCATGATTGTCACTATAGGCACGCACGCGAGCACGCATGCATGCATGAAGCGAGTTTTCAAAAGCATATGCATTAATAAACCAATAAGAAAACATTGCATGTCAAGGAGGTTGGTAGCCCAGGGGTATTCGGGTATTAGCCTCTGGCTCACAAGAAAACTGAAAATACTACCTGTCAAGGAGGTTGGTAGCCCAGGGGTATTCGGGTACTAGCCTCTGGCTCACAAGAAAACTAAAAGCTACTATATGTCAATGAGGCTGGTAGCCCAGGGATATTCAGGTACTAGCCTCTGGCTCACAAGAAAACCATATGTCAAGGAGGTTGGCAACCCAGGGAGGTTCGAGTGCTAGCATCTGGCTCACAAGTAAAGGAAAATATTACATGTCAAGGAGGTTGGAAGCCCAGGGATTTTCGGGTGATAGCCTCTGGCTCACAAGTATACAAGATGATGAAATGGCACACATGCATAATTTTCACAAGCAAGACTTAGACATGAAACGAGTTTTCAAGCATGAGCTTTATCTGTATTTTCGCATTCATGCATGCATGTCATGATAATGATATTGTTCTTGTTCAATACCATTTATCTTATGATGCTACTATTGCTTTAAATCAATACCTGGTATTTTGTTCATTCCTGTTATGCTTCTATTATTGCTATGGTTTGCTAGTAGTTTGTACTCGCTGAGTATTCCATACTCAGCCGTGCTTTTATGTCGGCAGGTACTGAGGAAGCCCTCGACCCTAAGCCTTGGGTCGAGGAAGAGTACGTAGAGGAGAGGGACCCTTCTATCCCGTTACAGTCTCAGGCAGATAGAGACCTCGACATGTGGCCGTACTTCGACTACTGTTGAGGGGAGAGTACGAGAGGGTCCTTTGGTGTATTTTGACATTTTGATAGGTGGGTCTGTCCACCTTAGAATTTGATATGTATTGTGTATATGTTTCTCTTGGAATACTATTTTGGAACTTTAGAAGAAAAGAAAAAGTTAGATTACACTTCCGCATATATGTTTAGCTTCCACGCTCTGATTATTATCCTTATTGTATTGTGCTAGCCACGTTTACTTCAGGATGGTTTGACAGGTACGTATAGTCCCCTCTAAAGTATCCCTTAACTCCTAGGGGGTATTTTGGGACACGACACAAGATCTATGATCTATGGTAACTAAGTATCTGGCGAGAATTTTACTTTAAGTATCGCGCCCCAAAACCCCACCTACGAGAATGTGAGATCTTGGAACATGATTTACTTAACAAACCATCCTGTTAGAAGCATTTAAGGCATACTGAAAATATGAACCTAAAAATTTCTTCAATTAATAACATTAAATAAATCCATGGTCTATAACTGCAACTGAAATAAAATTAGATCCTGATCATTCATCATGACCCTAAACCATCAAACTAAAATAACTATGAATCCAGAATAACTCCAATTACAATCCTTATTAAATCAAACTACTACTAATAAAGCAAACTCAATAATATGGCAATCGATCGAGATCCTGTTCCTCTTTGGGATGATCACCTTTAGGATCCTCTATGTATTCCTCTTCTTCCTACGGTCCGGGTCCACAGATATCAAAACCAGAACCTGCCGACAACAAAGTCATCGGTTGAGTAACAAGTAACTCCACTTTTATAACGAACAATAGTAAACAATATAATGAACATTAACACACATGCATTTCATACTTCAGTTAACATACATAAATCAGAGTGCAAAAAAGCGAATAGGCACATTATGTCATTTACTTTCTTTACTTTCTTTCTTTCCTTACTTTCTTATTTTTCTTACTGAAATATCTCTGTTCAATGATTCCTTTGACCTAGAGGGGGGTGAATAGGTCTTCCTAGCAATGTCTAACAACTTTTAATTTATCGAATAATAAGTAGAGTTATGGCAAATAAAGCAAACAAGTACGGAAAGTAAAGAAGACAAGCAATCCACCACACACAAGATTTTTAAGTGGAAAACCTTTTTGGGAAAAACCATAGGACCTAGTCCAGTACAAAATCCACTATAAGAATAAGTTATCAAACATAAGACCAAATCTTACCCAACCGGACACCAAACACTATTCCTCAGTACAAATTCTCTGTCTTGTAGGACAACCATGAACTCCTCGTTTGATCTTTGCAGCAGCAGCTCCGGTTCCTCATCGACCAACTTTTCTCAAAGTTTCAATCCAAGATTGATCTCCATCCTCGATGGCTTTAGCAACGCCAACCAACACTCACACAGAGTTCAAACTAATATGAAGGAATGAAAAACTGCTCCAGTGGGATCTTTAATGACAATGGAGATCAACCGATGCAATTCAAGATAGAAGAATTCGATCTTGCATCAACTAGAGCATGTGAGAGGAGAACTAAGGGTATACACCAAGTGTGTCGCGACCCAAAACCCACCCTATGAGTTAGAGTGAACTTTGGACGACTAATCATGGCTTATATGACTTGCTTGACAAACCATCCTGCAAAAACCCACAGAGCATATACAATAGAGGATATAAACTGTGGAAACATACTCTAACATAGCATAGCGGAAGACTAACAAACCTCTATGTATATATACGCACATGATCTATGTTGGTACAAAAGAAGAATGCACGAAAGAAAGTGCAGACAGGCCCGCCAAAATACATGAATAGATATCTCTCATCTCACCCACAGCTCTATCACTCAGAATCTACAACCACTACCTAATAGTAGCCCTCTACCGGAGGTTCCTCCAAAGGTTCCTCGACGTACTCCTGCTCCACCCATGGGCCGAGAGCACAGACATCAAAAGGAGCAGCCGCTCCACTATCGCCTGCCAACATAAGAAGTATGGCTGAGCATGGAATACTCAGCGTGTACCAAATACGAACCAACAGTCATAGCATATAGATAGCAATACATAGAGCAGGAAACAATTCACACATATAAAGCAGGAATAATTCATATCATAACAATAAAGTAAAGCAGTATATAATCATGCTAGAATTCATAAAAGTCGATAAAACCCTTGAAAACACTGTGCACTTGACTTGACTTAAAGTACCATTTTCGTGCTTGAAAACTCGTATTGTCTATCTTGCTTGGTTCTTGTATATCGTGTCATGTCATGCATGTCATGCGTGCTTGCTTGTGATCATGTAACTTGTGAGATACACTTGTAAGATGTACTTGTGAGATGCGCTTGTGAGAAGCCTTGAGAGGGAAGGGAGACTCTTCTTTATGCAATGCACTTGAGAGGGAAAGGACACCCTTCTTCATGATATGTATGTACTTGCGAGGGAAGGGAGGCACTTCTTTATGCTATGGACTTGTGAGTGAGGGGAGACCCCTCGTGGAATGTTTGTCCTTATTTTCTTGAGTAAAGAGAGGTAAAACATATCGTAGGATATGTCCCACCTCTCAACCTTGTTCTTGAAAGCCTCGGTAAATTCATGTCATGCATGCCATGCTCGTGGATTCGTGTGCATACTTGCATTGGTATTTAAAGATGACATTTGGGGATTTCACAATATATAGCATGTTGCAAATTAAACGATAAGCATTTATGACATTTTAAAGAAAACAAGAACTCACACTATCATAAGCCCTAACAAGTTCATAAGTAATTAAGCAGACATTTTCTTAATTTATCCTTCGTTTTGTTCACCTTGGCATTTCATCAAGCATAGGGTGTGTCCATTATTTATTTCAACCTAAATCATGCTTTTCTAGGTGTGTTATGCTCACATCATACATGTTTGTTCATTATGGGTACAATGCCCTCCCCATTTCATTCATCACATCATTTCACATGGCATCCAAGCGCCAACACCCCTCTCCATCCACACCATTCACCATTTCAACTCATAATACATGCATGGATGAAAGAAAACAAGGAATACAAAGAATAAGGGAAGAAAGAAGAAGTTATAACTAGGAGGGTAGCAAAAGGTACAACCTTGACAAATGAGGGAAAGAATCCCCTTCCAAAACATGCGTGTAGATGCTGCCCTAGCTTGAGGAGAGTGCTCCACGACTGCTTGAACCGGAATCTTGAAGCAATCCAAGCTTGAGGTGATCTAGGGTTCACAAACCCTCTGATTTCTTCTCAAAAATCAAACCCTAGGTTAGGAAAATCCTTCTCTTCTCTCTTCCTCTCTAATATCCTCTAAGTGTGGTAAATGAGCCCTAAAGGCTCGGGCAATCCTATATAGGAAAGGGTGAAACGCCCAAAAGATGAAAACACCCTTAATGAATTTTCTGTAAAAACACGAAGACCGAGCGATCCGTGTTTATGACCGATCGATCGGTTGCCTACCGAGCGATCGGTGTGTTGACCGAGCTCTCGACCAAAAATCAACTCTCTGGAAAATCTCCCCATACAAAAATCTTGACCAGTCGATAGCCTCCGATCGATCGGTTTTGGACTGATCGATCGCTCCATGGACCGAGAGATCGGTTGCCTGCAGGTCGAAACTGTTTTGGCCATATCTTTTGACTCGCTCGTCGGATTTTGACGATTCAACTTGCGTTGGGTTCGTACTTGGAAAATGAACATTTCTAACTTTTTGGAATTTTCAATTTTTTCTTTATTTATTAATTTTACTACATTAAAGGCAAATTGGCCACGAAAGTGCCATGTTTTAAGCATGAAAAAGTCCGGGGCTCTACATCCTCCCCCCCTCACAAAAAAATTTCATCCTCGAAATTTGGATGGGACATGCATTACAGAATCAAAACAAAATTACAAGCCATATATTCAAAACCTATACAAAACTCATTCGAACAATTCCGCATACTTCGCTTTGACTTCGGCTTCACACTCCCATGTAGACTCTTCTTGAGCATGATGTTGCCACTGCACAAGAACCAATGGAATCATTTTTTTTATGAAGGACTTGATCTCTCCAATCCAATATATGAACCGGCCTTTTAACTAATGTGAGATCCTCTCGAATTTCCAACGGTTCCAAGTCTATGACATGCGAAAGATCCGCAATGTACTTCCGAAGCATAGACATATGGACAACGTTATGAACCGCGGCCATATGAGGTGGAAGAGCTACCCTGTAAACGATTTCACCAACTCGCGTGATGATCTCAAACGGGCCAACGTATCGAGGACTAAGCTTGCCTCGCCTGCCAAATCTCATAATCCCTTTGCTAGGAGATACTTTCACAAAGACCTGATCCCCAACCTCGAATTCCAAGTCCCTTCAACGTGTGTCTGCATAGCTCTTTTGACAATCTTGAGCGGCTTTCAACCGATCCCGGATGATTTTGACTATGCCCGCAGTTTGCTCAATTAACTCCAGACCTAATACCTTCCTTTCTCCTACCTCATCCCAGTAGAGAGGAGACCTGTAACTTCGCCCGTACAAGACCTCGAATGGAGCCATTTGGATACTTGCTTGATAGCTATTTGTTGTAGGCGAACTCTACCAAAGGTAAGTGCTCTTCCCAACTGCCTTTGAAATCCAGCATACAAGCCCGAAGCTTGTCTTCTATTACTTGGTTCACCCTCTCGATTTGTCCATCTGTCTGTGGATGAAAAGCAGTGCTGAAATCAAGTCGGGAACCCATAGCTTCCTGAAAGCTTTTCCAGAATCTTGACATGAATCTTGGATCCCGATCTAACACAGTACTGACTGGCACCCCGTGTAGTCGAACCACTTCCTTGATGTATAGTGCGGCCAACTAACTAGAGTTGAAGGTGGTTCGGTAGGGTATGAAATGAGCTGACTTTGTCAAACAATCCACTACTACCCATATCGCATCTAAGCCCCTTGCCATCTTTGGTAAGCCAACTATGAAATCCATGGATATGTTCTCCCATTTCCACTCGGGAATAGGAAGAGACTGCAATAGACCGGCGGGTCGCATGTGTTCTGCTTTCACCTGTTGGCACACTAAGCATCGTGCCACATATTCCGTAACATCCCTCTTCATATTCCGCCACCAAAAGTGACTCTTGAGGTTCCGGTACATCTTCGTACCCCCAGGATGCATAGTATACTTTGATCGGTGTGCTTCATCCATGATCTCCCTTTCGAAGATCTACATTGGCTGGAACACACAACCTTCCTTTGAACGTAATAGCACCTCGGCTAGTGAGAGAGAAGTCCTCACTACCCTTGGCAACTTTCTTGTCTCGATAAGCCAACAATTCAGCATCTGTGGCTTGGTATTCTTGGATCAAATCTATAATGTATGGCCGAACCGTGACATTTGCCAAGATAGGACTACGGACAGAGTCATTCACACTGATGTCCAGATTTGCCAAATCTTCAAGTAGCTTCCATTCCTGCACCAACATGTGTGCTAATAACCCCGGAGGTCTTCTACTCAAAGCATCAGCTACTACATTTGCTTTACCCGGGTGGTATTGAATGGTACAATCATAGTCTTTCAAAAATTCCATCCAACGCCATTGCCTTAGATTCAGTTCCTTTTGGGAAAAGAGATACTTGAGACTCTTGTGATCCGTGAACACATAGAACTCCACCGCATAAAGGTAATGACGCCAAATCTTAAGTGCAAACACGACCACCGCAAGCTCCAAGTCGTGCGTGGGATAATTCTTCTCATGCTCCTTCAATTGCCTTGATGTATAGGCAATAACTTTCTTGTGCTGCATGAGCACACACCCAAGTCCAACGTGTGAGGCATCACTATACACCTCATACCCATAAGGTCAGGATGGCACAGTAAGGACAGGGGCTGTAGTAAGCCTCTTCTTCAGTTCTGTGAAACTGATCTCGCACTTATCACTCCATACAAACTTCGCATTCTTCCTTGTCAAATAAGTGAGCGGTGCCGCAAGGCTAGAGAAACCCTCTACGAATCTCCTGTAGTAGCCAACCTAAGGAAACTGCGTATCTCTGTGACACTCTTGGGCCTCGCCCAACTCATGACTGCCTCTATCTTCTTCGGATCTACCGAAATGCCTTCCGCGGATACAACGTGGCCTAGGAATGCCACCTCTTCCAACCAAAACTCACACTTGCTAAGTTTGGCGTACAGCTTGTGCTCTCTCAGCATTTCCAAAGCAAGACGAAGGTCTCGCATGTGATCTTTCCGTGTCTTGGAATACACCAAGATATCGTTGACAAACACGATCACACATCGATCTAGATATGGCCGGAACACCCGGTTCATTAAATCCATAAAGGCTGCCGGTGCATTTGTGAGACCAAAAGGCATCACAAAGAACTCGTAGTGTCCATATCGAGTCCAAAAAGTAGTTTTGGGCACATCCTTGACCTTAATCTTCAACTGGTGATAGCCCGATCGAAGATCTATCTTTGAGAAAAATCTCGCTCCTTTCAACTGATCGAACAAGTCATTAATTCTAGGCAATGGATACCTATTCTTTATAGAGACTTTGTTTAACTGTCGGTAATCGACGCACATCCGCATCGAGCCATCCTTCTTCTTAACAAATAACACCGGGGCACCCCACGGTGAGACACTTGGTCGTATGAAACCAAGGCCTTCCAATTCCTCCAACTGAGTCTTCAATTCCTTGAGTTCAATAGGGGCCATTCTATATGGAGCCCTGAAAATAGGAGTTGTGCCTGGTGCAAGCTCAATCACAAACTCAATCTCCCTGTTTGGAGGCAATCCGGGTAACTCCTCTGGAAATACATCCAGGAATTCACTCACAACCGGAATAGTCGATGAGTCCTTTGCCTCGGGGTTTGCTAAGCTCAACGCCGCAAAACGAGCAATATCTCTACTTTTCAACCCGCGAAAGTGGAATGGTTTTCCTTCTACTTTTCAACCCGCGAGACAAACAAATGAGTAGACCCGGTATCAATCAACACTCTAGCCAAACATTCGTTGACTATTAGGGTTCCTGAAATTTCAACTAGCTACGTCAATCCATGCATCACATCATATGTATATAGGTAGATAGATATATAGCACGCCACATACGTGCACAAGGAGTAAAGCATAACATGACAATCGCGGCTAAAAGAATGACTCTAAACGCGTACCTTGCACTACATCATCAGATGCAAGTGCATCACCCTCTGTCAAGGTAAAAACTCGCCCCTAGTTCACCTGGCGAGCCTGAGGTGTAGACCGGGTAGTCTGGGATGACGCCTGGTATGATCCTGCTGGGCGTACTGGGGGCCTAATCCCCTAAGACTGGCCTGGTAAATGCCGGCTGGGGCAATCCCTGATCACATGGCCTTGGCGACCACAATGAAAAAATCCACCCGATGTCCTTCGGCAATCTCCTGCCGGGTGCCTTCGGCCGCATGAAGTGCAGACCTCGTGTGTATAGGTCAGAGGGGCCGGAGGTGGAGCATACCTCACCGTCTGAGGTGCAACTGGCTGTGGAGCTAGAAGAGCCTGATGTCGCGGTGCCTGAGGCACATTCTGCCGTGGAGCTGGAGGCGCATAAGATGGGCTCATCGGTGGTGCTGGCCACGTGTACTGATAAGGGCCGGTACGAGCCCGCCTCTCTGGAGGTGCCGAGCTACTAGGTTGGCCTCTCACCAATTCCCTCTTCTTGGACACTGTCTCTGAATTGGCCTCGACCAATAAGGCCTTGTCTACTACCTCAGGGTAGGTAGCATGTCTGAAAACCGAGACCTTCTCCATGATAACATCTTTGAGCCCTTGCTCAAACCTTCTCGCCTTCATTGCCTCGGTGGCAACCATGTGAGTAGCGAAGCGTGATAGCTCCGAGAACTTAGCCTCATAAGCGGCAACAGTCATCGAACCTTGCTCCAGGTTAATGAACTCTGTTTCTTTCTTTTCCCACACTCCAACAGGGAAGTACTTCTTATAAAAAGTATCCTTGAACTCCTCCCAAGTCCAAGGTTGACCCTGCATGGTCAAATCCTGTGTCCTCAATGCGGACAACCACCAATGGTGGGCTTCGCCCTCTAGCATGAAAACAACCCATGCCACTTTCTCTTCCTCTGTAGGCGAGAGGACCGCAAAGATCTTCTCTATGTGGAGGATCCATGCCTCCACAGCAAGAGGGTCCACACTCCCATGGAATGATGGAGGCCTCAATCTCCTGAATGCCTCAACTCCAGGTGTACGATGTACTGGAGCTGCGGGTGGTGGAGTAGGTGCCGCCGATGATGGTATAGTCTGCCGAGCCGCCAGAATGGCGAGAGTCTTAGCAATAGAGCCTAAGACCTGAGAGAGGTCCAGCTGCTCATCCTCATCTCGTGAAGAAGAAGAAGCTGTGGTGTGTGGTCCACGACCCCGTGTGCCCCGCCTCATGACTAAAGTCCTGAGAACAATAGCACCACATGAGTCTCACTTGAAACCACAATTTATCGCATTTCCATTTCACAATAATTCAAGTGGCATTATGTGTATAATATAATACTAATATACATCGCATCAAGTCATCAGAGTATTTATGATATTATACCTTGGCGTTCTAGTGTTCCTAAGACGCGTACTTGGTTGAAGGAACCATTTTGACTTAGACTAAAGTTTAGTCTCACACTTGGAACACGACTCGCTTCCGACTTACTTCCTTCCTAACTTGTTTCCTAACATATGCTCTTGTCAAGCCGTGGCATTAGATTCTAAGTGACCCTAGAGACCTAAAGCTTAAGCTCTGATACCACTTCTTGTCACGACCCAAAACCCACCCTACGAGTTAGAGTGAACTTTGGACGACTAATCATGGCTTACATGACTTGCTTGACAAACCATCCTGTAAAAACCCACAGAGCATATACAATAGACGATATAAACAGCGGAAACATACTCTAACACAGCACAACAGAAGACTAACAAACCTTTATGTATATATACGCACATGATCCATGTTGGTACAAAAGAAGAATGCACGAAAGAAAGTGCGGACAGGCCCACCAAAATACATGAATAGATATCTCTCATCTCACCCACAGCTCTATCACTCAAAATCTACAACCACTAGCTAATAGTAGCCCTCTACCGGAGGTTCCTCCAAAGGTTCCTCAACGTACTCCTGCTCCACCGATGGGCCGGGAGCACAGACATCAAAAGGAGCAGCCGCTCCACTATCACCTGCCGACATAAGAAGTACGGCTGAGCATGGAATACTCAGCGTGTACCAAATAGTAACCAACAGTCATAGCATACAAATTGCAATACATAGAGTAGGAAACAATTCACACATATAAAGTAGGAATAATTCATATCATAACAATAAAGTAAAGCAGTATATAATCATGCTTGAATTCATAAAAGCCGATAAAACCTTTGAAAACACCGTGCACTTGACTTGACTTAAAGTACCATTTTCGTGCTTGAAAACTCGTCTTGTCTATCTTGCTTGATTCTTGTATATTGTGTCATGTCATGCATGTCATGCGTGCTTGCTTGTGATCATGTAACTTGTGAGATACACTTATAAGATGTACTTGTGAGATGAATTTGTGAGATGCCTTGAGAGGGAAAAGATGTAGAGCCTTGGACCTTTTCACATTTAATGCATGACACTTTCGTTGCCATTTTTCCTTTAAAGAGGTATAATTAATAAATAAGGAAGAAATTGGAAATTTTGAAATGTCAAAAATGTTCCTTTTCCAAGTATGAACCGAACGCAAGTTGAATCGTCAAAATCGGACGAACGAGTCAAAAGATATGGCCAAAACAGTCTGGACCTGCAGACAATCGATCGCTCGGTTATGCACTTGAGGGCGAGCTCTAGAGAGGCACTAAGGACGTAGCTCGGAAGGCACTAAGGACATAGCTTTGATAACGTGCTCTCACAACGTGCTCTGATAAGGCACAGACAACGCATAGACAACGTACTCTGATAACGTAGCTCTAGCTCTGATAACGTATACGTTGTGCATCCGTCGTGCAGCAGACAACGTGTAGGTTGTACAGCAAACAACGTGTACGTTGTACAGCTCACGACAGGCACGTTGTACATAAGACAACGGACAACGAGCTCAGCACTATGCACAACACAACGTGACAACAGGTTCGGCACCCTTCACAGCACAACGTACTTGGCACTATTCACAGCACAACGTGTTCAGCACTAGTCACAGCACAACGTGTTCGGCACTATTCACAGCACAACGTGTTCGGCACTATTCACGGCACAACGTGTTCGGCACTATTCACAGCACAACGTGTTTGGCACTATTCACAGCACAACGTGTTTGGCACTATTCACAGCTCAACGTGTTCGGCACTCGTGTTTTTGCAGAAATTTCAGTAAGGGTATTATGGTCTTTTGGTCGGTTCACTCTTACCTTAAGAGTTTAACCCGAGCCTTTAGGGCTCATTCTCAACACTTAGAGGATTTGGGGGATTAGAAGAGAGGAGAAAGGGTTTCCTAAGCTAGGGTTTTGCTTTTGGAGAAGAATCAAAGGGGTTTTGAGACCCTAGATCACTTCAAGTCCGGTTTTTCTCCAAGATCATGGCTCAAGCACTCGTGGAGAGGGTTCCCCAAGCTAGGGCAGCACCTCACGGTCGTTTTTGGAAGGGGTTTCTTCCTCATTTCTTCAAGGTCGGTACTTCTTACTACCCTACTAGTTATAGTCCCTCTTTTCCCTTTATTTCTTTTGATTTTCTTTCATTTACACATGTGCTATGAGATGGATGGTTGTGAATGGTGAATGGAGATGGAATGGGTGATTGGATGCCAAGGGTTGTGTTGTGATGATTAAAATGGGGAGGGCATTGTATCCATAATAAACACACCTTTATGATGTGAGTAAACTCACCTAGAAAAGCATGATTTAGGTTTAAATGAATAATGAATAATGAACACACCATGTTTGATGAAATGCCAAGGTGAATAAAATGAGTTGTAAATTAGGAAATACATGCCTAATAAATTATGAATATTGCTAGGGCCTATGATAGTGTGTTTCTTGCTTTCCCTAAATGATATGAATATTACATTGCTCAATCATTGATGTTATATGTGTTGTGAAATTACCCAAATGTCATATTTAAATTTAAATGCAAGTATGTACACGGTTCCCACGAGCACGGCATGCATGACATGATTTATCGAGGTTTTCAAGAACATGGTTAGAGGTGGGACATATCCTACGATATGTTTTACCTCGCTTTTCACAAGAAAACAAGAACCAACATTCCACGAGGGGTCTCCCCTCACTCACAAGTGCATATCATGAAGAAGGGCCTCCCTTCCCTCGCAAGTACATACATATCATGAAGAAGGGTCTCCCTTCCCTCGCAAGTGCATTGCATAAAGAAGGGTCTCCCTTCCCTCTCAAGGCATCTCTCAAGCGCATCTCACAAGGATATCTCACAAGTGTATCTCGCAAGTTACATGATCACAAGCAAGCACGCATGACATGCATGACATGACATGTACGACACGCTCGACAAGATCAAGTAAGACAAACACGACAAGCTTTCAAAGTGCACGATGTTTTCAAGAGGTTTTATCGGCTTTCTACGAAATACAAGCATGATTATAAATTGCTTTACTTCCTTGTATGATATGAATTGTTTCCGGCTAACATATATGAATTGCTCCTGATTTATGTATTGCCATTTTTATGCTATAACTATTGGTTAGTATTTGGTACCCGCTGAGTATTCCATGCTCAGCCGTACTTCTTATGTTGGCAGGTTCTGAGGGAGCTGCTGCTCCATTTGATGTTTGTGCTCCTGGTCCATGGGTGGAAGAGGAGTACGTCAAGGAGCCTTTGGAGGAACCTTCCGTAGAGGGTTATCAGTAGGTGGTGTTAGATTCTGAGTGGATTGGCTGTGGGTGAGCATGAGTGATTATATCCATGTATTTTGGCGGGCATGTCCGCACTTTCTTTGTTTTGATTTATTTGTATTAAACTTGGACCATGTGTATATACTTAGAGGTTGTTAGACTTCCGCTGTGTTTTATAGTTATGTTTCCGCTGTCATCCTCTATTGCATATGCTCTGTGGGTTTTTGCAGGTTGGTTTGTCAAACAAGTCATGTAAGCCATGATTAGTCGTCCAAAGTTCACTCTAACTCTTAGGGTGGGTTTTGGGTCACGACAAAAGAGACCCTTCTTTATGCAATGCACTTGAGAGGGAAGGGAGACCCTTCTTCGTGATATGTATGTACTTGCAAGGGAAGGGAGGCCCTTCTTTATGCTATGCACTTGTGAGTGAGGGGAGACCCCTCGTGGAATGTTTGTTCTTGTTTTCTTGAGAAAAGCGAGGTAAAACATATTGTAGGATATGTCCCACCTCTCAACCTCGTTCTTGAAAGCCTCGGTAAATTCATGTCCTGCATGTCGTGCTCGTGGATTCGTGTGCATACTTGCATTGGTATTTAAAGATGACATTTGGGGATTTCACAATATATAGCATGTTGCAAATTAAACGATAAGCATTTATGACATTTTAAAGAAAACAAGAACTCACACTATCATAAGCCCTAACAAGTTCATAAGTAATTAAGCATGCATTTTCTTAATTTATCATTCGTTTTGTTTACCTTGGCATTTCATCAAGCATAGGGTGTGTCCATTATTTATTTCAACCTAAATCATGCTTTTCTAGGTGTGTTATACTCACATCATACATGTTTGTTCATTATTGGTACAATGCCCTCCCAATTTCATTCATCACATCATTTCACACGGCATCCAATCGCCAACACCCCTCTCCATCCACACCATTCACCATTTTAACTCATAATACATGTATGGATTAAAGAAAACAAGGAATACAAAGAATAAGGGAAGAAAGAAGAAGCTATAACTAGGAGGGTAGCAAAAGGTACCGACCTTCACAAATGAGGGAAAGAATCCCCTTCCAAAACGTTCGTGTTGATGCTGCCCTAGCTTGAGGAGAGTGCTCCACGAGTGCTTGAACCGGAATCTTGAAGCAATCCAAGCTTAAGGTGATCTAGGGTACACAAACCCTTTGATTTCTTCTCAAAAATCAAACCCTAGGTTAGGAAAATCCTTCTCTTCTCTCTTCCTCTCTAATATCCTCTAAGTGTGATAAATGAGCCCTAAAGGCTCGGGCAATCCTATATAGGAAAGGGTGAAACACCCAAAAGACGAAAACACCCTTAATGAAATTTCTGCAAAAACACGAAGACCGAGCGATCGGTTGCCTACCGAGCGATTGGTGTGTTGACCGAGCTCTCGACCAAAAATCTACTCTCTGGAAAATTTTGCGATACAAAAATCTTGACCAGTCGATAGCCTCCGATCGATCGATTTTGGACCGATCAATCGCTCCATGGACCAAGCGATCGGTTGCCTGCAGGTCCAAACTGTTTTGGCCATATCTTTTGACTCGCTCGTCGGATTTTGACGATTCAACTTGCGTTGGGTTCGTACCTCGAAAAGGAACATTTTTGACATTTCAGAATTTTCAATTTCTTCCTTATTTATTAATTGTACTACATTTCAGGCAAATTGGCCACGAAAGTGCAATGTATTAAGCATGAAAAAGTCCGGGGCTCTACAAAGTGGGGATTTAAAACCCTAAAATCTTCAGAGTAGTCTCTAAACTCTCTCAAATTCCTTTGAATGAGCTAAGGGATCATCCAATAAATAGCCAAGGCAATAGCACATGCCAAAACAGAGTTTGGATGAAATTAGAAAGCAAAAATACGAGGTCTATTCAAACGACTATAAGGGGGGTTCGAACAGCCTTGAAATTGGTTGAAAACAAACAAAAAATAGGGGGCCAGACAAGTTACTATTTTTGATCTCAATTTCCCATTCGAAAGGTCCCATTCGAACGGTTAATCAGCTATTCTTGGTCGTTCGAACGGCCAGGCTAGGCGTTCGAACGACCTGTGCAAATTTTGATTGTTTTGTACTGCCACCCCTGTTTCAACATCCAAAACCTAATTAAGATCATCCGAAAGCTATTAACATTATATGGGTCAATTTCTAATCACTTAGGGTATCTACTTAAGGTGTTCTAAGTCAATTCCACCTATGGTAACCACTAGGTATCTAGGTCTCTTACCATCCTAAGAGTGTGACCGACACTTGAAACTAGAATGTACTTTTCTTGAATCTTTGGAGCATCATCTTCACCAATCTCCATCAACCAAGGGAACAACGACACTAGACTTACATTGACACCATTTTGACATTGTAATTAAGCCAATACAAAATATAACCTTACAATCTCCCCCTTTGGCAATTTCGTGACAAAATACCAACTGAAGTACATGACTCGATACAAACTCCTAAACATGGAGAGTTAATCTATTACATGACTCAGAATTACAATTTTGAGACATAAAATCAGCACAACCTTTTTAACTCAAACCGTATTACGCCCCAAAATACCACCTAGGAGTTATGATACTTTGGCAACGTGACTTATCTTTAAACCATCCTGCAACTAGTATACAAGGCATGCCAAATAACAAAATTTGAAAATTTCTTTTATATAAATGTTCTTCAAAGTGTTAACATAAACAAATAGCTGAATAAAAAGTACAATAAATACAAAAGGCACAACACTCAACTCAAACCCACATGGAATCCCCCAAAAGTAAATCCCAAAATACATGCCTCTCTCACTCAACCCAACCATTGGGCCAAATGCCAAGACCCCTAACATATGGATGATAATCTCGAGCAAGCTCCTACTCTCCATGAACTGCCTCGATCCAAGGAACCAAGCACATATGCCGTAAGGTACACCTGTCGACATCAATATGTACGGCTGAGTATGGAATACTCAGTGAGTACAAGCTACTAGCTAACAATAGTAATAATATTAATATTCCATGTGTAGTACAGTTCATCATCACATATACAAAATCAGAATACGGAAGCTGAAACAAAATAACGAATGTAAATCTTGAACATCAAAATTCTAAATCATACTTTATGTTCGTGCTTTAACCAAAATGTAATTCAATTACCTTGTGAGTTCCTTGTGCATCTTATGCATCTAATGAGTTCCTTATTTCACTTATTTCATTTGGCTAGTACCCGAACTATGAATGGATGGACATACTAGCGGTTTGTCTTGCTTAACTAGTACCAGAACTATGAATTGGATGGACATACTAGCGGCTTGTCTTGTTTAACTAGTACCCGAACTATGAAATGGACGGACATACTAGGATCTTTTCTTGCTTTACTAATGCCCGAACGATAATGGGACGGAACACATTAGCATCTTGTCTTGACATGACTAGTGCCCTGACTATGGTGGAACGGAACACACTAGCATCCTTGTACTTGCTTTAATAATGCCCGAACTATAATGGGATGGAACACATTAGTAATTAACTTGCTTTACTAATGCCCAGACTATGGTGGAATGGAACACATTAGCATTTGTATTGCTTTTCTTGTGAGCCAGGTTATCCCAAAACCCCCCTAATGATCTCCTATTTATAGGCTAAGGGGTAAAAACCTTAAAAATCTCAGACTTAAAAAGTGTCATTCGCTCGCCTATGATCGTTCGTAGGTTTTCTACGATCAATTATAGACTTTCTAGAGATTTTACCCTATTTCTGGGACTCTACGATCGTTCGTAGACTTTCTAGGATCGTTGGTAGGCCTTCTACAATCGTTTGTAGGTTGTTGTCGAACGATCGTAACTTTTATAGAAACTTTTAGATTTTTCTCGCTTTGGTATTTCAGCCATAACTTTTGACTCGCTTATCGGATTTTGCCGATTCAACTTGATTTGGACTCTTCATTCAAAGGGGAACAATGTTGTGTCTAATAGAAATATCCTAATTTTGAGTTTTTAATTACCTAAATGGGATCTAAAAATGACTGGTCTAGAAATGGATTCCAATAATCCAAATTTTCAGCAGACCCGACTCCGAAAATTCAACGTTTAACTCAACCCTGACTCAAAACATGGAAAAATGATAAACATGAACCTTAAAAAGGATTCCAATAACTTTCCAAAAACTTAAGAATCACTCGATTCTGATAAGTGGTGACAAATCTAGAGTTCTCACAAGTTGAGGTTATGTCAAGACATTCCTCCTCTTTCCAACTTTGATCCAACTTTGTTCACTTAGAGTGTTTCACACGTTTTTAACGCCCTTAATCTATTCATAAAGGTCCTTAGGACCCTAGGAAGGCTTTAGGCCCTCGCATATACTATGCAAGACACTATTCACTACCCTATTCACATGAACAGTGACTGTGCAATTCGGGGTTCTACATCCTCCCTCCTGATAAGAATTTCATCCTCGAAATTAGGACGATACGAAATCAAGTGGGGATACTTTTCCCATACCCGACCTTGAACTCTACCCCTAGTTATATTAAAAGACATACAAACCCTTCATCAATCAACACAAGATTAGGCACTTGCTTGTTAACAAAGCACTTAGGTTTTTCGTATTACTGAATGCCCACAAAAAGCAAGAAAACTTCATAACATAATATAGTATGTTTTTACACATAGGCAACGTACTGAAACACAACATTACATCATCCTTTACCAAAAATTTTCATCCGGGTACTTCACCCTACATTTTGTGGAGATTGAGCATCCAATTCTGGCATGGCAACCGCTGACCTAGCTTGCCTAGAGAGGCGACTGTGAGAGGTACTGAGGTTTGCCTCCCCGAGGTTGAGCAGGAGGTGGTCGGTGAGGACAGCCCCTGATCAAGTGGCCTTGATCACCACAATGGAAACATCCACCCTTGAGCTTCAGACAATCCCCAATATGCTTTCTTTTGCACTAACTACGATGCTCATTTCCCGACGCAGATGATAGAGGTTGTAAGAATCGGGTTGTAGAGCCCCAGAAATTTTAGCCCATTCATTGGGAAACATGTCAAGGCTTGAGGCCTAGGTGATGCCTTAGTTCAAGGATGAAAGAACTTGAACTCATGTGTCATCCTTGTATAAGTATCAAATATGACAAAAGAGTCTTAGGAAGGTTCTCTCGGTGTCCATAGGTGTCAAAAATATGGTAGAAAAAGGCCTAAGGATTTCTTTAAGCTTTTATTGGGTAAAAACAAAAGAAAAAAGGGGGCTTAGAATAGAAATGGTATAAGTAGTGGAATTGAGTGAAAAATGGACTCAGTGTCAAAATTTGCAGAGCACTAATCGCTTGGTCCAAAGTAGCGATCGCTCGGTCCAAAATCAAGCGATCGGTATCTATCGACTGGTCCAAAAATTTGTATAGGGAAAAATTCTAGAGAGGGTGTTTTCAACCGATCGCTCGGTCAAAAACACCGATCACTCGGTAGGCTACTGATCGCTCGATCATAAGCACCGATCGCTCGGTCATTCACAGATTTTACAAATTTTTCATTAAGGGCATTTAAGTCTTTTGGCCACTACCCTTTGCCCTTATAACCATTTTTCAAGGGTTGGAACCCACTATTCGATCAAGGTAGAGCTTTGGGAGAGAAGGGAGAGAAAACTAGGGTTTCTAAAGGGGATTTCCCATTCGAGGAGAGTTTGAGCGATTGTGAGCCTAAAATCCGTTCCAAAGGCTTGGATTCACCCAAATCTAAGTCAAAAACCTCATAGATCGCTTCCACCAAGCTCGTGCAAGCTGTAGACGCGTGGATCTTCGACCTTGGAGTTTGGAAAAGCTTCCACAAGCTTGGATCTTGCTCCCACTGCCTCCTAAGGCATTTTCCGCCAATCTTTCAAGGTAAAACAAACTACTAACTCTTTGTTAGGATTCTATTAACGTTTCTTTGATTCTTTTTCCTCAAAACTTGTCATGATATGAGATGGAATATTGTGTATGGAGGTTGATTGGGCGATGGATGCCATGGAAGTGGTTTGTGGTGTGATGAACAAATGGGAAAGGGCATGGTTGCATAATACACACACTAAATGTTTGACTAAATGTCTTAGAGAAAAATGAATGAATGAGATGGCATGAAGAAGGGGGTTTTTTATGTGAGAGTGCAAATACACTCCCCAATTTGCATAATTACTATTTATGAACATTTACTAAGAATTGAGGGTAAGGGTTGATGAAAAAGAGAATGGGATACTCTAAGGAGTTAAATGATGTGGTTTATTCATAAACTATAGCATGTTCAAGTCAAAATATTAAAGAAATGAATAGGAAACATAGTAGTAGTGTGAACATGAAATAGCATGGAAATGGAATAGAATGAAAGGACTTGTTAGGAATCATCATTTATTTTAAAAAGGCATGTTAATTGAATAAGTGTGAATTACGGGACTTGTTATTAGAGGGAATAAGATGCATGAATTATTGAATGAATGAAATGAATTGCCCTAAATCACTCATTATTTATTATTAACAAATGCCATGAATGTTTACATTTCAAGTACGCATGTGCATTGGTGAAACCATCACAAGTAGCATGCTAGGAAATGCATGCATATGACAAGTTAATGAAATACAAGTAAATGAACATAGAAGAAAAACCACAAGGTAACAAGCAAGCATGAAAAGATGCTAATGTGTGTCGTCCAGCACATAGTTCAGGCATTAGTGAAAACAAGAACATAGATGCTAATGTGTGCCATCCAGTACATAGTTCGGGCATTAGTGATCTAGCTAATGTGTGCCATCCAGTACATAGTATGGGCATTAGCAAAATAAGGCAAACAAGATGCTAATGTGTGCCGTCCAATACATATTTCGGGCATTAGTGATCTCCAAGCAAGCAAGCAAGCAAGATAACAAGATGCTAATATGTGCCGTCTAGTATATAGTTCGGGTATTAGTTAAACAAGTGATAATACGCTAATGTGTGCCATCCAGTACATAGTTCGGGCATTAGTTAAACAAGCAAGACAAGAACAAGTTAAACAAGCAAGTCAAGAAACAAGAAAACAAGTCAAGTGAACAGGTGTGTGTGAAATGCATGTGTGAGGTGTGTGTGAACTAAGCAAGTTAATCAAACAAGACAAGTGAACAAGTGTATGTGAAATTAATGGATGTGATGTGTGCAGGGACTAAACTGAACAAGCAAGACAAGAAACAAGACGTGAACATGGATTGAATTGATATTGCTTGTCTTGTTATGATTTGATGTGTTTCCTTTCTATTCCCGTCTTGCACTGTTTAAATTATACTATACAAGAAGGTATTGTTATATTAATGTTTCATAACATTGCTAGTTAGTAGTTTATACACGATGAGTATTCCATGCTCAGCCGAACTATTATTTCGGCAGGTACACTTGTAGACACGCGCCTGCAGGGAATCGTAATAGAGGAATTATACGTTGAAAGGTTGATAGTTGACTATCATTGGGTCAACAGAGACCTAGATAAGGGTTTTTGTTGATAAGTTGTCAAGAGGGAGAGACTTGTATTTTGGGTTTCTATTTTGAGGGTTTTATATGTGTACTTGAGTTAGTAACTCAATGATGGAATGATGTAAAGAATTTAGATTGTCAATTTAATCTCTTTTGTAAACTTGGAATACCACCCATGTATAGAAAATAAATTTTTTGGGTTCATGCTTCTGCTATGTCATGCCATGTGAGTTTTTCAAGATGGATTGTCAAGCCATGTCAAGTCTCACCCCAAGATTCACTTTAACTCCTAGGGTGGGTTTTAGGGCGCGACACGGGTGGTCTGAGTCGTAGTGGGGCTAGGGACCTGTGGTGAAAAAGGAGGCCTCTGAATTGGTGTAGACTCGGAGGTCTCATACAGGGCAGTCTTGGCCCTCTTCCCAGATGGTGCTGACCCATCTCCTTTCTTTTGAAGAATTCCCTAGAATTCGACTCTACCAACTGGGCCTTATCCACAACTTTGGCATAAGTCTCATGCCTGAACATAGAGACCCTGGCCTTGATGTAGGCCTGCAATCCCCTCTCGAATTTCCTAGCCTTTATTGCCTCCATGGCTATCAGATACGGAGTGAACCATGACAATTTAGAGAACTTGTTCCAAGATAATGAACTCTAGTTGTCGCGACCCAAAACCCACCCTAGGAGTTAGAGTGAACTTTAGACAACTAATCATGACTTACATGACTTGCTTGACAAACCATCCTGCAAAAACCCACAGAGCATATACAAAGAGGATATAACAGCGGGAACATACTCTAACATAGCATAGCGGAAGACTTAACCAAACCTCTATGTATATACATAAGTGATCCAAGTTTGATACAAAAGAAATCAAGACAAAGAAAGTGCGAACATGCCCGCCAAAATACATAAATCTAACTCTCAAGCTCACCCACAGCTATCCACTCAGAATCTACCACAACCTAATAGTGGCCCTCGCCCAGAGGATCCTCCACAGGCTCCTCAATGTACGCCTCCTCCACCCAAGGGCTCGGGAGCACAGACATCGAATGGAGCAGCGGCTCCGCTATCACCTGCCGACATAAAAAGTACGGCTGAGCATGGAATACTCAGCGGGTACCAAATACTAACCAATAGTCATTGCATAAAAATGGCAATACATAATTTAGGAGCAATTCATATATGTAAAACGGGAACGATTCATGTCATACCAGAAAGTAAAGCAATTTATATTCATGCTTGCATTTCGTAAAAGCCGATAAAACCACTTGAAATCATTATGCACTTGACTTGACATTGAAATATCCTTTTCGTACTTGAAAGCTTGTCATGTTTGTCTTGCTTGATCTTGTCGAGCGTGTCGTACATGTCATGCCATGCCATGCGTGTCATGCGTGCTTCCTTGTGATTATGTAACTTGTGAGATACACTTGTGAGATATCCTTGTGAGATGCACTTGAGAGGGAAGGGAGACCCTTCTTTATGCAATGCACTTGAGAGGGAAGGGAGACCCTTCTTTGTGAGATTCACTTGAGAGGGAAGGGAGACCCTTCTTTAGGCAATGCACTTGTGAGTGAGGGGAGTCCCCTCGTGGTATGTTTGTTCTTTTTTTCTTGTGAAAAGTGAGGTAAAACATATCGTAGGATATATCCCACCTCTAAACCTTGTTCTTGAAAACCTCGGTAAATTCATGTCATGCATGTCGTGCTTGTGGAAGCGTATACATACTTGCATTTAAATTTAAATAAGACATTTGGAGAGTTAACAATACATAGAACATCAATCATTTGAGCAATTCAATATTCATGTAATTTAGGGAAAACAAGAAGGCACACTATCATAGGTCCTAGCAATTTCCGCAATTAATTAAGCATGCATTTCCTTAATTTACAATTCATTTCTTTCACCTTGGCATTTCATCAAACATGGTGAGTACATTATTTGTTAAGCCTATCACATGCTCTTCTAGGTGGGTTCATATTCACGACGTGCTTGTATGTTTATTATTGGTGCAATGCCCTTCCCATTTCATTCATCACATCATCCACACGGCATCCATTCACCAACATCCATCTCCATTCACCATCCACACAACCCATCTCATAGCACATATATAGATGAAGGAAAAATAAAGGATAATAGGAATAAGGGAAGAAAAAAAAATAAAGAACTATAACTAGGTGGGTAGCAAAAGGTACCGACCTTGCCAAATGAGGGAAGAAATCCCCTTGCAAAACGTGCGTGAGTTGCTGCCCTTGCTTGGGGAAAGTGCTCCTCACGAGCTTGAACCTCGATCTTGAAGGAGAACGAGCTTGAGGTGATTGTGGGTTCACAAACCCTTTGATTTCTTCTCAAAAATCAAACCCTAGGTTTAGAAATCTCCTTCTCTTCTCTCTTCCTCTCTAATATCTTCTAAGTGTGGAGAATGAGCCCTAAAGGCTCGGGCAACCCTTAAGAGGAAAGAGTGAAAAGCCCAAAAGACGAAAACAACCTTAATGAAATTTCTGCAAAAACACGAAGACCGAGCGATCGGTGGTTATGACCGATCGATCGGTTGCCTACTGAGCGATCAGTGTATTGACCGAGTTCTCGGTCAAAAATCAGCTCTCTGAAAAATTTCCCCATACAAAATTTTCCACCAATCGATAGCCTCCGATCGATCAATTTTGGACCGATCGATCACTCCATGGACCGAGCGATCGGTGGCTTGCAGGTCCAAATTGTTTTGGCCATATCTTTTGACTCGTTCATCGGATTTTGACGATTTAACTTACGTTGGGTTCGTACTTCGAAAAGGAACATTTCTGATGTGTCTAAATTTTCAATGTCTTCCTTATTTATTAATTGTACTATATTAAAGGCAAATTGCCTACGAAAGTGCAATGCATTAAACATGAAAAAGTCCGGGGCTCTACATCCTCCCCCCCTTAAAAAATTCCGTCCTCGAAATTTGGACGATTACATGCATTAAAAAACAAAACAAATGTACAAGTCACTTACAAAACCTATACTAAACTCATTCAAACAATTCCGGGTACTTTGCTTTGACTTCGGCCTCACGCTCCCATGTAGCCTCTTCTCGAGCATGATGTTGCCACCACACAAGAACTAATGGGATAGTTTTATTATGAAGGACCTGATCTCTCCGATCCAATATATGAACTGGCCTCTTAACTAAAGTGAGATCCTCTCGAATTTCTAACGGTTCCAAGTCTATGACATGCGAAGGATCCGCAATGTACTTCCGAAACATAGACACATGGAAAACGTTGTGAACCGCGGCCATCTGAGGTGGAAGAGCTACCCTGTAAGCAACCTCACCAACTAGTGTGATGATCTCAAACGGGCCAACATATCAAGGACTCAGCTTGCCTCACCTGCTAAATCTCATAATCCCCTTGCTAGGAGATACCTTCACAAAGACTTGATGCCCAACCTAGAATTCCAAGTCCCTGCGGTGCGTGTCCACATAGCTCTTTTGACGATCTTGAGCAGCTTTCAACCGATCTCGGATGATCTTGACTATACTAGCAGTTTGCTCGATCAACTCTGGACCCAACACCTTCCTCTCTCCTACCTCATCCCAATAAAGAGGAGACCTGCAGCTTCACCCATATAAGGCCTCAAATGACGCCATTTGGATACTCGCCTGGTAGCTGTTATTGTAGGCGAATTCAACTAAAGGCAAGTGTTCTTCCCAACTGCCCTCAAAATCCAGCATACACGCTCGAAGCATATCTTCAATGATTTGGTTCACCCTCTCGGTTTGTGTAGAGCCCCGGACTTTTTCATGCTTAATACATGAGAAATGTTCCTTTTCGAAGTACAAATCCAACGCAAGTTGAATCGTTGAAATCGGATGAGCGAGTCAAAAGATATGGCCAAAACAGTTTGGACCTACAGGCAACCGATCGCTCGGTCCATGGAGCGATCGATCGGTCCAAAACCGATCGATCGGAGGCTATCGACTGGTCGAAGAATTTGTATGGGATAGTTTTCCAGAGAGTTGATTTTTGGTCAAGAGCTCGATCAACACACCGATCGCTCGGTAGGCAACCGATCGATCGATCATAACCACCGATCGCTCGGTCTTCGTGTTTTTGCAGAATTTTCATTAAGGGTGTTTTCTTCTTTTGGGCATTTCACTCATGCCTTAAAGGCTTTGCCCGAACATTTGAGGGTTCATACACAACACTTAGGGTCTTTTGAGAGTTAGAGGAAGAGGAAAAGGGTTCCCTAACCTAGGGTTTGCTTTTGGGGAGAAATCAAAGGGGTTCCGATTCAAGCACGCGAGGAGGAGTTTCTCCAAGCTAGGGCAGTGCCTCACGAACGTTTTTGGAGGAGTCTTCTTCCTCATTGATCAAGGTCGGTACTTCTTGCTACCCTCCTAGTTATAGTTCATTCTTTTCCTTTATTTCTCTTTGTTTTCTTTCATTTACACATGTGCTATGAGATGGATGGGTGTAAATGGTGAATGGAGACGGAATGGGCGATTGGATGCCGTATGTATGGTTGTGATGAATGCAATGGGGAGGGCATTGTGTAAATAATAAACATACAAGTGTGATGTGAGTATAAACCACCTAGAAAAGCATGACCTAGGTTAAGAAAATAATGAACATACCCTATGTTTGATGAAATGCCAAGGTGAATAAAATGAGTGATAAATTAAGGGAATACATGCATAATTATTCATGAAATTGTTAGGGCATATGATGGTGTGTTTCTTACATTTCTTAAAATGTGTAAATCATTACTTGCTTAAATTGTGATATGCTATGCTTTATGAATTACCCAAATTTTATATTTAATTCCAAATGCAAGTATGCACACGATCTCACGAGCACTCATGCATGACATGGGTTACTGACATTTTTCAAGAATGAGATTTAGAGGTGGGGCATGTCCTACGATATGTTCTACCTCGCTTTTCACAAGAAAACAAGAACAAACATTCCACGAGGGTCTCCCCTCACTCACAAGTGCATAGTATAAAGAAGGGCCTCCCTTCCCTCGCAAGTACATACATATCGTGAAGAAGGGTCTCCCTTCCCTCTCAAGGCATCTCACAAGCGCATCTCACAAGGATATCTCACAAGTGTATCTCACAAGTTACATGATCACAAGCAAGCACGCATGACACGCATGGCAGGGCATGACACGTACGACATACTCGACAAGATCAAGCAAGACAAACATGACAAGTTTTCAAGCACGAAAATGGTATTTTCAGTCAAGTCAAGTGCACAAGGTTTCAAGAGTTTTATCGATTTTTATGAAATGCAAGCATGATTATAAATTGCTTTATTTCCTTGTTATGATATGAATTGTTCCTACTTTATATATGTGAACTGCTTCCTGCTTCCTATACTGCTATGGTGTTACTATGACTGTTGGTTAGCATTTAGTACATGCTGAGTATTCTATGCTCAGCCGTACATCTTATGTCGGCAGGTGATAGTAGAGCGGCTGCTCCTTTTGATGTTAGTGCTCCTGGCCCATGGGTGGAGGAGGAGTACGGCGAGGAACCTTTGGAGGAACCTCCAGTAGAGGGTTACTTTTAGGTGGTTGTAGATTCTGAGTGATATAGCTGTGGGTGAGTTGAGAGAGATATTGTCGCGACACAAAACCCACCCTAGGAGTTAGAGTGAACTTTGGACGACTAATCATGGATTACATGACTTGCTTGACAACCAACCTGCAAAAACCCATAGAGCATATACAATAGAGGATATAAATAGCGGAAACATACTCTAACATAACACAGCGGAAGTCTAAACAAACCTCTATGTATATACGAATCCAAGTTTATGCAAAAAGTAATCAAAAGAAGGTGCGGACAGACCCGCCAAAATACATGAATGTATATCTCTCATCTCACCCACAGCTAATCCACTCAGAATCTAACACCACCAACTGATAACCCTCTACGAGGGGTTCCTCCAAAGGCTCCTCGTCGTACTCCTCTTCTACCCATGGACCAGGAGCACAAACATAAAATGGAGCAGTAGCTCCCTCAGCACCTGCCGACATAAGAAGTACGGCTGAGCATGGAATACTCAGCGGGTACTAAGCACTAACCAACAGTCATAGCATACGGATAGCATACATAAAGCAGGAAACAATTCACACATATAAAGCAGGGATGATTCATATCATGACAGTAAAGTAAAGCAATATAATTCATCATGTTGCATTCATAAAAACCGGTAAAACCCTTGAAATCTTGTGCACTTGACTTGACTTGAAATATCTTTTCGTACTTGAAAGCTTGTCGTGTTTGTCTTACTTGATCTTGTCGACTGTGTCATACGTGTCATGTCATGCATGTCATGCGTGCTTGCTTGTGATCATGTAACTTGTGAGATACACTTGTGAGATATCCTTGTGAGATGCACTTGAGAGATGCCTTGAGAGGGAAGGGAGACCCTTCTTTGTGCAATTCACTTGCGAGGGAAGGGAGACCCTTCTTCATGATATGTATGTACTTGCGAGGGAAGGGAGGCCCTTCTTCATGATATGCACTTGTGAGTGAGGGGAGACCCCTCATGGAATGTTGGTTCTTGTCTACTTGTGAAAAGCGAGGTAAAACATATCGTAGGATATGTCCCACCTCTAACCAAGTTCTTGAAAACCTCGATAAATCATGCCATGCATGCCGTGCTCGTGGGAACCGTGTACATACTTGCATTTAAATTTAAAGATGACATTTGGGTAATTCCACAACACATATAGCATCAATGATTGAGCAATGTAATATTCATATCATTTAGGGAAAGCAGGAAACACAATATCATAGGCCCTAGCAATATTCAGAATTTATTAGGCATGCATTTACTAATTTACAGCTCACTTTATTCACCTTGGCATTTCATCACACATGGTGTGTTCATTATGGATTTACCCTACAACATGCTTTTCTAGATGGGATTTACTCAAATCATACATGTATGTTCATTATTGGAACAATGCCCTCCCCATTTTAATCATCACCATACAACCATTGGCATCCAATCGCCCATTCCATCTCCATTCACCATTCACAACCATCCATCTCATAGCACATATGTAAATAAAGGAAAATAAAGAGAAAAGAAGGGAAAAGAGGAACTATAACTAGGAGGGTAGTAAGAAGTACCGACCTTGAAGAAATGAGGAAGAAACCCCTTCCACAAACGACCGTGAGGCTACTGCCCTAGCTTGGAGAACGCTCTCCACGAGTGCTTGAGCCGAGATCTTGGAGAAGAGCCGAGCTTGAAGTAATCTAGGGACTCAAAACCCCTTTGATTTCTCTTCTAAAGACAAACCCTAGGTTTGGAATCGCCTTCTCCCCTTTCTCCTATTCTCTCAAACTCTTTAAGTGTCGAATGATGCCCTAAAGGCGCGGGTTAAACTCTTAAGGTAAGAGAGAACCGACCAAAAGACCCTAATGCCCTTACTGAAATTTCAGCAAAACGCGAGTGCCGAACACGTTGAGCTGTGAATAGTGCCAACTCGTTGTGCTGTGAATAGCACCAACTCGTTGTGCTGTGAATAGTGTCAACTCGTTGTACTGTGAATAGCACCAACTCGTTGTGCTGTGAATAGTGCCAACTCGTTGTGCTGTGAATAGCACCAACTCGTTGTGCTGTGAATTGCACCAACTCGTTGTGCTGTGAATAGTGCCAACTCGTTGTGCTGTGAATAGCACCAACTCGTTGTGCTGTGAAGGGTGCCGAACCCGTTGTGCTGTGAATAGTGCCAACTCGTTGTGCTGTGAATAGCACCAACTCGTTGTGCTGTGAAGGGTGCCGAACCCGTTGTCCGTTTTGTTATGTACAACGTGCCCGTCGTGCTGTACAACGTACACGTTGTCTGCTGCACGACGCACCCGTTGTCTGTTGCACAACGGATGCACAACGTATACGTTATCAGAGTACGTCCTTAGTGCCTTCCGAGCTACGTCCTTAGCGCCTTCCGAGCTGCGATTGCCTGCAGGTCTAGACTTTTTTGGCCATATCTTTTGACTCGTTCGTCCGATTTTGATGATTCAACTTGCGTTGTGTTCGTACTTCGAAAAGGAACATTTCTGATGTTTCGGAATTTCCAATTTCTTTCTTATTTATTAATTATACCTCTTTAAAGGCAAAATGGCAATGAAAGTGTCATGTATTAAGCATGAAAAAGTCTGGGGCTCTACGTCCTCCCCCCCTTACAAAAATTTCGTCCTCGAAATTCAGACACTACTTGCATTAGAAACCAAAAAGAACATTACAAGTCATATACAGACTTCATACAAAACTCATTCAATTAATTCTGGGTACTTTGCTTTGACTTCGGCTTCATGCTCCCATGTAGCTTCTTCCCGAGCATGGTGTTGCCATTGCACAAGAACCAAAGGGATTGTCTTGTTGCGAAGCACCTGATCTCTTCGATCCAAAATCTGAACCGGCTTTTCAATCAAGTTGAGGTCCTCTCGAATCTCCAAAGGTTCCAAGTCTATGACATGCGAAGGATGCACAATGTACTTCCGAAGCATAGACACATGGAAGACGTTGTGAACTGCAGCCATGTGAGGTGGGAGAGCTACCCTGTAAGCAACCTCACCAACTCGTGTGATAATCTCAAAAGGCCCAACATACCGAGGACTGAGCTTGCCTCGCTTTCCAAATCTCATGATCCCTTTGCTAGGAGATACTTTCACAAAAACTTGATCCCCTACTTGAAATTCCAAGTCCCTACGGCACGTGTCCGCATAACTTTTCTGGCGATCTTGAGCGGCTTTCAATCGATCCCGAATGATCTTAACTGTGTTTGTAGTTTGCTCAATCAACTCCGGACCAAGTACTTTCCTTTCTCCTACCTCATCACAATAGAGAGGAGACCTACAACTTTGCCCATACAAGGCCTCAAATGGTGCCATTTGGATACTTGCCCGATAGCTGTTATTATAGGCGAATTCAACCAAAGGCAAGTGCTCTTCCCAACTGCCTCTGAAATCCAACATACAAGCCCGAAGCATGTCTTCAATGACTTGGTTCACTCTCTCAGTTTGTCCATCCGTCTGTGGATGAAAAGCGGTGCTGAAATCAAGTCGGGAACCCATAGCCTCCTGGAAGCTTTTCCAGAATCGTGATGTGAATCTTGGATCCCGATCTGACACAATACTGACGGGCACTCCGTGAAACCTCACCACTTCCTTGATGTATGAGCGGCCAACTGGCTAGAGTTGAAAGTAGTTCGGTAGGGTAGGAAGTGCGCAGACTTCGTCAGACGGTCTACTACAACCCAAATTGCATCTGAGCCCTTTGCCCTTTTTGGCAAGCCAACTATGAAATCCATGGATATGTTCTCCCATTTCCACTCGGGAATAGGAAGAGAATGCAATAGACCGGCGGGCCGCATGTGTTCTACTTTTACCTGTTGACACACCAAGCACCGAGCTACATATTCCGCAACCTCCCTCTTTATATTCCGCCACCAAAAGTGACTCTTGAGGTTCCAGTACATCTTTGTACCCCCTGGATGCACTGTGTACTTCGAACGGTGTGCTTCATCCAAAATCTCTCTTCGAAGATCTGCATTGGCTGGGACGCACAGCCTTCCCATGAATGTGATAGCACCCCGACTAGTGAGAGAGAAGTCCTCACTACCCTTAGCAACTTCCTTGTCCTGATAAGCCAACAATTCCGCATCCATGGCTTGATATTCTTGGATCAAATCTATAATGTACGGCCGAACCGTAACATTTGCCAAGGTAGGGCCACGGACAGAGTTATTCACACTGATGTCCAGATTTTCCAAATCTTCTAGTAGCTTCCATTCTTGAACCAACATGTGTTCTAACAACCCCTGAGGTCTTCTACTCAAAGCATCAGCCACTACATTTGCTTTACCCGGGTGGTATTGAATGGTACAATCATAGTCTTTCAAAAATTCCATCTAACGCCGTTGCCTTAGATTCAATTCCTTTTGGGAAAAGAGGTACTTGAGGCTCTTGTGGTCTGTATACACATAGAATTCCACCCCGTATAAGTAATGTCGCCAGATCTTGAGTGCAAACACGACTGCGGCAAGCTCTAAGTCGTGCGTGGGGTAATTCTTCTCATGCTCCTTCAATTGCCTCGATGCATAGGCAATGACTTTCTTGTGCTGCATGAGTACACACCCAAGTCCAACGTGTGAGGCATCACTACACACCTCATACCCATAAGGTCCAGATGGCACAGTAAGGACAGGGGCTGTAGTAAGCCTCTTCTTCAGTTCCGTGAAACTGATCTCGCACTTATCACTCCATACAAACTTGGCGTTCTTCCTTGTCAGGTAAGTGAGCGGTGCTGCAAGGCTAGAGAAACCCTCTACGAATCTCCTGTAGTAGCCTGCCAACCCAAGAAAGCTGCGTATCTTCGTGACACTCTTGGGCCTCGCCCAACTCATAACTGCTTCGATCTTCTTTGGATCTACCGAGATACCTTCTGCAGAAACAATGTGGCTTAGAAATGCCACCTCTTCCAACCAAAACTCACACTTGCTAAGTTTGGCGTATAGCTTGTGCTCTCTTAGCATTTCCAAAGCAAGGCGTAGGTCGCGTGTGTGATCTTCCCGTGTCTGGGAATAGACCAAACTGTCATCAACAAATACAATCACGCACCTATCAAGATATGGCCGGAATACCCGGTTCATCAAATCCATAAAGGCTGCCGGCGCGTTCGTGAGTCCAAAAGGCATCACCATGAACTCGTAGTGCCCATACCGAGTCCTGAAAGCAATTTTGGGAACATCTTCCACCTTAATCTTCAACTGGTGATAACCCGATCGGAGGTCTATCTTCGAGAAAAATCTTGCTCCCTTCAACTGATCGAACAAGTCATCAATCCTAGGCAAGGGATACCTATTCTTTATAGTGACTTTGTTCAATTGCCGGTAATCGACACACATCCGCATCGAGCCATCTTTCTTCTTAACAAACAACACTGGGGCACCCCACGGTGAGACACTTGGTCGAATGAAGCCAAGGCCTTGCAATTCCTCCAACTGAGTCTTCAACTCCTTGAGTTCAATAGGGGCCATTCTATATGGAGCTCTGAAAACAGGAGCTGTGCCTGGTGCAAGCTCGATCACAAACTCAATCTCCCTATCTGGGGGCAATCCTAGCAACTCCTCTGGAAATACATCCAGGAATTCACTCACAACCGGAATAGTCGATGAGTCCTTTGCTTCAGGGTTAGCTAAGCTCAACGCCACAAAGCGGGCAATGTCTCTACTTCTCAACCCTCGAAAGTGAAATGGTTTTCCTTCTATCGGCTTGAAGAGTACCATCTTCTCAAAGCAAGCTACATGCCCATGATGTGCTGCTAACCAATCCATTCCTAATATAACATCAAAGTCTTGGAATCCAAGGACGATGAGATCAACCACCAACTCGTGGCTTCCAACTTGGACCACACGATGAGATCAACCACCATCTTCTCAAAGCAAGCTACATGCCCATGATGTGCTGCCAATACTGTTTTGCCGAGGGGAGTCGAAATGGCTAACTCCGGTTCTAGCCGACTTGGCTCTACAGAAAAGCCTCCTGAAAAACTCGGCGAGACAAACGAATGAGTAGACCCGGTATCAATCAATACTCGAGCCAAATACTCATTGACTAGTAGGGTTCCTGAAATTTTAACTAGTTAGGTCAATTCAAGCATCAACAGAGTATACACATAGGTATATATATATATAGCATACCAAGTATGTACACAAGGAATAAAACACAACATAACAATCACCAATAACGAAAATAACTCCAAACGCGTACCTTGCACCACATCATCAGATGCAAGTGCATCACCCTCTGTCAAAGCAAATACACGCCCCTGGTTCGCCTGGAGAGACTGAGGTGTAGACCGGGTAGTCTGAGATGTCACTTGATATGATCCTGCTGGGCGTGCTGGTGGCCTAATCCCTTGAGACTTGCTTGGTAAATACCGACTGGGGCAATCCCTGATCATATGGCCCTGGCGACCACAATGAAAGCATCCACCCGATGCCCTTCGGCAATCTCCTGCCGGGTGCCTTCAGCCGCATGAAGTGCAGACCTCGTGTGTATAAGTCAGAGGGGCCGGAGGTGGAGCATACCTCATCGTCTGAGGTGCAACAGGCCGTGGGGCCGGAAGAGCCTGAGGTCGCGGTGCCTGAGGCACATACTGCCGTGGAGCTGGAGGTGCATAAGATGGCATCATCGGTGGTGCTGGCCACGCATACTGATAAGGGCCGGTACGAGCCCGCCTCTCTAGAGGTGCTGAACTACTGGATTGGCCTCTCACCAACTCTCTCTTCTTAGACACCGCTTCAGAATTGGGCTCGACCAATAAGGCCTTGTCTACCACTTCAGGGTAGGTAGCATGCCTAAAAACGAAAACTTCTCCACGATAACATCCTTGAGCCCTTGCTCAAACCTCCTCGCCTTAATTGCCTTGGTGGCAATCATATGTGTCGCGAAGCGTGATAGCTCCGAGAACTTGGCCTCATAAGCGGCCACAGACATCGAACCTTGCTCAAGGTTGATGAATTCTCTCTCTTTCTTTTCCCGTGCACCAATCGGAAAATACTTCTTGTAAAAAGTATCTTTGAACTCCTCCCAAGTCCAAGGTAGACCCTGCATGGTCAAATCTCTCGTCCTCAATGCGGACAACCACCAATGGTGGGCTTCACCCTCTAGCATGAAAACTGCCCATGCTACTCTATCCTCCTCTGTAGGCGAGAGGACCGCAAAGATCTTCTCCATCTGGAGGATCCATACCTCCGCAGCAAGCGGGTCCACACTCCCATGGAAGGGTGGAGGCTTCAATCTCCTGAATGCCTCAACTCCAGCGGTACGATGTACTGGAGCTGCGGGCGGTGGAGTAGGTGTCGCCGATGATGGTATAGCCTGCCGAGCCACCAGTACAGCGAGTGTCTCAGCAATAGAGCCTAAGACCTGAGAGAGGTTCGGCTGCTCATCCTCATCCCGTGAAGAAGAGGAAGCTCTGGTATGTGGTCCACGACCCCGTGTGCCCCGCCTCATGACTAAAGTCCTGAGAACAATAGCACAACATGAGTCTAACTTGAAACCACAATTTATCGTATTTCCCTTTCACAATAATTCAAGTGGAATTATTGATATAATATTAATATACATCGCATTAAGTCATCAGAGTATTTATAATATTATACTTTGGTGTTCTAGCGTTCCTAAGACTCGTACTTGGTTGAAACAACCATTTTGACTAAGACTAAAGTTTAGTCTTACACTTGGATCAAGACTCTCTTCCGACTTACTTTCTTCCTAACTTGTTTCCTGACATATGCTCTTGTCAAGCCGTGGAATTCGATTCTAAGTGACCCTAAAGACCTAAAGCCTAGGCTCTGATACCACTTCTGTCTCGACCCAAAACCCACCCTAGGAGTTAGAGTGAACTTTGGACGACTAATCATGGATTAAATGACTTGCTTGACAACCAACCTACAAAAACCCACAGAGCATATACAATAGAGGATATAAATAGCGGAAACATACTCTAACATAACACAGCGGAAGTCTAAACAAACCTCTATGTATATACGAATCCAAGTTTACGCAAAAAGTAATCAAAAGAAGGTGCGGACAGACCCGCCAAAATACATGAATGTATATCTCTCATCTCACCCACAGCTAATCCACTCAGAATCTAACACCACATACTGATAACCCTCTACGGGGGGTTCCTCCAAAGGCTCCTCGACGTACTCCTCTTCCACCCATGGACCAGGAGCACAAACATCAAATGGAGCAGCAGCTCCCTCAGCACCTACCGACATAAGAAGTACGGCTGAGCATGGAATACTCAGCGGGTACTAAGCACTAACCAACAATCATAGCATACGGATAGCATACATAAAGCAGGAAACAATTCACGCATATAAAGCAGGGACGATTCATATCATGACAATAAAGTAAAGCAATATAATTCATCATGTTGCATTCATAAAAACCGGTAAAACCCTTGAAATCTTGTGCACTTGACTTGACTTGACTTGAAATATCTTTTCGTACTTGAAAGCTTGTCGTGTTTGTCTTACTTGATCTTGTCGACCGTGTCATACGTGTCATGTAATGCATGTCATGCGTGCTTGCTTGTGATCATGTAACTTGTGAGATACACTTGTGAGATATCCTTGTGAGATGCACTTGAGAGATGCCTTGAGAGGGAAGGGAGACCCTTCTTTGTGCAATGCACTTGTGAGGGAAGGGAGACCCTTCTTCATGATATGTATGTACTTGCGAGGGAAGGGAGGCCCTTCTTCATGATATGCACTTGTGAGTGAGGGGAGACCCCTCGTGGAATGTTGGTTTTTGTCTACTTGTGAAAAGCGAGGTAAAACATATCGTAGGATATGTCCCACCTCTAACCATGTTCTTGAAAACCTCGATAAATCATGCCATGCATATCGTGCTCGTGGGAACCGTGTACATACTTGCATTTAAATTTAAAGATGACATTTGGGAAATTTCACAACACATATAGCATCAATGATTGAGCAATGTAATATTCATATCATTTAGGGAAAGCAGGAAAAAAACTATCATAGGCCCTAGCAATATTCAGAATTTATTAGGCATGCATTTACTAATTTACAGCTCACTTTATTCACCTTGGCATTTCATCAAACATGGTGTGTTCATTATGGATTTACCCTACAACATGCTTTTCTAGATGGGATTTACTCAAATCATACATGTATGTTCATTATTGGAACAATGCCCTCCCCATTTGAATCATCACCATACAACCATTGGCATCCAATCGCCCATTCCATCTCCATTCACCATTCACAACCATCCATCTCATAGCACATATGTAAATAAAGGAAAATAAAGAGAAAAGAAGGGAAAAGAGGAACTATAACTAGGAGGGTAGTAAGAAGTACCGACCTTGAAGAAATGAGGAAGAAACCCCTTCCACAAACGACCGTGAGGCTACTGCCCTAGCTTGGAGAACGCTCTCCACGAGTGCTTGAGCCGAGATCTTGGAGAAGAGCCGAGCTTGAAGTAATCTAGGGACTCAAAACCCCTTTGATTTCTCTTCCAAAGACAAACCCTAGGTTTGGAATCACCTTCTCCCCTTTCTCCTATTCTCTCAAACTCTCTAAGTGTCGAATGATGCCCTAAAGGCTCGGGTTAAACTCTTAAGGTAAGAGAGAACCGACCAAAAGACCCTAATGCCCTTACTGAAATTTCAGCAAAACACGAGTGCCGAACACGTTGAGCTGTGAATAGTGCCAACTCGTTGGGCTGTGAATAGTGCCCACTCGTTGTGCTGTGAATAGTGCCAACTCGTTGTGTTGTGAATAGCACCAACTCGTTGTGCTGTGAATAGCACCAACTCGTTGTGCTGTGAATAGTGCCAACTCCTTGTACTGTGAATAGCACCAACTCGTTGTGCTGTGAATAGTGCCAACTCGTTGTGCTGTGAATAGCATCAACTCGTTGCGCTGTGAATAGCACCAACTCGTTGTGCTGTGAATAGCACCAACTCGTTGTGCTGTGAATAGCACCAACTCGTTGTGCTGTGAAGGGTGCCGAACCCGTTGTCCGTTGTGTTATGTACAACGTGCCCGTCGTGCTGTACAACGTACACGTTGTCTGCTGCACGACGCACCCGTTGTCTGTTGCACAACGGATGCACAACGTATACGTTATCAGAGTACGTCCTTAGTGCCTTCCGAGCTACGTCCTTAGCGCCTTCCGAGCTGCGATTGCCTGCAGGTCTAGACTGTTTTGGCCATATCTTTTGACTCGTTCGTCCGATTTTGACGATTCAACTTGCGTTGTGTTAGTACTTCGAAAAGGAACATTTCTGACATTTCGGAATTTCCAATTTCTTCCTTATTTATTAATTATACCTCTTTAAAGGTAAAATGGCAATGAAAGTGTATTTATTAAGCATGAAAAAGTCTGGGGCTCTACAGATATATCCATGTATTTTGGCGAGCATGTCCGCACTTTCTTTTGGTTGCTTTTTTGTATAAACTTGGATTTACGTATGTATATACATAGAGGTTTGGTAGACTTCCGCTGTACCATGTTAGAGTATGTTTCCGCTGTTTTTATCCTCTACTGTATATGCTCTGTGGGTTTTTGTAGGATGGTTGTCAAGCAAGTCATGTAAGTTATGATTAGTCATCCAAAGTTCACTCTAACTCCTAGGGTGGGTTTTGGGTCGCGACAGTTTGTCCATCCGTCTGTGGATGAAAAGCGGTGCTGAAATCAATTCGGGAACCAATAGCTTCTTGAAAACTCTTCCAGAACTTGGACATGAATCTTGGATCCCGATCTCACACAATACTAACTGGCACCCCGTGTAGCCTAACAACTTCCTTGATATATAGTGCGGCCAACTGACTAGAGTTGAAGGTGGTTCGATAAGGCAAGAAATGCACGGACTTTGTTAAACGATCCACAACAACCCATATAGCATCTAAGCCCCTTGCCATCTTTGGCAACCCAACAATGAAGTCCATGGAGATGTGCTCCCATTTCCACTCGGGAATAGGAAGAGACTGTAATAGACCGACAGGTCTCAAGTGCTCTGCCTTCACCTGTTCGCACACCAAACACTGTGCCACATACTCCACAACATCCCTCTTCATATTCCGCCACCAAAAGTGACTCTTGAGGTTCCGGTACATCTTTGTACCCCCTGGATGTACCGTGTACTTTGCCCGGTGGGCTTCATCCATAATCTCTCGTCGAAGATCCACATTGGCCGGAACACACAACCTTCCTTTAAACGTAATAGCACCTCGACTAGTGAAAGAAAATCCTTCACTACCCTTGGCAACTTCCTTCTCCCGATAAGCCAACAATTCAGCATCCGTGGCTTCGTATTCTTGGATCAAATCTATAATGTATGGCCGAACCGTGACATTTGCCAAAACAGGACCGCGAATTGTATCATTCACACTAATGTCCAGATTTGCCAAATCCTCCAATAATCTCCATTCTTGCACCAACATGTGAGCTAATAACCCCAGAGGTCTTCTACTCAAGGCATCCGCTACAATGTTTGCTTTGCTAGGGTGGTATTGGACGGTGCAATCATAGTCTTTCAAAAATTCCATCCAACGCCGTTGCCTTAGATTCAGCTCCTTTTGGGAAAAGAGATATTTGAGGCTCTTGTGATCCGTGAACACATAGAACTCCACCCCATAAAGGTAATGACGCCAAATCTTGAGTGTAAACACGACCGCCGAAAGCTCCAAGTCGTGCGTGAGATAATTCTTTTCATGCTCTTTCAATTGCCTCAATGCATAGGCAATGACTTTCTTGTGTTGCATGAGCACACCCCCAAGTCCAATATGCGAGGCATCACTGTACACCTTATAACCACCATGTTCGAATGGCACTGTAAGGACGGGGGCCGTGGTAAGCCTCTTCTTCAGTTCCGTGAAACTGATCTCACACTTATCACTCCATACAAATTTCACATTCTTCCTTGTCAGATAAGTGAGCGGTGCTGCAAGGCTGGAGAAACCCTCTACGAATCTCCTGTAGTAGCCTGCCAACCCAAGGAAACTGTGTATCTCTGTGACACTCTTGGGTCTCGTCCAACTCATGACTGCCTCTATCTTCTTCGGATCTACCGAAATGCCTTCTGCAGATACAACATGGCCTAGGAACCCCACCTCTTCTAACCAAAACTCACACTTGCTAAGTTTGGCGTACAGCTTATGCTCTCTCAGTATTTCCAAAGTAAGGCGAAGGTCTCGCATGTGATCTTCCCGTGTCTGGGAGTACACCAAGATATCATCGACAAACACGATCACGCATCGATCCAGGTATGGCCAGAACACCCGGTTCATTAAATCCATAAAGGCTACCGACGCATTTGTGAGACCAAAAGGCATCACCAAGAACTCGTAGTGTCCGTATCGAGTCCGAAAAGCAGTTTTGGGCACATCCTCGGCCTTGATCTTCAATTGGTGGTACTTGGACCGAATATCGATCTTAGAGAAAAATTTTGCTCCCTTCACTGATCGAACAAGTCATTAATCCTAGGCAATGGGTACCTATTCTTTATAGTGACCTTGTTCAACTATCGGTAATCGACGCACATCCGCATCGACCCATCCTTCTTCTTAACAAATAACACCGGGGCACCCCACGGTGAGACACTTGGTCGAATGAAACCAAGGCCTTGCAACTCCTCCAACTGTGTCTTCAACTCCTTGAGTTCAATCAGGACCATTCTATACGGAGCCCTGAAAATAGGAGCTGTGCCTGGTGCAAGCTCAATCAATAACTCAATCTCCCTTTCTAGAGGTAATCCTGGCAACTCCTCTAGAAATACATCCCGAAATTCACTCATGACCGGAATAGTCGAAGAGTCCTTTGCCTCGGGGCTAGCTAAGCTCAACGCCGCAAAGCGAGTAATACCTCTACCTTTCAACCCTCGAAAGTGGAATGGTTTTCCTTCTACCGGCTTGAAGAGTACCATTTTCTCAAAGCAAGCTACATGCATGTGATGTGCTGCTAACCAATCCATTCCCAATATAACGTCAAAGTCTTGGAATCCAAAAACTATTAGATCAACCGCCAACTCATGGCTTCCCACTTGAACCACACTATTTCGACACACTTTATCTGTTAATACTGTTTTGCCGAGATGAGTCGAAATGGCTAACTCCTGTTCTAGCTGGCTAGGCTCCACAGAAAAGCCTTCTGAAAAGCTCGGTGAGATAAACGAATGAGTAGACCCGGTATCAATCAACACACGTTGACTAGTAGGGTTCCTGAAATTTTAACTAACTACATCAATCCATGTATCACATCATATGTATATAGGTAGATAGATATATAGCACGCCACATATGTACACAAGGAGTAAAGCATAACATGACAATCGCAGATAAAAGAATAACTCTAAACTCGTACCTTGCACTACATCATCAGATGCAAGTGCATCACCCTCTGTAAAGGCAAAAACTCGCCCCTGGTTCGCCTGGCGAGACGGAAGTGTAGACCGGGTAGTCTGGGATGACGCCTGGTATGATCCTGCTGGGCGTGCTGGGGGCCTAATCCCCTGAGACTGGCCTGGTAAATGCCGACTGGGGCAATCCCTGATCACATGGCCCTGGCGACCACAATGAAAACATCCACCCGATGCCCTATGGCAATCTCCTGCTGGGTGCCTTCGGCCGCACGAAGTGCAGACGTCGTGTGTATAGGTCGGAGGGGCCGGAGGTGGAGCATACCTCATCGTCTGAGGTGCAACTAGCCGTGGAGCCTGGAAGAGCCTAAGGTCACGGTGCCTGAGGCATGTACGGCCGTGGAACTGGAGGCGCATAAGATGGCCTCATCGGTGGTGCTGGCCACGTGTACTGATAAGGACCGGTATGAGCCCGCCTCTCTGGAGGTGCTGAACTACTGGCTTGGCTTCTCGCCAACTCCCTCTTCTTAGACACCGCTTCAAAATTGGTCTCGACCAACAAGGCTTTATCCACCACTTCAACAAAAGTGGCATGCCTGAAGACTGACACTTTCTCCATAATAACATCCTTGAGCCCTTGCTCAAACTTTCTTGCCTTCATCGCCTCGGTAGCAACCATGTGAGTCGCGAAGCGTGACAACTCTGAGAACTTGGCCTCATATTGTGCTACTGACAACGAACCTTGCTCAAGGTTGATGAATTCTCTCTCTTTCTTTTCCCGTGCTCCTATCTGAATGTACTTATAAAAAGTGTCCTTGAACTCCTCCCAAGTCTAAGGTTGACCTTGCATGGTCAAGTCTCGCGTCCTTAAGACGGACAACCACCAATGGTGGGCTTCGCCCTCTAGCATGAAAACAGCCCATGCTACTTTCTCTTCCTCGATCGGAGAGAGAACCGCAAATATCTTCTTCACTTGGAGGATCCAAGCCTTCACAGCAAGAGGGTCCACACTCCCATGGAATGATGGAGGCCTCAATCTCTCGGTCAAAAATCAGCTCTCTGGAAAATTTCCTCATACAAAATTTTCCACCAGTCGATAGCCTCCAATCGATAGCTCCATGGACCGAGCGATCGGTGGCTTGCAGGTCCAAACTGTTTTGGCCATATCTTTTGACTCGTTCGTCGGATTTTGATGATTCAACTTGCGTTGGGTTCGTACTTCGAAAAGAAACATTTCTGATGGTTCAAAATTTTCAATTTCTTCCTTATTTATTAATTGTACTATATTAAAGGCAAATTGGCTACGAAAGTGTCATGCATTAAACATGAAAAAGTCCGGGGCTCTACACTAGTTCTTTCTTCTCTCTAACTCACCAGGAAGTATTTCTTGTAGAAAACATCTAAAAACTCTTCCCAAGTCCATTCTTGACCCTGTCACGTTAAGTCCTTCATTCTGATGGCGGACCTCCATCAGTGATCGGCCTCACCTTCCATCATAAAGGTGGCCCATGTAACTTTCTCTGCCTCCATAGGCATCAAGATGGAGAACAACTTCTCCAGCTACCTAACCATGCTTCTGCAACCAATGGGTCTATGCCGCCATAGAATACTGGAGGCCTCATCCTCTGAAATGCCTCTATTCCTACCTATGCTCTGTTTGGAGGAGTAGGGACTGGTGATGCAGCAGGAGGAGTGGGAAGTTGTCTGGTTGTGAGCATAGCTAAGGTCTCATCTTTCGATCCCAAGACTTGTTTAAGGTCAGGTTGCTCGTCCCCTACCAGAGCATCACCTCCATTTCCTCTAGTATGATAACCGTAGCCCTGATTGCCACGTCTCATGATTGAATCCTTAGAACAATAGCAAAGCATGAGCCTAACTTGGAAACCAACTTTATCTCGACCCCAATTTCAACAATCAGCTAATGTTTATAGGTACATAATAATACATTAAGGTATACAACAAAATAATATAAGTATACAATTAATGTTTCCTAGCATACAACACCAAGTCTAGTTGTGATTTCAACCGGTTTTGACTAAGACTAATTTGTTAGTCTACCCTTGAGAGCAATAACATAGCTTGAGTATAACTTGAAATCAAGCTCTTAATAATTCAATGAGCATATATTACCTATATAAGTGTATCGTATATATCCAAGTACACACATATTAGTATAATCATACAACTGGTTTTCCTAGCGAAGCTAAGTTCTCACACTCGGTTAAGGTATTAACCGGTTACATACTTAAAACATTAATTGGCTTAAGGCTAGGACTAATGTGTGGTCTATACATTTGAGTTATTTAAGTAAAATCCTTTGAATCTTTGTGACATGTATGATGCTTCTAAGATCTACATGATGCATGTGAGATATGTATGAAGCACATGTTATGTATGATGCTTATGGGAGGCATGATGCTTATGTTATGTATGATGCTCATGCTATATATGATGCTTATAATATGTATGATGCTTTTGAGATGGATGACTATCCTTGAAATTTATAATATATTTATCATTTTGGACTAAGCACTGGGTCTAGAACGTGCTGCAGAAAATGCACATCTGTATCTACAAACGTGCATCAAACATCCATGAGCTTGTTAAAAATATATATTTGTTCCTACTAGTCACAGGGATGCATGAAATTATATAAACTTATCATACTTCCCTGATGTACGACTTGTGCTGATGCAAGACGTATTAAGCATAATTCAACATATGAAATTACACAGGGTACACATAATAGGATATATATTGAAACCTATGTCCTTTGTTCCGCAATGACTCTAAATCCACTAGACTTGTAAGACGAAAGAGCATCCTATAGTCTCACTCGGAAAACAATCCCTATGGAATCCTAATAACACAATATATGATAAAGGACCTACCACTCCCTTGTCAACTAACACCTAGGCTAGACTCTAGCCTGTGTATCACACAACTCATGAGTCCAACTGGGAAACCCATTCATAAAGCATAAGTTTTCACTTATCATATAACATATAATATCCACAACACATAGTATATAATACCACATAGCAATACAACATATAATAGTATAAGTATATAAAATTTGCAATTTTTCTAGCGAACATAGACACTAACTTCGGTTGAAATTAACCTGTTATAGATAAAGACTAAGTAATTAGTCTACACTTCGAATACGACTTTTTCTAAAGCCTAATGCCTTGATTTACTTGAGGTATCGAACTCTAAACGACCCTAGAGAACCTAATACCTAGGCTCTGATACCACTTCTGTCACGCCCCAAAATACCACCTAGGAGTTACGATACTTTGGCAACGTGACTTATCCTTAAACCATCCTGCAATTAGTATACAAAGCATGCCAAATAACGAACCTGAAAATTTCTTTTATATAAATGTTCTTCCAAGTGTTAACATAAACAAACAACTGAATAAAAACTTCAATAAATAAAAAAGGCACAACACTTGAGTTACCAACTCAAACCCACATGGAATCCCCCCAAAAGTAAATCCCAAAATACATGCCTCTCACTCAACCTAACCATTGCGCCACATGCCAATACCCCTAACATATGGATGACAATCTCGAGCAAGCTCCTACTCTCCATGAACCGCCTCGATCCAAGGAACCACGCACATATGCCGTAAGGTGCACCTGCCGACATCAATAGGTACGGTTGATTATGGAATACTCAGTGAGTACAAGCTACTAGCTAACAATAGTAATAACATTAATGTTCCATGCGTAGTGCAGTTCATCATCATATATACAAAATCAGAGTGCGGAAGTTGAAACAAAATAATGAATGTAAATCTTGAATACCAAAATTCTAAATCATACTTTATGTTCGTGCTTTAACCAAAACATAATTCAATTACCTTGTGAGTTCCTTGTGCATCTTATGAGTTCCTTGTTTTGCTTAAATAGTACCCGAACTATGAATGTACGGACATACTAAGATCTTGTCTTGTTTAATTACTACCCGAACTATGAATTTGAAGGACATACTAGCAGCTTGTCTTGTTTAACTAATACCCAAACTATGAAATAGATGGATATACTAGGATCTTGTCTTGCTTTACTAATGCCCGAACTATAATGGGACGGAACATATTAGCATCTTGTCTTGACTTGACTAGTGCCTGGACTATGGTGGAACGGAACACACTAGCATCTTTGTACTTGCTTTACTAATGCCTAAACTATAATGGGACGGAACACATTAGCATCTTGTCTTGACTTGACTAGTGCCCGGACTATGGTGGAATGGAACACATTAGCATCCTTGTACTTTCTTTACTAATGCCCGAACTATAATGGGATGAAACACATTAGTAATTAACTTGCTTTACTAATGCCCGAACTGTGGTGGAACTAAACACATTAGCAATTGTCTTATTTTCTTTTGAGCCAAGTATGACATATCTTAGGATATGCCCTACCCTTGACCGACACATGGTGGATTGAATCCTGATGCTCCATTTTCTTGAATATGAACCATGTTCACCCAAAATGTAAAGATTAAAGAAATGATTATGGATGTCATGTGGATGTAATGGATGTTGTGTGATGGAAAATGGGGAAGGGCAATGTACACATGAGATGTTTGATGAAATGTAAATCATGAAAATAGGAGTAAAAGACTTAAAGAAAGATTGAATACCAAATGTTTGATGAAATGCATATGTGAGAAATTAATCAAGAATATGAAATTATGATTTAAGTTTTTCGCCAATTGAGTAGTTTTAATCAAATGCAATGGATGCTTCCTTAACTCTTACATGTTTATTGATAATTAGTAAATTTGATAAATTGCTCTATATGTACTTCCTTAAATCCCCCATGTCTATGAAAATGTAAGAAACACTACATTATACTTTATTATTGCATGTCACCATAATATCACCAATTGTTATGCACAAGCATGCACATATGCACAAACCGAGCTTTTCAAAGTATAAGTACACATACAAGAAACAACAAGAACAAGACATGTGATTACGACACGAATGGCAAAGCCGACATTCTTTAAAGGAAAATGGAAAAGACTAGGTTATTACTAAACTTAACTAGGAGGGTGTACTAACCTTGAGTATCAACTCCAAATTTGAGGAAAAACCCTTGAGTAGAAACCCTCAAGCTTGATGGAGGAGGATCCAACTTGAGGAGGAAGACCCTAACTTGATTTGAACTCCACTTGCTCTCCAATCCAAAACCCCTCTTTGGAATCCCTTCTCTTCTCCCTCCTCCTTCCAAAATCTCCTCTAGGTTTAAGTTACTCCAAAACCCCTCAAATGATCTCCTATTTGTAGGCCAAGGGGTAAAAACCCTAAAAATCTTGCACTTAAAAAGAGTGATTCGCACGTGTAGCACCCTGGACTTTTTCATCATTAATGAATAGCACCTTCGTAGCTAATTGGCCGTTTTTATAGTCTAATTAATAAATAAGGGAGAAATCGGAAATTCCGAAATGTCAGAAATGTTCGTTTTCGAAAGACGGATCCAACGCAAGTTGAATCGTCGAAATCCGACGAGCGAGTCAAAAGATATGGTCAAAACAGTCCAGACATACAGAGCACCGATCGCTCGGTCCAGTCAGCGATCGATCGGTCCATAACCGATCGATCGGTAGCTATCGCACGGTCAGAAATTTTGTATGGGGAAATTTTCCAGAGAGTAAGTTTTTGACCGGTCGATCGGTCATAAACACCGATCGCTCGGTAGGCAACCGATCGATCGGTCATAACCACCGATCGCTCGGTCTTCGCGTTTTTGCAGAAATTTCAGTAAGGGCGTTTTCATCTTTTGGTGTTAAACCCTTACCCATAAGGGTTTGCTCGACCCTTTGAGCCCTCATTCACAACCCTTAGACATTTTGAGAGCTAGAGAGTGAGAAGAAGAGGGTTTTGACCTAGGGTTTCCATTGAGGAAGAAATCAAAGGGGTGGACCATCCTTGGTCGTCCTCAAACTTGGATTTGCTTTAAGTTCAAGGCTCAAGCTCGTGTGGGAGCCACTCTCCAAGCTAGGGCAGCCATCTTACGTACGTTTTGAAAGGGGTTTCTTCCCCAACTCAAGTCTCCTTCAAGCAAAGGTGTTCTTCTTTCAAGTTGGAGCTTCAATCAAGGTTTCTAACAAGGATCAAGCCTTGATCTAAGGTTAGTACACCCTACTAACTTACCCTAGCAATAAATCTAGGTTTTCCTTATGAAATATGATTCTTGTTAGTATGTTTTATTCCTTGCAAAATGTGTCATCTATAATAAATATAAACAAGATAAAGAAAGGGTAGGGATGCTTGGATGGAGGTTGGATACGGCGATTGGATGCCGAATGTGTGATGTATGATGTGTGGGTTGTGGATTGGAAAATGGAGAATGGGCATTGTACAAATAACAAACTTACCATTGTGTGATTGAATGGAAAGTATGCATTTAAAAAGAAGAAGATAAACTACTAAGGAATAATGTATGAAAGTGTTTGACAAAATACCTAAACTATGAATAAATGATCTAAATGAAGAATATAGAAATGGGTTTTATGCATGCGTTCCTATAAATGATAAATTGATCAAAGGTTATGCAAATTACTTAAGTTACCCATGTTCATATCATGAATTGAATTGTAATGCCATGTCTTGACTATCCTCATTATCATGATTGTCACTATTGACACGTACACGAGCACGCATGATAGCATGAACCGTGATTTCAAGAGCATGTGCATATAATAAACAACAAGAAAATATTGCATGTCAAGGAGGTTGGTAGCCCAGGGACATTCGGGTACTAACCTCTGGCTCACAAGAAAACCATGCATTGCATAACAAGGAGGTTGGCAGCTTAGGGACATTCAGGTGCTAACCTCTGGCTCACAAGAAAACCATGCATTGCATAACAAGGAGGTTGGTAGCCCAGGGACATTCGGGTGCTAGCCTCTGGCTCACAAGTGCATTGCATAACAAGGAGGTTGGTAGCCCAGGGACATTCGGGTGCTAGCCTCTGGCTCACAAGTGCATTGCATATCAAGGAGGTTGGCAGCCCAGGGAGATTCGGGTGCTAGCCTCTGGCTCACAAGTTACAAGATGGAGGTTTACAAGATGATGATCATGCATTCATGCATGCACGCATACATGATTTCTACGAGGCATACCGGGACATGACAGGGGTTTTCAAGCATGAGTTTTATCGGCGTTTTCGCATTCATGTACGCACGTCAGGATGCTTGTATTGTGTCATGCCCTATACTGTTTCTTTGTGATGTTTCTATTACTGCTTGTATGATATTACTATGTTGTGTTTTATTATTGTCATGGTCTGCTAGTAGCTTGTACTCGCTGAGTATTCCATGCTCAGCCGTACTTTCATGTCGGCAGGTACTAAGGGAGCCCTCGACCCGGAGCCTTGGGTCGAGGAAGAGTATATAGAGGAGAGAGAGCCGGCTATTCCATTGCAGTCTCAGGCGGACCGAGACCTCGATGCGTGGCCATACCTCGACTACTGTTGAGGGGAGAGTATGAGAGGGTCTTGTGTATTTTGATATTTTGATAGGTGGGCCTGTCCACCTTAGACTTAGACATGTCTTGTATTTATGTTAACTTCGAATACTATTTTGGATCATCAGAAGAAATGAAAATTTGTTTACGCTTCCGCATATATGATAGCTTCCGCGCTCTGATTATCGTTGTTAGTATTGTGTTTTATCTTGTGCATTACAGGATGGTTTGATAGGTACGCAGTGTGACACCTAAAATATCCCTAAACTCCTAGGGGGTATTTCGGGACGTTACAGAGTGGTATCAGAGCTCTAGGCATTAGAGTCCCTAGGGTCGCATAGTACTAGAGACCATGATTGAACAAGGCATTAGTTGTATTCCAAGTATGGACTAACAAGTTAGTCCTAGTCAAAATAGGTTGAATCTCAACCAAACTTAGAGTCCTACGCTAGGAACACGGATTGTATGGATGATGTTGTGTTTTATACCATATGTGCATTAATTGTGTTGTGCTTATTAAGTATGCTTGATGAATATGTATTGAGCGAATTGCGAAATTTGTACTAAATGTGTATCCAAGTTAGACTCATGTTGTATTGTCGTTCTCAGGAGAAATCATGAGACGCAATACCCGGGGTCGCGGGTACAACACGAGGGGTAATGGAGGTGATGCTCCATTGGGTGATGATCAACCCGACTTTGCCCAAGCATTCGCATCTATAGCCGAGACTTTGGCTATGTTGGCGGCAAGGCAACCGGCCACTCCGCCTAATGCGGCACTTATACCGGCTCCTCCTAACCGAGCCCAAACCGAGATAGAAGCTTTTCGGAGGATGAGGCCTCCAACTTTTTGTGGAAGCATTGATCCACTTGTTGCCGAGGGTTGGATCCGGCAACTTGAGAAGATATTCTCGGTATTAGCACCTACTGAAGTGGAAAGGGTCACATGGGCCGCCTTTATGCTTGAAGGCGAGGCCGATCATTGGTGGAAGTCTGCACTTCGGACCCGAGAGTTGACCCGGCAAGGTCAAGATTGGACTTGGGAGGAATTCTTAGAGGTTTTCAACAAGAAGTACTTTCCGGTCGGGATGAAAGAAAAGATGGAAGTCGAATTCATTACCTTGGAGCAAGGTAATATGTCCGTAGCGGCTTATGAAGCCAAATTTTCGGAGCTATCTCGATTTGCTCCACACATGATAGCGACCGAGGCTATGAAGGCCCGAAAATTCGAGAGGGGGTTGAAGGCCTATCTCAAGGACCGAGTCTCGATGTTTAGACATGAGACATATTCCGAAGTTGTTGATAAAGCACTATTGGCCGAGTCGAACTCCGAGGAGTTCTTCAAAAGGAGAGGAATGAAAAAGGACAGTCGAGTAGTTCAGGGGAGAAAAGAGCAAGGACGAGCTTGTATCAGTCCGCAGGGCCGGCTCAGTCACAGAGGATGTATTCAGCACCACAGGCTCCCCGCTCTTTTGCTCCACCGGCCTTTCGCCCGGCTACCCCATATGCTCCTCACCCCGCAGTTACTCAGGCTATGAGATATGCTCCTTCCTCCTATTTGCATGATGTTTGCACTCTTTGTGGGAGGAGGCATCCAGCGGGAGAATGCCGGAGAGTTTCAGGAAGTTGCTTCCATTGTGGTGACCAAGGCCACATGCTCAGAGATTGTCCCCGGCGTCAATTGCCAACTCAGTCTTCAGGGAGTGGGCCCCCGGTTAGGCAGACATCTCAGCCCAGCTCTTCTCAGGCTTCGAGGGCCTCACCGTCTACACGGCCTCCTCGCCCAGCCACACAGGGTCGGATTTTCGCCCTATCAGAGAGAGACGCACGTGCATCCGACGATGTTGTGCAAGTTACGCACGAATTCTAGAGTTTAAATTGTGTAAAATTTCTATGGTTTGTTTTGTGAGTTTCTATACTAAGGGTTACCTATGTATGATGCTTGTTGTTTGAAATCTACTAATAGTAGTCACTTAATCGCACAGGCGCTTTATTAGTGAACGAGTGTCTCGCCCGTGTGTTGATCAACACAGGATCCACTCACTCCTTTGTGTCGCCTAGTTTCGCAAAGGGATTTTTTACTGAGGCTACTCCGTTAAAGCAGGAGTTGACCATTGCAACTCCACTCGGTAAGTCAGTTGATACGGACAAGATATTCAGGGATAGTGTGGTTCAAGTGGGGGAGAATGAACTGTTAGCCGATCTCATCGTCCTAGATTTTCAAGACTTGGATTTTGATGTCATCTTAGGGATGGATTGGTTGTCAAACCATCACAGGCATGTTGCGTGTTTTGAGAAGATGGTGAATTTCAAGTCGGAAGGGGGTAAGCCTTTTCACTTCCGAGGATTAAGAGAGAGGGACATTGCTCGCCTCGCAGCCTTGAGTATAGCAAACCTAGAAGCACAAAACTCCTCGGCCATTCCGGTCGTGAGTGATTTTTTGGACGTGTTTCCGGAGGAACTTCCCGGGTTACCTCCGAATCGGGAGATTGAGTTCGCTATAGAGCTTACTCCAGGCACCGCTCCGATTTCAAGGGCACCGTATAGAATGGCCCCTATAGAGCTGGAAGAATTGAAGAAACAGATTGAGGAGTTACAACAACTTGGTTTCATCCAACCAAGTGTCTCACCGTGGGGCGCTCCGGTTCTCTTTGTGAAGAAGAAGGACGGGTCTATGAGGATGTGTATAGACTACCGTCAATTGAACAAGGTAACTATCAAGAATCGTTATCCCTTGCCAAGGATAGATGACTTGTTTGACCAACTAAAGGGAGCGAGATTCTTCTCCAAAATTGATCTTAGATCAGGGTATCATCAATTAAGGATCAAGGCGGAAGATGTTCCGAAGACGGCTTTCAGGACTCGGTATGGGCATTACGAGTTCCTTGTCATGCCTTTTGGGCTGACGAATGCACCGGCGGCGTTCATGGATTTGATGAACCGGGTGTTCCGATCTTACTTGGATCGATGCGTGATTGTATTCATTGTTGACATTTTGGTGTATTCCCAGACACGGGAAGATCACGCACGAGACCTCCGCCTTGCTCTGGAGATGTTGAGAGAGCATAGGCTATATGCCAAATTGAGTAAGTGCGAGTTCTAGTTAGAGAAGGTCGCATTTCTTGGACACGTGGTGTCGGCCGAGGGCATTTCTGTAGATCCAGCCAAGGTTAAGGCAGTCATGAGTTGGGAGAGGCCCAAGAGCGTCATGGAGATACGTAGTTTCCTCGGATTGGCAGGCTACTACCGGAGATTTGTGGAGGGATTCTCCAGTTTGGTTGCACCTCTCACCTACTTGACAAGAAAAAATGCAAAGTTCAGTTGGAGTGACCGATGTGAAGTAAGTTTCCAAGAGTTGAAGAAACGCCTCACCACAGCCCCTGTCCTTACTGTGCCATCTGGACCTTTTGGGTATGAGGTGTACAGTGATGCCTCGCATGTTGGACTCGGGTGTGTCCTAATGCAACACAAGAAGGTCATTGCCTATGCATCAAGGCAGTTGAAAGAGCATGAAAAGAACTACCCCACTCACGACTTGGAGCTTGCGGCGGTCGTGTTTTCACTTAAAATTTGGCGACATTATCTGTACGGGGTGGAGTTCTATGTGTACACGGACCACAAGAGCCTCAAGTATCTCTTTTCCCAAAAAGAGCTAAACTTATGACAACGGCGTTGGATTGAGTTCTTAAAGGACTACGAGTGCACTATCCAATATCACCCGAGAAGAGAAAATGTGGTGGCAGACGCTCTGAGTAGGAAACCATCGGGGTTGTTGGCTCACATGTTGGTGTGGGAATGGAGGCTGTTAGACGATTTGGAAAATCTAGACATCAGTGTGAATGATTCTGTCCGCAGTCCGGTTTTGGCAAATGTTACAGTTCGATCGTACCTTATAGACTTGATCCAGGAGTATCAAGCCACAGACACTGACTTGTTGGCTTTCCGGGATAAGGAAGTGGCCAAGGGTAGTACGGACTTCTCTCTCACTAGCCGAGGTGCTATTACATTCAAGGGAAGGCTTTGTGTCCCAGCCAATGCAGACCTTCGGAGAGAGATTATGGACGAAGCTCACCGGTCTAAGTATACAGTGCATCCCGGGGGGACAAAGATGTATCGGAACCTCAAGAGTCACTTCTGGTGGCGAAACATGAAGAGGGAGGTTGCGGAGTATGTGGCATGGTGTTTGGTGTGCCAACAGGTGAAAGCAGAGCATTTGAGACCGGCGGGTCTTTTGCAGTCTCTCCCTATTCCCGAGTGGAAATGGAAACATATCTCTATGGACTTCATCGTGGGGTTGCCGAAGACTGTTAGGAAGATCGATGCTATATGGGTAATTGTTGATAGACTCACGAAGTCCGCTCATTTCTTACCGTACCGGACTACATTCAACTCCAATCAGCTAGCGGATCTATACATCAAGGAAATAGTCCGATTACACGGGGTGCCAGTGAGTATTGTGTCGGATAGAGACCCAAGATTCACATCCAGGTTTTGGAAAAGTTTTCAAGGCGCAATGGGCTCCCGGTTAGACTTTAGCACAGCTTTCCACCCACAGACCGACGGGCAAACCGAGAGGGTGAATCAGGTTATTGAAGATATGCTCCGAGCATGTATGCTAGACTTCAAGGGAAGTTGGGAAGATCACCTACCTTTGGTGGAATTCGCTTACAACAATAGTTATCAAGAAAGCATACAAATGGCGCCTTTTGAGGCTTTGTATGGAAGGAGTTGTAGATCCCCGTTGTATTGGGATGAAGTGGGAGAAAGAAAGATTTTGGGCCCCGAGTTAATTGAACAAACCACGGATAGGGTCAAGCTTATCCGAGAGAGGTTAAAGACCGCACAAGATAGACAGAAAAGCTATGCCGACAACCGAAGGAGGGATCTTGAATTCCGAGTCGGTGATTTTGTGTTTGTAAGGATTTCACCGACCAAAGGTGTTATGCGATTCGGGAAGAGAGGCAAGCTAAGCCCGAGATATGTGGGTCCGTTCGAGATCATTACTCGAGTTGGCGAGGTGGCTTACCGTGTTGCTTTGCCCGCTCACATGGCGGCGGTCCATAATGTATTCCATGTCTCTATGCTCCGGAAGTACATCTCGGATCCTTCTCATGTCATCGAGCTTGATCCGATTGAGATCCGAGAGGACCTTACTTTAGTTGAGAAGCCGGTTCATATTTTGGATAGGAGAGATCAAGTGCTTCGCAACAAGACTATTCCGCTAGTCCTCGTGCAATGGCAACATCATGCACGAGAAGAAGCCACGTGGGAGCGTGAGGCCGAAGTCAAGGCGAAGTACCCCGAGTTGTTTGAATGATTTTGGGTATAACTTGTAATTTTGTTTCGAATTGTTATGCTAAGTTGTTTAAATTGTAAAGCACGCATTGTCCAAATTTCGAGGATGAAATTTTTGTAAGGGGGGGAGAATGTAGCACCCCGGACTTTTTCATCTTTAATGAATGGCACTTTCATAGCTAATTGGCCGTTTTCATAGTCTAATTAATAAATAAGGGAGAAATTGGAAATTTCGAAACATTAGAAATGTGCGTTTTCGAAAGAGGAACCCAACGCAAGTTGAATCGTCGAAATCCGACGAGCGAGTCAAAAGATATGGTCAAAACAGTCCAGACATACAGAGCACCGATCGCTCGGTCCATTCAGCGATCGATCGGTCCATAACCGATCGATCGGTAGCTATCGCACGGTCAGAAATTTTGTATGGGGAAATTTTCCAGAGAGTGAGTTTTTGACCGATCGATCGGTCATAAACACCGATCGATCGGTAGGCAACCGATCGATCGGTCATAACCACCGATAACTCGGTCTTCGTGTTTTTGCAGAAATTTCAGTAAGGGCGTTTTCATCTTTTGGGTGTTAAACCCTTACCCATAAGGGTTTGCTCGACCCTTTCAGCCCTCATTCACAACCCTTAGACATTTTGAGAGCTAGAGAGTGAGAAGAAGAGGGTTTTGACCTAGGGTTTCCATTGAGGAAGAAATCAAAGGGGTGGACCATCCTTGGTCGTCCTCAAACTTGGATTTGCTTCAAGTTCAAGGCTCAAGCTCGTGTGGGAGCCACTCTCCAAGCTAGGGCAGCCATCTTACGTACGTTTTGAAAGGGGTTTCTTCCCCAACTCAAGTCTCCTTCAAGCAAAGGTGTTCTTCTTTCAAGTTGGAGCTTCAATCAAGGTTTCTAACAAGGATCAAGCCTTGATCTAAGGTTAGTACACCCTACTAACTTACCCTAGCAATAAATCTTGGGTTTCCTTATGAAATATGATTCTTGTTAGTATGTTTTATTCCTTGCAAAATGTGTCATCTATAATAAATATAAACAAGATAAAGAAAGGGTAGGGATGCTTGGATGGAGGTTGGATACGGCGATTGGATGCCGAATGTGTGATGTATGATGTGTGGGTTGTGGATTGGAAAACGGAGGATGGGCATTGTACAAATAACAAACTTACCATTGTGTGATTGAATGGAAAGTATGCATTTAAAAAGAAGAAGATAAACTACTAAGGAATAATGTATGAAAGTGTTTGACAAAATACCTAAACTATGAATAAATGATCTAAATGAAGAATATAGAAATGGGTTTTATGCATGCGTTCCTATAAATGATAAATTGATCAAAGGTTATGCAAATTACTTAAGTTACCCATGTTCATATCATGAATTGAATTGTAATGCCATGTCTTGACTATCCTTATTATCATGATTGTCACTATTGACACGTACACGAGCACGCATGATAGCATGAACCGTGATTTCAAGAGCATGTGCATATAATAAACAACAAGAAAATATTGCATGTCAAGGAGGTTGGTAGCCCAGGGACATTCGGGTACTAACCTCTGGCTCACAAGAAAACCATGCATTGCATAACAAGGAGGTTGGTAGCCCAGGGACATTCAGGTGCTAACCTCTGGCTCACAAGAAAACCATGCATTGCATAACAAGGAGGTTGGTAGCCCAAGGACATTCGGGTGCTAGCCTCTGGCTCACAAGAAAACCATGCATTGCATAACAAGGAGGTTGGTAGCCCAGGGACATTCGGGTGCTAGCCTCTGGCTCACAAGTGCATTGCATATCAAGGAGGTTGGCAGCCAAGGGAGATTCGGGTGCTAGCCTCTGGCTCACAAGTGACAAGATGGAGGTTTACAAGATGATGATCATGCATTCATGCATGCACGCATACATGATTTCTACGAGGCATACCGGGACATGACAGAGGTTTTCAAGTATGAGTTTTATCGGCGTTTTCGCATTCATGTACGCACGTCAGGATGCTTGTATTGTGTCATGCCCTATACTGTTTCTTTGTGATGTTTCTATTACTGCTTGTATGATATTACTATGGTGTGTTTTATTATTGTCATGGTCTGCTGGTAGCTTGTACTCGCTGAGTATTCCATGCTCAGCCGTACTTTCATGTCGGTAGGTACTGAGGAAGCCCTCGACCCGGAGCCTTGGGTCGAGGAAGAGTATATAGAGGAGAGAGAGCTGGCTATTCCATTGCAGTCTCAGGCGGACCGAGACCTCGATGCGTGGCCATACCTCGACTACTGTTGAGGGGAGAGTATGAGAGGGTCTTGTGAATTTTGATATTTTGATAGGTGGGCCTGTCCACCTTAGACTTAGACATGTCTTGTATTTATGTTAACTTGGAATACTATTTTGGATCATCAGAAGAAATGAAAATTTGTTTACGCTTCCGCATATATGATAGCTTCCGCGCTCTGATTATCGTTGTTAGTATTGTGTTTTATCTTGTGCATTACAGGATGGTTTGATAGGTACGCAGTGTGACACCTAAAATATCCCTAAACTCCTAGGGGGTATTTCGGGGCGTTACAGCACGCCTACGATCGTTCGTAGGTTTCCTACGATCGATCATAGACTTTCTAAAGAGTTTACCCTGTTTCTGGGACTCTACGATCGTTTTTCGACTTTCTACAATCATTTGTAGGCCTTCTACGATCGTTCGTAGGTTGTTTACGAATGATCGTAACTTTAACAGAAACTTTTAGATTTTTCCTACTTTGGTATTTTAGCCATAACTTTTGACTCGCTTATCAGATTTTGACGATTCAACTTGAGTTGAACTTGTCAGTCAAAGGAGAAAAATGTTGTGTCTAATAGAAAAATCCTAATTTTGAGTTTTTAATTACCTAAATGGGATCTAAAATGACTAGTCTAAGAATGGACTCTAGTAATCCAAATTTTCAGCAGACTCGACTCCGAAAATTCAACTTTTAACATAACTCCGACTCAAAACATGGAAAAATGATAAACATGAACCTCAAAGACGCTTCCAATACCTTTCCAAAAATTCAAGAATCACACAATTCTGATAAGTGGTGACAAAACTAGAGTTCTCTCAAGTTGAGGTTATGTCAAGACATTCCTCCTCTTTCCAACTTTGATCAAACTTTGTTCACTTAGAGTGTTTCACACTCTTGTTTTTAACACCCTTAATCTATTCATAAAGGTCCTTAGGACCCTAGGAAGGCTTTAGGCCCTTGTATATAGTATGCAAGACACTATTCACTACCCTATTCACAAGAATAGTGACTGTACGATCTGGGGTTCTACAAACTGCTTGATCTTTTTATGTCAACTTGTTCTGAACACCTGCACATGCTAAAACACACAATCAAGTGAAGCATGAGAAATATAAAGTGGGGAAAGCACCAGGTGGAATAGAATCAATGTAATGGAGTACTTCAATATTTCTCTCCCTTTTTGACACGAATGCCAAAGCATCGCACAATGAAACAATAAGCGAGGAAACAATTACAATATTGCTCAAAATATTTTAAAAGTACATCCATTCAAGACATGCTATCAAACAAGATATGACAATATCACCAAAAGTATATAGCAATAAGACATAGTTTCCAGAAAAAAAAATGAAAAAAGGAACTAGTCATGCATCACAAGCCAACAAAGAACTAAACATCACAACTAACTCAAGGAAACCAGAATCCATACAGTTCATATCCATTAAACATACTGATATAACATGATAGGAAAGTAGGAAATAACAAAAAGTGATCCATAGTCAAACAAAAATATCTGATCACATCAAAATAGTACTCATGGTCCAAGCCAATATATATCCCAAAAAATAAAACATCCATAGAAAATAATCTAAGGAGCAGCAGCTGCATCAGCACCATCTCCACCATCACTCTGAGTGGCATCAACATCATCTTGAAATGCTCACTCCTTTCGGAGGTGCGTAATGTCGGCTCTCATATCTGTCACAATAGTGGCGAGATATTAGAAGTGGCCTCTGGTCTTAGCTGTAAAGTTAGAGAACTGAGTATCCATCATGCTGTGAAAAGTAGCTTGCGATGCACGAGTCTCATCAATAAAGATAGTCTGGCTCGCAATAAGCTGAGCCATCTGGGCAGCCAACATATCCATGGTAGTCGGCGGAGCAGGAGGAGGCTGAGTAGGGCCCTCCTCGAGTATGGGTGCAGAATGATCAGCAGCTTGTGCTAGACTATTGGTGTAGGCCTTCCCTGTGAGAGGACCTTTAGACGTACTAACCAAGTCATCGACTGAATAGTGAATGCCATGAGAAGCGACTGTACCAGTACTGAGGCAGGATGAATGAATCATCAACTCAATAATATGAGAAGCGAGATCAATAGGCTCATCAATGAGTAGGGCATGGAGAAAGCGATCTCAATCAGAATCAATGTCAGTGGTATGGCCTCTAAGGATGGAGGTTAGAACACATCAAGAGATGTAGAATCCTAACATTGGGGGTCAATTTACTCTACAACAAATGGGCCATGAAGTCTGAGAGCCACAGATCATGGTAGCGATCTCATCCATATAATGGCCATGGCGATCGGTCCAATAATGATATGGAAAATACGCATCAGGAACTTGAGGAATGGATAAGAGGCGGGCAATAAAGCCTGTAGAAACATTAATGAGGATGTCATGGACCTCAGTAGTGAAGGCCATATGAACTAGGTAATCCTTTTCGATGTTTGAATACAATTCTCGAATTAGGATCAAAGGTCATATGCCTGGCTCACTTTAGCCCTTTTTGCATTTTTTTTGGGAGCGGCCTTTGATGGGGCTTTAGGTTTAGTTTCTGCCTTCCCTTTTCTAGTAGGATCCCTAGATCTAGCCCTAGTAGTCCGAGGGGCCGAAGGTTCCTTGATCACAATCTCCGGACCTTGAGTGAGAAGAGATCCAGAATAGGAGTCACTCTTATTCTCTGAGTCAGATTCGGAAGAATCGACTGAAGATAGTGATTTGTCAGAATTCTCTCTCCGTGAGGAGCTTGCCATGAGGAGAACCAAAACCCATATGGGAATGAGGGTAAACACGATGAGAAATGAGAAATTTCAAGTAATGAGAGGAAATTTCAAGAATGGAACAGTGGATTACCTCAAAATGGAGAGAAATTTTTAGAGCCCTAGCTTCGGTTTGGAGTGCTTTCGAACGAGTGAGAGCAAATGGGGCATACCAAGGGTTTTTATTCGAAAACCATGCAGGCCGTCCAAATGCCCATTGTGGTCGTTCAAATGACAGAAAACGGTTGGCACTCCCTTCGAATGCCTGACCAGAAAAACTCCATATAATCTGATTTTTTAACTTTTAATTACTCTCCCCCAAACTCATGACACATAGAGTCTCCCATAGAGATCGAAATCAACTTCAGGATACAATTTTAAGCCTTAAATCATGCAAGATATACAAATTTTTGAAACATACAACTCCCCCTTAATTCAAGACAATTTGAAATCATTAGTCCTTTGCAAAGCATAATTAAGTCCAATTTCAAATTACTCAAAAGCATAAACTTTCCCTCAAAACAAGTTTGCATTAGCCACAATATAATCACATATGTATGCACCAATTTCCAAGGAGCCAAAAGATTGTTCATCCAAGATTTAATATCATTAAGTTTTGACTAAATGGGGATATGTCCACCCATACTAGTCACATGGGCGATCTAACACACACCAACCAAGACACATTTAGCAAAAAGTTCACTTTGAAGCATAGTATGTGTAGTGAGGTTTCTGACTTGACTCTTTTGAAGGTTTCAACCCATGGTTAAGGTAATGACATTATTGCATTTCAGGGACTCAAGGTGACTTATACACTAGAAGTCAACCTGTTAAATCCTGAATTTAAGCATTTCAAGAATATGTGCTAATTTTCACCATTATTCATCCTTTATGTGATGTTTCTTTTCTTTTCTTTTCATGACAATCATAGCCATACTTTGGAGATCGTTTCTTGGCTTTTTCATATTTTTCCATACAATGGTGGCTTTCACACTGATTGGGTAGGTAGCCCTAGCTATTGGCAGTAGGGGCCTTCACACTAGCAACCCAAATAGATAACTATTGTCCACATAGGTAGCCATTACATACTGTTTGCATCCAATAATTACTTTCACACTATCCCAGAGGTAGCCCTTTCCATTCTCTCAATTTTTTTCTTAAAGCAGGGGCACAAGCAAATAGGATATTTAACATAACGGTCAATCTCGATTTGGTCAACCAAAAAGATCATCATGAATAATAGCATTACCTTTACTTAGGAATTAGACCCTCTTCTAGAGTAAGTCAGAGTGCATGTGCATGACACTTTAGCAACATTGTTTAACTAACTCTAACTATGATTTAGAGGCTTTGTCTATTTTTCAATTTTCCAAAAGACTTTGTAAGGTATAATATCCTCATGAACTCAATCCTATTCAATATTTTTGTCTTGGCATGAAATAAGATTTATGAATGCAAGGAAATTAAAACATGCACAATATGATAGGAGAGTAAGTCCAAGCAATATCTTTTAAAATTTTTTTGATTTTTCAATGTTTTTTGAATTTTCAAAATAAAGAAAACAGAAAAACGGATAACAAAAAAAAAAAAAACTACTAGTATACATAAACAAAATAGCACTAGGACAAGATATAACAAACAAAGCACACCTAGGCTATGACAAGCAAGGGCTAAGTGAAGCCCTTCAGGTCTTCCTTTCTCACCCAAACGGTTTTAGCAGCTTTATTAATCCTTTGGTCATTTACCATTTCACATGAAGATTCAAACACGACCTTTTGCCTCTTCCTCCTGTTCCTCCTTTTTCAGGATTGAGTCCTAGAATTATGCTAGACAATATGGTTCTCCCTGTTTCCTCCTTTATATCTAGCATAAGGACTGTCCCGACCATACCATTGTCTAGAGTTATTATAGATATTCAATATATCATCCTTTAACTTCCTAGACATATCCACTAGGATATCAACTCTCCTTTGAAGATTCCCATTAAATTTATGTTGGTTCCTAGAACCATGATTGGGCATTCTTCGAAATTTAGGACATCGAGGCCTAATATGACCCTTCACTCCACATTTATGACATGTAGGAATGAATTTCTGAGTTGAAGGGTCCTTCCTATTTTTAGGAGGGTGCCTTTTAGCACCAGGCTCAGTGTTCGAGGTGGATGGATTTCCCTTCACATCTCCACACCTCTGATCTTGCACAAAATCAGCCAACTTGAGTTCAACACTTGTCTTTTCATCAAGACAAACATGCAAATCAGATTCAAGAAGCCGATTCTTAACAAGAAGGGAAGCCTTCTCTTCTTCAAGCTACGAACCAAGAGGTTTCAACCCAGAAGCAACTTGGTTTAAGGCATCTCTTTCTATTCTAATTGATTTTACCTTATTGGACATCGAAAACTAGGCCTTTTTCAGCTTCAGACATTCCTCAAACAGCTCATTATAGGCTGCCTCGAGGTCTCCCTCAGACTCAGAGTCATTCTGACTCTCTTCATCATCCTCACCATCACTATGGTGTTGGTTACTCACAGCATTTGAAGAAGATTCTTCAACCCCAGATAAGGATGCTGTGAAGGCCATATAACCCCTAGTCTCCTCAGAAGAAGAACTATCTGATTCCTCAGATTCAGATTCACTGTCATCCTTTGCCTTGCGCTTAAATCTTTTCTTATTAGAGCACTCAACGGTAATATGATTGTGACCTTGGCATTCATAGCATTGAAAACCTTGAGATTTACTGTCAGCACTTTTAAGATGTTTCTTGTTTTTAAAGTTCTTGGACTTAGGCTTCTCAAAAGATTTTTGTCCTTTCGAATTAAATTTCCTTTTATTTTAAAATTTTTCTGAATTTCTTTGTAACTAAAGCCAACTCTTCTTCATCATCCTCACAGTCATTACCTGAACCATCTATGGATTCCTTGATAGATTTCAAAGCAATAGATTTTGGTTTCTTAGATGAGTTAGATTTAACTCATAGGTTTGGAGAGAACCAACCAACTCTTCAATTTTGAGAGCATCAATATTTTTGCTCTCTTCGATGGCGGTAACTTTCGATCGAAATCTCTCAGGTAGAGATCTCAAAATTTTTCTAATAATTTTAGACTCAGGAATTCTTTAACCAAAATTAACACTAGAATTGATAATGTCACACAGATTAGCATAAAAACTGTCAAAAGTTTCATTATCATCTATTATCAACTTTTAAAACTTAAAGGTAAACATTTGAAGTTTGGAGATCTTAACTATTGTAGTTCCTTCATGAGTAAGTTTAAGAATGTCCCATGCCTCATTCGAAGTGTCACAATTAGAAATATGTCGAAATTCTTCGGGTGTGACAGCATTGAAGATTGCATTAAGGCCTTTATTATTCCATCTATAACTTTCAAGATCTACATTCGTCCATTCAGAAGAAGGTTTAGGCATGGTCTAGTTGTCGCGCCCCAAAATACCCCCTAGGAGTTAAGGGATACTTTAGGTGTGACTATACATAACCTGGCAAACCATCTTGCAAAGAACAAGGTAAAACATGCTCTAATGGAAATCTAACACAGAGTGCGGAAGCTAAAATATGGCGGAAGTACGACCAACTTTTTCTTTTCTTTTGTAAACTTAACAAGTATTCCAAGTTTATACAAAATATGACATGTAAAGGTGGACATGCCCACCTATCAAAATACAAAAGACAAAATACAACTCTATCTTGCTCAATAGTCACCCCCGTGGGGCCAATGGTCGAAGTCTCTCGCCTCAGCCTGAGGCTCGACTACCAGATCCTCATAAGGTTCCTCCTCGCCGTAGTCCTCCTCTATCCAAGGACCCGGATCACAGATGTCGAGAGGGGTTCGTGTACCTGCCGACATGAAAGTACGGCTGAGCATGGAATACTCAGCGAGTACAAATTCCTAACTAACAATGGTAATGACGAACAACATCATGTATAATTAATGGAAAGAGTACTGTTCATAATCATTTCTAACGATATTATACATAAACATTTTATCAAGTCATAATAGGAAACCAAAACATGTCTATGAATCATGCGGATCCTTTTTGAATTGTCCTTTCAATATTTCTTATGAGCCAGAGGTTAGCACCCGCATAATCCTGGGCTACCAACCTCCTTGACAGTGCATTATATACATGCATGCTCATACATCACCATTTGTGAACACATGATGCACCTACAATTTTAAGGAATAACATGTAACATTTCAAACCTTATCAAGTCATATGAAGATTTACACAAGCATATAGAAATATGGTTCGTAATCATCATTTAGGGTAGCTATATGAATCATGGTTTTCAATCCTTTATTTAATTCAAGTATTCTTAGTCATGCGTTTTATTAAGCAAGTAGTGTACAACATTTTATTTAGTCCTTTAAATTCATAATTTCCTTCTCAAGCATTTCATCAAGCATCACCTGTGCATTCATTATGTGTACAATGCCCTCCCACCATTTCCATCACTCAACACATCAAAATATGGCATCCCATCACCTCAATCCCCTCCTCCATCATACATTCCACCATTTATTCATATTATCTTGTTTATGCTTTAGGGATTTAGCATATATCAACACAAGGGGCAATGGGGAAGATTCAACACATATTTACTTAGGAAGATCCTAGGTTATTACCAAAGTAACTAGGAACAGTGTACAAACCTTGATGATCAAGCTTGATCTTTGAGGAATCCTTTGATTGAGGATGGTTCTAGCTTGGAATCCTTCAAGCTTGCTCCCTTGATCTCAATCCTAAAGCCCTCTTTGGATTTTGCCTTTAATCTCTCCTCCTCCTTTTCCCCTTCTTTCTCTCCTTAGGTTTAGAAAATCCCCAAATGGGATCCCTAAAATAGACAAGGGTTTAAAACCCCCAAATTCGGAATCTGCTACCGCATATGATCGATCGCGCACTTATCTGCAATCGATCGCAGGTCCTTGCGATCGATCGAACATTAATGCGATCTATCGCACATGAACCCGAATACATTGGTCTGATTTCCCTCTGCATGCGATCGATCGCACATTCTTGCGATCGATCGCAGATCCCTACGATGTATCGCACTTGGGATCCATCTATCGCATCTGACCCCGAGAGTTTAGGACCGAATTCGCCTGCATGCGATCGATCGCACCTGACTTGCGATCGATCGCACCTGACTTGCGATCGATCGCACCCTCTAGATTTTGTTGTTTTCTTCCATTTTCCCCTACTTTGGTAATTCAGCCATAACTTTTGACTCGGTTGTCCGATTTGGATGATTCTGGACGATTCAACTTGCGTTGGATTCGTCTTTCGAAGGGGAACATTCCTGATGTTTCAGAATGTCCAATTTCTCCCTTATTTATTAATTAAACTATGAGAAATGCCAATTAGCTACGAACGTACTATTCATTAAGTATAGAAAAGTCCGGGGTGCTTCATTCTCCCCCCCATACAAAAATTTCATCCTCGAAATTTGGATGATACATACATGCACAAAACCATCACAAATTACAAGAGAAGGTCAAGGTCCTAAACAAATAACTGAGGATACTTTCCTCGCACTTCGGCTTCTCGTTCCCATATAGCTTCCTCCCTTGAATGGTGTTGCCATCTTACCAAGACCAAGGGAATGGTCTTGTTGCGCAAGACTTGATCTCGCTTATCTAAGATCTGCATCGGTTGCTCAACTAGTGTAAGATCCTCTCAGATTTCCGTTGGATCAAGCTCTATGACATGGGAAGGGTCTGGGATGTACTTTCAAAGCATAGAGACATGGAATACATTGTGGACCGCCGCCATATGAGCAGGCAAAGCAACACGGTAAGCCACCTCACCGACTCTAGTAATGATCTCGAACGGGCCCACATATCTTGGACTGAGCTTGCCTTTCTTTCCAAATCTCATAACACTCTTGGTTGGTGAAACCCGAACAAATACAAAATCACCAACTCGAAACTCAAGGTCTCTCCTTCGGTTGTCGGCGTAACTCTTCTGTCTATCATGTGCGGTCTTCAACCTTTCCCGGATAAGCTTGACCATATCCATAGTTTGTTCAATTAATTCGGGGCCCAACACCTTTCTTTTCCCAACTTCATCCCAATACAACAGGGATCTACAACTCCTTCTGTACAAAGCCTCGAAATGCGCCATTTGTATGCTTCCCTGATAGCTATTATTGTAGGCGAATTCCACCAAAGGTAGGTGATCTTCCCAACTTCCTTTAAAATCTAGCATACAAGCTCGGAGCATGTCTTCTATCACCTGATTCACCCTCTCGGTTTGCCCGTCGGTCTGTGGGTAGAAAGCCGTGCTAAGGTCTAGTCGAGAACCCATGGCATCCTGAAAGCTCTTCCAGAACCTGGAAGTAAATCTAGGATCTCTATCCGACACAATACTCACTGGTACCCCGAGCAATCGGACTATTTCCTTGATGTACAATGCCGCCAACTGATTGGAATTAAGGTAGTCCGGTACGGTAAGAAATGGGTGGACTTCGTGAGTCTATCAACAACTACCCATATAGCATCGGTCTTTCTAACCGTCTTCGACAATCCTACAATGAAGTCCATAGAAATATGTTCCCATTTCTACTCAGGAATAGGGAGAGACTGTAAAAGTCCAGCCGGTCTCAAGTGTTCTGCTTTCACCTGTTGGCACACCGAACACCGTGCCACATACTCCGCAACCTCCCTCTTCATGTTTCGCCACCAAAAATGCTTTTTCAAGTCCCTATACATTTTGGTACCTCCGGGGTGAACGGTGTACTTGGACCGGTGAGTCTCGTATAAGATTTCTCGTTTAAGTTTCTTATCAGCTGGGACACACATACTCTCCCTTTGAAAGTGATAATCCCATCATCCCTCAACGCAAAATCCTTGCTGCCACCCTTAACTGACTTGTCAATGCAAGAAAGTAGCTTGGCATCCAATTCCTGAAACTCCTTGATCATGCTCAGCATAAATGGCCTAACTGTGATGTTAGCCATTACCGGCCCAAAGATATGGAGACTAAAACTGATGTCGAGGTTGGACGCATCCTCTAGCAATCTCCATTCCTTCAGCATCATATGCGCCAAAAGTCCAGTGAGCTTCCGGCTAAGAGCATTGGCTACAACATTCACTTTGCCCGGGTGGTATTGAATGGAGCACTCGTAGTCCTTCAAAAATTCTACCCATCTTCTTTGCCTCAGGTTCAGCTCCTTCTGGGAAAACAAATACTTAAGGCTTTTGTGGTCTGTGAATACCTCAAATTGTTCCCCATAAAGATAATGTCGCCAAATCTTGAGTGCAAACACGACCGCAGCAAGCTCCAAGTCGTGAGTGGGGTAATTCTTTTCATGCTCCTTAAATTGCCTTGATGCATAGGCAATGACTTTCTTGCACCGCATTAGGACACACTCAAGTCCGATGTGCGAAGCATCGCTATACACCTCATAACCACCATGTCCGGATGGCACAGTAAGGACGGGGGCCGTGGTGAGGCGTTTCTTCAACTCTTGGAAACTCCCTTCGTATTTGTCGCTCCAACTAAACTTAGCATTCTTCCTCGTCAAGTAAGTGAGGTGCAGCCAAACTGGAGAATCCCTCCACAAATCTCTGATAATATCCTGCCAACCCAAGAAAACTACATATCTTCGTGATGCTCTTGGGTCTCTCCCATCTCATAACTGCCTCTATGTTCACCGGGTCAACAGAAATGCCTTCAGCCGACACCACGTGTCCAAGAAATACGACATTCTCTAACCAGAATTCGCACTTACTCAATTTGGCATATAGCTTATGCTCTCTCAACATCTTCAGAGTAAGGCGGAGGTCTCGTGCGTGGTCTTCCCGTGTCTGGGAATATACCAAGATGTCATCAATGAATACAATCACGCATCGATCCAAATATGATCAGAACACCAGGTTCATCAAGTCCATGAACGCCGCCAGTGCATTCGTCAGCCCAAAAGGCATGACAAGGAACTCGCAGTGCCCATACTGACTCCTAAAGGCCGTCTTTGGAACATCTTCCTCCTTTATCTTTAATTGGTGATACCCTGATCTAAGATCAATTTTGGAGAAAAATCTCGCTCCCTTCAGTTGGTCGAACAAGTCATCTATCCTTGGCAAGGGATAATGATTCTTGATAGTCACCTTGTTCAACTGATGGTAGTCTATACACATTCTCATCGACCCATCCTTCTTCTTCACAAGGAGAACCGGAGCTCCTCACGGCGAGACACTTGGTTGGATGAAACCAAGTTGTTGTAACTCCTCAATTTGTTTCTTCAATTCTTCAAGCTCTATTGGGGCCATTCTATACGGTGCCCTTGAAATCGGAGCGGTGCCCGGAGTAAGCTCTATAGCGAACTCAATCTCTCGATCCGGAGGCAATTCGGGAAGTTCCTCCGGAAACACATCCAAGAACTCACTCACGACCGGAATGGCCGAGGATTTTTGTGCTTCTGGGTTTGCTAAGCTCAAAGCTGCGAGGCGAGCAATGTCTCTTTCCCTCAACCCTCGAAAGTGAAATGGCTTAACTCCCATCGGCTTGAAATTCACCGTCTTCTCGAAACATGCCACATGTCCGTGGTGAGCCGACAGCTAATCCATGCCGAGTATGACATCGAAATCTAAATCTTGGAAGTACAGGATGATGAGGTCGGCCAACAACTCATTCTGTCCCACTTGGACTATATAGTCCCTGTATACACGGTCCGTGTCTACCGAATTGCTGAGCAAAGTGGAGATGGTCAATTCATGCTTCAACTGACTGGACTTGGTTGGGAATCCTTTCGCAAAGCTAGGCGATACAAAGGAATGAGTGGATCTTGTGTCGATCAACACTCGGGCTAGGCATTCATTCACTAATTATGCACCTGTGTGATTAATTTAATTCACGTTAATAGGTTTCACGCAATAACACATAAGTATAGGTAGTATGTTATGCATATAAGCTTCTCGCATCACCTAATAGTAGCCAATTACAACTCAAAACTTTAGCGTTACAGCGTACCTTGCACGACATCGTTGGATGCACTTGCAACCCGTTCCGACAAGGCAAAAACCTGACCCTGGTTTACCCTGCGAGGTGGTGGAGTGGATAGCATGGGTCGTGAAGGCCTAGAAGCAGAAGCCTGTGAGGATCCCTGCTGGGAGTCCTGTCGAACTGGGGGCCTACTCCCTTGTGGCTGGTTAGGTTGCAGCTGCCTACGAGGGCAATCCCTGACCATATGATTCACATCCCCATAGTGAAAGCACCCACCCGAAATCTTCCGACATTCGCCAATCCTGTGTCTCCGGCTACAATAGGAGCACTCCTCAAATGCTGATGAGGATGCAGGTGGAACATATCGGGTGGCCTGTGAAAATGTTGGACAAGGTACCGGTGTAAGGGTAGGCCGAGGTGCCTGTGATGCCAAGGGAGGCCTCTCTGAACGTATCGGCTTGGATGCCTGATATGGGGCTGTCCTAGCCCTCTTCTCCGCCGACCCCAAACTACTCGGCTGGCCTCGAGTCATATCCCTCCTCTTGAACAATTCTTCTGAATTCTTCTCGGCAAGCTTCGCCTTGCTCACAACCTCTCCCCAGGTAGCCACCTAGAACATCGAAACCCTATCTCTTATGGAGGGTTTCAATCCTCGCTCAAATTTCATGACTCGCATATGCTCCGATGCAATTAGGTGAGGTACGAATCTCGAAAACTCCACGAAGGTAGCCTCATAATCGGCCACACTCAACTCTCCTTGTTCAAGAGTCATGAACTCAATCTCCTTCTATTCTTTGACAGCCGCCGGAAAATATTGCTTATAGAAGACATCCAAATATTCTGGCCATGTCCACGGCTCTCCCACCCTGATGGACTCCCTCTATCTCTGTGCGACTCTCCACCAATGCTCGGCCGCACATTCCAGCACGAAGGTGACCTTATTCGATCATGGTATCAGTTCTAGTGACCCTAAGGACTCTAACGCATAGGCTCTGATACCACCTCTGTCGCGCCGCAAAATACCCCCTAGGAGTTAAGGGATACTTTAGGTGTGACTATACATAACCTGGCAAACCATCCTGCAAAGAACAAGGTATAACATGCTCTAATGGATATCTAACACAGAGTGCGGAAGCTAAAATATGGCGGAAGTACCACCAAATTTTTCTTTTCTTTTGTAACCTTAACAAGTATTCCAAGTTTATACAAAATATGACATCTAAAGGTGGACATGCCCACCTGTCAAAATACAAAAGACAAAATACAACTCTATCTTGCTCAATAGTCACCCCCGTGGGGCCAATGGTCTAAGTCTCTCGCCTCAGCCTGAGGCTCGACTACCAGATCCTCATAAGGTTCCTCCTCACCGTAGTCCTCCTCTATCCAAGGACCCGGATCACAGATGTCGAGAGGGGTTCGTGTACCTGCCGACATGAAAGTACGGCTGAGCATGGAATACTCAGTGAGTACAAACTCCTAACTAACAATGGTAATGACGAACAACATCATGTACAATTAATGGAAGGAGTACTATTCATAATCATCTCCAATGACATTATACATAAACATTTTATCAAGTCATAATAGGAAACCAAAACATGTCTATGAATCATGCGGATCCTTTTTGAGTTGTCCTTTCAATATTTCTTATGAGCCAGAGGTTAGCACCTGCATAATCCTGGGCTACCAACCTCCTTGACCAACTGATACTATTGAGTTCTTTTTTATGAGCCAGGGGTTAGTACCCGCATTAATCCTGGGCTACCAACCCCCTTGACAAAACAATACATTTCTTATGAGCCAGAGGTTAGCACCCTCATAATCCTGGGCTACCAACCTCCTTGACAATATCATTACTTTTCTTATGAGCCAGAGGCTAGCAACCGCACAACCCTGGGCTACCAACCCCCTTGACAGTGCAACACTTTTGAGTCATTTCTTATGAGTCAGGGGTTAGCACCCGCATAAATCCTGGGCTACCAACCCCCTCTACTTATGAGCCAGAGGTTAGCACCCGCACCATCCTGGACTACTAACCTCCTTGACAGTGCATTATATACATGCATGCTCATACATCGCCATTTGTGAACACATGATGCACCTACAATTTTAAGGAATAACATGTAACATTTCAAACCTTATCAAGTCATATGAAGATTTACACAAGCATATAGAAATATGGTTCGTAATCATCATTTAGGGTAACTATATGAATCATGCTTTTTAATCCTTTATTTAATTCAAGTATTCTTATTCATGCATTTTATCAGGCAAGTGGTGTGCAACATTTTCTTTAGTCCTTTAAATTCATAATTTCCTTCTCAAGCATCACATGTGCATTCATTATGTGTACAATGCCCTCCCACCATTTCCATCATTCAACACATCAAAATATGGCATCCCATCGCCTCAATCCCCTCCTCCATCCATACATTCCACCATTTATTCATATTATCTTGTTTATGCGTTAGGGATTTAGCATATATCAACACAAGGGGCAATGGGGAAGATTCAACACATATTTACTTAGGAAGATCCTAGGTTATTACCAAAGTAATTAGGAAGAGTGTACTAACCTTGAAGATCAAGCTTGATCTTTGAGGAATCCTTTGATTGAGGATGGTTCTAGCTTGGAATCCTTCAAGCTTGCTCCCTTGATCTCAATCCCAAAGCCCTCTTTGGATTTTGCCTTCGATCTCTCCTCCTCCTTTTCCCCTTCTTTCTCTCCTTAGGTTTAGAAAATCCCCAAATGGGATCCCTAAACAAGACAAGGGTTTAAAACCCCCAAATTAGGAATCTGCTACCGCATGCGATCGATCGCACACTTATCTGCGATCGATCGCAGGTCCTTGCGATCGATCGCACATTAATGCGATCTATCGCACATGAACCCAAATACATTGGTCTGATTTTGCTCTGCATGTGATCGATCGCACATTCTTGCGATCGATCACAGATCCCTGCGATCTATCGCACCTGGGGATCCATCTATCGCATCTGACCCCGAGAGTTTGGGACCTAATTCGCCTGCATGCGATCGATCGCACCTGACTTGGATCGATCGCACCCTCTAGATTTTGTTGTTTTCTTCCATTTTCCCCTACTTTGGTAATTCGGCCATAACTTTTGACTTGGTTTTCCGATTTGGACGATTCAACTTGTGTTGGATTCGTCTTTCAAAGGGGAACAGAGATTAATTAAGCTACGAGAAACGCCAATTAGCTACGAATGTACTATTCATTAAGTATAGAAAAGTCCAGGGTGCTACACCAGTTATCTATCGTCTTTTTTTTATGGGTCCAACCTTGTTCAACAGAGATCTATACTCTCTTATCCAAATATTTTAGAAAGGCTCTCATACAAGCTTTCCAATAGGCATAATTATTCCCATCAAATAATAGGGGACAAGAGATGGATCCTCCCTCTCTAATAGAATTCATATTCACCGAAAATATGAGACAAGATCACCCTAATAAATTAGTGAACCAAGCTCTAATACCAATTAAAATATCCTTGTTCAATGATTCCTTTGACCTAGAGGGGGGGTGAATAGGTCTTCCTGGTAATGTCTGCTAATTTTTAATTTATCGATTAATAATAAGAGTTATGGAAAATAAAGCAAACAAGCGTCGAAAGTAAAGAAGACAAGCAATCCACCACACACAAGATTTTTACGTGGAAAACCCTTCCAAGAAAAACCATGGGACCTAGTCAGTACAAAATCCACTATGAGAATAAGTTATCCAACACAAGACCAAATCTTACCAAACCGGACACCAAACACTGTTTCTCGGTACAAATTCTACATCTTGTAGAACAACCACGAACTCCTCATTCGATCTCTACAGCAGTAGCTCCGATTCCTCACCGTCCAACTTTTCTCAAAGTTTCAATCCAAGCTCCACAATCAATCTCCGTCCTCGATGGCTTTGGCAATGCCAACCAACACTCACACAGAGTTCAAACTAATATGAAGGTACAAAAAATTGCTCCAGTGGGATCTCTAATGATAATGGAGATCAACTGATGCAATTCAACATAGAACAATTCGATCTTGCATCAACTAGAGCATGAGAGAGGAGAACTAAGGGTAAACACAAAGTAGGGATTTAAGAACCTAAAATCTTCAGAGTAGTCTCTAAACTCTGTCTCAAATTCCTTAGAAGGAGCTAAGGGATCATACAATAAATAGCCAAGGCAATAACACTTGACAAAACAGAGTTTAGATGAAATTAGAAAGCAAAATACGAGGTCCATTTTAACAACCATGAGGGGGGTTCGAATGGGCTTGAAATTGGTTAAAAATGGACAAAAATGGGGGCCAGACATGTTACTATTTTTTATCTTAATTGCCTGTTTGAACGGCCAGAGAGCCATTCTTGGGCGTTCGAACGGCCAGGCTGGGCAATCGAATGGCCTATGCAAATTTCGATTGTTTTTCACTGCCACCCCTGTTTCAACATCCAAAACGTAATTAAGATCATCCGAAGGCTATTAACATTATATGAGTCAATTTCTAATCACCTAGGCTATCTGCTTATGGTATTTTAAGTCAATTCCACCTATGGTAACCACTAGGTATCTAGGTTTCTTACCATCCTAAGATTGTGAGCGAAGCTTGAAACCAGCATGTACTTCTCTTAAATCTTTGGAGCTTCATCTTCACCAATCTTCATCAACCAGAGGAACATCGACTTTAGACTTACATTGACACCATTTTGACATCGGAATTAAGCCAATACAACATATGACCTTACACTTACTTTCTTACTTTTCTTAATATCTTACTTTTCTTACTCTACATACTTCTTACTTTATCGTCTTATGAACAACACATCCACATGCATCAGTAATAAATTAAAATAACGCTTTATCATATAAGGAAAGGAGTTACTATACTTTACTTTATCGAGATACCACCCTTCGTACATTATCCAGCATGAACGACTTAGTAAATTTTCTGGTACGACGACTTACTTACTTTTGCATACTAATCGAACTTTTTGATGGCATTCGGTGGTGCAAAATACAAACACGCATTATCGCTTTTGTGTGCCTTTTTTTCTTACTTACTTACTTTGCTTTTGGTCTTACTTGTAATCTTATTAGTGCCCTTAATTTCCTCTTTATACATGTGCATATTTTCTATTGGTGAGTGAACAATGATACATCCTTGGTTAAATTAAACCTAAGACTAAATGTCAAAGGTCATAGGACATCTCATAATAGCATCTCATTCCACTATGTTAACCAGGCCTAGGCAAGCTTGACTCGCATCAAAGGTTCCTTTATCCAAATATATATCACGTATAAAAACATAAAATAAACACACAAATTTTATATTTCCAATAATTCAACAATGTATAATCACCTTTATTTTTGATAAGCATAAGTCTCAATCTAAATTAAATATCAAAACTCTTTTTTTCATCGAGATCAATATCATAATTATACCACATATTTTCTCAATAATAATTCTCATGGATTAAAATCACAAATCACACTAATATATAATCATTATACCACATATTTTATCAATAATAATTCTCATGGATTATAATCACAAATCACACTAATATACAATCATAATCTCACAAATAATTCATCCCAATCATTCAAATTCCTTCATACATTCCATTCAAACTCTATACATTCATCTCATCTTCCTCATATATCCACATAAATTCAATATAAATTCTCAATCCCCTTGTTGAAGCATAAATAAAATATAAAATGGTTCTTCACATTCTAATTTAACGATTTATAAGATAATAAATCAGGAACAATAAGAATTCATAGATCTTTCTTGTCTTTAGGTTCTTACTTAGATTTATCTCTTTTAATTCGTCTTTTAGGTTAATATTCAAGATATAGAAAACTTTGTTCGTTATTTACCTCACTTGATCGCTTCCCTACGATCTATCGCTTGCGAATAAGGCTCGATCTCGATCTTCAAGCCTCCTTTTTTTTTCAGATCTAATCTCTGTTCTTCATCATCCTTCAAGTCATTATCTGAACCATCTATGGATTCCTTGATAGATTTCAAGGCAATAGATTTTGGTTTCTTAGATGGGTTCAGATTTAACTCAGGTTTGGAGAGAACCAACCAACTCTTCAATTTTGAGAGCATCAATATTTTTGCTCTCTTTGATGACAGTAACATTCAATCGAAATCTCTCAGGTAGAGATCTCAAAATTTTTATAACAATTTTGGACTCAGGAATTCTTTCCCCTAGATTAAAACTAGAATTGACAATGTCACTCAGATTAGCATAAAAACTGTCAAAAGATTTATTATCATCCATTATCAACTTTTCAAACTTAGATGTAAGCTTTTGAAATCTGGAGACCTTGATTGTTGTAGTTCCTTAATGGGTAAGTTTAAGAATGTCTCATGCCTCATTTGAAGTGTCACATTTAGAAATACGCCGAAATTCTTCAAGTGTGACAGCAGTAAAGATTGCATTAAAACCTTTATTATTCTATCTACAACTTTCAAGATCTACATTAGTCTATTTAAATGAAGGTTTAGGGATGGTCAGGTCATCTATGGTCTTTGTTGGATGGGTCCAACCTTCTTCAATGGAGATCCATACTCTCTCATCTAATGATTTTAGAAACGCTCTCATTCGAGCTTTCCAATAGGCATAATTATTCCCATCAAATAATGGGGGACAAGATATGGATCCTCCCTCTCTTTGGAGATTCATATTCATCGAATATAAGAATGAGATCGCACTAATAAATTAGTTTACCCACTCTGATACTGATTGAAAAATCCGGTGAACCTCAAAAATAATATTTGTGTTGAGAACTCATAAATTCAAGGGGGTGGCTAGGTCTTCCTACAAAGTCTATCTATCATTTATAAGATTTAACAATTAAAATAATAACTAAGGAAGGATGAACAATAAAGTGCAAAAATAGGGAAGACATACAAACCACAACATAAGGATTTTTTCGTGGAAACCCTTTCGGAAAAAACCACGGGACCTAATCTACCAAAGAAATCACTAAGACAAAGTAAAGATACTTACAGATTGAACCTCACCCAAATAGGATTCAAACTCATCGATCCACGGCTAGTCCTACACGTCACAATAAGTAATCACGTTCTCACAAGACCTGTAAATAACCTCAGTAGTCTCTACTTCTCTTGAGTCTCGACAACCATGATTTCCAAATATCGATCTCCGTCCACGACGACTTCGGATTCCACTGACCAAATATCCACGATCCTTATCGGATTGATCTACTTCGCAAAGGCTCCGGAACATACCGGCCAAAGTATTTTTCACAGAACGGGTTGATGATTTTAATTAATCACACAATCCCCAGGTATATCCCAATCAAAAGAATAATAAAGCAAGCAAGGATGGAAGAATAACTTGCAATCTTTAGGGTGGAAGAGGAGAAAAGAATGGGTTGAGCAACCCCAATAATCCTTTAGAAACACTCTAAACTCTCGCAAACTTCCTTGGGTTGAATGGGGATTCAAACCCAACATATATACACCCAAAAAAAAAATTAGAAACCTTCTAAATCACATAAATCATGCACCCCGGTCGACCGGCCATTATGGGCAGTCGACCGACTGATAGATTTTTGGAAAAAATTCTCATAATTGTAGCTTTTTTTGCTTTTGCTTTCTTTATGAAAGTTGTAGATCTTTTTGATATGGTCGATTTGATATATTATGGAGTAAAAACTGATCTACGGTCAATGAGATATGCCTCTAACAAGAAACCTTGATTTTTATGATCCTTTAACACTCTTGAAGCTACATATCTAGTCACATAGGGTTCATATAATTATTCTAAGTCAATTTTCTCCTAAGGTAATATGATATCTAGGTCATTTACTATCCTATAAGTGAAACGAATGGTATGATCGGAATGTCTTCAACTGATCTTCTTCGGTCTTCATTTTCACTTGTCTTGAACGCTTGTGGGCCATGACACAAGACACACTAGACTTAATACAACTTTGACAATGGAACAAGCCAACACTAAAACATGGACTTTACACAATTTATGAAATTTCTATTTCTTGCCCAAATCCAGGCTATAGGAGGCCCACTTAGACTTGGTCTTGTGTTTTTGTTATTTCTACTCCATGTTCAAATCCAAGCCATAGAAGGCCCATTTAGACATGGTCTTGAATTCAGGTTTATGGGCTTTCTACTTTGTACCCAGACTAATACCATAGGAGGCCCATTCCTTGCCATTGGACCCATTGGGTCATTTTCATTTTAGTGTTTAGTGGCCTTCTCTGTGTAAAGACCTTTTTACTACTTTACTGTGTGTAGGGACCTTTTGTAATTAAAGAGAATTTTAGAGTTCTACAAAAGCATATCTTTAGGAGAGTAAAATGAGTTTTGGTCCCAATTAATAGTAAAATTGAAATATTAAAGAGAAATGCAAAACCTTTTTTTTAAACTTTAGAGGTGCTTAAAATACAAGTTATAAGACGACTTAATTATCAATAGACCTTTGAATCCACCCATCAACTCGACCAAACTCTTAACTTTCACATGTTAGGATTGAGGTTTTTTTTAACCCCATGAGTCAGGTTAAGATTAGGTTTTCCAAACTTATTTGTAACCATGTTTCGATTTGGGTTTTGGAGCGTTTCAGGTCATAGTACCTAATCTCTAGGAGAGTGTGATGCTGGAAAATACACCCGACCACTAACCTTGAACAAATACAATTTTTTTTATTTATTTGAACTCGGGGTGTCCCAACCCTTTGGGTTGGGACTAATCCCCGAGGGTGCAACATGAGCTCGTAACCTGCAACACCAGGTAAGTCCGAAAAAACCGGTGCGGGGCTGGCCCCAAAGGGGGAGTGAGAAATGGAACCCAGGACCTCCCACTTGGGGGAAATGCCTAGTGTCACGGTCCAACCTTTTTGTAAGCGAAGCGACCATGCGGCACTCGGCTACACCTGCGAGTCAGCCAACCACAAGATACTCACCCAAGAAATATTCCCAAGTGGTAAGATGCACACCAAGTCAGTAAGAGACAAAGTAAGCAACACGTAGCAACACGCAACACCGATTGAAAGCAACTTTAAGCTTTATTGATCCTTCCATGCAACTCTTTACAAACTACAATTAGTGAGGAGATTGAGCTTGCTACAAACTCAAAGGGACATGGGCTAAGGACTCACGTTGCTCACCTCTCCTCAAGGTAGGAAAATAAACATTTCACCCTTTTACAAAAGGAAACATCCTCTTTGCTAGTGGAGTCATACTGGGGTATTTACAACTCTACCATTACAAATTACCTTGCTAAACTACCATTGACTATAAAAGGTATTTACAATAAACCCCGGGACACTTTACATGACTCATATGTACAAGGCTTACAAAACACGGGTCATGGCCATGTGCCAAGCACTAGACAAAATGACCGTGACAGACTCCCTCACTTAAACAGTCGACGCCCTCGTAGACTCTAAGGCTTGATACTCTGTAATCTTGTCTTCGAACGGGCATAGGTCTTCGGCTAGTTCCCAGCTTGTATCTTCATCACCTCGGCCCCTCCATTTCACAAGGTATTCTTGCTACGGATGCTTGAGTGTTGGCGCTGCACGATCTGCCAAGATGTGCTCCACTTCACGAACACTCGAACTTGTCACTTTTGGTGTAGTTCTGACAGAGATGTTGCGAGCTGAATCTTCCATGTCAGGATAGTACGGCTTGATGTTGCTGGCATGGATTACTGGGTGGACCTTCAACCATGACGAAAGCTGAACTTTGTAGGAGGTCTTGCCCACACGAGCAACAACAAGAACTGGACCTTCATACTTTCGAACAAGCTTGTTGTGGACTTTCCGAAAGAATTTCAGTTGTTCCGGAAGAAGCTTGGCAAGGACTAGATCTCCCACTTGGAATTCTCCTGGTCTTCTATCTTGGTCGGCCCATTTCTTCATCTGCTTTGACGCTTTCTCCAAATAGGCACATGCAATATCAGCGTTTCTATTCCACTCCTTAGTGAATTGGTAGGCTTTTGGGCTTGAACCTGTATAATGCTGGGCCACTGTGTGAGGTAACAGTGATTGTTGTCCTTTAACAATCTCAAAAGGACTCTTGTTAGTAGAGGAAATCTTTTGAATATTAAAGCAGAACTGGGCTATATCCAGAAGATTAACCCAATTTCTTTGGTTAGCAGTTACAAAGTGGTATAGATATTCTTCAAGCAAACCATTGAATCTCTCTGTCTGCCCATCAGTTTGTGGATGGTAGCTTGAAGAAAAGTCTAATTTCGACCCCAACAGTCAAACTATCTCGGTCCAAAACCGTCCTGTGAACCGAGTGTCTCGATCGCTTACCAAATTTTGGGGCACTCCCCAGTATTTGACAACATGTCTGAAGAACAAATAAGCTACCTCCTCTGCCGAGCAGTACTTTGGTGCTGGGATGAAATTTTCATACTTAGAAAACCTGTCCACAACCACCAATATTGACCCATACTCCCCCACTTGAGGCAGGTTAGTTATGAAGTCCATTGAGACACTCTCCCATGGTCTCTTTGGCACTGGTAGCGGTTGCAGGAGTCCTAATGCCTTCTTTCTCTCAACTTTGTCTTGTTGGCAGATGAGGCAAGTCTTAGTGTACCCCATCACATCATCTGTCATATTTGGCCAATAATAGTTCTGTTTCAACAAGGCCATGGTGCGTTGCCAGCCCGGATGACCTGCCCACAAAGTGTCATGGCATTCTTTCAGAAGTAATTTGCGCAGTTCACCCGTTCTAGGCACAAACAAGCACCTTCTCTTGGTAAGGAGGAAACCATCCTCTAACCAAAATCAACGCGTCTTGCCCTCCTTGGCAAGTTAAATAATGGTTTTGGCTGTAGGATCTTGGTCAAGCCCGTCTTTAATTCGCTCCCGTATGCTATCAATCACTTTACTCGCCGTCAAGTGACCCACCAACTTCAAAGCCGCAAACTCGGTCTTCCGGCTCAAGGCATCCGCTACCTGATTAGTGCGTCCTGCCTTATATTCTACCTCGATGTCAAACTCGGCAAGAAACTCTTACCATCGAGCTTGCTTGGGAGTGAGTTTCTTTTGGGTCAAGAAGTGGCTTACCGCAAAGTTGTCCGTCTTTACGATAAACTTTGAACCAAGTAGATAATGCCTCCACACCCGGAGACAGTGAATAACAGCCAATAATTCTTTTTCTTGGGCAGTGTATCTTCGTTCGGCATCATTGAGCTTTCGGCTCTCATAAGCAACTGGATGGCCGTCTTGTAGAAGTACACCCCCTAAAGCATAGTCCGATGCGTCAGTTTGGACCTCAAAGGCTTTCCCCAAATTTGGCAGAGTAAGGACTGGATTGCTCATTACAACATTCTTGAGGTCTTCAAATACGTCTTGGCATTCTTGTGACCAAGACCAAATCCGATCTTTCTTCAGTAAGTCGGTTAGTGGAGCAGCACACTTGGAGTATCCTAGAGTGAATCTCCTGTAATAGTTCACCAGTCCAAGGAATGAGTGTAGCTCACTCACCTTGGTTGGGGCCTTCCATTCCTGGATAGCCTGCACCTTCTCCATATCCATCCTTATTTGGCCTCCGCTAACTTGGTGTCCGAGGAACATAATGTGCTCTTGAGCAAATGAGCACTTTTCTCTCTTCACAAATAAGTGGTTCTTCTGGAGTAACTGAAATACGGTGCGTAAATGCCCGACATGCTCCTCCAACGAGGAGCTATATACGACAATATCATCAAGATACACCACCACGAATTTATCCAGAAACTAGTAGAAGATTTCATTCATGAGGGTGCAAAAAGTGGCAGGGGCATTGGTCAACCCAAATGGCATGACCAAAAACTCAAAAGCACTATATCTAGTTACACATGCAGTCTTTGGTTCATCTCTCTCAGCTTGATAATAGCTTGACCTTAAATCAGGCTTAGAGAAATATCGTGCAGCTCCCAACTGATCAAACAAATCTACAATGAGAGGGATAGGATATTTGTTCCGGACAGTTAACTTGTTCAAGGCACTATAATCCACACATAGCCTTAAGCTTCCATCTTGCTTCTTCTGAAATAGCACAGGTGCTCCAAATGGGGCCTTTGATGGCCGGATAAACCCCGACACCAGCAAGGTATCCAATTGTTTTCTCAATTCTGCCAACTCTAGCGGAGCCATACGATATGCCCCTCTTGCAGGTGGTTTAGCTCTAGGAACCAACTCTATTTGATGATCGACTCCTCTTCTCGGAGGCAATGACTTGGGGAGTTCACCAGGCATCACATTCTCGAACTCCTTCAAGATTTGTTGCACGAATTTTGGAATAAGAGCTTCTCTCAACTCCTCTTACACTTCCACAAGGGAAGCCACATAAGTTGGTTCCCCCTTCTTCAGACCCTTCTTTAGTTGGAGGGCTGATAGAAACTTTGCTTCACTTGCTTTGTTAGTGGCAGGAACCATGCAAGGGTTATCTCTGAGTAGACAAACTGAGTTTGAGAATGGCATCGGTACCGCCTTAGTCTCTCTTAGGAACTCCATCCCAAGAATGACTTGAAAATCATCCAACGGAACAGCTGTAAGGTTCATTCTTCCTTCCCAGTCGCCCAACTTCACATATACCGACTTGGCCACACCATGGATTGGTTTGGCCTCTGAGTTTACCACTTTCATTCGACTAGAATCCTTCTCTAGATTCAAGCCGAGGCGTTTCGCTTCCGAACCCGCCACAAAGTTATGAGTGGCTCCTGTGTCGACCATAGCACGGGTCAGCTTACCATTGATCTTCACTTCAACATACATGAGACCTTTAATAGGGGCTGGTTTCTTCTCTACACTTTGCTTCTTCACAACATTAAGTAACCGTAGAGCACCCATCCGAGTTGGCTCCTCACCTTCGTCCTCTTCATGCACTATCTCAGCTTGAGGAGACTGTTGTAAGGCATTTAAAGTCTGCTTTTGTGGGCACACATCAATCCGATGTGGCCCTCCACAAAGGAAGCAACTAATAGTCTTCGACCCAACTGAAGACGATGTGGATCCTTTGAATTGTGAGGATCCTGAAGGTCTCTTATCACCTCCCCCACTCTTGGGCTTGTTAAACTTCCCTGACTTAGCACTCGAGCTTGAGTTCCCCGAGTAAGCTATTTTCTTCTTCCCACCATCCTCGGTAGTATAGTCGGTTAGGCGCTCAGTCGCAGCTGGCGCTGACGCCAAAATGTTGTACCCTTTGTCTTTGTAACTCAGTTTGGGCCCAAGGTTTGAGGCCTTCAAGGAAATAGAATAGCTTGTCCTTCTCGGACATATCTCGAATGTCCAGCATCAATGCCGAGAACTATTTCACATATTCGCGAACAGTACCAGTTTGTCGAAGGTTTCTCAACTTTCGCAGAGCCATATACTCGACATTCTCGAGAAAGAATTGTGCCTTCAATTCCCTCTTTAGGTCCTCCCATGAGTCAATGGTGCAAACACCCCTGACTATATCATCGTACTTTGTTCGCCACCACAGTTTGACATCACCCACCAAATACATAGTAGCCATCATGACTTTAGTCTCTTCCGAGTCAGTTCTAACAGCCCGGAAGTATTGTTCCATATCAAACAAGAAGTTCTCGAGTTCTCTTGCATCACGAGCACCAGCATAGTTTCTAGGTTCAGGAATTCGGATCCTAGAAGTTTCACCTGCATTCGGGCCAGTTGTTCCCATTGCTCTAGTGAGAACATTCACCTTAGCAACAAGGTCACCAATTTCGGCTTGTAGGGCTTCCACTGTAGCCCTAAAGTCCTCGCTGAGCATATCAGTAGTGTTAGCAACATTCCTTTGTTCCATCTCGATCACATCGACACGCTCGGCAAGTTGTGCAAGTCCATCTGCAACACTGCCAAGTTGTGAAGCTTGCGACTCGAGATCCTCGATCCGCTCTTTATTTTTCCGTTCCGGTCTCGGTGGCATGATTCCAACTTCTAGAGGTTCACAATGACCACTCTGATACCAACTGTCACGGTCCAACCTTTTTGTAAGCGAAGCGACCGTGCGGCACTCGGCTACACCTGCGAGTCAGCCAACCACAAGATACTCACCCGAGAAATATTCCCAAATGGTAAGATGCGCACCAAGTCAGTAAGGGACAAAGTAAGTAACACGTAGCAACAGGCAACACTGATGGAAAGCAACTTTAAGCTTTATTGATCATTCCAAGCAACTCTTTACAGACTACAATTAGTGAGGAGATTGAGCTTGCTACAAGCTCAAAGGGACATGGGCTAAGGACTCACCTTGCTCACCTCTCCTCAAGGTAGGAAAATAAACATTTCACCATTTTATTGAAGGAAACATCTTCTTTGCTAGTAGAGTCATACTGGGGTATTTACAACTCTACCATTACAAATTATCTTACTAAATTACCCTTGACCACAAAAGGTATTTACAATAAACCCCGGGACACTTTACATGACTCATATGTACAAGGCTTACAAAACACGGGCCATGGCCATGTGCCGAGCACTGGACAAAATGACCGTGACACTAGGAACCAGTGGTCCACCCCTTTGGGGTTAACAAATACAAACCTTGCTAATTGGGTTTGCGGCCTAAGTACCGTATATCGATCACCCAAAACATGGGTCATAGTTACCTAATTTTATGTTTAAAGAATTTTATAATTTTTTTTTATATAATTAAGAATCTTATCATTTTTAGATGGTAGGGATGGAGGGTTGGGGTTGGGTTTATACTTTCATCCCATTTACAATCACGTCGAGTCCGAGATGAGGGTGCCGTTATGGAACGCTTGACACGTAACCACGAAGCATCATTGATGGAATGATCCTGATCATCAGTAAAAGAATGGCAAATGATCGAAAGCAATAGATCAATTTAGATGACTGATTGGGTCCCACTAAACAGCTATTACTCCCCCTGAAAATCAATTCAGAAGTTTTTTTTAGGAGTGCTAGCCCTACTCTCAATATGAACTAACCACTTGTCGAAATTCTGTGCTAAAGCAATACAATCACTTTACATTTCAAAAAAAAAAAAAACCAATACATGAGTGTACTTTTCAGTGATATTGGACAAGTGGTTGGTTATATTGAGAGGAGGGCTAGCACTCCTCAAGGTTTTTGTTTGGGCTCGAATTTCTGGGATGTTTCACACTTTAACTTTTGACGCAAAACAAAAGATGCTGATAGGATAGAAAGTGGTATTCCATTCCAGTCAATGGTCAGTGATAGGATTGTTTGGTTTTGGTAGCTGAAATGTCTCCCCTTCAAGTATGAACGAGTGAGGAAAATGCGGCATATACTCGTGCAAACAAATAGAGCAGAGCTTTCTCTTATCCAAGAGACCACGTGAAGCCATAATGAACTGTTCGTATTACAACATATTAAACGTGAAGAGTCGTAAGAGACTCTTATGTCTCCATTAAGGCCCCCACGTGCCCTTGTATGGTTCCCGCACAAGTTAATACATTGTTCACGCCCATCTCTGTTGATAGTAAAAGGAAAGGCTCAGGATCCTCTAGAGTTGAACTCGAGAGAATCTCTCGAGTTCAACCCCCTAGAGGTCGCCACGTGTCTCCTTTGACACCCCTTAACCATGGTTAAGGTTCACCCACCCCTAGGGTTCACCCATCTATCTTTGGTTTTTTTTTTAAATATTAATTCTTTTTTTTAAATTAAATTTTTTTTTTAATATTAAAAAAACTCTAAAAACAGTTTTTTTAATTTAAAAAATAATAATTAATATAAAAAAAAAAAAACCAAGGATGGGTAGGTGACCCCTAGGGTGGGTGAACCTTACCCATGGTTGAGGGGTGTCAAAGGAGACACGTGGCGACCTATAGGGGATTGAACTCGAGAGAATCCTGTGCCAAAAGGAAAAGGTCGCCAGCCTGAAAAAAAAACAGCATTGGCATGAGTAACGTGTAGTAATGTTATTGTCAATAGGAAACACCCACGTTACCACGCCCATGGTTGTAGGACTAAAACATTTCAGGCTTTGACAATAGCAAGAAACCTGTTATTTTTGTTTGTTCTCTGCTTTTACAATGTTAATCCATGTTATATTTTAGGGAGATGACAAAAATGGCAAATCTCTTGCTATTTCACAACTTTAGGTTTTCTTTGTTTTTGTCTTCTTTTAAGGAATATAAATTTGGAATATGACATGTATAGAAGAAATTATCCGTTTGTGTTTCCGCTATACTCTGCCTTATGCGTTTTATACAGGATAGTTTTGATATGATATCTTTAGTCACGGGCCAAAGTCGCGCCTAACTTCTAAGGGAGATTTTGGATCGCGACAAGAGTCTTTTAAAAACTTTCCAATTACGAAATCCTAATCCAATTTGAAGTTTTGGGCAAAATGTTTGTCAATTCGCTTGTTGAAAAAATCACTTCTAAGGTGGAAGGTTGGTAAACTAAGTTTTTATCGATGGGCGGGAGATTAATTTTAATCCAGTATCTTTTATCTTTTATCTTCTATCCCCATCTATCTTCTTGCTGGTATTCATGTTCCTAAAGCCATTACAACCCATATTGATAGATCCATGGCAATTTTTTTTTGGAATAATAATAATGATCTTTAAAAATGTCATTAGATCAACTGGAATATTTGTTCCCTTCCTCATTCGGAAGGTGGATTGGGAATTCAGAAAATGCATGAATTTTCTACTACTCTTAGAATGAAACAAGCATGGAAACTCTACCAATCGAGCAATCTTTGGTCCAATTTTTTCAGGGCCAAGTTCCAATTCTCTCATATTTGGTATGATTCTTCGCGCCCTAGCTCTTCTAAAACTTGGACAAAAATTAGTCAACCATGTAAGGATGTGGTTTATAACTCGTCTTCTTTAATCGGTGATGGTACTAAGATAAATTTTTGGCTTGCTGTTGCTTTGGGGAGGTTCCTCTTATTGAAAATGCTATTAGCACTCCTAGTTGTTTTCCCTTTATTTCGGATATGATGGATAATAATTGTAATTGGGATTTCAGTATTGTTAATGACTACTTACCTGATACTATGAAGATAGCTATAATATCTACAGGTTTCTTTACTTCAGAATCTGAAGATGCCTTTATTTGAAATCTTTGTCTGAAAGGTAAGTTTTATGTTAAAACTGCTTGAGATTCTATTAGATATTCTAATGTTGGTAAAGACTGGAGCAAGTATATTTGGAATCCTATAACTCTAAAAAAAAATCAAATATTTGGGTGGAAGGTAATGTATGGTGTTTTGTCTATTGATACCGTGGTTCAATCTATTGGCATCCCTTTAGCTAGTAGTTGCTCTTGTTGTAGTAAAGGTAATATTGAATCTCTGACTCACCTTCTCTCTCTAAGTGATATTGCAGATTGTATTTGGAGGTATTTTGGTAGTCTATGTTCCATTGTGCATCAGCCCAGTGGTAATATCCAATGTTTGCTCACCCATATCTTCAGGGAAGCTAATTTGGTTGTTGATTTCCTTGGGAAATACGGTTGTGATCTTCAACAATTAGGTTATATCTTCTTTTGCCAAGATAGTCCTTCTCGCCTCTGGTCTCTTTTTTTCCTTGATAAAGTAGGCTTTGGAAATGTTAGATTGGCTCAGAGTTATTAAATTTTTTTTTTTTGGGTTGTTTGTAGGGGTGGGGGTTTTTAATTCCCCTTGCCCTTTTCAAGGGTTTTGGTTTTATGTCCCCCCATGTTGTGTTCTTGTAGGGGTAAGGTTTTATGTCCCCCCTAGTTTTTCTCTTATCAATAAAAAAGTAGGGGTCCACCAAAACCCCACTCCTTTTGAGTGGATTTTTCTAAAATTAAAAATTAAAAAAAAAAACATGCGAGTGGTCGACCGGTCTAGGTCTGCCAATTTTCCCCATACAAAATTTTGATTGCGTCAGTCGACTGGTTTTGGGAGCGGTCGGCCAATGTGCTCTGATTTTTTCCATTTTGGTCTTTTTCTTTGCTTTAAACCTTAACCATTGATCATGCAACACACATAACTATAGTTAAAAAATTAAATATAATTACGAAACATAGTTAATCATCAATTAAACACTCTTGGGCATAAATTATTATTAATTGAATTGTTTTTGAGCAAATTATCTAGATTTCATTCAATGTGCATAAGTTTCAAGAAAAATAGGTTTTGGGTCTCTACACTTATAGGGCTACTTCAATCACTCCTTATTTTGGAATGGAATTTGAAAAACAGATCGATGGATTTTTTAGTAGGTTTGCTAAGAACGACAAAGAATTTTAATTCTATATGGGTTAAAGTTGACCGATTAACTAAATCAGCTCAAATTCTTCCATATCTCACTACCTTCAATTCGAACCAGTTGGTAAGCTTGTATATCAAGGAAGTGATTTGTTTTTGATGCTATATGGGTTATAGTTGACCGATTGACTAAATCAGCTCACCTTCTTCCATATCTCGCTACCTTCAACTCGAACATGTTGGTAAGCTTGTATGTCAAGGAAGTGGTTCATTTACATGGGGTACCGGTTAGCATTGTTTTAGAAAAAGATACGAGGTTCACTTCGAGATTTTGGAAAAGCTTTCAACAAGCTATGAGTTCTCGATTGGATTTCAGCATAGCCTTTCATCCTTAGACTGATGAGTAACTGAAAAAGTGAATCAGATTATTTAAGATATGCTATAGGCACGTATGTTAGACTTTAAGGACAGTTGGGATGTTCACTTGCCACCAGTATAGTTTGCCTACAACAATAGCTACCAAGCAAGCATTCAAATGACACCCTTTGAGGCACTTTATGTTAGAAGTTGTTGTTCACCTCTAGGTTGGGATGAAGTAGATGAAAGGAAGATATTAGGTCCTGAACTTATTGAACATACATCAAACAGGATTCAGTTGAAGATTGCAAAAGTAGGCAAACGAGTTATGCTGACACTCACCGAAGAGACTTGGAATTTCAGGTTAGGGATCAAGTGGTTGTAAAAATCTTTCCAACAAAAGGAGTGATGAGATTTGGAAAAAGGGAAAAACTCAGTCCAAGATATGAGGCCCCTTTGAAATCATCAAAAGGGTAGGAGAAGTCGCTTATAGGGTCGTGTTACCTCCTCACATGGCGACTGTCCACAATGTATTTCATATTTTCATGCTAAGAAAATACATACCTGATCCGTCTCATATGATTGATCTTGAACCATTAGAGATTCGAGAAGATTTGACCCAAGTTGAGCAACCAGCTCAAATTTTGGATCGAGAGGAGCAAGTTTTTCGCACGAAGACAATTCCATTGGTTTTCCTTTGATGACAACATCATTTTGTGGAAGAAGTGTCGCAACCCAAAATCTCACCTAGGAGTTATGAGACTTTTGTGAGCGGGTATTTCTCGCCCACTTGGGGTTTTGATCGAGGGTAGCCACCTATTCTTTCTAGGAGATAGGTTCCGGGAGGTTTCAGATTAAGATTAAAGGTAATGGTCTCGATTAGAGTTAGTGTAAGAGATTTAATTAAGTCCCGGTGAAGGTGTTAAGCACCTCAGGGCCCCCCATTTTGCAATGGTTACCTACTTCCTAGGTTTAAGCCAAGTTAAGTTGAAATTAATAAAATGTCTAAGTATTGAGAGTAATGCTAATCCAAGAAAGAGAAAATCCTAGACTAGGGTCAAACTCGTGTTGGTTTGCCTACATAGTCACCGGGTGAGATCAGATCGAGCGTAGTTCTGGCACATGGACCTGTACCGGAATTAAAGGAAGTGTGTGTGTGCACTAGGATGGCTATGGTGCAGTCCGAGGACTAATGTAGAGCCCCGGACCTTTTCACATTTATGCATGACACTTTCATAGCCATTTTTCCTTTAAAGTTGTGCAATTAATAAATAAGGAAGAAATTGAAAATTCCGAAACTTCAGAAATGTTTCTTTTCGAAGTACGAACCCAACGCAAGTTGAATCGTCAAAATCGGACGAACGAGTCAAAAGTTATGGCCAAAACAGTCTGGACCTGCAGGCCACCGATCGCTCGGTCCATGGAGCGATCGATCGGTCCAAAACCGATCGCTCGGAGGCTATCGACTGGTCAAGATTTTGGTATGGGGAAATTTTCCAGAGAGTGAAATTTTAACCGATCGCTCGGTTATGAAACCGATCGATCGGTAGGCAACCGATCGATCGGTCATTAACACCGATTGCTCGGTCCTCGCGTTTTGCAGAAAATTTAGTAAGGGTGTTTTAGTCTTTTGGGCGGTTTACTCTTACCTTAAGAGTCTTGCCCAAGCCTTTAGGGCTTATTTACAATACTTAGAAGATTGAGAGCTAAGGAAAGGAGAAGAAGGCGATCCCTAACCTAGGGTTTGATTTTTGGAGGGGAAATCAAAGGGTTGTGAACCCACACTCACCTCAAGTCCATTTTCTTCAAGATCTCAGCTCAAACACTCGTGGAGAGCGTTCTCCAAGCTAGGGCAGCAGCTACACGGTCGTTTTGGAAAGGGGATTTCTTCCTCACTTGATCAGGTCGGTACTTCTTGCTACCCTCCTAGTTATAGTTCTCCTTTCCCTTTATTTTCTTTGTGTTCCTTTATACATCCATGTATCATGAGATGGTTGTGAATGGTGAATGGTGAATGTTGAATGGAGATGAATGTGGGCGATTGGATGCCGTGTGTATTGATGTGATGGATGAACGGGGAGGGCATTGTACCCATAATGAACATACATATGTGATGTGAGTAAAACCCACCTAGAAAAGCATGTTGTAGGGTTAATAAATAATGAATGCACTATGTTTGATGAAATGCCAAGGTGAATAAAATGAATAATAAATTAAGAAAATGCATGTTTAAGGTTTATGAAAATTGCTAGGGTCATGATAGTGTGATTGTTCGCTTTCCCTAAATGATATGAATACTAAATTGCTCAAATCATTGATGTTATGTGTTATGAATTACTCAAATGCCATGTTTAATTCCAAATGCAAGTATGCACACGACCTCACGAGCACACATACATGACATGATTTACCGAGGTTTTCCAGAATGGGATTTAGAGGTGGGGCATATCCTACGATATGTTTTACCTCGCTTTTGGCAAGGACAAGACAATCATGCATTTTCATAAGAAGGGTCTCCCTTCCCTCGCAAGTGCATACATATCATAAGAAGGGTCTCCCTTCCCTCGCAAGTGCATCTCATAAGGACATCTCACAAGTGAATCTCACAAGTGAAAGGACAAGCATGAGCATTCTAGGAAGAAGGGTCTCCCTTCCCTCGCAAGTAGTTTACTTTTCCAAGCAAGCATGACAAGACATGGCATGACAAGCATAATCATTCTAGGAAGAAGGGTCTCCCTTCCCTCATAAGTAGTTTACTTTCCAAGCAAGCATGACATGGCATGACACGCATGATATGACGAGATAAGACAAACATGACAAGTTTCAAGCACGGAAATGGTATTTCCAATCAAGTCAAGTGCACAAGGTTTTCAAGGGATTTATCGGCTTTTCTGAATGCAAGCATGATTACAAACTACTTTACTTCCTTGTATGATATGAACTGTTCCTATTTTATATATTTATATGTGCGCATTGCTATCTCATGCTATGACTATTGGTTAGTATTTAGTACCCGCTGAGTATTCCATGCTCAGCCGTGCTTCTTATGTCGGCAGGTTCTGAGGGAGCTGCTGCTCCATTTGATGTTTGTGCTCCTAGCCCTTGGGTGGAGGAGGAGTACGTCGAGGAACCTTTGGAGGAACCTCCCGTAGAGGGTTATCAGTAGGTGGTGTTAGATTCTGAGTGGATTAGCTGTGGGTGAGCATGAGTGATTATATCCATGTATTTTGGCGGGCATGTCCGCACTTTCTTTGTTTTGTTTTCTTTTGTATTAAACTTGGACCATGTGTATATACTTAGAGGTTTGTTAGACTTCCGCTGTGTTTTATAGTTATGCTTCCGCTGTTATCCTCTATTGTATATGTTCTGTGGGTTTTGCAGGTTGGTTCGTCAAGCAAGTCATGTAAGTCATGATTAAGTCGTCCAAGATTCACTCTAACTCCTAGGGTGGGTTTTGGGTCGCGACAACTAAGGTTTGTTGGTCGAGGAGGTCAAGTGCATTAAGATGGCATGATTAGCCAGGGGGCTAGATGGTTAGGCCTGGAGGCCAAGGCTTGGGCCCGGAGGCCAAGGAGGGAGCCTGAAAGCTAAGGGTTTGGGCCCGAGGGCCTAGACAAGGGCCCAAAGGATAAGGCTTGGTCCCAGAGGCCAAGGGTTGAGCCCGGAGGCTAAGGAATGAGCCCAGATCAGGCAAGGATTTGGGCTCGAAGGTCTAGGGTCTAGCCTGGAGGCTAAGGGTTTAGGCCCGGAGGCCAAATATTGAATTTTAATCATAGATTAGGTTGATTAATCATGGTGAAAAGGCTGAGTTATCCATGGTTAGGGTCTAAATCAGATTCTTTGGTTCACTTACATTTTTTGGCATTTTTAGGGATTTTCCCCAAGTTAGGGGAACTAACTAGGTTTAATATGACTAACCAGGGTTAAGTTTAACCCTGGTTAAGGTCTGAACAAGGGGGGGAGTGGGCTAAGATGTCATGACAAGGCCTCAAATGGCCTCCTACTTGGTCTGAGCCTTGTAAGGCCCACTGTTATGAGAATAATAGGATTGGCAGTAGAATAATTACCGTCAATTCTATTTTTTTGTAAAATAGAATTGGAGGTATTATTTCTACCGCCACTGTCACTATTTTACAAAACAATGGCTTTATACCCATAGGGGGATTAGGGAAGATAATAAAAGGGTCCCTGGACCCTTGGACAAGTCTGGGACACCTAGCATGGGTCCTGGGCCTGGTCTAATTTGGGCCCACAGTGGAGCTTTTAAAATCAAAAACTAGAGACCCAGAATTTCAATGAACTGTTCACCGACATTCTAGATCTTCTCCAGTTGGGTGTATTTTAACCATAGTTAGATAAGTCCACAATACCTATAATGATTAGGAAAGATTTTGGGGGACCAGAGGGACTAGGTCAAGGCCCTGAAATGGACCAGGGCTCACCAAAATTAGGTCTAAGGCTGCAGCAATGGGAGAGGCCTAGAATGGCAGTACTGTGTTTACTGCCACTCTGGAATTCCTCTAAAATCGGATTTGTCCCCCCTAATATATAACCACAACACTTCCAGGGGTCTCTTCATGGGCTTGAGGTGCCCAGGAAGGCTTTGAGAGGTCATGGGGGTGAGAACAGGGCGTGCTCAATGTGTGATGTGTGTATAGAAGTTGATATTTCATGTGTAGGTCTCCTTTGCCTATGGAAGAAGATAAAGGGGGCCCTTCACTACTTATATGATGCCAAAAAAGATCCTTGGAGGTGGACCAGTGGTACTATACAATAATGGAATGTAGGGAAAGAGAAGGGCATAAATGATTAGCCCATAGGGTGGTCTGGCAGGGTTTTTGGCCTTGAGGCTTGCAATTGGGCTAGGTCTAGGGCTAGGGCTAAGCTGGGGTTAGGTCATGGTCTAGGCTAGGGCTAAATGTGTACTAATATTTGACCTAGGGTTAGGGTTTGAACTTGGGTTAGGTCTAGGGCTGGACTTAGGGCTTGGTTAAGACTAGGTTAGTCTTAGGGTTAGGCCTAGGGCTAGGGCTAAGCTAGGGCTAGGTCTAGGCTAGGGCTAAATGTGTACTAATATTTGACCTAGGGTTAGGGTTTGAACTAGGGTTAGTTCTAGGACTAGACCTGAACAAGCGAGTCATCGGTCCGGGGCTTTGAAGGATTGGTTAAAGCTGGGTTAGTCTTAGGGTTAGGCCTAGGGCTAGGTCTAGGCTAGGGCTAAATGTGTACTATGATTTGACCTAGGGTTAGGGTTTGAACTGAGGTTAGGCCTAAGGTTAGGGTAGGTTAATCATGGTTAAGGCTATTAACTATGGTTAAGATGAGGTTTAAAAATTGGGTGCTTACAACTGCCCCTCTTTGTCGGAGAGTACTAAATTAGCAATTGAATGACAAAGACTGGAATCATCCTATTTTTACACGAGAGATATGGATTTAATAATGCAATATGATGATATATTTTGAGAGCTGTCAGCCTGGAATGCTGGGGATATGCATGAGTGCAGTAAATGATGCAGTTGGGGTTGATACCATTGGGATTTGGTTGAGCACATACTCAGGGTTTTTTGAAACACGTTTAGGGTTGGTGAGAGGACACGCTCAGAATTGATCAGAGGACGCATTCAGGGCTGGTTGAAGGACGCATTCAGACTCTGTCACGGGATGCATTTAGATTTAGTTGGGGGGCACGTGAGTGTGTCGAGGACATTTTCAGAATAGGTCAGGGGACACATGGGGGTGTCAAGGATGCTCTCAAATTTGATCTGGGGACACACGGGGGTGTGAAGAACGCTCTCAGATTAGGTCAGGAGAGACAAGTGTGTGTCAAGGATGCTCTCGGAATAGGTCAGGGGACACACGAGGGTCTCAAGGATTTTCTTAGATTAGGTCAGGGAACACATGGGGGTGTCACAGATGCTCTCAGATTAGGTCAGAGGTTAGGACATGTCCCAGAGGTACTTTCCAGATGGGTGTTGAGTTGATTAAGATGGCAGGTCCCAGAGATTCTAGCCAGATTGGTTGATTGATTGAGGTGGCATCTCCCGGAGGCGTTCGCCAGACTGATTTGAAATCCCATCTCTCGGAAGCGCTGGTTGGGGAGATCGATCAGAACAGGATACTATTATGCATGCTGGAGGAAATCACTATGATGCAATTGTGGTGCTTGAATGTAGCTATAGTGCAACGTGAATACGATAATATTATGCTGGGGACAAAGACATGATGCTTTCCCATGACTCCTCGATCGTGGCTTGCTTGGGCGTGGAATGCTGAGTTCTTCTAGTTGTCATGCCAAGGCAGTTGATGTAGGTTAGTATGACCAAACTGTGACACTAGAGATTTTTGAAAATATTTTTTTCGCTTTTGGAGAAAATGGGTTGTATTTCTTTTCAAAACTTGGATTTTCATCAAAGAATGCTTAGCTAGCTTTCAGGTTTGCTAAGAGACTGCCTTTGTCGGGGTTTGCTGGGGATTTGAGTATTGTCTTTTGCTCTCTGAGAGTAGAGTATGGCAAAGAGAGGGTTTGCCTCTGTCGATTGCTACTGAGGATAAGTAGGTCTATCATGCTATTGACGACCTTTGCTTGGGGTTGTTTGTACCTCTACTAAGGATTTGCCGATGATATCTGCAGGGGAATCTACTATGCATCTTTGCAAAAGATCCATGGGGAAACTCTACTGGAGATGATCTCAAGTCCTGGGCGATTGATCTGAAGATGATCTCTACCAAGTCATGCGAATCGCATAATTTTTGCGTAATGAGTGTCCCACCATGACCAAAGTGGGACCTTGAGTCACCATACTTTTTAAACCTACTGAAATCCCAAAACATACAAGGCATACTAACACGAGTCTCCAAAATGAGAATATTCGATATAAATCAAACCATCCTACACAAGTCGAAGGTCAACATAGACATAACCACCATAAACATAATAGTCTGATACCTAACTACAAAGTGATCAACTAAACAACATCAAAAACCAACTCAAGTAAGCTATCATCAGGTTTATTACAACTCTCCCAAACCAAAAAAATTGTCTAATAATAAGGGAAATGATCTAGCTCTCTCGCTCCCTCTGAAAAAGGTTCACCTTCTTCCTCTACGCCATAGACCTCCTCGATCCAATGCTCTTGTGGGCAGTGAAATCTTGTTGTCCGTAGGGCAGGTATACCATGCAGCTGCCAATACTGGATCACCACTCATAGGAGTGGGTCGTTGAGCTTCGCACGTGCTAAAGGCACGCGTGCCATTTGGCAAGGTATCTCGCCCCGAAATCCCATCTAGGAGTTAGGTGTGACTTTGTGCTTGACTAACCTATCTTACAAACTATCCTGTACAATGATACCCAAGGCATACATAACGGAAGCGTAAACGAAAAATTTCTTTAACATATGCAACAATATTCCAAGTTTATACAAAATAACATAATCCAAAAAATGAAGTGGACATGCCCACTTAAACAAAATACCAAAGAGAAACTTCACTGTCTCTCCAGTCAACAATAGTCTTGATAGGGCCACCTATCTAGATCCCTATCCTCCTGAGGCTGGAATGGGATAGCCACCTCTTCTTCCACGTACTCCTCCTCAACCCATGACTTGGGGATGCAAACGTCAAACGGACCTATCGACATGAAATGTACGGCTAAGCATGGAATACTCAGCGAGTTCAAGCTACTAGCTAACAATGTCACAATTAATAATATCATACGAGTACTTAAGATAACAACTCATAATTTATACATTGAAAATAACATAAAAATCATACTTCAAAACATAACTTAAAATGTGCATAACTTTAAAAACCTTATCTTAAGAGCTTTCATAGAAAACCAAAAGTATCTTAGGAGTTCTTATGAGTCTTATGAGCCTTATGAGCTTATGATCCGTAGAGACTTATGAGATGATCTTCAACTTGATCCTTACGAGCCTACGAACCGATCTTAGACTTATGAGTTTCTTATGACTTTTGAGATCCTTGCGAGGCTCATGATCCTTAGAGACTTGTATACCGATCTTAGAATGGATCCTTATAAGCATTCGTAACCGATCTTAGACTTATGATCCGTATACAATCTGTAACCGATTTTAGACTTTACCAATCCAAAGTTTGGCCTTGTCAATTCTTATGAGCTTAGGGGTTTTTCTTATGAAATTTTCCTTAAAACCTTTCTTATTAATCTTAGAACATTATGATTTTGAGGAAACGCCGATCATACCAAATATTGAGTGCATAGTGTACTAGTGAGCATCATAGCAACTTAGAAGTCTTTAATTTTATACTTATGGGACATATAATCATCTTGATTGAATTGGGAAGTTTTAAAACATTCAAGGCATGTTGAGATAAGCTTAGGAGCATCATATAAATCATAGAGAGTCTTAAAACATCCAATCGTAACCCTAGTATATCATACATAGAAGTAGCATAGCAAGGAGCATCATGAGCATGCTTTAAAATTATAGTTCTCATAATGGAGATCAAGATAAAGTCAATTGTAGAAAAAATTTACTCATTCAAGGTAATTAACTTCACAACAACTCCTTTATTACCCTTTATGTATAATAAAGTTATCTAGTAGAGTGTACCTACCTTGCAAAGCTTGAATCTCTCCAATATAGAGCTTGAAAAAGGTTGAGCAGGCTTGAAGAAGTTAACTCTAACCTTTAAGCAGCAAAAATCGAGCGCCCACCTTGATCTCAACACTCAACTAGCCAAACCCTACTTTTTCCCTCTTCTTTCTCTCTAAAATCTCTAAAATTATGTTTTAGAAGATTTATAGAACCCTAACACATGAAATTGGGTATATATAGGCAAGGAGGTGGTCAAAGACCAACATACCCTTAATGAAATGACTTAAAAATGACCAAAAAGGGCCAAAAGTGCGGGGTTCGGTCGACTGAAGGTGCCAATCGGTCGACTGACTTGAAATCAACTCTTTGGGCAAAAGTCCCATACAAATTTTGGGCCATTCGGTCGGCCGAAGGTTACACTCGGTCGACTGATAGTGGTTCGGTCGATTAATGTGATGGTCGGTCGACCGGTTTTGCTTGTTTTCCCTTATATTGCTACTTTCTCACTTTTCTAACACTTAGAATTTTTCCAACTTTGTTGCTAAATCCCACACACCTTAACAACTGTCCTTAGGATTTTACCCTTAGTTTCACACACCCAAGACCCAACATGTACACTTAGAGTATTATACTCTTCTTGTTACACACACAACACAAAACTTAAACAAAACCCCATTCATTAATCATTTCATGAAGTAACAAAATTACAGGAAGGCTTCGGCCTTCAAAACACTATTCACTGTACATAGCCATTGAGATTCGGGGTTCAACATTGTAGAACCCCTGACCTTTTCACAGTTAAGGCATGACATTTTCGTTGTCATTTTGCTTTTAAAGAAGTGTAATTAATAAATAAGGAAGAAATTGGAAATTTCAAAATGTCAGAAATGTTCCTTTTCGAAGTACGAACACAACGCAAGTTGAATCGTCAAAATCGGACGAACGAGTCAAAAGATATGGCCAATACAGTCTGTACCTGTAGGAAAACGTATACTGTGTGCATCCGTTGTACAACTCACCACGGGTACGTTGTACAACTCACCACGGGCATGTTGTACAACTCACCACGGGCACGCTGTACATGAGACATCGTGACAACGGGTTCGTCACCCTTGATCACGCCACCACGAGTTGGCACTATTCATGGCACCACGAGTTGCACTATTCACGCCACCACGAGTTGGCACTATTCACGCCACCACGAGTTGGCACTATTCACAGCCACCACGAGTTGGCACTATTCACGGCACCACGAGTTGCACTATTCACGCCACCACGAGTTGCACTATTCACGCCACCACGAGTTGGCACTATTCACAAGCACCACGAGTTTGCACTATTCACAAGCACCACGAGTGGCACTATTCACGGACCACGAGTGGCACTATTCACAAACACCACGAGTGGCACTATTCACAAGCACCACGAGTGGCACTATTCACAAGCACCACGAGTGGCACTATTCACGGACCACGAGTGGCACTATTCACAAGCATCACGAGTGGCACTATTCACAAGCACCACGAGTGGCACTATTCACAAGCACCACGAGTTTGCACTATTCACAAGCACCACGAGTAGCACTATTCACAAGCACCACGAGTGGCACTATTCACGGACCACGAGTGGCACTATTCACAAGCATCACGAGTGGCACAAGCACCACGAGTGGCACTATTCACAGCCACCACGAGTTGCACTATTCACGCCACCACTAGTTGGCACTATTCATGGCACCACGAGTTGCACTATTCACGCCACCACGAGTTGGCACTATTCATGGCACCACGAGTTGCACTATTCACGCCACCACGAGTTGGCACTATTCACGCCACCACGAGTTGGCACTATTCATGGCACCACGAGTTGCACTATTCACGCCACCACGAGTTGGCACTATTCACGCCACCACGAGTTTGCACTATTCATGCCACCACGAGTTGGCACTATTCACAGCCACCACGAGTTGGCACTATTCACAGCACCACGAGTTGGCACTATTCATGGCACCACGAGTTGGCACTATTCACAGCACCACGAGTTGGCACTATTCACAGCACAATGTGTTCAGCACTATTCACAGTCCTCGCGTCATTGCAGAAATCCCAGTAAGGGTATTACGGTCTTTTGGTCAGTTCACTCTTACCTTAAGAGTTTAACCCGAGCCTTTAGGGCTTCATTCGACACTTAGAAAGTTTGAGAGAATAGGAGAAAGGGGAGAAGGCGATTCCAACCTAGGGTTTCCATTTTGGAGAGAAATCAAAGGGTTTTGAAACCCTAGATCAACCTCCAGCCCATTTTTCTTCAAGATCAAAGCGCAAACTCGTGAGGAGCATCTCCTCAAACTAGGGCAGCAGCTACACAGCCATTTGGAAAGAGGGTTTCTTCCTCATTTCTTCAAGGTCGGTACCTTTTGCTACCCTCCTAGTTATAGTTCCTCTTTCCCCTTCTTTTCTCTTCATTTTCTTTCATTTACACATGTGCTATGAGATGGATGAATGGTAAATAGTAAATGGTAAATGGTGAATGGTGAATGGTGAATGGTGAATGGAGATGGGATGGGCGATTGGATGCCAATGGTTGTGTGTGATGAACAATGGGGAAGGGCATTGTTCCAATAATGAACGTACATGTATGATTTGAGTAAAACCCATCTAGAAAAGCATGTTGTAGGGTAAATCCATAATGAACACACCATGTTTGATGAAATGCCAAGGTGAACACAGTGAGCTGAAAATCTGGAAATGCATGCCTAATAAATTATGAATATTGCTAAGGACTATGATAGTGTGTTTCCTGCTTTCCCTAAATGCTATGAATATAGAATTGCTCAATCTTTAATGTTATGTGTGTTGTGAAATTTCCCAAATGTCATGTTTAAATTTAAATGCAAGTATGTACACGGTTCCCACGAGCACGGCATGCATGACATGATTTATCGAGGTTTACAAAAACATGGTTAGAGGTGGGACATATCTTCCGATATGTTTTACCTCGTTCATGACAAGACATGACATGACAAGCATAAGCATTCTAGGAAGAAGGGTCTCCCTTCCCTCACAAGTAGTTTACTCTTCCAAGCAAGCATGACAAGACATGGCATGACAAGCATAAGCATTCTAGGAAGAAGGGTCTCCCTTCCCTCACAAGTAGTTTACTTTCCAAGCAAGCATGACATGGCATGACACGCATGATATGACAAGATAAGACAAACATGACAAGTTTCAAGTACGAAAAGATATTTCAAGTCAAGTCAAGTGCACGATGTTTTCAAGAGGATTTATCGGTTTTCTACGAATTACAAGCATGATTATAAACTGCTTTACTTCCTTATATGATATGAACTGTTTCCGTTTGACATATATAAATTGCTCCTGATTATGTATTGCCATTTTTATGCTATAATTGTTGGTTAGTATTTAGTACCCGCTGAGTATTCCATGCTCAGCCGTACTTCTTATGTCGGCAGGTTCTGAGGGAGCTGCTGCTTCATTTGATGTTTGTGCTCCTGGTCCATGGGTGGAAGAGGAGTACGTCGAGGAGCCTTTGGAGGAACCTCCCGTAGAGGGTTATCAGTAGGTGGTGATTAGATTCTGAGTGGAGTAGCTGTGGGTGAGATGAGAGTTAGATTCATGTATTTTGGCGGGCATGTCCGCACTTTCTTTTGGAGACTTTTGTATAAACTTGGATTTGCATATGTATATACATAGAGGTTTGGTAGTCTTCCGCTGTGCTAAGTTAGAGTATGTTTCCGCTGTTTATATCCTCTATTGTATATGCTCTGTGGGTTTTGCAGGTTAGTTGTCAAGCAAGTCATGATTAGTCGTCCAAAGTTCACTCTAACTCCTAGGGTGGGTTTTGGGTCGCTACAAACATCCTCCCCCGCCCCCCCTTACAAGAATTTTGTCCTTGAAATTTGGACGATACAAGGAGATGCAAAAGAACAAAATACATGAAAACCAACAATGAAAACTATACAAACAAATGAGGGTACTTTTCCCTCACTTCAGCTTCACGCTCCCATGTAGCCTCTTCTGCAGAATGGTGCTTCAATCAAAAGAGAACCAATGAGATAGTCTTGTTGCGCAAAACTTGATCTCGCCTATCCAAAATCTGAGTCGGTTACTCCACTAGGGCGAGATCCTCCTGAATCTCTGACAGGTCAAGATTGATGATGTGGGATAGATTCAGGATATATTTCCAGAGCATGGAAATGTAGAAAAACATTGTGGACTGCCGCCATGTGAGTAGGTAGGGCAAACCGATAAGCGACCTCATCGACTCTAGTGATGATCTCAAAGGGACCCCACGTATCTAGGGTTGAGCTTGCCTCTCTTCCCAAACCTCATGGTCCCTTTACTAGGAGAGATCCTCATGAAGACTTGATCTCTGACTTGGAATCCCAAGTCTCTACGGCGCGTGTCCACATAGCTCTTATGCATATCCTAGGTAGCCTTCAATCACTCCTTGATGATCTTGACCCTGTCTGTGGTCTGCTTGATCAACTTAGGCCCCCAAACTTTTCTTTACCTAACTTTATCCCAGCATAGAGGAGACCTACAACTTCTTCCGTACAAGGCTTCGAAAGGTGTCATTTGTATGCTCGCTTGATAACTATGGTTGTAGGCGAACTCAATTAATGGCAAGTGATCCTCCTAATTGGCTTTGAAGTCCAACATGCAAGCTCGAAGCATGTCCTCTATAATCTGGTTCACCCTCTCAACCTGCCCATCAATCTGAGGATAAAAGGCGGTGCTAAAGTCCAGACCTGAACCCATAGCGCTCTGAAAACTCTTCCAGAATCTGAAAGTAAATCTCAGATCACGGTCTGACACAAAACTGACTGGTACCCCATGCAACCGAACCACTTCTTTGATGTACAAGGAAGCCAACTGATTTGCGTTACAAGTAGTCCGATAGGGTATAAAATGTGCAAACTTTGTCAACCTATCAACCACAACCCAAATAGCATCGGAGCCTTTTGCCATTCATGCCAAACCAACTACAAAGTCCATGGAAATGTTCTTCCATTTCCACTCTGGAATGGGGAGGGGCTGCAAGAGATCTCCCGGTCTCATATACTCGGCCTTGACCTGTTAGCACACCAAGCATCGAGATACATACTCTGCTACTTCCCTTTTTATGTTTCTGAAGGGAATGCAGATAAAAAAATTATGTGGAAAACTGGATTCTGAAGATCTTTACACCATAAAAAAAAATATTAACTACATGTTAGAAGATTACCTCTGTGAATGATGTTCACCAGTGAAGCACAAAAAATGCGATGAGGCTTTAGAACTCTTTGTAGATATTTCTCGAAGAAATATCTCAAGCTCAATTCACTCTCTTCGCTATCCCTATGAAGCGCTATCCCTGTGAAGCTTTCGAATCTTCTCTTAGATTTTGAAGAACAAAAAGATGAAGGAAATGTGAGCGCGGATTTCCGTGACCACTCACAAGGATATATATACCCTCACGGGTGTGTGAAGGTTGATTTTTAAGAGTCGCCACCTATTCATTTAGAAGGGATAACTCCCCCAGGTTTGGATAAGGTCTTGGTCTACGAGTGAGATCAGGGTAAGGGGTTCAATTAAGTCTGGGGAAGGTTTTAGGCACCCCGAGACTTCCATTTTATAATGGTTCCATACTTTCCAGGTTTAAGCCAATTAAAGTTAATCTTGCTGAAAATGCCAGAGTGTTTTAAGTTAACACTAATCCAAGAAAGAAAAAGCTAACTCGGGTTGAACCTGGGTTGCGTTGCCTATGTACTCACCGAGTGAGATCAGACCGAATGTAGTTCTGGCACGTGAGCTTGTGCCGAGGCTAGGGCCATGTGTGTGTACACCAAGGGTGGCTAACATGGACTAGTCTGGCAGACTAGAGTTTGGTTGACCGAGGACGGTCAAGTATAAGGTATTCAAGCCCGGTACGCTTAGGGGTAGTCCGGTAAACTAGGGCAGAGTTTGGCTAAGGTTAGGATTGCTAACCGGGGTCAGACCAAACTAACCATGGTTAGGGTTGTTAACCACAGTTAAGGGGATGGGAGATTTCGCCCAGTAGTGTCGCGACCCAAAACCCAACCTAGGAGTTAGAGTGAATCTTGGACGACCAATCAGGACTTGCTTGACCAAAATAACCTGTAAAAGACCAACAGAGCATACACAATAGAGGACGTAAATAGCGGAAACATACACTAACATAGCACAGTAGAAGACTTAATCGAAACCTCTATGTGTATAAACATATACATGATCCAAGTTGGTACAAAAGAAGAATACACAAAAGAAAGTGCGGACAGGCTCACCAAAATACATGAATATATCTCTCTCAACTCACCCACAGCTACATCACTCAGAATCTACTACCATCTAATAGTAACCCTCGACCGGAGGTTCCTCTAAAGGTTCCTTAACGTACTCCTCCTCCACCCAAGGGCTCGGAGCACAGACATCAAAAGAAGCAGCCGCTCCGCTATCACCTACCAACATAAGAAGTACGGCTGAGCATGGAATACTCAGCGGATACCAAATACTAACCAACAGTCATAGCATAAAAATGACAATACAAAAATCAGGAGCAATTCATATATGTTAAACGGGAACAATTCATGTAATACAAGGAGTAAAGAAATTTATAATCATGCTTGCATTTCGTAAAAAGCCGATAAAACCTCTTGAAATCATTGTGTGCTTGACTTGACTTGAAATATCCTTTTCGTACTTGAAAGCTTGTCATGTTTGTCTTTCTTGATCTTGTCGAGCGTGTCGTGCCATGCCATACGTGTCATGCGTGCTTGCTTGTGATCATGTAACTTGTGAGATACACTTGTGAGATATCCTTGTGAGATGCACTTGAGAGGGAAGGGAGACCCTTCTTTATGAGATGTACTTGAGAGGGAAGGGAGACCCTTTTTTATGCAATGCACTTGTGAGTGAGGGGAGTACCCTCTGTTTTTTCTTGTTTTCTTGTGAAAAGCGAGGTAAAACATATCGTAGGATATGTCCCACCTCTAAACCTCGTTCTTGAAAGTATCGATAAACCATGTCATGCCTCGTGGAATCGTGTGCTTACTTGCATTTAAATTTAAATATGACATTTGGAGAGTTAGCAATACGTAGAACATCAACCATTTGAGGAATTCAATATTCATGTAATTTAGGGAAACGAGAAATCACACTATCATGAGCCCTAGCAAATTCCATAAGCATTTAAGCATGCAATTTCTTAATTTACGACCCATTTATATTCACCTTGGCATTTCATCAAACATGGGGTGTGTTCATTATTTATTAAACCTATATCATGCTTTTCCAGGTTGGTTTATGTTCACCACATGCTTGTGTGTTTATTATTGGTACAATGCCCTTCCCCCTTTCTCATTCATTACATCATTCACACGGCATCCAATCACCAATAACCATCTCCATTCACACCATCCATACATTTCAACTCATAATACATCTATGGATGAAAGAAAACAAAGAATACAAAGAATAAGGGAAGAAAGAAAAAGCTATAACTAGGAGGGTAGGAAAAGGCACCGACCTTAACAAATGAGGGAAAGAATCCCCCTTCCAAAACGTCCGTGAGTAGCTACCCTAGCTTGGAGAAATTGCTTCTCGCGTGCTTGAACCGGAATCTTGAAGCATTCCAAGCTTGAGGTGATCTAGGGTTCACAAACCCTTTGATTTCTTCTCAAAATTCAAACCCTAGGTTTAGAAATCTCCTTTTCTTCTCTCTTCCTCTCTAATATCTTCTAAGTGTGGTAAATGAGCCCTAAAGGCTGGGGCAATCCTATATAGGAAAGGGTTTAACGCCCAAAAGATGAAAACACCCTAAATGAAATTCTGCAAAAACGCGAAGACCGAGCGATCAGTGGTAATGACCGATCGATCGGTTGCCTACCGAGCGATCGGTGTATTGATCGATCTCTAGGTCAAAAATCAGCTCTTTGGAAAATTTTCCCATACAAAATTTTTAATCAGTCGATTGCCTCCGATCGATCGGTTTTGGACCAATCGATCGCTCCATGGACCGAGCGATCGGTGGTCTGCAGATCCAAACTGTTTTGGTCATATCTTTTGAATCATTTGTCGGATTTTGACGATTCAACTTGCGTTGGGTTCGTGCTTCGAAAAGGAACATTTCTAATGTGTCAGAATTTTCAATTTCTTCCTTATTTATTAATTGTACCACATTAAAGGCAAATTGGCTACGAAAGTGCCATGCATTAAGCATGAAAAAGTCTGGGGCTCGACATCCTCCCCCCTTACAAAAATTTCGTCCTCGAAATTTGGACGATACTTACATTATAAACCAAAACAAAATTACAAGTCATATACAAAACTTATACAAAAACTCATTCAAACAATTCCAGGTACTTCGCTTTGACTTCGGCCTCTCGTTCCCAGGTAGCTTCTTCCCGAGCATGATGCTGCCATTGCAGAAGAACCAAAGGAATTGTCTTATTGCGAAGCACTTGATCTCTCCGATCCAATATGTGAATTGGCTTCTCAATCAAAGTGAGATCTTCTCGGATTTTCAACGGTTCCAAGTCTATGACATGCGAAGGGTCCGCAATGTATTTCCGAAGCATAGACACGTGGAAAACGTTGTGAACCGCGACTATGTGAGGTGGAAGAGCTACCCTGTAAGCAACCTCACCAACTCGTGTGATAATCTCAAATGGCCCAACATACCGAGGACTAAGCTTGCCTCTTTTGCCGAATCTCATAATCCCTTTGCTAGGAGATACCTTAACAAAGACTTGATCTCCAACCTGAAATTCCAAGTCCCTACGACGCATGTCCACATAACTCTTCTGACGATCTTGAGCGGCTTTCAACCGATCCCGAATGGACTTACCTATACTTGCAGTTTGCTCGATCAACTCTGGACCCAACACCTTCCTCTCTCCTACCTCATCCCAATAGAGAGGAGACCTGTAACTTCACCCATATAAGGCCTCAAATGGCACCATTTGGATACTCGCCTGATAGCTATTGTTATAGGCGAATTCAACCAAAGGCAAGTGTTCTTCCCAACTACCCTTGAAATCCAGCATACACGCTCGAAGCATGTCTTCAATGACTTGGTTCACCCTCTCGGTTTGTCCATCCGTTTGTGGATGAAAGGCGGTGCTAAAGTCAAGTCGGGAACCCATGGCATCCTGAAAGCTTTTCCAGAATCTTGATGTGAATCTCGGATCCCGATCTGACACAATACTGACTGGCACCCTGTGTAGCCTAACCACTTCCTTGATATATAACGCGGCCAACTGGCTAGAATTGAAGGTGGTTCGATAGGGTAGGAAATGAGCGGACTTTGTCAAACGATCCACCACAACCTATATCACATCCGAGCCCCTTGCCGTCTTTGGCAAGCCAACTATGAAATCCATGAATATGTTTTCCCATTTCCACTCGGGAATAGGAAGAGACTGCAATAGACCGGCGGGCCTCAAGTGCTCTGCCTTCACCTGTTGGCACACCAAGCACCGTGCCACATACTCCGCAACATCCCTCTTCATATTCCGCCACCAAAAGTGACTCTTGAGGTTCCGGTACATCTTTGTACTCCCTGGATGCACCGTGTACTTTGCCCGGTGGGCTTCAACTATAATCTCTCATCGAAGATCTGCATTGGCCGAAACACACAGCCTTCCTTTAAACGTAATAACACCTCGACTAGTGAGAGAAAAGTCTTTACTACCCTTGGTAACTTCCTTGTCCTGATAAGCCAATAATTCAGCATCTATGGCTTGGTATTCTTGGATCAAATCTATAATGTATGACTGAACTGTGACATTTGCCAAAACGGGACCGCGAACTGTATCATTCACACTAATGTCCAGATTTGCCAAATCCTCCATTAATTTCCATTCTTGCACCAACATGTGTGCTAATAACCCCGGAGGTCTTCTACTCAAGGCGTCTGCCACTATATTTGCTTTGCCTGGGTGGTATTGAATAGTGTAGTCATAGTCTTTCAAAAATTCCATCCAACGCCGTTGCCTTAGATTCAACTCCTTTTGGGAAAAGAGATACTTGAGACTCTTGTGATCCGTGTATACATAGAATTCCACCCCGTACAAGTAATGTCGCCAAATCTTAAGCGCAAATACGACTGCAGCGAGTTCCAAGTTGTGTGTGGGATAATTATTTTCACGATCTTTCAATTGCCTTGATGCATAGGCAATGACTTTCTTGTGCTGCATGAGTACACACCCAAGTCCAACGTGCAAGGCATCACTATACACCTCATACCCATAAGGTCCAGATGACACAGTAAGGACAGGGCCTGTAGTAAGGTAAGTGAGTGGTGCTGCAAGGCTGGAGAAACCCTCCACGAATCTCCTGTAATAGCTTGCCAACCCAAGGAAACTGCGTATCTCCGTGACACTCTTGGGCCTCGCCCAACTCATAACTGCCTCTATTTTCTTTGGATCAACCAAGATGCCTTCCGCAGAAACAATGTGGCCTAGGAACGCCACCTCTTCCAACCAAAACTCACACTTGCTGATTTTGGCGTATAGTTTGTGCTCTCTCAACATTTCCAACGCAAGGCAAAGGTCGCACACATGCTCTTCCCGCGTCTGGGAATAGACCAAAATATCTTCAATGAACACAATCACGCACTTATCCAAGTATGGTCTAAACACCCGGTTCATTAAATCCATAAAGGCTGCCGGCGCATTTGTGAGACCAAAAGGCATCACCAAGAACTTGTAGTGTCCGTATCGAGTCCAAAAAGCAGTTTTGGGCACAACCTCGGCCTTGATCCTCAACTGGTGGTAACCGGACCGAAGATCTATCTTTGAGAAAAATCTCGCTCCTTTCAACTGATTGAACAAGTCATCAATTCTAGGCAATGGGTACCTATTTTTTATAGTGACTTTGTTCAACTGCCGGTAATCGATGCACATCCGCATCAAGCCATCCTTCTTCTTAACAATTAACACCAGGGCACCCCACGGTGAGACACTTGGTCGAATAAAACCAAGGCCTTGTAATTCCTCCAACTGAGTCTTCAACTCCTTGAGTTTGATCGGGGCCATTCTATACGGAGTCTTGAAAATAGGAGCTGTGCCTGGTGCAAGCTCGATCACAAACTCAATCTCCCTGTCTAGAGGCAATCCTGACAACTCCTCTGGAAATACATCCAGGAATTCACTCACGACCGGGATAGTCGAAGAGTCCTTTGCCTCGGGGTTCACTAGGCTCAACGCCGTAAAATGGGCAACATCTCTATTTTTCAACCCTTGAAAATGAAATGGCTTGCCTTCCACTGGCCTGAAGAGTACCATCTTTTCAAAATAAGCCACATGCCCATGATGTGTTGCTAACCAGTCCATTCCCAAGATGACATCGAAGTCTTGAAATCCGAGGATGATTAGATCAACCGCCAACACGTGGCTCCCCACTTGAACCATACTGTTTCTACACACTTTATCTGCCAATACTGTCTTGCCAAGAGGAGTCGAAATGACTGACTCCGGTTATAGCTGACTAGGCTCCACAGAAAAGCCTTCTGAGAAGCTCAGCGAGACAAACGAATGAGTAGACCCGGTATCAATCAACACTCGAGCTAAACATTCATTGACTAGTAAGGTTCCTGAAATTTTAGCTAGCTCAGTCAATCCATGCATCAACATCATATATATAGGTAAATAGATATATATAGCATGCCACATACGTACAAAAGAAATAAGGTATAACATGAAATTGCGGTTAAAAAAATAACTCTAAACGCGTACCTTGCACTACATCATCAGATGCAAGTGCATCACCCTCTGTCAAGGCAAAAACTTGCCCCTGGTTCGCCTGGCGAGGTGGTGGTGTAGACCGGGTAGTCTGGGATGGCGCCTGGTATGATCCTGCTAGGCGTGCTGGGGGCCTAATCCCCTGAGACTGGCCTGGTAAATGCCGACTGGGGCTATCCCTGATCACATGGCCCTGGCGACCACAATGAAAACATCCACCCGATGCCCTTCGGTAATCTCCTACCGGGTGCCTTCGGCCAAACGAAGTGCAAACCTCATGTGTATAGGTCGGAGGGGCCGGAGGTGGAGCATACCTCACTGTCTGAGGTGCAACTGGCCATGGAGCTGGAAGAGCCTGAGGTCGCAGTGCCTGAGGCATGTACGGCCGTGGAACTGGAGGCGCATAAGATGGCCTCATCAGTGGTGCTGGCCACGTGTACTGATAAGGGCCTGTACGAGCCCGACTCTCTGGAGGTGCTGAACTACTAGGCTGGCCTCTCGCTAACTCCCTCTTCTTGGACACGGCCTCGGAATTCGCCTCGACCAATAAGGCATTGTCTACTACCTCAGGGTAGGTAGCATGTCTGAAAACCAAAACCTTCTCCATGATAACATCCTTGAGCCCTTGCTCAAACCTTCTTGCCTTCGTTGCCTCGGTAGCAACCATGTAAGGCGCGAATCTAGAGAGTTCCGAGAACTTAGCCTCATAAGCGGCCGCGGTCATCGAACCTTGCTCTAGGTTAATGAACTCTCTTTCTTTCTTCTCCCGTGCTCCAACAGGAAAGTACTTCTGTGGGCGAGAGGACCGCAAAGATCTTCTCCATCTAGAGGATCCATGCCTCCGAAGCAAGAGGGTCCACACTCCCATGGAATGATGGAGGCCTCAATCTCCTGAATGCCTCAACCCCAGCTGTACGATGTACTGGAGCCATAGGCGGTGGAGTAGTTGCCGCTGATGATGGTATAGTTTGCCGAGCCGCCAGTATGGCGAGTGTCTCAGCAATAGAGCCTAAGACCTGAGAGAGGTCCGGCTGCTCATCCTCATCTCTAGAAGAAGATGAAGCTCTGGTGTGTGATCCATGACCCCGTGTGCCCCGCCTCATGACTAAAGCCCTGAGAGCAATAGCACCACATAAGTCTCACTTGAAACCACAATTTATCACAGTTCCAGTTCACAATAATTCAATTTGTATTAGTTATATAATACTAATATTCATCGCATCACAACCATTGGTGTATTTATAATATTATACCTTGGTGTTCTAGCGTTCCTAAGACTCGTACTTGGTTGTAACAACCATTTAGACCAAGACTAAAGTTTAGTCTCGCACTTGGAATCATGACTCGCTTCCGACTTACTTCCTTCCTAACTTGTTTCCTGACATATGCTCTTGTCAAGCCGTGGTATAGATTCTAAGTGACCCTAAAGACCTAAAGCCAAAGCTCTGATACCACTTCTTGTCGCGACCCAAAACCCACCGTAGGAGTTAGAGTGAATCTTGGACGACCAATCATGACTTTCATGACTTGCTTGACCAAAATAACCTGCAAAAGACCCACAGAGCATACACAATAGAGGTCGTAAATGGCGGAAACATACACTAACATAGCACAGCAGAAGACTTAATCAAAACTTCTATGTGTATAAACATATACATGATCCAAGTTGGTACAAAAGAAGAATACACAAAAGAAAGTGCGGACAGGCCCACCAAAATACATGAATATATCACTCTTAACTCACCCACAGTTACATCACTCAGAATCTACTATCATCTAATAGTAACCCTCGACCTGAGGTTCCTCTAAAGGTTCCTCAACGTACTCCTCCTCCACCCAAGGGCTCAGAGCACAGACATCAAAAGGAATAGCCGCTCCGCTATCACCTACCGACATAAGAAGTACTGCTGAGCATGGAATACTCAGCGGGTACCAAATACTAACCAACAGTCATAGCATAAAAATGGCAATACAAAAATTAGGAGCAATTCATATATGTTAAACGGGAACAATTCATGTCATACAAGGAGTAAGAAAATTTATAATCATGCTTGCATTTGGTAAAAAGCCGATAAAACCTCTTGAAATCATTGTGCGCTTGACTTGACTTGAAATATCCTTTTCGTACTTGAAAGCTTGTCATGTTTGTCTTGCTTGATCTTGTCGAGCGTTTCATGCCATGCCATGCGTGTCATGCGTGCTTCCTTGTGATCATGTAACTTGTGAGATATCCTTGTGAGATGCACTTGAGAGGGAAGGGAGACCTTCTTTATGAGATGTACTTGAGAGGGAAGGGAGACTTTCTTTATGCAATGCACTTGTGAGTGAGGGGAGTCCCCTCGTGGTCTGTTTGTTCTTGTTTTCTTGTGAAAAGCGAGGAAAAACATATCATAGTATATGTCCCACCTCTAAACCTCATTCTTGAAAGTACCGATAAACCATGTCATGCATGCCGTGCTCGTGGAATCATGTGCATACTTGCATTTAAAGTTAAATATGACATTTGGAGAGTTAGCAATACATAGAACATCAATCATTTGAGCAATTCAATATTCATGTAATTTAAGGAAACGAGAAATCACACTATCATGAGCCCTAGCAAATTCCATAAGCATTTAAGCATGCAATTTCTTAATTTACGACCCATTTATATTCACCTTGGCATTTCATCAAACATGGGGTGTGTTCATTATTTATTAAACCTATATCATGCTTTTCTAGGTGGGTTTATGTTCACCACATGCTTGTGTGTTTATTATTGGTACAATGCCCTTCCCCCTTTCTCATTCATTACATCATTCACACGGCATCCAATCGCCAATAACCATCTCCATTCACACCATCCATACATTTCAACTCATAATACATCTATGGATGAAAGAAAACAAAGAATAAGGGAAGAAAGAAAAAGCTATAACTAGGAGGGTAGCAAGAGGCACCGACCTTGACAAATGAGGGAAAGAATCCCCCTTCCAAAACGTCCGTGAGTAGCTGCTCTAGCTTAGAGAAACTGCTCCTCGTGTGCTTGAACCGGAATCTTGAAGCAATCCAAGCTTGAGGTGATCTAGGGTTCACAAACCCTTTGATTTCTTCTCAAAATTCAAACCCTAGGTTTAGAAATCTCCTTTTCTTCTCTCTTCCTCTCTAATATCTTCTAAGTGTGGTAAATGAGCCCTAAAGGCTCGGGCAATCCTATATAGGAAAGGGTTTAACGCCCAAAAGACGAAAACGCCCTTAATGAAATTTTGCAAAAACGCGAAGACCGAGCGATCAGTGTATTGACCGATCTCTCGGTCAAAAATCAGCTCTTTGGAAAATTTTCCCATACAAAATTTTCAACCAGTCGATAGCCTCCGATCGATTGGTTTTGGACCGATCGATCGCTCCATGGACAGAGCGATCGGTGGTCTACAGATCCAAACTGTTTTGGCCATATCTTTTGACTCGTTCGTCGGATTTTGACGATTCAACTTGCGTTGGGTTCGTGCTTCGAAAAAGAACATTTCTGATGTGTTAGAATTTTTAATTTCTTCCTTATTTATTAATTGTACAACATTAAACGCAAATTGGCTACGAAAGTGCTATGCATTAAGCATGGAAAAGTTTGGGGCTCTACAGGTAGGCTAAGGGGAGGCCCGTAGGTCGAGGATAAGTTCGGTAGACTTAGTTTTTAGGCCTGATAGGCCGTAAACCGAAAGTAACTGCGATTAGGGTTGCTAATGGGAGTTAAGGGGGATCTAACTGTGGTTAGGGTTTCTAACCAGGGTTAGGAATGGGTAAAGGTTAGTTTTATGGTCGAAGTGATCTTTTAGGAATTTCTGATTAATTTCCAAAAATTGGTGAAGTTAAGGGGTGCTTAACCACGGTTAAATGTTAACCAGAGGTGCATTTAACCGTGGTTAAGAGTTAGGTTAAGTCCAAGGTGGGCCCAGGGGGCTGGGCAAGGCCAAAAGTGTCCTCCTACCAGGCTTGGGCCCCTACAAAAGCCCAGAATCAAAATAAACTTAATGTTGGTAATAGGATTACCGACATTAAGAACAATACTTTTAGTTCAGGTTTTGCCCACTATTGACTAGGGCTAGGGTGTAACCCAGGGTGGTATGAGACCTAGGGAGTGTAGAGGGGACTCTAGGGAGGAGTCTATGTCTGGTGTGGCCCCAGGGGTTACATGGAGTGGGCCGCATAGAGATCTGTAAATAGTGTAATTGAAAGTGTATATTGGCAGTAGATGTTCTACTGCGAATCTCAAGTTAGGCAAAATGGGTATTGTCGGTAGAAGGTCTACCACCAATAATGCATAATATTGATTTTCTTGGATGTAACCTTGGTTAGGCTTAACTTAAGCACCTGGAAGGACCAGGTGAGGTCCAGGGAAGGTAAAGGAGTTCAACTTAGGCCCTGGACATGGACCAGGACCCACCTAGGTAGGCTAAACGAAGCTCAAATAGTATGTGCCAGGAATAATAGTACTGAAACTACCGCCATTCCTGGTTTTGTTAAAAAATGGATTTCTGCCCATGGGGTCTATCATCAACGTAACCATTGGTTCCCCCATGATGTGAGGGACCCCCAGAAGTGTTGTGGTAGTCTGCCAAGCTCCACGGATGGTGATATACCCATAGGGGTTCACCACACCTATGGTTTAAGTCAGTGAAGACCTTGTGAGGGTTTGTTTACAAACTAAACATCAAAAGAAAAGCAAATAAGCCCCCTCGAAATGACCAGGGGTTCACATTAATGATAAATCACGAAGAAATAGGGTGGGGAATGCCCTACCCTATGCTCTGTTTTTGCTGTGGAGGAGTGGCGGTCTGCCCACTATGGTGTTGCACTGCCACGGATGTTGGAGCCCAAAGGGGAAATCTTCCTAAGCTGCTAAGGTGTCTTGGGATCAAGACCAAGGGTTTAAGGAGGCTCAGGCACAGGGTTTTCGTAATAGGGGTTAGCTATGGGATTTTTCCAGACTGTTTCAACTGTTGAGGGTGTTGGGGTTTTATGGGGAGAGAGCTTGGGACCTTAGTGGGTTTAAAAGGGAAGGCTGGGCATGGTATTGGACCTGGTGGAGGTCGAGTGAGGGCTGAGGCATGATGGTGGAAGGGATGGTGGAGTATGCAGGGCATCTGCAGTGCTGCAAACTCGATTCAAACAATGGCAGTAGAGGGTCTACCGCCATTCTGAAAATAGGCATGTTTTAAATTATTGGTAGATCCTTTACCGACAGTAAGAAAATTTCATTCGAATTGGACCTGGCCTAGCATAAACAGGTATGAGGGGGTTTGCTTAAGGGGTTTTGGGCCTGATGGGCCCAAAGCCAAGGTTCAGGCCCTAAGGCCAAGGACTCTAGGGTGTAAGCCCTAAAGGCTCTAGGGCTAGGCTAGGGCTTTGGCTAGGGTCACCTAGGGTTAGGATTTTGGCTTAGGTTTTATACTAGGGTTAAGTCCTAGAGTCCTAGGGTTTAACTAGGGTTTACCTAGGGTTTAGCTTAGGTTTAGCTGGGGTCTACCTAGGGTTTAGTTGTGGTCTACCTAGGGTTAAAAGGGTCTAACCAGGGTAAGACAGGGGTGTATGAATTGGGTGTTTACAGGAAATTATGGAATAGACTTTCTATCTCACAAAATCCTTAGTGTTCCAAACCCTAGCCTTGGAAAATCTTAGAGGATCTCCTCTTGAAGCTCATGAAATTCCCTTTGGGTTTTTCTTCTCTGCCAAATTCTAAGCTTACTAAAATTGTTGGAGCATAATTAATGAATCATCTCTTGGGTTCCACAGCTTGGGTGTTTGGTTTATATGGATGTGGATCTTAACCACATCTTGATCATTATCCTATAATGATAGTTATCCCTAAGAGTTTGTAAATAATGATAACTCTTATCATTAATTAAATTACTAGTTTATTCATAACTAGTTAGTTATAACAAACCTTCTAATTTAGGATTTATTTTCCTAAAAGGACTCCGTAATTAATGGGATATATCTAACTCCCTAGATTATAGGGATTCTTACCAACTCCCTAATGATTGGGGATTCTAACCAAATTAGAAACACCAAGGGGTGGGCGTGAGCTTGAGGGAGCACCAAAGGTATACACGGGATGTTGAGGACACACAGGGTGTCGAAAGGGAGGACATACAGGAGGTGATTCTGTGGTATGGCGAGATTACCAAGGAGCACACCGAATGTTGAAGACACTCGGGGGTGTCAAATGAAGGACATGCAAGTGGTATACACTGTAAAGGTATACACGGGATGTTGAGGACACTCAAGGTGTCGAAAGGGAGGACATGCAGGAGGTGATGTTGCGGTATGGCAAGATTGCCAAGGAGCACACCGGATGTCAAAGACATGCAGGGGTGTCGAAAGGAGGACATGTAATGTCGCAACCCAAAACCCACCCTAGGAGTTAGAGTGAACTTTGGACGACTAATCATGGCTTACATGACTTGCTTGACAAACCAAACTGCAAAAACCCACAGAGCATATACAATAGAGGATGACAGCGGAAACATAACTATAAAACACAGCGGAAGTCTAACAACCTCTAAGTATATACACATGGTCCAAGTTAATACAAAGAAATCAAAACAAAGAAAGTGCGGACATGCCCGCCAAAATACATGGATATAATCACTCATGCTCACCCACAGCTAATCCACTCAGAATCTAACACCACCTACTGATAACCCTCTACGGGAGGTTCCTCCAAAGGCTCCTCGACGTACTCCTCTTCCACCCATGGACCAGGAGCACAAACATCAAATGGAGCAGCAGATCCCTCAAAACCTGCCGACATAAGAAGTACGGCTGAGCATGGAATACTCAGCGGGTACCAAATACTAACCAATAGTCATAGCATAAAAATGGCAATACATAAATCAGGAGCAATTCATATATGTTAGACGGAAACAATTCATATCATACAAGGAAGTAAAGCAATTTATAATCATGCTTGTATTTCGTAGAAAGCCGATAAAACCTCTTGAAAACATCGTGCACTTGACTTGGCTTGAAATATCTTTTCGTACTTGAAAGCTTGTCGTGTTTGTCTTGCTTGATCTTGTCGAGCGTGTTGTACGTGTCATGTCATGCATGTCATGCTTGCTTGCTTGTGATCATGTAACTTGTGAGATACACTTGTGATATCCTTGTGAGATGCGCTTGAGAGATGCCTTGAGAGGGAAGGGAGACCCTTCTTTATGCAATGCACTTGAGAGGGAAGGGAGACCCTTCTTCATGATATGTATGTACTTGCGAGGGAAGGAAGGCCCTTCTTCATGATATGCACTTGTGAGTGAGGGGAGACCCCTCGTGGAATGTTGGTTCTTGTTTTCTTGTGAAAAGTGAGGGAAAACATATCGTAGGATATGTCCCACCTCTAACCATGTTCTTGAAAACCTCGGTAAATCATGTCATGCATGCCGTGCTCGTGGGAATCGTGTACATACTTGCATTTAAATTTAAATATGACATTTGGGTAATTCACAACACATATAACATCAACGATTGAGCACTGTAATATTCACATCATTTAGGGAAAGCAAGAAAACACACTATCATAGGCCCTAGCAATATCCATAATTTATTAGGCATGCATTTCCTAATTTACAACTCACTTTATTCACCTTGGCATTTCATCAAACATGGTGTGTTCATTATTCATTATTCATTCAAACCTAAATCATGCTTTTCTAGGTGGGTTATGCTCACATCATACGTGTTTGTTCATTATGGATACAATGCCCTCCCCATTTCATTCATCACATCATTTCACACGGCACCTAATCGCCAATTTCGTCTCCATTCACCATTCACACCCATCCATCTCTTAGCACATGTGTAAATGAAAGAAAACAAAGAGAAATAAAGTAAAAGAAGGAACTATAACTAGGAGGGTAGCAAGAAGTACCGACCTTGAAGAAATGAGGAAGAAACCCCTTCCAAAAACGACCGTGAGGTGCTGCCCTAGCTTGGGGAACGCTCTCCACGGGTGCTTGAGCCGTGATCTTGGAGAAAATCCGGACTTGAAGTGATCTAGGGTCTCAAAACCCCTTTGATTTCTCTTCCAAAGACAAGCCCTAGGTTGGAATCGCCTTCTCCCCTTTCTCCTATTCTCTCAAACTCTCTAAGTGTCGAATGATGCCCTAAAGGCTCGGGCAAGACTCTTAAGGTAAGAGTAAACCGACCAAAAGACCATAATACCCTTACTGAAATTTCTGCAAAAACGCGAGTACCCAGCGATCGGTGTTAATGACCGATCGATCCGTTGCCTACCGAGCGATCGGTGTGTTGACCGAGCTCTCGACCAAAAATCAACTCTCTGGAAAATTTCCCCATACAAAAATCTTGACCAGTCGATAGCCTCCGAGCGATCGGTTTTGGACCGATCGATCGCTGCATGGACCGAGCGATCGGTGGTTTGCAGGTCCAAACTGTTTTGGCCATAACTTTTGACTTGTTCGTCCGATTTTGACGATTCAACTTGCGTTGGGTTCGTACTTCGAAAAAGAACATTTCTGACGTTTCGGAATTTCCAATTTCTTCCTTATTTATTAATTATTCCTCTTTAAAGGCAAAATGGTAACGAAAGTGTCATGCATTAAATGTGAAAAGGTCCAGGGCTCTACATCCTCCCCCCTTACAAAAATTTCGTTCTTGAAATTTAGACGCTACTTGCATTACAAACCAAAAAGAAAATTACAAGTCATATACAAACTTATACAAAAACTCATTCAAATTATTCTGGGTACTTCGCTTTAACTTCGGCTTCACGCTCCCATGTAGCTTCTTCCCAAGCATGGTGTTGCCATTGCACAAGAACCAAAGGGATTGTCTTGTTGCAAAGCACTTGATCTCTTCGATCCAAAATCTGAACCGGCTTTTCAATCAAGGTGAGGTCCTCTCGAATCTCCAACGGTTCCAAGTCTATGACATGCGAAGGATCCACAATGTACTTCCGAAGCATAGACACATGGAAGACGTTGTGAACTGCGGCCATGTGAGGTGGGAGAGCTACCCTCTAAGCAACCTCACCAACTAGCGTGATAATCTTAAAAGGCCCAACATACCGAGGACTGAGCTTCCCTCGCTTGCCAAATCTCATGATCCCTTTGCTAGGAGATACTTTCACAAAAACTTGATCCCCTACTTGAAATTCCAAGTCCCTACGGCGCGTGTCCGCATAACTTTTCTGGCGATCTTGAGCGGCTTTCAATCGATCCCGAATGATCTTAACTGTGTTTGCAGTTTGCTCAATCAACTCTGGACCCAGTACTTTCCTTTCTCCTACCTCATCCCAATAGAAAGGAGACCTACAACTTCGCCCATACAAGGCCTCAAATGGTGCCATTTGGATACTCGCCTGATAGCTGTTATTATAGGCGAATTCAACCAAAGGCAAGTGCTCTTCCCAACTGCCTCTGAAATCCAACATACAAGCACGAAGCATGTCTTCAATGACTTGGTTCACTCTCTCGGTTTGTCCATCCGTCTGTGGATGAAAAGCTGTGCTGAAATCAAGTCGGGAACCCATAGCCTCTTGGAAACTTTTCCAAAATCTTGACGTGAATCTTGGATCCCGATCCGACACAATACTGACGGGCACTCCGTGCAACCTCACCACTTCCTTGATGTATAGAGCGGCCAACTGGCTAGAGTTGAAAGTAGTTCGGTAGGGTAGGAAGTGCGCAGACTTCGTCAGACGGTCTACTACAACCCAAATTGCATCTGAGCCCTTTGCCATTTTTGGTAAGCCAACTATGAAATCCATGGATATGTTCTCCCATTTCCACTCAGGAATAGGAAGAGAATGCAATAGACCGGCGGGTCGCATGTGTTCTGCTTTCACCTGTTGGCACACTAAGCACCGTGCCACATATTCTGCAACATCCCTCTTCATAATCCGCCACCAAAAGTGACTCTTGAGGTTCCAGTACACTTTGTACCCCCTGGATGCACAGTGTACTTTGCCCGGTGGGTTCATCCATAATCTCCCTCCGAAGATCTGCATTGGCTGGGACACACAGCCTTCCCTTGAATGTGATAGCACCTTGGCTAGTGAGAGAGAAGTCCTCACTACCCTTAGCAACTTCCTTGTCCCGATAAGCCAACAATTCAGCATCTGTGGCTTGGTATTCTTGGATCAAATCTATAATGTATGGCCGAACCGTGACATTTGCCAAGATAGGACTACGAACAGAGTCATTCACACTAATGTCCAGATATGCCAAGTCTTCAAGTAGCTTCCATTCCTGCACTAACATGCATGCTAATAACCCCGGAGGTCTTCTACTCAAAGCATCAGCCACTACATTTGCTTTACCCGGGTGGTATTGAATGGTACAATCATAGTCTTTCAAAAATTCCATCCAACGCCGTTGCCTTAGATTCAGCTCCTTTTGGGAAAAGAGATACTTGAGACTCTTGTGATCGGTGAACATATAGAACTCCACCTCATTAAGGTAATGACGCCAAATCTTAAGTGCAAACACGACCGCCGCAAGCTCTAAGTCGTGCGTGGGATAATTCTTCTCATGCTCCTTCAATTGCCTTGATGCATAGGCAATGATTTTCTTGTGCTGCATGAGTACACACCCAAGTCCAACGTGTGAGGCATCACTATACACCTCATACCCATAAGGTCCAGATGGCATAGTAAGGACAGGGGCTGTAGTAAGCCTCTTCTTCAGTTCCGTGAAACTGATCTCGCACTTATCACTCCATACAAACTTGGCGTTCTTCCTTGTCAGGTGAGTAAGCGGTGCTGCAAGGCTAGAGAAACCCTCTACGAATCTCCTGTAGTAGCCTGCCAACCCATGAAAGCTGCGTATCTCAGTAACACTCTTGGGCCTCGCCCAACTTATAACTGCTTCGATCTTCTTCAGATCTACCGAGATACCTTCTGCAGAAACCACGTGGCCTAGGAATGCCACCTCTTCCAACCAAAACTCACACTTGCTAAGTTTGGCGTTTAGCTTGTGCTCTCTTAGCATTTCCAAAGCAAGGCGTAGGTCGCGTGTGTGATCTTCCCGTGTCTGGGAATAGACCAAAATGTCATCAACAAATACAATCACGCACCTATCAAGATATGGCCGAAACACCTGGTTCATCAAATCCATTAAGGCTGCCGGCGCGTTTGTGAGTCCAAAAGGCATCACCAAGAACTCGTAGTGTCCATACCGAGTCCTGAAAGTAGTTTTGGGAACATCTTCCACCTTAATGTTCAACTGGTGATAACCCGATCGAAGGTCTATCTTTGAGAAAAATCTCGCTCCCTTTAACTGATCGAACAAATCATCAATTCTAGTCAATGGTTACCTATTCTTTATAGTGACCTTGTTCAATTGCCGGTAATCGATGCACATCCGCATCGAACCATCTTTCTTCTTAACAAACAACACCGGGGCACCCCACGGTGAGACACTTGGTCGAATGAAACCAAGGCCTTGTAATTCCTCCAACTGAGTCTTCAACTCTTTGAGTTCTACCGGGGCCATTCTATACGGAGCCCTGAAAATAGGAGCTGTGCCTGGTGCAAGCTCGATCAAAAACTCAATCTCCTTGTCTGGAGGCAATCCTGGCAACTCCTCTGGAAATACATCCAGGAATTCACTCACAACCGGAATAGTCGATGAGTCCTTTGCCTCGGGGTTAACTAAGCTCAACGCCGTAAAACGAGCAATATCTCTACTTTTCAACCCGCGAAAGTGGAATGGTTTTCCTTCTACCGGCTTGAAGAGTACCATCTTCTCAAAGCAAGCTACATGCCCATGATGTGCTGCTAACCAATCCATTCCCAATATAACATCAAAGTCTTGGAATCCCAGGACGATGAGATCAACCGCCAACTCGTGGCTTCCAACTTGGACCACACTATTTCTATACACTTTATCTGCCAATACTGTTTTGCCGAGAGGAGTCGAAATGGCTAACTCCGGTTCTAGCTGACTTGGCTCTACAGAAAAGCCTTCTGAAAAACTCGGCGAGACAAATGAATGAGTAGACCCGGTATCAATCAACACTCGAGCCAAATACTCATTGACTAGTAGGGTTCCTGAAATTTTGACTAGCGGAGTTAATCCATGCATCAACAGTGTATACATGTAGGTATATATACATATATAACATGCCAAGTACGTACACAATCAATTAATAATTAACAGTTTAATTTACGGATAATTAAATAAGCTACAACTGCGTACCTTGCACTACATCGTCAGATGCAAGTGCATCACCCTCTGTTAAGGCAAAAACTCGCCCCTGGTTTGCCTGGCGAGACTGAGGTGTAGACCGGGTAGTCTAAGATGACGCCTGATATGATCTTGCTGGGAGTGCCGGTGGCCTAATCCCCTGAGACTAGCCTGGTAAATGCCGACTGGGGCAATCCCTGATCATATGGCCCTGGCGACCACAATGAAAGCATCCACCCGATACCCTTCGGCAATCTCCTGCCAGGTGCCTTCGGCCGCACGAAGTGCAAACCTCATGTGTATAGGTCGGAGGGGCCGGAGGTGGAGCATACCTCATTGTCTGAGATGCAACAGGCAGTGGGGCCGGGAGAGCCTGAGGTCGAAGTGCCTGCGGCACATACTGCCGGGGAGCTGGAGGCGAATAAGTCGGCCTCATCGGTGGTGTTGGCCATGTATACTGATAAGGGCTGGTACGAGCCCGCCTCTCTGAAGGTACTGAACTACTAGCTTGGCCTCTCGCCAACTCCCTCTTCTTGGACACTATCTCTGAATTGGCCTCGACCAATAAGGCTTTGTCTACTACCTCAGGGTAGGTAGCATGTCTGAAAACCGAAACCTTCTCCATGATAACATCTTTGAGCCCTAGCTCAAACCTTCTTGCCTTCATTGCCTCGGTGGCAACCATGTGAGTCGCGAAGCGTGATAGCTCCGAGAACTTGGCCTCGTATTGAGCCACCGACATCAAACCTTGCTCGAGGTTGATGAATTCTCTCTCTTTCTTTTCCCGTGCTCCAATCGGAAAATACTTCTTGTAAAAGCCGTCCTTGAACTCATCCCAAGTCCAAGGTTGACCCTGCATGGTCAAATCTCGTGTCCTCAACGCGGAAAACCACCAATGGTGGGCTTCGCCCTCTAGAACGAAAGCTGCCCATGCTACTCTCTCCTCCTCTGTGGGTGAGAGGACCGTAAAAATCTTCTCCATCTGGAGGATCCACGCCTCCGCAGCAAGAGGGTCCACACTCCCATGGAAGGATGGAGGCCTCAATCTCCTGAATGCCTCAACTCCAACGGTACGATGTACTGGAGCTGCGGGCGGTGGAGTAGGTGCCCCTGATGCCGGTATAGTTTGCTGAGCCGCCAGGATGGCGAGTGTCTCAGCAATAGAGCCTAAGACCTGAGAGAGGTCTGGCTGCTCATCCCCATCCCATGAAGAAGAGGAAGCTCTGGTATGTGGTCCACGACCCCGTGTGTTCCGTCTCATGACTAAAGTCCTGAGAATAATAACACCACACAAGTCTAACTTGAAACCACAGTTTATTTCAATGCCATTTCACAATAATTCAATTTGTATTAGTTGCATAATACTAATATACATCACATCAAGTCATCAGAGTATTCATCACATTATACTTATACTTGGGACCAGACTCGCTCCCGACTTACTTCCTTCCTAACTTGTTTCCTAACATATGCTCTTTTCAAGCCGTGGTATAAGATTCTAAATGACCCTAAAGACCTAAAGCCTAAGCACTGATACCACTTCTGTCGCGACCCAAAACCCACCCTAGGAGTTAGAGTGAACTTTGGACGACTAATCATGGCTTATATAACTTGCTTGACAAACCAACCTGCAAAAACCCACAGAGCATATACAATAGAGGATGACAGCGGAAACATAACTATAAAACACAGCGGAAGTCTAACAACCTCTAAGTATATACACATGGTCCAAGTTTAATACAAAGAAATCAAAACAAAGAAAGTGCGGACATGCCCGCCAAAATACATGGATATAATCACTCATGCTCACCCACAGCTAATCCACTCAGAATCTAACACCACCTACTGATAACCCTCTACGGGAGGTTCCTCCAAAGGCTCCTCGACGTACTCCTTTTCCACCCATGGACCAGGAGCACAAACATCAAATGGAGCAGCAGCTCCCTCAGAACCTGCCGACATAAGAAGTACGGCTGAGCATGGAATACTCAGCGGGTACCAAATACTAACCAATAGTCAAAGCATAAAAATGGCAATAGATAAATCAGGAGCAATTCATATATGTTAGACGGAAACAATTCATATCATACAAGGATGTAAATCAATTTATAATCATGCTTGTATTTCGTAGAAAGCCAATAAAACCTAATGAAAACATCGTGCACTTAACTTGGCTTGAAATATCTTTTCGTACTTGAAAGCTTGTCGTGTTTGTCTTGCTTGATCTTGTCGAGGGTGTCGTACGTGTCATGTCATGCATGTCATGCGTGCTTGCTTGTGATCATGTAACTTGTGGGATACACTTGTGAGATATCCTTGTGAGATGCGCTTGAGAGATGCCTTGAGATGGAAGGGAGACCCTTCTTTATGCAATGCACTTGAGAGGGAAGGGAGACCCTTCTTCATGATATGTATGTACTTGCGAGGGAAGGAAGGCCCTTCTTCATGATATGCACTTGTGAGTGCGGGGAGACCCCTCGTGGAATTTTGGTTCTTGTTTTCTTGTGAAAAGCGAGGTAAAACATATCGTAGGATATGTCCCACCTCTAACCATGTTCTTGAAAACCTCGGTAAATCATGTCATGCATGCCGTGCTCGTGGGAATCGTGTACATACTTGCATTTAAATTTAAATATGACATTTGGGTAATTCACAACACATATAACATCAACGATTGAGCAATGTAATATTCACATCATTTAGGGAAAGCAAGAAAACACACTATCATAGGCCCTAGCAATATCCATAATTTATTAGGCATGCATTTCCTAATTTACAACTCACTTTATTCACCTTGGCATTTCATCAAACATGGTGTGTTCATTATTCATTATTCATTTAAACCTAAATCATGCTTTTCTAGGTGGGTTATGCTCACATCATACGTGTTTGTTCATTATGGATACAATGCCCTCCCCATTTCATTCATCACATCATTTCACACGGCACCCAATCACCAATTCCGTCACCATTCACCATTCACACCCATCTATCTCTTAGCACATGTGTAAATGAAAGAAAACAAAGAGAAATAAAGTAAAAGAAGGAACTATAACTAGGAGGGTAGCAAGAAGTACCGACCTTGAAGAAATGAGGAAGAAACCCCTTCCAAAAACGATCGTGAGGTGCTGCCCTAGCTTGGGGAACGCTCTCCATGGGTGCTTGAGCCGTGATCTTGGAGAAATGCCGGACTTGAAGTGATCTAGGGTCTCAAAACCCCTTTGATTTCTCTTCCAAAGACAAGCCCTAGGTTGGAATCGCCTTCTCCCCTTTCTCCTATTCTCTCAAACTCTCTAAGTGTCGAATGATGCCCTAAAGGCTCGGGCAAGACTCTTAAGGTAAGAGTAAACCGACCAAAAGACCATAATACCCTTACTGAAATTTCTGCAAAAACGCGAGTACCCAGCGATCGGTGTTAATGACCGATCGATCCGTTGCCTACCGAGCAATCGGTGTGTTGACCGAGCTCTCGACCAAAAATCAACTCTTTGAAAAATTTCCCCATACAAAAATCTTGACCAGTCAATAGCCTCCGAGCGATCGGTTTTGGACCGATCGATCGCTCCATGGACCGAGCGATCGGTGGTCTGCAGGTCTAAACTGTTTTGGCCATAACTTTTGACTTGTTCGTCCGATTTTGACGATTCAACTTGCGTTGGGTTCGTACTTCGAAAAAGAACATTTCAGACATTTCGGAATTTCCAATTTCTTCCTTATTTATTAATTATTCCTCTTTAAAGGCAAAATGGTAACGAAAGTGTCATGCATTAAATGTGAAAAGGTCCGGGGCTCTACATGTAGGTGGTATACACTGTAAACGTATACACGGGATGTCGAGGACACACAGGGTGTCGAAAGGGTGTGACATGTCTAAGAGGCACTAGCCGGATGATTTGAAATCACTGAAAGGCACTGAAGTTTGATCATTTAGTGTGATGTTGAAGAGTTTGGGCACACGGGGTGTGATGCTCTACAGGGAATAAAGTCGAGGATGCTTTCCTGTGACTCTACTGATTGTGACTTACGGGGATGCAGGCTGTCGGCTTCTTTTGCTTGTCTTTGTTGGGGCTGCTCAGTGTAGGCTGGTATGACCTGGTTTGCATACGAAAAGGTCTATTTTGAAAATATTTTATAAAAGAAATTTGGACATTTGTAAAAGGTTTTGATTTTAAGAGCAAGAATGTTGAACTAGTTTTTAGTTTTGCAAGGAAATTGCCTTAGTCAGGGCCTAGGGATCATGTAATCTGTCTTTCACTCTTTGGAGGGCGGAGTATGACCCAGAATAGGTTTTTTCACCGTTGGGGATTTTCATGAGTAGACCTACTTGTCTTGTCACCGCTGGGGAATGTTGAGAGAGGTTGTCTCTACTAAGGATAGAGAGTTATCTCTACCGATGGATTGTATTTCAAGAGAGGTTGTCCCTGAAAGGATGAAATAGTCTGAAAAGATTGCCTCTGTGGGGAGTCTCTGACTTTTTGAAATGTTTCGACTTCTATTTTGGGTTTTGCTTTGATGAAAAGTTTGCACCCTCAAGAGTTGACTCGCCTGGAGAGTTTTGAGAGGATTTTTTTCTCAGTTGGACTCTATGTGTGGAAACTAGAAGAGAGATTTTCAATTCTTCTGGGGAGTGAATGATTTCACGGGGGAATGCTGGGGGAGGTGTGATCTCCTTTTATGTGGGTGTGATCGCACCTGATTTTGTCAAGTTGCCTATGTACCCTTTGTAGGATCAGGTCATGACGTAGTTTAGGCAAATGCCACAGAGGACGTGGGAGGGTGTCCCTTAAAAGGTGTAATGATAGGGGGGATGTTAGGCTTAAGGGGCTAACTAGTGGATTTCATTGATTTATAAATGGGTTACAGAAAAGGGGATAAGTAGTGTGCCTTCTAGAGAAACTACAATTGCAAAGCGACTATCAGACCTAGACCCTAAGTGTAGTATCGTTTGAATTTATCCATGTTGACGGGCTCTGGGATGTCTTCATCATCCATATGTCCGAGTCAAAGACAGCGCTTGAGAATTTATCTCAGACAATGTATGGGCCTTCGTAGTTGGGAGTGAACTTGCCCCTTGGGTCAAGGCGATTTGGCAATATTTTTCGGAGAACCAGGTCACCAATCTCGATGCTTCTCAGCTTGAATTTCTTGTTAAATGCCCTAGCCATGCACCTCTGAAAGGCCTGAGAGTGATTGATGGCTTTTAGTCACCGTTCTTTAATCAAATTTAGCTGCTCATACAGGGTCTGTGCCCATGTTGCTTCTGAGAGTTCTACTTTCATTAACACCCGGAGTGACGGAATCTATACTTGGATGGGGAGGACTGCTTCTATACCATAGGCCAGAGAGAATGGTGTTACCCCAGTTGAGGTTCGGATGGACGTTCTGTTGGCCATGAGTGCGTATGGGAGCATCTCATGCCGGACAGAATACTTGGCGGCCATTTTCTCTATGATTTTCTTCAGATTCTTATTGGCGGTCTCAACTACACCGTTGGTTTGCGACCTATACAACGTAGAGTTGTGATGTTGGATCTTGAATTTCTGGCAAAGGTTAGTCATCCCCTTGTTGCAGAAGTTGAGAGCATTGTCTGTTATAATCTTATATGGGACCTCATATCGGTAGTTGATATCCCTTTATAGAAAATGCTGAACCATTGAGCCAGTGACGTTGGCATAAGTGGCTGCCTCGACCCATTTTATGAAATAATCGATTGTAACCAGAATGAATCGATATCTATTAGATGCTTTTGGAGCTATGGGTCCAATGACGTCGATGCCCCACGCTGAGAATGACCAAGGAGTAGCGAGACTGTACAGCCTATTTGGCAGTGCATTTACCCTATCGGTATAGATTTGGCACTGGTGGTACTTCTGCACGTGCTTGCAATAGTCTGATTCCATGGTGGACCAGTAATAGCCCAGTCTGAGTATCTTCTTAGAGAGTATTAAGTCGTTCATGTGCGGGCTGGAAGTTCCTCCATGAACTTCTTTGACTACCTGTGCTGCTTCACTGGTATCAAGGCATCTGAGCCAGAGTAGATTCGGTGACCTCTTTTGTATAAGATTTCTCCGGAGAGGATAAACTAAATTACCAGTCTTCTGATTGCTTGACGGTCTGTTTTGGTGGCTTCGATAGAGAAGGTCCCATCCTCGAGGTACTGCTTGATGTCTGCATACCGAGGTTTATTGTCTAATACCTCCTCGAACTGAAGGTAGTTAGAAGGCTGATGCTATTGCTGGATTTCGATCGGCTAGAACATGATGCCTGTGGGGATTTGTACCATGGAAGAGAGAGTGGCCAGTGCGTCTGTGAATCTGTTTTGGTTCCTGGACCTGTGAGTGAAGCTGATTCTTCTGAACTGACTGATTAGTAGATTGAGGTAGGCCAACTACGGGACTAGCCTTACTTTTGGATGGTCAAAGATTCATTCGTCTGACAAATTACCAGAGATGAGTCACCGAAGACGTCTACCTCTTTAATCCTGAGGGTCAGGGCTTTTTTCAGTCCGACTATGCACACCTTGTATTCTACCTCATTGTTGGAACATCTGAATTACAGGTTGACTGAGATAGGGAGTTGTGCTCCCTTAGGTGAGATCAGGACTTCTCCGGCCCTGTGCCCATGACCGTTGGTAGCTTTTTCAAAGTACAACTCCTAGCTGGAGTACTCTCATTCATCTACTTCTGCATACAGGATGGCTTTGTCTGGAAACTGATCATGTACAAACACATAGTCCCGTGTTGGGCTGAGGGCCAGGTGATCTGCTATCGCCTGCCCCTTGATCGACTTTTGAGTCATGTATGTGATGTCAAATTCAGGCAACATCATGAGCCATCGGGCCGTTCTTCTGGTGGTCGTTGGCTTTTCTAGTAGATACTTGAGTGGGTCCATCTGGGAGATTAGGATTACTGGGTAGGAAAGTAGATAGTTCGGAAGACGCTGAGTTGCCCAGACCAGTGCTAGACATGTCTTCTTCAAAAGGGTTGTATCGCTCTTCATACTCTAGCAGGCGCTTACTGATGTAGTAGATGGATTGCTCTGTTCTTCCTGTCTCGTCATACTGTGCCAGGACGCACCCCATGGAGGTGTCTTGTACAGAGATGTAGAGTAGCAGTGGCCATCTCGATGTAGGAGACACAAGTACTGGAGGATTCAGAAGATACTACTTTATTCTGTTAAAGGGTTATTAGCATTCTATTATCCAGACTGTGGGCGTGTTCTTCCGGAGAAGCTTGAAGATTGGCTCGCATATCAGAGTGAGCTGAGAGATGACCCGATTGATATACTAAATTCTACCTAGGAAACCATGGCTCTCCTTCTTAGTTTGGGGTGCTGGCATTTCAGTGATAGCTCTAGATTTAGCTGGATCAATCTTAATGCCTCGTTTACTGACTATGTAGCCAAGGAGCTTTTCTAATGAGGCTCCAAAGACCACTTGGCTGGATTCAGTCTCAGGCCGAACTCTTGGAGTCTATCGCAGAGTTTCTTCAAGTCTTCATGGTGTTGCTCGACAGTAGGAGACTTGACGATCTTGTCATCCACATAGATTTCTGTTGACTTGTGGATCATGTCGTGGAACAGCGCCATCATGACCCTTTAGTAGGTTGCCCCTGCGTTCTTAAGCCCGAAGGGCATGACCTTGTAGCAGAATATGCCCCAAGGCGTGATGAAGGAGGTTTTCTCCATGTCTTCTTCTGTCGTCCTGATCTGGTTGTATCCGGAGAAACCATCCATGAATGAGAGAGTCTCGTGCCCTATAGTATTGTTGACCAGAATGTCGATATATGTGAGAGAAACGTTATCCTTGGGGCTTACCCTGTTCAGATTCTGGTAGTCAATACACATTCGGACCTTGCCGTCCTTCTTGTGTACCGGAAAAATATTGGCTAACTACTCAGGGTAAGTTGCTACTGCCAAGAAGCCTGCATTGATCTACTTTTCAACTTCTTTCTTGACCTTCTGTGATCATTCGAGCCTTATCCATCTCAATTTATGCTTTACTGGTCTAATGTCAAGGTTCAGGGGCAGTCTGTGTGCCACCAATGCTGGGTCTAGGCTAGCACGTCTGTATACGACCAGGCAAAGACGTCACTATAGCTTTTCAGAAAGTTGATCATGTCTGCTCTCTGTTGTGGGCTCATGCTTATGCCGCTCTTGACTAGCTGAGAGGTGTCCTCGAAACCCAGATTGACTATTTTAGTGTCTTCCCTGTTCGACTGCAGAAGTCCTTCGCTATGCTTAAGGAGGTCCAGAATTTCCTGAGGCGGTGTCTCTTCCCGTTCTAAGTCGTACTCTACTTCGGAGAGTTTAAGGAGGGTTTGAGGGGTAGCCTTGTAAGAGGTGATTTCCTGACAAATCAATTAGGTTCAATTTAGCATGCTTATGATTGTTGTTTTTGTTGGCTACAAGACACTAGACCTTCCAGGGGAAGAGTCCGTGTGATTTCGTCATCAGCCGATATGACATGTTTTTTTCGAAAACATGATTTTTGAGTCAAAACATCTGATTTTCATTGACAAAATGATGACTTATTACAAAAATGACAAACAAAAAGGAGGCCGACAGTGGCCTGACATTTGGATTTTACAAATAGGAGCAAAAGAGAGATAGACGAAGGAGAAGGGTGATGCTTGGTCACTGCTGTCTTGGACTAACCTGTCTTGCACTACACTTGCCCCGGCCCTGAATGACCCTCGACGGTGAAAGCCTTAGTCCACCAACAGATCAGTGGCTGGCGATTGGAGGATGCTTCGGTACTATCGGAGAGGGTGCAGACTTGCTCTCCCACTTGATATTCTGCTTCGGTAGCATCTTCGACAGTCAGCTTGTTGAACATCTGGGCCATGCTGAACACTTTTTGATCTGGAATCCCTAAAGATTCTTCACTGGTCTGGGGGATTAAGGCAACAGGTGCAAAAGAGGTTTCTAGGTAGGTTTTGAAGATTCCCACGAGGAAGGTTATAGAGATGTGTGGTCGAGGCTCAGGTTTCACCGACTGTTTGCTCTTCTTAGTCAGCTTGGAGAGGTAGTCCTCGTATTTGGGCTTGTATCCCAATCCGAAGGAAGATGTATAGTGAGGAAGTGTGTATCTTTTCTTCATGCCCTGATGCTTTTCACCCAAACCCTTCCTGAGCTGGTAGTTCATTTTGGCCATCATTCTAATAAATGGTGGCACTACTTGCTTGCTTTGTTGCTCCACCTGGGTGATATAACTAACCTACTCGAACTGAAATGTCATGAAGGCAGTGCCTTGTCCCAGTCCCTGGACGTCCCCGAAGGAACTTGCCAACTCCTCAGAAGGAATGACGACTAGGCGGTCATCCTAGATGAGCTTGATTCTTTAGTGCTGAGAGGAGGGAATGGCTCCGGCCGCGTGGATCCATGGCCTCCTTAGGAGCAAGGTGAATGAGGCTGGAATATTTACAACCTGAAAGTTCATCGAGAACTGAGCTGGTCCAACCCCTATGGTCAAATCGATATCACCCAGGTTATGCCTGGTTGTATTATCAAAAGCCCTGATGGTCATGGGTCTCTTCTTCAATTGATTGAGGTTTAGGCCCAGGTTTTGCAGTGTAGAAAGTGTGTAGACTTTTTGGCCGAAGCCATTGTTAATGAGTTCTGATTAAAATGTTTTGTCTATGCGCTGAACCGTGATGTACAAAGCCCGGGTATGATCCCTGTTGCGCTCAGGTATTTCGTCTTCTGTGAAGGAAATGATTCTGGATTCGAGGATTTGCCCTATCATTTGCCCTAGTTTCTCAGACGTTATGTCTGGTGTTACATGGGCATTGTCAAACACTTGTAGCAGTTGCTTCCTGTGATGCTCTGATGTTAGAAGAAGACCCAAGATAGATATCTGTGCTAGGACCTTACTCAATTGTTGAGTGATATTGAACTCCTCTACTTTCTTTAGAATCTTCAACAAAACTACTGAATCAGCTGCTTCATTCTTTGGGTCTGACACCCCTGTTTTCTCTTTCTCTGTGCCCTTTGTCTTCGTCGGCTTAGTCGCAGGAGGTTGATATACCCGGCCAGATCTGGTTAGGTTGGCTATGCTCTCGCTCTCAAGGATGAGAGAGAGAAGAGTGGGTACTCGGTTGAGGTCAAAAGGCAACTCTGGGATGTAGGGGATCTGGACAGGGCCTGAAGAGGTTGAGGCTTGAGCTAGAGCTGTAGGGCAAGGGATGGTATAGATGATCCGCTCGAGGATATGTATCTGGATTTGAGACTGAATGGTCTGTATATTTGACTGGGGGAAGGGGATTATGACTGGATGTTGGTAAGAGGTCCTGATGATGCCGTCATCAACTGCAGGTGTGCTGGATCTTGGTTGCCCTGCCCTAGGCTTTGCCAATTGAATAAAGTTGATTTGATTATTATATGGGGGCAGTGACACCTGATTGATGCGGGTGTTGCTGGGGGCCAGCTTGACCTTTCTATCATCCAAGGGATCTTGGATGGCATACTTCAGGCCTATGCAGTAGTTTGTAGCATAGCCTGGGCCTCTGTGGAAGGCGTAGTAATGATCGGCAGTGTAGTTTTTGTTCTGTTTGTCTGAAGATAGAAGAGGTGTGGGGCCTCTCAACTCGAGAAGGCCATGCTTGGTCAGGAATTCCAACAACTGGCTGAGTTTTTGTAGAAGTGGGGTAAAGTTTCTGGGAGGAAGGTTTTGCTACTGGATTGGTCGGTTTTTCTGGGTGGACGGTTTCTGACAACTAAGTGTTGCTGAGCTGCTGGAGCTGGTAATCTAATGGACAAAGAGCTGGTATCGACTATGTGAAAACCTTTTCACCAGTAGTAATGCTAAAGTCCATCAGAATTCTGTTATCAATTGTAGCCTTTTATGATTATGAGATATGGTAGATGGATGTCAAAACCGATTTCTTGAATGGAAACATTCAAGAGGATATTTATATGGACTAGCCTGGAGGTTTTGAACTCCATGGCCAAAAATAATAAAGTCTGCAAATTGATAAAATCCATTTATGGCCTTAAGCAAGCTTCTCGGAGTTGGAATATCCGTTTTGATGACTCAATCAAATCGTTTGATTTTCAACAAAACATGGATGAGGCATGTGTGTAGAAGAAGGTCAGTGGGAGTGCAATAACTTTCCTACTTCTTTATGTAGATGATATTCTACTCATTGGGAATGATGTAGGAATGTTATCAACGGTTAAAATCTAGTTGTCATGTAACTTTGCAATGAAAGACCTCGGTGAGGAATCCTATATACTTGGTCTTAAATTGTTTAGATATCGAAAGAAAAGAATGCTGCTATTGTCCCAAGTCAATTACATTGACAAGATCTTGTACAAATATAGCATGGAAAATTCAAAGAAAGGGTTAATAGCCTTTAGACATGGAATTAGTCTCTCCAAATCAAAGTCTCCAAAGATTGATGATGAAACAGAGCAGATGAGTCATATCCCATATGCATCTGTAGTGGGAAGTCCCATGCATGCTATGTTGTGCACAAGACTTGATATTTATCACGCAGTGAGAATCGTGAGTAGTTATCAATCAAATCCGGGTCCTGAGCATTGGATAGCAGTTAAGCACATTTTTAAGTATTTGAGGAGGACAATGCACCATTGTTTGGTTTACAGTGGAGAAGATCTGACTGTTGTAGGATACACAGATTCAGATTTTTAGACAGATGTTGATTATAGAAATTCCACCTTAGGATTTGTCTTTACTCTTGGGAAAGGAGCATTTAGTTGGAGGAGTTACAAGCAATCAACAACTGCTGACTCAACAACTGAAGCTGAATATGTTGTTGCATGTGATGCTGGAAAGCAAGCAGTGTGGATAAAGAAGTTCATTCTTGAACTTGGTGTTGTCTCTTCAATTGAATCTCCTATCACACTTTATTGTGATAATAGTGGTGTTGTAGCTCAAGCCATAGAGCCAAGAGCACATCAGAGAACAAAGCACATTGAAAGGAGATTCCATTTGATTCGAAATATTGTCAAGAGAAGAGACATTGAGTTATCCAAGATTACGTCAGCGGATAACGTGGCGGACCCATTTACTAAAGCACTACCTCAGAAGGTGTTCGAGAAACATCTAGAGTCAATGGGTATTAGATACATAGGAAATTGGCTTTGAGTAAAAGTGGGAGATTGTTAGACTTATATGCCCACAAAGCCATTCTGGAATTGTATTTATCTATTTAATCAATAAATGCCTTTTTTACATTCACACATTGTCTTCTACATTGGGTAACATATCAAAAGTATCTCGTTGGATGAGACTACTTTGTCCCTTAGGTAACATTGTAGGAAAACCTTCCAATTAGTTGATAACTGATTGCTAAGGAGATATGGTTTTCCGGTTCCTTGTAGACCTAAAAATTGTTCTAAGTTAATCAAGATACATTTGGATAACATATTCCTAATAACATATACATTGTTAGTTCCATATGATGGAGTGATGAATATTAATCACTTAGAGAAGGGTCTCTTGACTAAGATGTAGATATAAGTAAGAAGTACTTATATTGCAATTGGATCGTTCAGTGGATACCCTTAGAAATATACTGTCTTTATATTTAGGGTGGTCCATTTGACAGATTATCCTTAACCTGCGAGGTCGACATCTTCTTTAGTATTTGCCTATGTAGCTTTGATGTAAACAATCTTCATTGTCCAACACACCGGACTAAATACGGGCTCGTTGGGTTATGTACGTTGTAATGGAAGAAGTGTGTGTATGCTCAATAAGGATTCCACTACTCTTATAGAGTAATAATATTGAGTTGATACTTGTCAAAACCAGACTTGAAAAACCCAGCGCTAGTATTTATCGATGAAATGGTTTTATCGAGGAATTTATTTTCTATATAAAACAAATGTAATTATTATTATTATTTCTTTTAAACAATTTCTAAAATGTTTTGAAAGTCCAAGTTTGACTAAAAGTATCAAAGAGAATGATTTCTCAATATAAGTCAGGTATTAAAGTCAATATTAGATATTGTCCCGTAGGCTTATAACAATATTGGAAGTGGAGGGACACATCTGTAAACAAATCTTGAGATAGATATACCTCCAAGTAATTCTCTATTTTCCAGAGGTTAATCACATTGTGCTCATTGACATTAATTGTGATTGGTGTAAGTCCAGAGATATAGATGACATTCTATAATCCTAATGGAGTATAGGAAAGGTGGTTCCTAATAACAATGCTTTAACCAAAAGGTTGAGTACTTGGTCCCACAACAGGAGATAGGAGATCCCTTTAGATCCCACATGCAAGGACTTTCTTAAAGTATTTAATTTAATTATTTATTAAATTAATTAATTTCTCTAAGTGATCACTATATGGTATAGTGAAGCTCTAAAAGGTGGAATCATATTAGATGTAAAAACCAAATGGGTAGGACCCATTGCTGATTATTTTCAAAGAATAATTAATGTGTCCATAAAGGGTTAGGAACCCTTGGGGGCATGTGGAGTGGGGCCCACCTAGGGTGGGATGCCCACTTCTAGGAGGTAATAATAATAATTGTTATTATTGTTTAATTAGTTTCTAATAACTAACAACTTATTGGATAAGGTTAGTTAGTTAGTTAGAGTTAGTTACTAATTAAAGATTCCTTGTTGGACAAGGATTCTATTAGTTTCTTGCTAATCAAGGAATCCTAATTGGATTAGGATAATGATATGGTTAGTTGGTTACTAATGGATAAGATTAGTTTTATTTTGATTAATCCTAATTAATTATGGAGAAACCAAATAGGAAACTAATTGAGGATATCCTAATAAGATTAGGATAAGGATAAGATCCAAGAAGGATCTATTTAAAGGGGTTGACGTCCACATTCTTGGACACAATTAATTAATTTCCATAATTTTTGGAAATCTCTCCCCTCTCCTCATAACCTCACGCCTCTCTCTCTCTCCCCTAGAGGTGTACGGTCAACCCCATCTTCCCCCTATTCTTGTTCTCTTGTGTTCTATATTTTGAATATCAAGAAGAAGATCAAGAAGTTGTCTTGAAGATAAAGATTGGATCTTTATTTCAAGTTCCTAGAGCTGGATACTTGGAAGGGTCATTAGCTTCCATTAGAGAAAGCTTTAAAGAAAAGAAGGTCCGTGTGGATTGCGAAGGAGACTTGACGCTTGTGAATTTTTGCCGGTCTAGCATTCTATCATGGAATTGACTTAACAATTTCAAAGCCGCAAAGGTGATTGTGATTTCTTATTCTCATTGAATAAAATCAATTAGAATCTTAGTCAGATCTTGGGATTCGATGTATGCCCCCAAGAACTATTTTTCTAAAATTAAAAAGAGGCATACTTTTAGGTAGATGTTCTACCGATAATAAGAAAATTTCATTCGAATTGGGCCTAACCCAGCACAAACAGGTATGGGGGGCTTGCTTTAGGGGTTTTGGGCCTTATAGGCCCAAGCCAAGGTTCAGGCCCTAAGGCCAAGGACTCTAGGGTTTAAGCCCTAAGGGCTCTAGGGCTAGGCAAGGGCTTTGGCTAGGATCACCTGGGGTTAGGGTTTTGGCTTAGGTTTTATACTAGGGTTAAGTCCTAGAGTCCTAGGGTTTGAGCCCAAGGTTTAACTAGGGTTTACCTAGGGTTTCAGTAGGGTTTAGTTGGGGTCTACCTAGGGTTAAAAGGGTCTAACCAGGGTAAGATAGGGGTGTATGAATTGGGTGCTTACAGGAAATTATGGAGTAGACTTTCTATCTCACAAAATCCTTAGGGTTCCAAACCTTGGCCTTGGAAAATCCTAGAGGATCTCCTCTTGAAGCTCACGAAATTCCCTTTGGGTTTTTCTTCTCTGCCAAACTCTAAGCTCACTAAAATTGTTGGAGAATAATTAATGAATCATCTCTTGGGTTCCATGGGTTGGGTGTTGGGTTTATATAGATGTGGATCTTATCCACATCTTGATCATTATCCTATAATGATAGTTATCCCTAAGAGTTTATAAATAATGATAACTCTTATCATTAATTAAATTCCTAATTTATTCATAACTAGTTAGTTATAACAAACCTTCTAATTTAGGATTCATTTTTCCGAAAGAACTCCTTAATTAATGGGATATAACTAACTCCCTAGATTATAGGGATTCTAACCAACTCCCTAATGATTGGGGATTCTAACCAAATTAGAAACACCAAGGGGTGGGCATGAGCTTGAGGGAGGCTTGAGCATCAAGGTAAAGATTATGGATAATCCTTATCTCTTTTGTTTCTTATCTTCCAAGTAAGGTATCTAATCCCATTAGATAAGGACTAATCAATTAATAATTATCTACTAACCAAAAATCCCTTAATAATAGGGAGTCCAATAGTACGTGCCACCTTGGGGTTGGATCCCATGGGCTTGGGCCCACCAATAAGGTTCATCTCTTATGGGCTTTTATGGATATGAGTCAAACCCATATTCCCTTATATTTGGTTAATTAAAAAATTATTATTCTTATCCTTTAATTTAACATTTAATCTATTTTATTATAGATTAACATTTAATCCATAATTTCGAGCTTGTATTTCTTTCTAAGCATCTCCACAGATTGCTCTAGGACATTCTAACCTTGGCTTACTCGATGTTATCCTATTGACCCTGTAATAGGATTGAATCCTAGTGTAAGAACATAAGCCAATAAAGGATCCCGCTACATGAACTATTTTATTCGATTGATGCTTCCAATAACATTATTCCTAATAGGCTTATGAGATTAATATACTATCTAACCCATAGCCTATTGTACATCTTCTAGGTTTCCAAGACTTTTGATTAAGCCATGAGAAACTATTTCTCATGTTAAAACATTTTGAGAAAAACTTTTATTACGTATAATATATTTTATTAAAAAATATATATCAAACTTATTTGATTTCAAAATCACCTGCACAAGCTTTAAGCTTAATGTACTGTCTTACTCGGAACTTGGGATAATCTCTCAATTTAATGATCATAGATTTCTTATTTGAAATTCATCATGACTCGAAAAGCTTTTTGATTATCTAATTGCCACCTTATCGTAGTCACTCAAGTAGAGAGTACTTAGGTGGAATCAAAACAGCCAGATCACCGTTCAGTTATAAATGAACTCATCAGATCTAAGGATCATTGAAACTGTTCAATGTGAATGAGAGACCAACTATCTGATAGTATTTTATGCAAGAGGTCTATCATTGAATGTAATCAGTCAATGTACATTTAAGCACTCATATGCCAATGTGTAGTCTCCACTACAATAGTTTGAGATAAAACCACATCTCAACCATTGAGAACATGTTAGCATTGTGGCAACCATATAAGTGAAGTGCCTAGCTTCACCCATAGCTATGACTCTATAAGGTATAAGGAACTGGAAAGCTATATCTACCTGTGATAGTCCAATACCTATCACATAGCTTTCATACAATATATCCTAGGGACCTTTATCAATATCTCATATCGTATAGATCATCTCATGATCTTGGTCAATTACCCAAAATGAATTTACAATAGACAAAGAAGATGTCTTCATTAATCTAGTCAATAAGAATCTTACAATCTAAATGAATTTTCAGGACATAATGTCCAACAATCTCCCACTTGCCCTAAAAGTCACTGTGACATAGATTTCAATCCCATGCTATCTAAATGTGTTATAAATACTTTATCTGATAAAGCTTTTGTTGCGCCCCAAAATACCCCCTAGGAGTTTAGGGGTACATTATGTTTGACTATACTTAACCTGGCAAACCAACCTATAATGAACAAGGCATAACATGATCTAATAGAGACATAACACAGAGTGCGGAAGCCGAAATACTACGGAAGTGCAACCAACTTTTTCTTTTCTATAAATATTCCATATTTCAAGTTCATATAAAAAACATGTCAAGTAAAGGTGGACATGTGTCGCACCCCAAAATACCCCCTAAGAGTTAAGGGATACTTTAGACATGACTATTCGTACTTGTCAAACCATCCTGTAATGAACAAGGCTAACATGATATAATAACAACAATAATTAGAGTATGAAAGCTAAAACATGAGTGCAGAAGCATGAACTAACTTTTTCTTTTCTTCTATAACCTTATCAGTATTCTAAGTTTTATACAAAACACATCAGTAAAGGTGGACATGCCCACCTATCAAAATACAAAAGATATAATACAACTCTATCTCACTCAATAGTCACCCTCGTGGGGCCAATGGTCTAAGTCCCTCGCCTCAGCCTGTGGCTCTACTACCGAATCCTCATATGGTTCTTTCTCACCGTAGTCCTCCTCAACCTAAGGACTCGGGGTACAAATATCAAAAGCGACCCGTGTACCTGCCGATATAAAAGTACGGCTGAGTATGGAATACTCAGTGAGTACAAGCTACTAGCTAACCATAGCAATAACAATCACACAAAAGCAATGAGATATAATTCATCATTTCAATCTAAAGTAATAATAGCAGCATATGACAAATAGCAGTAAAGTAAAGAAATGTGATAATCTTGACATGCTTGAATGAATGCGAAAACTCCGATAAAACTCATGCTCAAAAATCATGTCTTATTCTGAAAAATAGCCTTTTGTGTTTCTTTCAAAACTTGCTTGTCATGTTTGAAAACTTGTCTTAGTCTTGTTCGTAAGAATCACGCATGCTTGTATTGTCTTGCTTGGAATCAGTTGTCATGTTCTTGACTTGACTTGATTGTTTACTTGTGAGCCAGAGGTTAGTGCCCTTGAAGCGACTTGTGAGCCGGGAATGTAAATTCTCATCAACGAAATATATATGTAGAAAAGCTACACCAACCTCCTTGTCTTATTTTCTTGTGAGCCAGGTATGACATATCTTGCGATATGCCCTACCCTTGACCGGCCCGATGTCCGGTTTTATCATTCATGCTTATTTTCCTTGTGAGCCAGGTATGACATATCCTAGGGATATGCCCTACCCTTGACCGGCCCGATTTCTGGATTTATCATTCGTTTCGTGTGTCACGACCCGAGACCCACCCTAGGAGTTAGAGTGAATCTTGGATGACTAATCATGACTTGCATGACTTACTTGACAAATCAACCTGCAAAACCCACAGAGCATATACAAAGAGGATATAAACTGTGGAAACATACTTAAACATAGCACAGCGGAAGACTTAACCAAACCTCTATGTATATACATATGTGATCCAAGTTACACAAAAGAAGTCCAAAAGAGAGTGCGGACAAGCCCGCCAAAATAGATGGATATACATCTCTCAACTCACCTACAGCTCTATCACTCAGAATCTACAACCACTACCTAATAGTAGCCCTCTACCGGAGGTTCCTCCAAAGGTTCCTCGACGTACTCCTCCTCCACCCATGGACCAAGAGCACAGACATCAAAAGGAGCAGCTGCTCCGCTATCACCTACTGACATAAGAAGTACGGTTGAGCATGGTATACTCAGCGGGTACCAAATACTAACCAACAGTCATAGCATACAAATAATGATACATAGAGCAGGAAACAATTCACACATATAAAGCAGGAATAATTCATATCATAACAATAAAGTAAAGCAATAGATAATCATGCTTGCATTCATAAAAGCCGATAAAACCCTTGAAAACACCGTGCACTTGACTTGACTTAAGGTACCATTTTCGTGCTTGAAAACTCGTCTTGTCTACCTTGCTTGATTCTTGTATATCGTGTCATGTCATGCATGTCATGCGTGCTTGCTTGTGATCATGTAACTTGTGAGGTACATTAGTAAGATGTACTTGTGAGATGCGCTTGTGAGATGCCTTGAGAGGGAAGGGAGACCCTTCTTTATGCAATGCACTTGAGAGGGAAGGGAGACCCTTATTTATGAGATGCATGTACTTGAGAGGGAAGGGAGACCCTTCTTTATGAGATGCATGTACTTGCGAGGGAAGGGAGGCCCTTCTTTATGCTATGCACTTGTGAGTGAGGGGAGACCTCTCGCGGAATGTTTGTTCTTGTTTCCTTGTGAAAAGCAAGGTAAAACATATCGTATGATATGTCCCACCTCTCAACCTCGTTCTTGAAAGCCTCGGTAAATTCATATCATGCATGCCGTGCTCGTGCATTCGTGTGCATACTTGCATTGGAATTTAAAGATGACATTTGGGGAATTCACAATATATAGCATGTTGCAAATTAAACAATGAGAATTTATGACATTTTAAGGAAAACAAGAACTCACACTATCGTAAGCCCTAACAAGTTCATAAGTAATTAAGCATGCATTTTCTTAATTTATCATTCGTTTTGTTCACCTTGGCATTTCATCAAACATAGGGTGTGTTCATTATTTATTTAAGCCTAAATCATGTTTTTTATAGGTGGGTTCATATTCACAACACGCTTGTGTGTTTATTATTGGTACAATGCCCTTCCCCTTTTTACTCATCACATCATTTGCACGGCATCCAATCGCCAATTCCATCTCCATTCATAACATCCACACATCCCAACTCATGGCACATGTATAGATGAAGGAAAACCAAGAATAATAAAGGAAAAGAGGAACTACAACTAGGAGGGTAGCAAAAGGTACCGACCTTGATCAATGAGGAAGAAAACTCCTCCAAAAACGTTCGGTGAGGTGCTGCCCTACCTTGGAGAAACTCCTCCTCGCGTGCTTGAATCGGAATCTTGAAGCAACCCAAGCTTGAGGTGATTGTGGGTCTTGAAACCCCTTTGATTTCTCCCCAAAAGCAAACCCTAGGTTGGACTGATCGATCGCTCCATGGACCAAGCGATCGGTGCTCGTCCAAACTGTTTTGGCCATATCTTTTGACTCGCTCGTTGGATTTTGACAATTCAACTTGCGTTGGGTTTGTACTTCGAAAAGGAACATTTCTAACATTTTAGAATTTTAAATTTATTCCTTATTTATTAATTGTACTACTTTAAAGGAAAAATGACTACGAAAGTGCCATGCATTAAGCATGAAAAGTTCGGGGCTCTACATTGTGAATCGCAATTCTTGTTCTTGTTTATTTCTTTCAATTACTTATACTCTAAAAACATCGGTCCATGCATGGATGTGTGGGTGTGTGTGGCACTTGTAGTAATCATGATGACATATGTGACGTGAAGGATAGTGCATATCATATCAAACCATGTATAAACAAGTGAGAATTTAGATAATCTATATGGCATTTGATTAAGGTTACATAATTGGAGGAACTACACATTCATATTTGCCTATTCTTCATTAATTTGGGAATTTCTCATTTATGCATTTAATTAAACACATGACATGCAGCATTTCATAGTCATTTCACTTCCTCTTTTTAGTGCATACATTTCATCAAAACATCAATGTGTGTTCATTATTTGTAGGATGACCTTCCACCATTTCCATCACATAACATCCATCACATCTACACGACATCCATCGCCTCAAACCTTCACCCCATACATCACAACACATTCATTCCATTTATCTTGTTTATTTTAGGGAGACTAGGATAACTCAAGAAGAATGATTAACACATTATCAAGATGATTATTTTTCAAAGGAAATCCTAGGTTACTGCTAAGGGAGTTAGTAGGGTGTACTATGTAGCCTCAGGGTTACAACCATGGGTACCCCTAATAATTTTGATAATTACATAATAATGAAATGAAATATTTGGTACTAATAATTTTGTTTTAAGTGCTTGAACATTTTAGAATACACAAGTTGATAGCACTCCAATCATGAAAAAGGATGAAAATTACCCAAGAGGAAGTTCAACTCATTGTATACAAGATGAAGATTCAAGAAAAGAACATAGTCCAAGTCGGGTCCATTGAAGAAAAAAGGCAAAATCACAAGACCCAAGTCAAGCTAAGATCATCTCTCAACAATTGAAATGTAATTATTTTCTATTTTGAGATTTTATAGGTCTTATGCAAAAAGTCCTCAAAAGAATGGTAAGTTGAAAAGCTCAAGAATCATAGATTGACCATAGGAGCCTAGGACACCTTTTTGAAAATCATTCTAAGGCCTTAAAGGATCATAAAATCATGATAAAAATATAGCTAATTGACCTAAGAAATCAATCTCATCTCTTTGGTCTGATCCAAAATATAATTCAGGATTTTTACTTTGAATTCATCGATGAATTCTCTGGGCAGATTGAATTCGACGACGAAGTCATGATAGAATTTTTAAAATCCAATTTTGTCTCTTGAATTCGGCGAGGAATTCTATGGTTAGTTTGAATTCAACGACAAAGTCATTACAGGGTTTTTTAGAATTCAATTCTGTCTTCTGTATTCGGCGACGAATTCAAGTGGGAACTCCACTTCATCGACGAAATCTTGTCTAAAACTAAAAAATCGTTGTAACGCCTATTTTTTCAACTGATCAAAATGCTTTAAATGAGCCTATAACAGTTTTATTGGATCAAATGCTATAAAAGGAGTTCATTTATGAACAAACAACAACTCTTGATCATAGCAATAACTCCTATTGATCACTTATTCATTGCCATTGATTCACAGTCACATACACTTAGAAAATCCCCAAAATCCTTCTTGAGCCCATTCAAGTTCCTATCTTCTTTTGAGAGACTTTATTAGAATTTGTATTTCACTCATATCCAGCTCATTTAAGGAGCTTTCATTTTTGATTTCCAATCCAAAACTCATTTACTAAGATCTATCAAAGAAGAATCATCAAAGCTTGTTGCCAAAAAAGCTCTGGAGTGCAAGTTAGCAATTTTAAATTTTTAACTCTCTTTTGGTGCATGATAGCAAGCTTTTGGCTAGGGTTTCATGGCCAACCCTAGGGTTGCCGGTGGTGGGGAAGGAGATACCCCTCCCAAGGTGCCAGATCCCCCTTCTTATGCAGCCATAGTTGGAAGACATTCTTCTCATCAAGCCAACAAAACTCATATCTCACTTCCAATAAAAAAATCATTGATTTTCAAGGGAGAACCAGACATCTACTTTTCAGAAGAAGAATCATGTCTCCTTGCAACTCCCCATCGGTTTTCCCTCATTGCTAAGTGTTCTTATGGATGTCCCCCTTTGGATATTATTAAAGTTCATATGAAAAAATCCAAAGGTCTTAGACTAGCTTTTTCGGTTGGAATCCTTGATTGAAGACACCTTCTTTTCCGATTCTCTTCTTCAGAAGATTTCCTCATGATATGGCTTAAAGAAGTTGTATACATCAAGGATTATCTCTTTCATTTCTTCAAGTGGACTCCATCGTTCTATCGGGGTTGGAACCTTCAATCGTTCCGATTTGGGTGAGTTTTTCGAATATACCTATTCATCTCTTTAATAACTCAGCCCTTGAATCCATTGGCAGCATCTTAGGAAAGGTTTTAAAGATTGATGGAGCTCCAAAAACCCTCACTAGACCTAGTGTTGCTCGTGTGTGTATAGAGATGGATATTCTGAAAAAAAACCCGGATCGATTTTGGCTTGGGATAGGGGATCAAGGTAGATGGCAGCACGTTGAGTATAAAAAGAAATATAAATTTTGTTTGAAATGTAAGAAGTTAGGCATGATGATATTACTTGTTCGGTTGGGAAACCCAGAGAAAGAAAAACAAATAATCGTGAAGAGCACCCAGATCTCCCTAAGAATCCAAAACAGCAGTGGTTAATGAAGTCTGTGGACTTGAACGAGAGAAGGGAAGCTACTGCAATGGGAGAAGTGGAAGATACTAATCCTTCTTTGTCAAAAGAAGGAAAGAAAAAGGATCATACCCAAACCGTAGAACCTATTTTAGAAACATCCAAAACCAAAATAGATGAAGACGCTGGATCAAACAACAACCAAACGAGAAACAATGGATTCTTTAGGCATTTCATATAGCGACTCCAAGCTCTAAGGAGTCTCCAATCCAGATCGAAGACACTAAAGATCCTTTTGATACTCATACGGTTTAGGTAATGGGTAAAACTGATGATAATGTTTCTTCCTCTTTGACATAAAAAACTAATGCTAACCGGGTGGAATTGCTCAATGGAGAAAAATCTCAGCAGACGTTGGAAGTTATGATCTCTCCTATTATTTCTGTTGATAATAACATTGAACATCATGAGGAATTTCATGATGAAGATTTGATGGTAAATAGCAAATCTCTCCAAGATTCAGTAAGACAAAATCAAAGCTTGGATTTGAATAAGGGAAGCAACCGGTTGTTGCCTATAGATATGACCTATAACTCTAATAACTCCACTAAGTTTTTTAACGGATCCAATAGATATCTGGACATGATTGCTCTTCAATCTAACTCTGAGCTAAATGGTCTTAGGATGATAGAAAATACTTACATTCGAAATAAAACTCAATACTCTAATCATTATTGTATGTGGAATAAACTAGTGGAGGCCATAGAAAATCATGATTTTCCCTTTCATAATCAAAATAAGGAAAATAAAGTTTAAGGAACAATCTCAAACTATGGAATTTCATTCCAATTTTGAATCTTGTTCCTTAGATAATATAGAAGATTTTAAAAAAGATGGAGTAAAGTTCTCCAAAAAACTCCTTAATTCGGAATTATTTAGATATCAGCCTTTGGAAAATCAAAAACGGAAAAATAATTTCAATAAAGTTAGTTCTACTACGGACAGAGTTACTCAATCTAGAACTGCGGTTCTTTACAAAGATACAAATCTCACAAATATTGTTAATGAATAATTATCTAATCTGGAATATAAGAGGTATTGGTAATTTGCTTCTAAAGCTAGACTAAAAAAATTTAATTTCTTCTAATCTAGTTTCTTTAGCGGCTATTATTGAACCAAATAAAAATTTTGAATCTATCCATGAAATTTGTTCTTTTGTTGGTATGGATAATCATTTAAATTCTAACTTTAATCATGATAAGATATGGTTGTTTTGGAAAAATAATATTAAAGTATCATATATATCTGCTACTGATCAATTGATAGTTTTAGATGTTAGTGATAACTCTATGGGTCAGATTAGATGTGCTTTCATCTATGCCAAATGTACTAGACGGGAGAGATTATCCCTTTGTGCAGATCTTATTGTTGCTTTTAATACTTTTTCTGGTCCTTTTTTCATTGATGCTGATTTTAACGCTATTGCAGATTCTAATGAAAAGATGGGAGGTAGGGATGTAAACTATGATTCTATGGAAGATCTTAAAAATATGATTAATGATTTGGGTCTCATGGATTCTGGTTTTTTAGGTAACAAATTTACCTGGTGTAACAATCAACAGGGTGTTCATCATATTTACGCCCACCTTGATCGTATCTTGATTAACCCTGAGTGGACTCATATCTTTCATATCTCGTCGGTTACTCATCTATCTAGAATTGCATCAGACCATTCTCCTCATTTGTTCGTCTTTGGTGAAGCTCCCATTAATCGTCCCTCATCTTTCAAATTTTAGCAAATGTGGATTTCTCATTCAAACTTTTATAGAGTTGTGACTGATTCTTGGAGTTCCCCTATTTCAGCTAATCCTCTTATGTCTTTCTTCCTAAAACTTAAAAGATTAAAAGTTACTCTAAAAATTTGGAACAGAGAAGTTGTTGGTAATATTTTCATAAAACTGAAAGACAGAGAATCCCATAGGTCTTCTAGAAGAAGAGATTCAAAATTTCTAGGATGAGGAAAAAAATGATAGATTATCTAAACTTAAAATGGATTTGCAGTCTATTCTCCTCCACGAAGAAATTTATTGGAGACAAAAATCTAGAATCCAATGGCTGAAAGAGGAGGATAATAACACAAAATTTTTCCTGGTCACTAATTCTAGAAGATGTCAAAATGGCATTCATAGAATCCAAGATGCCTAAGGAAATTGGCTAAACAACTAGGAGGATATTGGTAAGGAAGCAATCTCCTTTTTTCAAAATTTGCTTACTTCTGAAAATACTCTAATTGATAATAACTTAATGAGCTTCATTCCTAGTTTTATTACCCACTATCGAAGAGATTAAAAAGGTCGTTTTTAGTATGTCGGCTGATAGTGCTCCTAGTCCAGATGGTTGCTCTGGGCATTTTTTTTAGTCTTATTGGAACATTATTAAAGATGATCTTTTCCATGCTATTACATATTTCTTTTTGACTGTTGAAATGCCAAGAGCTATAAATGCGACTGCTATTGCCCTAATTCCTAAATGTACTTCTCCAATTTCTTTCTCGGAATTTAGACCTATTAGCTTATGTAATTTCCTTTATAAAATCATATCGCGTATCTTGTCTGACAGAATTGGTTTATTGCTTCATAACATTAGTTCCGAAGAGCAGAGTGCCTTTGTTAAAAGTAGAAATATCTTAGAAAATGTTAGTATTGCTCAGGAAATGGTGCATGATATTGATAGGAAAACTATTGGAGGTAACGTCATCATTAAACTTGATATGTCAAAAGCATATGATCGAATTGAGTGGAATTTTATCTTTGCAGTCTTGGGTAAAATGGGTTTTAACGAAGAGGTCATGAGATTAATTCGTGGATGCCTTTTTAATCAATCCTTTTCTATCCTTATTAATGGATGTCTTCAAGGTTTCTTTCAGAGTTCGCGTGGTCTCCAGCAAGGTGATCCTAATTCTCCGGCTTTTTTTATTCTAGCGGAAGAAGTTCTTAGTCGGGGTATCAAAAATATCTCTATGAGTCTTTCTTCCACTAATAAATTAAGGAGATTTGGTAATCCGGTTACCCACCTTCTCTTTTCGGATGATACTCTTTTATTTTGCAATGGTAAGAAGAATAATATTAAGAAACTTTTTGATCTTATTTCATCTTATGAAAAGTCATCAGGGCAATTGATGAATAGAGATAAAAGTGCTCTTTATTGTTCTGATAACATGTCTAGAAGATCTGATTCTATATCTCGTTGGGTGGGGATTTCTAGGAAAAAATTTCCATTTCGTTACTTAGGGGTTCCCATTTATAAAGGTCGTCTTAAAAAGGTTTATTTTAACTCTCTTATTGAATCTATTAATTCTAAGGTGGAAGGTTGGAAAGCCAAATTTCTATCTTCGGGTGAGAGATTAATTCTGATTAAGCATGTCTTATCTTCCATTCCCACCTATTTACTAGATGGTATTCATGTTCCTAAAGCCATAAGTAACCAAATTGATTGCATTTTGGCTAGATTTTTTTCGAATGAAACTAATGAAGCTAAAATGCGTCACTGGATAAATTGGAAAATTTGCTCCCTTCCCCATTTGGAAGGTGGCTTAGGAATTTGGAAAATGAAAGACTTTGCTTTAGCCCTTAGAGTTAAACAAACTTTGACCCTTTATCAATCCTCTAATCTTTGGTCTAAATTTTTTAGAGATAAATATCAATTTAATCATATTTGGAATGCTTCTCACCGGGCGGGCTCTTCCAAAACATGGATCAAAATTAGCCTTCTATGTAAGGATGTGATTTATAACTCGACTTCTCTTATTGGTGATGGATCTAAGATAAATTTTGGCTACATAGATGGTTTGGAGAGGTTCCTCTCATTGATTATGCTATTTCTACTCCTAATTCTTTTCCAGTTATTTTTAATATGCTTGATAATAATGCTAATTGGGATTTCTCCATGGTTAATGAATTTTTGCCTGATTATCTTCAGATAGCTATTAGAAATGCTGGATTTTTCCTCTCCAAGTCTAAGGATGTTTTCATATGGAAGCCCAGTTCTACTAGTAAATTTTCGGTTAAGTCTGCTTGGGAGAACAATAGAAATCCTTATCCTCGGAAAGAATGGAGTAAGTATATTTGGAATCCCATTTTTCCCAAGAAAATCCAAATTTTTGGATGGAAGGTAATGTATGGTGCAGTATCAACTGATAATAAGATCCAATTTGCTGGTATTCCTTTTGTTAGTTGTTGCTCTTGTTGCACTAATGGCCACATTGAAAACTTATCTCATCTCCTTTTTCATAGTCAAATTGCAGCTTGTATATGGAGATATTTTGCAGGTTATTGTTCTATCATCATTCAGTTCAGTGTTACCATCCAATGTTTTCTGATGAGGTGGTTTAGAGTTTATGACACCACCCAGAATGAGCTCTTCATATTGCTTCCTCTTCTCATAATATCAGAAATTTGGAAAGAAAGGTGTTCTCGCAGATTCAAAGGAGCCAAAAAATCTTTTGATAGTATTATAACCCAAATTAAGCTTGGAATGAAGACCATGGGAAGCATTCCAAGAATGAAGAGATTGGATTTCTCTATTCTACACATTGGAACCTCTCCTCACAAGCAACAAGAGTTAATTTCTATTGTCAAATGGATTCGGCCTTCAAGCGGAAGAATTAAGCTTAATGTGGATGGGGCTTCAAGAGGTAATCCAGGCTTAGTAGGGGGAGGAGGTATCATTCGAAACCATAATGGAGATATATTAGCTTGCTTCTTTGCTTACTATGATCACTGTTCCTGTTATGTGGTTGAATCTAGAGCCTTACTTGATGGTATCTTGCTTTGTCAATCTAGAGGGTATTCGTAGATTGATATTGAATCTGACTCTAAATCTCTGGTTGAAGCTTGGAATCGGAATTTTACTCACCCATGGACTGCTGGTATTGGAATAAACTAATCAATAAAGTTTTCAGCTTAGTTTCTAATATATATCACATATATAGGGAAGCTAATCAGGTGGCTGATTTTTTAGCCAATTATGGATGTGATATTTAGCATAATGGTACTTTTCTTTCTAGATAGGACTGCCCTCCTAGGCTCCAATCTCTTCTTTTCCTTGATAAATTGGGTATAGGAAATATCAGAAGATCTTAATGTTTTTTCTTAGTTTTGTTTCTTTGTGTCTTTGTATAAGGTTGGGGGTTTTAAATTCCCTTGGCCTTTTCTGTTCCTTAAGGGGTTTTGGTTTTATGTCCCCCCCTTGTAGTGTCTTATCAGGGGTAATGTTTTATATCCCCCCTTGGCTGGGTCTTTGTAGGGGTAAGGTTTTATGTTCCCCCCATTTTTACTTATTTAATAAACAGGTAGGGGTCTGCCAAACCCTCCACTCCTCTTGAGTGGCTTTCCCTAAAAAATAAAAAAAGGATTCTTGCACTGAAGATGTAGCTTCAGTGCTATCAAGAGAGGGTTGTGCTCTTGAAAGGTTTTAGCTCAGTATAAAGGAAAGCTTGTAAAGGTAATATCTCGACCTGCAAGAGAGATTGTAAGGGTTTAGATGTCGCGACCCAAAACCCTCCCTATGAGTTAGAGTGAATCTTGGACGACTTATCATGACCTACATGACATGCTTGACAACCCAACCTGCAAAACATATGGAGCATATACAACAGAGGACATAATAGCGGAAGCATAAACTAACATGGCACAACGGAAGTCTAACAAAACCTCTATGTATATACATGTAATCCAAGTTTGTACAAAAAGGAAATTGACAAAAGAAGGTGCGGACATGCCCGCCAAAAATATATGGGTATAAATCTCTCTCGTGCTCACCCACGCTCACTTAGAATCTACCACCTAGTAGCAGCCCTCTACATGAGGTTCCTCAGCAGGAGCCTCCTCGACGTACTCCTTTTCCTCCCATGGACCGGGAGCACAGATGTCAAAAGGAGCGGGCACTCCACTAACACATGCCGACATCAAAAGTACGGTTGAGCATGAAATACTCAGCGGGTACTAAATACTAACCAACAGTCATAGCATAATAAGAGCATAAATAAGCAGCAAGCAGTTCATATAATTGACTGGAAAAGTAAACAGTTGATAGTTCATGCTTGTATCATATCAAAGTCGGAAAACTCTTAAAACATCATGTGCTTGACTTGACTTGAAATGTTCCTTTCGTGTCTGAAAACTTGTTTTGTCACGTTCTGTCTTGTTCGTTTTGTCGTGTCATGCCATGTCTTGCTTGTCATGTCATATCATGTATTCCTTGTCTTGTAGTGTCATGCATGTCATGTCATGTTCTTGCTTGTGATCATGCTTGCTTGCTTGGAAATTTAACATGCTCATACTACTTGTGAGGGAGGGTGGTTTAGAACCCCCTCATCCTAAATGAGATACAACTTGTGAGGGAGGGGAAACCCCTCTTTAGCGAAAATGCATTGAAAGTAAACATGCATGCTTGGAGTCTTGCTTGGCAGATTCTTGTTCTTGTTAAAAGTGAGGCAAAACATATCTTAAGATATGCCCTACCTCTCATACCAACCCTTACGTTTGGCCTTGTCATAATGTTCGTGAATCGAGAATAAAAACATCGTCTTGAAAAACTCGGTAAACCATGTCATGCATGCCGTGCTCGTGGAGTCGTGTACATGCTTTAACTTGGAATTAAATATGACATTTGAAAATTCCATAATGCATAATATATTATTCATTTCAACACATAAATATTCATGCCGTTAAAGAAAGCAAGTAATCACACTATCATAAACCCTAGCAATTTCCATATGCTTTAAGTCATGCTTTTCTTGATTTCTGATTCATTCTTTTCACCTTGACATTTCATCAACCATATGGTATGTACATGATGGTTAAAGCCTATATCTTGATTTTCTAGATGGATTAATGCTCACCACATACATGTGTGTTCATTATTGGTACAATTCCCTTCCCATGTCATTCATCACAAACATACACACGGCATCCATCGCCCATCCAAAACATCCATCTCCATCCATTCACCCCAACACATTATCATGCTTAGAATTTGGGGAAAAAATAAGAAAAGAAGAAGAATATGAACTATGAGGGTAGCATAGGGTACCAACCTTGAAAAGATGAGGAAAGCCTCCAAAACGTACGTGGAGTCATTGCCAAGCTTGAAGGATGTGCTCCTCAAGTGGTTGAACCATGTTCTTGAGGAAATCCAAACTTGTGATTATTTAGGGTTCTCAAATCCTTGATTTCCTTCAAGTTGAAAACATAGGTCAAAAAGCCCTTTCTCCTCTCTCACACTCTCTCAAAATCTTGCCTTAGGGTTTATGAACCCCTTATAGCTCGAGGAAGCCCTTATAGGCAAGGGAGTAACACCCAAAAGACTAAAAAGCCCTTAATGAAATTCTGCAAAAACGCGAATGATCGAGCGATCGGTCGCTTATCGAGTGATTGGTGTTTCTGACCCATCTCTCGGTTGGAAACACCCTCTCTGGAATATTTTCCCCATACAAAAAAGTTAACTAGTTGACCGATACTGATCGATCGGTTGTGGACCGATACTGATCGATCGGTTGTGGACCGATCGATCACTGATATGGACCGAGCGATCGGTCATCTGCAAATTTTGATACTAAGTCCATTTTCCACCCAATCCACTACATGGACTTTTCCCACTTCTATTCTAACTACTTCTAAACATGACTAGGACCTTTTTAAGGCTATAGAACCTTATTAATTATTTTATAATACAAATGAACAATTCTCAAAGGTTCTAATTTCTCATTTCTTGAAAATGGAGATTACAACCCATTATGCCTTAACACGCGTTTCAAAACATATACAAAAGTTCTGGGGCTCTACATTGGACTCCACCTATGAAGGAGCCTGTGCGATTAAGGAATCGTGGTGAATCCTCTAGGTAGATGCTGAGGCGAGGAGTAGGTTGGTTTGCTGAGCCTTGTGAACAAATCCTGAGTTTGCATTCTACTTATCTCTTCTTCATTTCTTTTAATATTTCTATTGTTTAGCTTGCTGCACATTTAATTTTTTTTGCATATTGAACTTGTAGTCCATAATTTTTAAATCTGCCATAGACCCTATTCACCCCCTTTAGGGTCATTACCTAGTCAACAATTGGTATCAGAGCCTAATACTCTAAATAGATCTAAACAATCTGAGTAATCGATTTTTAATGGCAAATAACATTTTTGCAACAAGCCTATGAGAAGGACAATCCACCACTAGACCTCCATTGTTTAATGGAGAAAATTATAACTACTGAAAAACTAGAATGATGCATTACATCCAATCTCTAGATTATGAGTGCTGGAAAGTAATAGTCAATGGCCCTCATCTTCCCACAAAAATTATGGGTGATGTTAGAATCCCCAAGGTAGAGGAAGAATGGAATGAAGCCGATATTAAGCTCATTCTAATCAATGCTAAAGCTATTAGCAACCTCTACTGTGTTCTAAGTCCCCAAGAATTTAACAGAGTTTCCGGATATGACTCTGCTAAAGAAATATGAGATAAATTGAAAGTCTCCTATGAAGGGACTAATCAAGTTAAAGAAGAAAAGATTAGCATGCTTGTTCACAAGTATGAATTATTCAAAATGGAAAAAGAAGAATCTATTGGTGATATGTTCACCAAACTTACTAACATTTTAAATGGTTTGAAATCTCTGGGTAAAGTGTATTCAAATGCAAAAAATGTGAGAAAGATTCTGAGATCATTGCCCAAGGAATGGACTATAAAAGTGACAGCTATTCAAGAAGCTAAGGACCTCACCAAACTACCTATAGATGAGCTGTTAGGATCTCTTATGACTCATGAAGTCATAAAGAAGGATCAAATGCCTGATGAACCAAGAACCAAGAAAGGGTTGGCCCTCAAGACTACACAAGTTGAAAACAGTGATGAGGAATCCAGTAGTGATGATGAAGATATAGCACTGATGGCATGAAGGTTCAAAAGGTTCCTCAAGCATAAGAAAAACTTCAAAAAGAGATCATATAAGGAGTTCTCAAAAGAGGTGAACAAAGTTGAATCAAGCAAGAAAGAACCTCTCATTTGCTATGAATGCAAGAAGCTAGGCCACTTAAGGACTGACTGTCCTCAACTCAAGAAGATTCAAAAGTACAAGAAAAAGGCTATGATGGCTACTTGGGATGACTCAAAAGGAAGTATGTCAGGAGATTAATGTCGTGCCCCAAAATACCCCATAGGAGTTAAGGATACTTTAACTCGTGACCGTCGTGTCAAACCATCCCGTATGACACATAAGGCATACTTCACATCTTGTCAGAGCGCACAAGTTATACACAAAGCGGAAGCAATTCAAAATAACATACTCCTATCTTTAGGTTCAAGTTTGAACCAACAAAACATATCCAAAAAGATGGAGTGGACAAGTCCCACTCTCAATACTATCAAAATGTAAGTATACTGTCTCTCTTTCTGTGACGTCCCGAACCCGTGGCTGGGAAATCAAGTTCCAAGATACGTGCTCGTTCGTCATAACCACGCATGCGGAAGACTTTACCTGCGAAAATGCGGAGATTTTTCAACTTTTTTGATGAGCTTATATAAGCAGTAACAACCGGTCATCATAATAACCCATCATAAGCAAATACGTTACCTCACTGGCTATAATAGCCGTTACTTTTGGCGCCACAACTGCGCAGGTACAATTTTAGAATTCATCGAATATAACTCCTTACCAATCGGCAACTGCTTCCAAATCTAAAGACATTAAATGAGAGGAGTGAGCTATAGAGCCCAGCAAAATCCACAATCCATCTAGGCTATTTTCTACCTAGTAACAATCATCATCATCAATAACGATATAGTGTTGCAATACAATTCTCATATTATAATAATATATAATCTCGTAATCCGTAACCCGAGGTCACTCAGGACTATTTCATCCTATTTCGAAGTACCCAACCTCAATTTCCAAGTTCATCTAATCATCATCTACACCACTAGGTTACCATCCCAGACAACCGCTCAGACTCTATCCTTGAGTCCGCAGACTCAATCGATTGGCCTTCGCTCGTATTCAACCTGAGTTCATAGACGCAATATCCAAGTTAGAGTTCGTAGACTCGCTATCCATTTCCAAATCTGTTAATATTAATTTTGTTACCATGGCGTCCCATACCCCCATGATAACTATCGAGATCAACCGGGCTTACACCCAAAGAAATCAAACCTTGAGTCCTTAGACTGCGTACAACCTTGAGTCCATAGACTCCGTACAACCTTGAGTCCATAGACTCGATACATAATCCGTGCCTTCACCCGCTAGAACCAACACAATCGTCTAATCTCAGCCTCGGTGAGGAACTCTAGCCTCACGGCATCTCTATCAGACAACATAACCATCTGACTTAGCCACGGTGGAGAATTCTATCCTCACAACATATCTATCAGATCACAGACAACACAACCATCTGAGTCAGCCATGGTGGGGACTTCTATCCACACGGCATATCTATCAGATAACACAACCATCTGACCCAGCCACGGTATGATATATCGATCAGATAACACAACCATCTGACTCAGCCATGGTGGGGACTTCCATCCTCACGGCATATCTATCAGTTAACACAACCATCTGACTCAACCACGGTGGGGACTTCTATCGTCACGGGTATATCTATCAAATAACACAACCATCTGACTCAGCCACGGTACGGACGGCATATCTATCAGAGGCACCACCACCTACTGACTCAGCCTCTGTACGACATATCTATCAGATAACACAACCATCTGACTCAGCCACGGTACGGACGACATATCTACCAGAGGCATCATAACCTAACTCAGCCTCGGTACAGTATATCTATCAGATAACACAACCATCTGTTCTCCCATAACCTAGTCAAAGAGGATCTCTGGATATCAAATCCACCCACTCCCGACTATCAGTCACGGAGGATTATACTTTAACCCTGATTAGGTTTTCTAACCACAGGTTAACCCCAGTTAACCCAAGCCTCGCTTGGTTAACTGAAATACTCGGGCCTCACGCCCGTGAACCAAATCCAGTAATACCTCATCCAGTTAGGGAACATTTCCAGGCTAATGGATGTGTCCATAGCCTTATACGACCTGCAAAATAACTTTTCGACACCCTAGGGGTGACGATACAATTTACCCGGGACCCGATCTGGGCTCCTCAAAAGTCCACATAACATCACAACATCACATAGGGGTTTCCGACCCTTTTCCCATCCACCCCTTTTACACAGTGAGTCTAAATCTGGGGTTTTGAGACCCGAGACCGAGGGCTATACCCCTCTACTCATTTTCCACGCACAACCACCTTCCCATAACATATCCACGGCGTCTCAAACCCTTTTCCATCAACGCGTATACATTTCACATAAAGAATATAGCAAATAACAAGGAAAAGAGAAGAGATGGAAGGGGTTTTTTACCTCTTTCACGCACTTTGAGGCATCTAGGGCTGAAACGGACACCGCCAACGCGCTCGGGAGGACGATTAACCCCAAGGTGAAGCTCCTTGCCCTCACACCTTCACTTTCTCTCTCTAGATTTCCCCCCTTTCTCCCTCTACATGTTGATCAAGGCACCGGGGAAGAAAATAAATGTTGCCAAAGTGTTCCCCACAATGATTAACCCCAGGGTAGAGCACATGCAACTTTCTCTCTCCACTTTCTCTCTCCTCCTTTTTCTCTCACTCTACACGTGAAACGAGACACCGGGGAGAAAATCAGATGCCGTCAACTCATCGGGAATGTCAAAATATGTCAAGGTGGTCCTCCCTTTTTTTTTCTCTCTTATTTCTCTCTCCTCTTTTCTCTTTCCTCTCTTTCTCTCTCTACTTTCTCTCTCTAGAAAGGGAGTTGGCAGAACTCCCCCACTGTTGCAAAACGTGAGAATGAAAGGTCTGGCCCTCTATTTATAAATCAAAAGTCATGTGCCATGCACATGACCACCATTAATGGTCCCGTTGACCAAGTCAACGGTTTAACCGTTTGACTATTATTTAGTATTTCTCGACTATACGGCCTCTGAAACCCTACTTCATGATGCCCGATTATGAGGAAACTTTAGGTGACCAAACTTGGGATAGTCTGACACCTGCTGTAGAAATTTCAGGAAAAAATACTGTGTTTTGATAGTCAAAAGTAAGTCTGGGCGAAAATTGCGAAACCCACTAATTTCCTGATTTTGGACACAAAACAGGGCACCGTTTCTTCGTTTGAGATAACTAACTACCGAGATGACAGACATTAGTCCCCACAGCCGACCAGCACGCATTAGTACTAGCCGCACGGATTTCTATTAGGATCCCCAACAAATATTGGGTCCCACTTAATTTCTGGAAATATGAAAATTTCCCATTTTTCTCAATTTTATCACACATAATGGCCCTGCAGTCCCGTGAAATGAAACCTGACTGAACCGATACGATAGGGTTGTGTCCCGGCAGTCGACCGGCACACTGTGTATGATTTTTACAAAAAGATACTGAGATTTCCTCGATGCACTTCAATCCTGAGTGAAACTCACTTTTTATTAATTTAACAAAAACTCAAGTATTTAACCCCAGTTAAGGACCAACAAACACAAAATTTTATTATTTAAAGTTCCGGGGCTTTACACTTTCTCTCAAGAAAAGTCTAATTTAGGCCGCCTATCTAGTACTCCATCATCCAGATGATCTGTAAATCCAGAAATAGGTGTTGGCAAATTCTGTGATCATTAGGTAGGTCATGAGTGTTGTGTCTTGTTCAACTTGTCGGAAGAGTTAAAGTTTCAAGAAGACTGAAGATATTGAAGAAAAAGCTTTTACTCCGGATCTAGACAGGTAATTGACTTAGAGACCCCTACCTAGGTGGGATTTGACTTAGATAACTCTAAACATACCTAGGAGGATAGTTTTAAGCCTACCAAAGAGGTTTAATCTCATTTGAATCAAACAAAAACAAAAGAAAAATGTTTAGGGTGAAATTCTGTCTCAACCGATCTCTTGGTGTTCCGACCGATCGATCGGTGGCCTACCGAGCGATCGGTGGCTATCGACTGGTCAAAAAATTTGTATGGGGTATTTTTCCAGAGAGACTATTTTTAACCGATCTCTCGGTGAAAGTAGCGATCGATCAGTTTTGGACCGAGCGATCGGTTATAAGCACCGATCGATCGGTCCTCGTAAACATAATTTTATTTTTTTTGGATTCTTTTCTAAACCCTATATAAACAACTTTTTGGAGACCTAATTCATATCTTTGTTTATTTTTGAAAGAGTAGAGGTCTAAGAAACCCTTCTAGGGCTTTTTCCATTGTTCCTCATAGATCTTTAGTGATCCCTCCTTTTTCAATCATCCTAGAGAATGCAAGTATAGATCTATTCTTTTGATCTTGCATTGTGTGATCTCAGATCTGTATGAGATCCCTCTAGGGTTTGAAGCTTTCTAAATTGATTCACAACCCTACACTTTGTGTGTGTGTCCGGTGTATGATCCAGAGCCTTCGTGGAAGGAGATCGATCGTGTGTGATCGTGGTATTGAAGTAGCTTGAGAAGATTTGGTCGGTTAGGAACCGAAGCTGCTACAGCGGAGATCGAACCTGCTGGTTCGTGGAAATCAAGAGTAAGATTCTGTACCTAGGAACGTCGAGTCCGGTTTGGGTAAGGTCTTGTCTTGTACCTGAATTCTTCTTATAGTGAAGTTTGTTGCTGGATGAGGACCCGTGGTTTTTTCCCGTAAGGGTTTTCCAGGTAAAAATCTGGTGTGTTTGATTTGTGTGGATTGTTTGTGTGGATGGATTATTGATTTCTAATCTAATTAGATAAAAAATTAAAAATTGGTTAGAAGTTCTTAGATAGACCTATTCACCCCCCCCTCTAGGTCATAGAGATCATTGATCAGAGTAATTTCAATTGGTATCAGAGCGGGTTCACCTTTAAGACTAAACTCTTTAGTGTGATCTTATATATCTTACTCTGTGATCATGAGTACTCTAAGAGAGGGCGGTTCAGTCTCTCGTCCCCCACTATTCGATGGGAATAATTACGCATATTGGAAAGCCCGTATGAGAGCTTTTCTCAAATCAATTGACGAAAGAATTTGGATGTCTATTCAAAATGGGTGGACTACGCCTGTGAAAACTCTAGGTGATTTGACTGTCGTCAATATTCTAATGAATGGACCAGAGAAGAGCTTGAGACAAGTGGTTGGAATACTAAAGGACGCAATGCTATCTTTACTGCAGTCACAGCTGAGGAATTCAGACGAATTTCTTCATGTGAAACAGCAAAGGAGGCATGGGACATACTAGAGATTACCCATGAGGGTACGACCACTGTTAAAATCTCAAAACTCCAATTGTTAACCACCAAATTTGAATATTTGAAAATGGAAGACGATGATACATTTGATGAATTTTATGCAAAACTTAGTGACATTGTCAATGCTAGTTTCAACTTAGGTGAAAGATTAACTGAGTCCAAGATAGTTGGAAAAGTCCTTAGATCTCTACCTGAGAGATTTCAACCCAAGGTCACTGCTATTGAAGAGAGTAAAAATGTTGACTCTCTGAAGATTGAAGAATTAGTTGGTTCACTCCAAACTTATGAACTCAATCTTCGACCATCCAAGACAACCAAATCTTTAGCCTTGAAATCAATTAAGGAATCTTTGGATGACGATAACAGTGATGGAGAGATGGATGAGGAAGAAATGGCTCTCTTCGTTAAAAAATTTCAAAAATTTTTTAGAACGAAAAAGAGGTTCAATCCTAAACAGGGAGGAAAATCTTTTGAGAAGTCAAAGTCTAAGCCCGGGAAATCAAGAAAAATTCCAAAGAGTGGCGACAAGAAACCCCAAGGTGTTCAATGTTATGAATGTCATGGCTTCGGTCATATTTCACCTAACTGTCCTAACAAGAAGAAAAGTAAGGGCAAGGTGATGAATGCCTGTTGGGATGACAGTGATTCCGAGAATGTAGAATCAGACAGTTCTTCTTCTAGTGAAGAAACTGATAATCATACTGCTTTCACTGTATCCCTTTCTGGGATTCTTGAGACTACCTCGGTGGTTGATGAGAAGGATAGAAGTGATGAAAGTAGTCACGCTGAGTCTAGTGGAGACACTGAGAAGAGTCATACTGACTCTGAAAGTGATGAAGATTTGAAAACAACTTATGATAAGCTGTATTTTGAAAGTTTGAAACTGACTAAAGCAAAAATCTCTTTAAGCAAAAAACTCAAAATCATTCAAAATGAAAGAGATACTTGTAAACTAGAAGCAAAGGAGATGAATGCTCTAGTTAGTCAGCTTGAAAATGAGAAAGAAGCTTTTGTTGAAAAAGTTAAATGTCTTTTGGAAGAAAATGTCTTATTGACTAATGTTGTCAGAAGATTAGAAGTTGAAAGAGACACTTCCTTGAAAGAAGTTGGAGAGTCAAGGACTCTATTAGTGGAGCTGGAATCTTTAAAAGATTCTCTTGTCGATAAGGTAAAATTTCTTGAAAAAGAACATCATATAACCCTTAAAGACAAGACTGACTTGATTCAGAAGGTCTATACTCTTGAGAAGGAAGTAAGAATGTTTGGATTTACTAGCTGCCTAGATGAATTAGTTAGAAAATATTGATCAAATTCTAATAGATTTGGGATATGACATGCTGACACACTAGCTGGTCCTTTAGCTATTGGTACAATGGCTAGTGCTGTGTTTGAACCAATATATTTTGATCTCAAAGTGAATGTACCTTCCACATCAAGTACTAAGGCTTATACAAATGTTTTAAAGCCTAGAAATGCAGCTCCTAGGGTGAATGCTTTGAGGAATCAAATTCCTTTTAGAAGAAATCCTCCTCCTCTTTCTAGATTCATACCCACATGTCACTTTTGTGGTGTAAGAGGTCACATACGACCAAACTGTAATGCGTTTAGAAGAGCTTCCCGAAATGGTTCGTGGAACCAAAATCAAAGTCAAGGGAATCTTAAAATGCAGATTCAAGTTCTGGCTGAAAAATCTAGAATTTTGAGCGAAGATGTCAATAGGATTACTCAAATGTCTAGAAATGAAAATGGTCCATTCACTCCTTATGATTACTCAAGAGGAAAGAATGTGACAAATCATTATGCTAGAATTGAACTGAACAGAAAGAGGACTAGAAGGTCTAAAAAGAAAAAGGTCTCTACTACACAGAACAATATTCAAATGTCTAAACAAAGTTTAAAAACTGTGTATGTGAGAAAGGATGACCTTAAGTGCCTTGTCATTCATACTGCCTTTAAAGCCCAAAACACATAAATGTGGTACTTTGACGGTGGGTGTTCTCGACATATGACAGTTAACAAGTCCCTATTTACTCAATTTGAGGACTGTCCAGATGGGACTGTTACTTTTGGTGATGGAAGCAAGTCATTAGTTAAAGGGAAGGGTATCATCAATTCACCAGGCATACCAAAATTGAAAAATGCCTTGTTTGTTGAAGGACTGAAAGCTAATTTGATTAGCATAAGTCAACTATGTGATGATAACCATGCTGTGCACTTTACCCAAAATAAATGCTTAGTCATTAATGGTAAAGGTAAGTGTGTTCTAGAAGGGTTGAGAACCACTAACAATTGCTACGGCTTAATCCCTAGTTCTAATTTCTCAAATGTCTGTAATAGGGCTAAAATTGAGGAAGTTGATTTGTGGCACCGAAGGCTAGGTCACATGAACTTCAAAGACCTATGCAAAATCTCAAAGCAAGAACTTGTGAGAGCTGTGCCCAAACTAGGAAAGCCTTCTACTGCTATGTGTGGGCCATGTCAGATTGGTAAACAAATTAGAACCCCACATAAGAAGACTTTAAGTATTGTTACTTCATATCCACTGGAATTAATACATATGGATCTTATGGGTCCTACAAGAACTGAAAGTCTAGGTGGAAAGCGATACATTCTAATCATGCTTGATGATTTCTCAAGAATGTCATGGGTGGCATTTATAAGAGAGAAATCCGATGCTTTTGAAAATTTCAAAAGTATTTGCTTGAAAATTCAAAATGAGAAAAGATGCCCAATCACTAGAATTCGAAGTGATCATGGAAATGAGTTTGAAAACTCTAAGTACAACAACTTTTGTGATGAGTCGGGTATCAAACATGAATTTTCTGCACCCATTACACCTCAGCAGAATGGTATTGTGGAGAGGAAGAACAGGGTTCTCCAAGAGATGGCCAGAGTTATGCTCCATAGCAATAATTTAGCTTCTCATTTCTGGGCTGAAGCAGTAAACACTGCTTGTTATATAGTTAATCGAGTTTTTCTAAGGCCTGGAACAAAGAAAACCCCATATGAGTTGTGGAATAACAAGAAACCCAGTGTCAAGTACTTTCGAGAATTCAGAAGTAAATGCTATATCCTTAAGGATAGAGAGCAACTGGGCAAATTTGAATCCCGGAGTGATGAAGGGATATTTCTTGGGTATTCCACAAACAGTAGAGCTTATCGAGTGTATAACTTGAGAACCTCTACAATTATGGAGTCCATCAATGTAGTTGTGGATGACTCTGGAGTTGAAAATGTGCAACTTGAGGATGATGATAGTGCTGCAAATGAAAATGTTGAAACTTCTTCAACTCCACTTATTACTAAGCAATCATCTCCATTAAAACCTACACATCCAAGGGTCATAAGTCCTCACACTTCCACAGATATTATTGGTGATCTTGAAAGTGGAGTGAGAACAAGGAAACAAATTGAAAATGAAGTTAGTTACATTTGTTATACTTCATCTTTTGAACCCAAGAATGTAGCTGAAGCCCTTGCAGATGATAATTGGATCAATGCAATGAAAGAAGAGTTACTTCAGTTTACTAGGAATGATGTTTGGTATTTAGTACCTAGACCTAACAATACAAATGTGAAAGGCACCAAATGGATTTTCAAGAACAAATCTGATGAAAAAGGTACTATCATAAGAAATAAGGCTAGGTTAGTTGCACAAGGATACACCCAAATTAAAGGCATTGACTTGATGAGACCTTTGCTCCTGTTGCCAGGCTAGAATCAATCAGAATTCTTCTAGCTATGGCTTGCCATATGAAATTCAAGCTGTTTCAAATGGATGTTAAGAGTGCCTTTCTGAATGGCATTCTACAGGAAGAAGTCTATGTGGAACAACCAAAAGGGTTTGAAGATCCACATCACCTTGATCAAGTCTATCGATTAAAAAGGGCCCTTTATGGTTTGAAGCAAGCTCCAAGAGCTTGGTATGAGAGGTTGACTACTTATCTCTTGGAAAAGGGATTTTCGAGAGGGGGAGTAGACAGAACCCTTTTTATAAAAAATGTGAAAGGTGATATTGTCATCGCCCAGATATATGTTGATGACATTGTGTTTGGTTCCACATTAGACTTACATGCTCAATCATTTGCTGAACAAATGAAAAATGAATTTGAAATGAGCATGGTAGGTGAGCTGAGTTTCTTCCTTGGTCTTCAGATCAAGCAATTAGATTCTGGGATCTCAGTATCTCAAATCAAATATGCTAAAAATCTGGTGAAGAAATTTGGTATGAGTTCTGCTAAGCATGCTAGGACTCCTATGAGTTCTACAACAAAACTTAGTAAAGATACTTCAGGCAAGAATGTTGATCAAACTTCTTACAGAAGCATGATTGGTAGTTTGCTCTACCTAACTGCCACTAGACCAAACATTGCCTTTAGTGTTGGAGCATGTGCCCGCTATCAAGTGAGCCCGAAAGAGTCTCACTTACTTGCAGTCAAGCGTATCATTTGATATGTAAGTGGAACTCCATCATTTGGCCTCTGGTATTCTTTCGATACCAATGCCACAATAGTTGGATATTCCGATGCCGACTAGGCCAAAAATGCTGATGATAGGAAGAGCACCTCCGGAGGGTGTTTCTATATTGGAAACTGCTTAGTTGCTTGGCTTAGCAAAAAGCAGAATTCAATTTCATTGTCCACTGTCGAAGCTGAGTACATAGCAGCTGGTAGTTGTTGCACTCAACTTCTGTGGATGAAGCAGATGTTGCATGATTACGGGATTGAACAAGGCACTATGACTGTGTATTGTGATGATTCAAGTGCTATCAATATTTCCAAAAATCTCGTTCAACATTCTCGCACAAAACACATTGACATTAGGCATCACTTCATTCGTGATTTAGTTGAGCAAAATGTTGTGTGTATTGAGTATGTCCAAACAGAGAAACAATTTGTAGACATTCTCACAAAACCCTTAGATTCCCTTAGGTTTAAGTTCCTTAGGAAATCCATTGGTTTGTGTGGAGTTGAGTGAGGGTCTGCTTTCTTCATAGCCTATGTGTTCTTCTTGTTTCATTTAAGTCATAGAGCTATTTTTTGTTTTCTTTAATTAATAAAAATCCAAAAAACATTCAAAAATTGAAAAATGTTGCAAAAAATAGTGTGTTCGTATGTTCTTCTTTCCTATCATTATGCATAAATTTATTTCCTTGAAATCATAATTGAATATTAATTCCAAGGTTAAATTTTTCGTAGGATTGAGTAAATAAGGATAGTTCAACTATTAGTTAAATTTTTCATAGGATTGATCACCAATCTCAGTTAGAGTTGAGTAAACAAAGATGTTATGTATTGCACATGCACTCTAACTGATTTTTGAGATGACATTAGTTCCTATTTATAGATTCTAATATTATATCATATGGTTCCCTAGCTTAATCAAATCTAGTATAACCAAAGTGATTAAAATTCCATAAGGTGAGCCCCCTAGTTTTAAAAAATTATTGACATGGAAAGGACTACCTGTGAGTTTGTGTGATAGCTTCTAATGAATGCAAACAGTGAGTAATGGTTACCTAGACAAAAAGTAGGTATCTATATGGGTTGCTAGTGTGAAAGCCCCCACTATCATTAGAGAGTGCTACCTTCTCACTTGAGTGAAAGTCACCAATGTCCAAAGAACAGAGAATGTGTAAAATTTGATTATAAAATGAAATGACCTTATTGATCAAATTTGGGGTAAACATTGCTCATCATAATTTTATGGATGTCTCTTGGTTTTAATTCTAGTTTTTGAACATTCTAGAGTACCTTTTATGCTATAATGTCAAAATCTTGTTTTGTGGATGAAACCAATCCTCAGAGTCATGTTATGAATATTTAATATTACACACACATTACTTCTGAGCGTTTCTTTACTCTAAATGTGGATTTGATGCAAAAATCAAAATTAATCACTTATGGAAACTAAAAGTTATTTACATAATCCTTATTCATAACTATTCTGTTATATACATTCTTGGTTGAATATTCTTTATGATTTTGATGACATAAATGTTTGCATAAGTGCATTGTTATTAGGTGATTTTGAAGTAAAAATGATTTTAAATCTTGCTTTGATTGAGGGGGAGAAAAATGGTTTTAAGAAAAACAATTTTCAAAAATTTTGCAGACCATCGATCGCTCGGTGTTAATGACCGATCGATCGGTCTTTCGTGAACAGGGTTATAAAACCCTCATTTCTCATTTTCCTATTCTTTTCTTCTTCGAACTCTAGAATGATCTCTCGGTTCCTTCTCCTCCAAATCTCTCTTACGTTCATTTCTTTCTACTTCAAGGGTTTCCAAGCTTCTAAAAAGGTAAACTTTAATCATTTTCTTGATTTTGGTTTACTTTTCATATCTAGGGCATCAAAAATTCGTGATGATTTTCTCATACTCCTTAGTTATTCTTGCATTCCTCATGTCCGGTGTCTCTAAAAGCCGGAGATTGGTCCTCAACAACCAAGAGGACCCTCTAGAGGAAGAGGAACTCAATGAGCCCTACTCTTTCACTCCAATAGGTCATGGGATTTCAATAGGGGATCGACCAATCCGTAGAATGGTTGATTCTACTACTGAAAATCGCCAAAAGTCTTTGGCAGATAAAACCCGAAAACAAAAAGGAAAAGCTAGTTCGTCTTCAAATGTTCTATTGGGTCCCTTCATTAGCCCTACTGCTGCTCGGCTTTATAGTGAGTATTTTAGTAAAAAGGGTGTTATGGTTGAAAGGAGCATTAGAATTTCAGATTTTGGTGATTATCACCTTCCTAAGCTCATTACCGATCGTCAATGAGAAGGTATTCTCACTTTATCCGGTCCTGCTCCTATTCAGTTAGTCCAGGAATTTTACTCAAATTTCTCTGAAATCTACTCTAAAACCTGGTCTTTTAAGTCTCGCTCTTTAGAAAAATCTGTTTTGATAAATCCTAATGTCATTGCTAAATTTCTTGGTTGTCCTCAGGTTCCAGATGCCTATTATCCTTATAAATATAAGAAAGATGAGGATAAAGAATCTATGAACAATGTAGTCACCTTTCTTTGTGGTGCTCCTACACTTTGGGTTGGTTCCTTCATTGAAGTATCTAAACTCACTAGGGATGCAAGACTTGTATACCTAGTAATGAGTGCCAATATCCACCCAAAGGTTCATACTGTAGACCTTAGGGAAGATAGAGCTCAATTTTTGTTCAGTCTCCTTCGTGGACATGATATTGACCTTGCAGCACACATAATTGATTTGATGATTCAAGCCCATCAAACTCAATTTGTGGTTGGAGCTCTTCCGTTTGGTTCCCTGATTACTAAACTCCTTGGTTCTCAAGGGGTTATTGCTCCTCCTGGTGTTCCTACTTGTAATCCGAAGGGTCCAATCAACAAAAAGACCATAGCTCAGAGTTTCTCACATGCCTCAGTTCGAGATATTGAGGAGGAAGCTGAAGTTGGTACAGGATCCTCTCATCCACCTCCTGCCTTGATTGATGATCTTGCCAGAATGATGAGGGAGATGCAGATGGATCTCACGACTCATATTTCATCTTACCAGGAGTTCACCACAGAGATCCGTGGAAGACTTGGATCACTTGATGCAGCAGTGCTGGGAGTACAGAGAGATGTTCGTGATTTTAGAGCATATTATGAGTCTCATCTCACTTCTGATGATGAGGAGTGATAGTTAGTTTGATGTACTAGGATACTCCTTATGTTTCACTTTTATATTTAGGAGTTTATTGTAGTCCTAGTGTTATATTCAGACATTTGATGCATTTTGTATTGGTTGTACTCAGTACAAACCTCTTTTGGATGTTCTTGATTTGAATGCATATGAGATGATGTTTGATATTTTACTCTCATTTTCTGTTATCTCATCTCTTATATTGATTTTGCCTTAATTCTTTAATTCCTATTCCGCCTTTGGCATTTCGAGCCAAAAAGGGTAAGAGTAGGTATTTGTGATAGATGATGGTATATGGATTGGATATGATGATATATGGATAAACCTGTTATGGATGATGCTCGATGATGCTCTATTTTCTTTGAATATTATTTCCCATGCTTCACAGGTATTTGGTTGAGCTTGTGCAGGCAAACAGGTTCTAAGATTGTTGAAACATGACAAGTTGAATGTCATGAAATTTTTTTTGTCATGTAAAGGTTCAATTTTCCATTTTTGAATCATTTGGGAAAATTTGAACCTAGTATGTGAGTTAGACTTGTTTTGTCCCAGAATTGCCAAAGGGGGAGATTGTAAATCCAGAAATAGGTGTTGGCAAATTCCGTGATCATTAGATAGGTCATGAGTGTTGTGTCTTGTTCAACTTGTCGGAAGAGTTAAAGTTTCAAGAAGACTGAAGATATTAAAGAAAAAGATTCTACTCCGGATCTAGACAGGTAATGGACTTAGAGACCCCTACCTAGGTTGGATTTGACTTAGATAACTCTAAACATACCTACGAGGATATTTTTAAGCCTACCAAAGAGGTTTGATCTCATTTGAATCAAACAAAAACAAAAGAAAAAGGTTAGGCTGAAATTCTGTCTCAACCGATCGCTCGGTGTTGCGACCGATCGATCGGTGGCCTACCGAGCTATCGGTGGCTATTGACTGGTCAAAAACTTTGTATGGGATATTTTTCCAGAGAGACTATTTTTAACCGATCTCTCGGTGAAAGTAGCGATCGATCGGTTTTGGACCGAGTGATCGGTTATAAGCACCGATCGATCGGTCCTCGTAAATATAATTTTATTTTTTTTGGACTCTTTTCTAAACCCTATATAAACAACTTTTTGGAGACCTAATTCGTATCTTTATTTTTGAAAGAGTAGAGGTCTGAGAAACCCTTCTAGGGCTTTTTCCATTGTTCCTCATAGATCTTTAGTGATCCCTCCTTTTTCAATCATCCTAGAGAATGCAAGTATAGATCTATTCTTTTGATCTTGCATTGTGTGATCTCAGATCTGTATGAGATCCCTCTAGGGTTTGAAGCTTTCTAAATTGATTCACAACCCTACACTTTGTGTGTGTGTCCGGTGTATGATCCAGAGCCTTCGTGGAAGGAGATCGATCGTGTGTGATCGTGGTATTGAAGTAGCTTGAGAAGATTTGGTCGGTTAGGAAGCGAAGCTGCTACAGCGGAGATCGAACCTGCTGGTTCGTGGAAATCAAGAGTAAGATTTTGTACCTAGGAACGTCGAGTCCGGTTTGGGTAAGGTCTTGTCTTGTACTTGAATTCTTCTTATAGTGAAGTTTGTTGCTGGACGAGGTCCCGTGGTTTTTTCCCGTAAGGGTTTTCCACATAAAAATCTGGTGTGTTTGATTTGTGTGGATTGTTTGTGTGAATGGATTATTGATTTCTAATCTAATTAGATAAAAAATTAAAAATTGGTTAGAAGTTCTTAGATAGACCTATTCACCCCCCCTCTAGGTCATAGAGATCATTGATCAGAGTAATTTCATGATCCATAGAAGGCTCCGACTCATAGTACTCTTCTTCTATCCAAGGTTCCGAACCATAGATGTTGAAGAGAGCATATGCACCTGCCGACATCAAAATGTATGGCTGAGTATTGAAACACTTAGCGGGTACTAAACACTAGCCAACAATGTGATAACAAGATCATGCATACAGTTATAGAAATCAGAGTGTAGAGCATAAAACAAATGTGCATATTTTCCAAAATTCGTATTATGAGCTTTTGTGTAAAAACATCATCTTATGAGGTCTTGCAAGAATCAATAGCTTATGAGTGTGTCTTATGAGTGTTGGACATATATGCCCTCAAAAGTCAATAAAAGACTTTTCTATGTTGATTAGACAAGCATCATATTCACACAACCAACTATAAAGGGTATTTATATTAATTACTGTCTCATATGATGATGACATAAAGTTTCATAGGTAACATTGTAGGAAAATCATGCAAAGGTTGCGATGAGATATGATTTTCCGGTTCCTTATAAACCTAATATTGTTCAAAGCCTCTAAAGTACTGGTTGGGCGCCGTACTTCATCATGGCTTGCACATGTGTAGTTCTATGAGATAGTGTGATGAATCTCATTCACAAAGAGTGGTGACTCTTGACTAACATGTGAGTATATGTAGCAAGTACATAATACTGAACAAGGTCACTAGTGGATACCCTATGGAATACACTGTCAGATTGTATTAGGGTTATCCATTTGACAAATTGTCCTTAGACCTAAGAGGTTAACATCTTCTCCGACATCTGTCTATATGGCTTTGATGTGCCAATCGACAATGTCCAATACACAGGACTAACTCCGGGTACGTTGGGTCATGTACACAATGTTTGGAGAAGTGTGTAAACACTCAATAAGGAATCCACAACTCCTTAATTGGAGATAATGATATCAAGGTGATACTTGTTGAACTGAACTGTTAAATCGAATACTGGTGCTTTTCGGTAAAATGGTTTTTATCGAAGTTGATATTTTTAATATGGAAAAGTATATATAAATATATATGTCAGTTATTTTCTAATGTTTCTTCAGAAGTGTTTTGGAGGTTCAGTTCAATGAAAAAGTAATCATGAGAAAGAGTTCTATTCATAAGCTAGGGACTAAGACAGTGGAATTGTTCCAATCTCGAAAGCTTACAAGTGATATCGGAATGTGGAAGGATTTATTTGTAAATATATTATGAGATGGTACTTACAAGCAATTCTCTAATTTCTGGAGGTTAATCACATTGTGTTAATGGACATTAATTGTGATTGGTGGAAGTCCAGGGATATAGATAAAATTCTATAATCCTAATAGAGTGTAGGAAAGGTGTTTCCTAGTAACAATGCTTTAACCAAAAGGTTGAGTACTTGGTCCCACAACTGGAAATAGGAGATCCCTTTAGATCCCACACACAAAGATCTTCTTAAAGTATTTAATTTAATTTACAATTAAATTAATTAATTTCTCTAAGTAATCACTATATGGTATAGTAAAGCTCTAAAAGGTGGAATCACATTGGATGTGAAAAACCAAATGGGTACGACCCATTGGGAATTATTATAAAAGAATAATTCAAGTGACCAAAAGGGTTTTGGAAACCCTTTAGGCATGTGGGGTGGGACCCACCTAGGGTGGGATGCCCACTTCAAGGAGGAATAATAATTGTTATTATTTTAATTAGTTTCTAATAACTAATATCCTTATTAGATAAGGTTAGTTAGTTAGTTAGTTACTAATTAAAGATTCCCTAATTGTTAGGGATTCCATTAGTTAGTTACTAGTTCAAGATTCCTTATTGGATAAGGATAAGATTAGTTACTAATAGATAAGGTTAGTTTCTTTTAAGATTAATCCTAATTGGAATAGGAGAATAATCAATAAAGGAAACTATTGAGGAATCCTAATTGGATTAGGATAAGGTTAATGAATTATAATTGGATTACAATTCAAGCAACCAAGAGGGAACTTATATAAAGGAGTGGATGCCCAGCCCTTTAAGGAATATAATTCTCCAGAATTTTTTCTTCTCTCCCTCTCCTCAAGTTTACGCCCAGCCCTCTCCCCCTTTGAGGGTGTATGGTCACCCTTCCCCTTCTTCCTTTTTGTTTGGTTTTTGATTTTGATGATCAAGAACAAGTTCTTTGAAGATCAAGATTGGATCTTGTTTGATCAAGAAAGGTTCTTGGATCAAAGAAAAGAAGAAAAGATAAAAGAGCATGGAATTTGGAAGGGCCATTAGCTTCCATTAGTGAAAGCTTTAAAGGAAAAAGAAGGTTCGTGTGAATCGACAGGAGACTTGACACTTGAGAAGTTTTGCGAGTACTATTCTTATGTGGATTTGACTTAACAATTTCAAAGTCGCAAAGGTAAATGTTATTCTAACCTTCATTGAATAAAATCAATTAGAATCTTAGTCAGATCTTGGGATTCGATGTATGCCCCCCAAGAACTGTGTTTCTAAAATTAAAAAGAGGCATACTTTCAATGAGTTCTTATGAGCATGGAACACTTATGAGTTTTTATGAGATCCATAGAGCATGTGAGGTCCTTAGAGCATGTGAGAGCCTTAGAGCATATGAGATCTTAGACATTGAGATCCTTATGAGCCTGAGTAACCGATCTTAGAAACCAACCCAAAGTTTGGTATGATCACTTATGAGTTCTTGTGTATTTCCTTAAAACATGTCTTATGAGTTTTGAAACATCCAACTTATGAGAAATCCGATTCATGCAAACTTGCATACATGAGACTTGTGAGCATCATCATAGACTCAAAACATAACTCTTGTGAGCATCATGATAAGCATAGAACACTTGAATATTTAGGTATATTCATAGAAGGTCATACAACATAGAATTCCATTGATATGATAGCTTACAAATACTTCAAATTTCATCATCCAATAAACCAAGAACATACTTAGAATATAGTTTTCTCAAAAAAAAAAAAAAAGTTAGATAGAAGGTATACCTTTCGAAGGATTGATTTTCTTCAGCTAAGAGCTTTTGGAAAGATTGAGGGAATTTGATTGAAGCTTTGAGAAGCCTGAACCTTAATTGGAAAACAAATCAAAAACCCCTTTTTTGATTTTAGAATTTAAGAATCTCCATGGGTAGAAAACCCAAGCTCTAAAACACCAAACATAGTAAAATACCAACCTTAGAAGCAAGGATTTAGCTTCACTTTGGTCTGAGGAGAAGGGTCTGAGAAATCAAAGTGTTCTTCTTCTTCTTCTTCTCTTCGTCAATCTCTCAAAAATCCAAGCTTAGGGTTTGAGTAGATCAATCCCACGAATTCAGATCTTATTTATAGTTTTAGGGTTGCCAAAACCCCTAAAAGTCCTTGAAAATATCTCAAAATATCTCCCGAGGTTGGTGGAAGAGTTCTGAGCTATTACAGGGTCATTTTTGGCCATCTCAGGGCTGACCCGTCGATGAGTGTCGCCTACTTGTCGACTAGTGAAGCCCACTCGTCGACTAGTGAAGTTATGACAGGCCTGGGTTTTTCCCGCTTTGGTATTTCGACCATAACTTTTGAATCGCTTATCCAGTTTTGAAAATTCAACTTGCGTTGGATTTTTCTTTCAAAGGGAAACAACTTTCATGTCTTGTGAAATTTCTAATTCTTCATTATTGATGGACCAAATTGCCCTTAAAGCTTACTGGTCCAAAAATGGATTTCAGCAGCCCAGACTTTCAGTAGACTGATTTCCAGAAATCTGACGTTCGACCCAACCTTGACTCAAAATCTAAAAAAGTGATAAACATAAAACTTGAAGAGGGTTTCAATACATTTCCAAAAATTCAAGAATCACTCGATTCTAATCAACGGTGAGAATTCTAGAGCTCTTTAAAGTTGAGGGTATGTTTAGGCATCCCTTTCTTTAACACTTAGAGTATGTTATACTCTCATTTTTCATTTGTCTCCAACCCCTAAAAACACTTTCCATACATATTTTGATTCATTCAATACCTCCTTTCATTATAAAACATGAACCCACAATTTCATTAAGGCTTTAGCCTTGAAGGCACTATTCGTAGTACTATTCACAACACTATTCACATGAACAGTGAAGCTAAATTCCGGGGCTCTACAATTCAAGTGATGAAGAAGTGGCAAACTTGTGCCTCATGGCAAATAAGGATGAGGTAACTTCTTCCCCAAATGATTCTCTCTCATATGATGAAATAAGAGAAGCATTTGATGACCTTTATATTGAATTTGGTAGAATAGCTAAATTAAATAAATCTTTTAAATAGGAAATCCACACTCTTACCCAATCTTGTGAAACTTTGCAAAAAGAAAAGAGTGTGTTGGCTATTGAGAATGAGGAATTAAGTAAGAAATTAAATAATGTTCAAAATGTTCCTCATGACTCACCTTGTGAATGTGATGAGTTAAAAGCTAAAGTCAAGGACTTGACTAATACTGTCCTCACATTCACAAATGGTCAAAAGAATCTAGAAAGACTTTTAGGACAACAGAGATGTGTTTTTAACAAAGCTAGTCTTGGTTATAATACTTTTTCAAAACAAAGAGATTATCAAAACTTCTTTACAAAATTAAGTAGTAACCAAACTCCACCATCTACTTTATTTTATAATGGAAAAATAGTTAGAAAAGTTTGGGTTCTAAAAGGAACATCTTCTCTTCCAAAAACTGACCATAAAGGATCAAGAATGATATGGGTTCCCAAGGGAACTAATCCTCCTAAACCAAAACCCAAATCACTTTGGGTACCATCCAAAACAGTTTGGGTATCGGGGGGAAAGTATCTTGGAGTTACTTGAATTGGATGTGTAGGTATGCTTCAAGTCAAAGACTTCCTAGACAACATGGTTCTTGGATAGTGGATGCTCAAGACATATGACCGGGAACAAGGAGCTATTTGCATCAATCACTCTAAAGGATGGCGGTCATGTGACATTCGGAGACAATGCTAAATGAAAGATCATTGGCATAGGTAACGTTGGTAAGAATAAGTCTGTTTTTATTGAAAATGTACTACTTGTTAATGGTCTTAAATATAATCTCATTAGTATCAGTCCACTTTGTGATAAGGGATTGAATGTCTCATTTAAATCAAATATTCACATGATTAAGGACAAAGATAATCTAAATACTTTGTTTGTAGCACATAGAAATGAAAATGTTTACACCTTAGATTTTGATGAACTTAAGTCTTGAAACATGATGTGTTTTTCTGCTATAGATGAAACAAGTTGGTTATGACATAGAAGACTAGGACATGCTAGTATGGATCTTTTATCTAAACTCTCTAAAAATTAATTAGTTAAAGGATTACCTAATACTAAATTTATTAAATATAAAGTTTGTGTTGCTTGCCAACTTGGAAAACAAATAAAATCTTCATTCAAATCCAAGAAAATAATTTCTACTACTAGGCCTTTAGAACTTTTGCATATGGATCTTTTTAGTCCAAATGAAGTAGCTTGCCTAGCTGGAAAAACCTATGCTTTTGTAATTGTGGATGATTTTTTAAGATACTCTTGGGTATTATTTCTTTCTGATAAAAATGAAGTACCATCCCTATTTAAAAAGTTTTGTAAAAGAGTTCAAATTGAAAAGGGTTATTCTATTTATAATATAAGAAGTGATAGAGGATGAGAGTTCAAAAATAAAAAAGCTTGAGTTATTTTGTGATGAGAATGGTTTTAACCATAATTTTTCAGCTCCTAGAACTCCACAACAAAATGGTGTAGTAGAAAGAAAGAATAGATCTCTTCAAGAAATGACTAGAACTATGCTTAATGAAAATAAACTACATAATTATTTTTGCGCTGAAGCTATTAATACTTCATGTTATGTAATTAACAGAGTTGTTATAAGAAATAAGTTAAATAAAACTCCCTATGAGCTTTGGAATGGAAGAATTCCCAATATAAGTTATTTTAAGGTGTTTGGATGTAAATGCTTCATACTTAATGATAAACAACATCTTAAAAAATTTGATGCAAAATCTATAGAAGGAATTTTCTTAGGATATCCATTTAACAAACCCGTTAAAAATGATGATATTGATGAAATTGAAAATCTTCCAAAAGAAATATCCAAAAAAGGAACTTTCAAAAGATAAATCCATTGAAATAGAAAATGAAGAAGAAAATGCAGATAAAGAATCCTATTAACTTCCTAAAGTTTGGAAATTAATAAAAGATCATCCTAAGGATCAAATACTTGGTAATATAGAAGAAGGAATTAGAACAAGAAGAAATCTAATGAACCTTATTCCCAAGTCAAATTGAACCTAAAAATGCCTTAAAAACTATTGAAAATGAATCTTGGGGCATTGCTATGCAAGAATAATTAAATCAATTTGATAGAAATCAAGTTTGGGATCTAGTACCTAAACCAAATGACAAATCTATAATTGGTACAAAATGAGTGTTTAGAAATAAAAAAGATGAAAATGAGAATGTAGTTAAAAATAAAGCAAGACTAGTAGCTCAAGGTTATAACCAAGAAGAGGGGATAGACTATGATGAAACATTTGCCCCGGTTGCTAGACTACAAGCTATAAGAATGCTACTTGCATTTCCTAGTCATAAATAATTTAAATTATACCAAATGGATGTAAAAAGTACATTTCTAAATTGTTACATTAATGAAGAAGTTTATGTAAATCAACCATATTGTTTTGAAAATCATAAATTTCTTAGTCATGTATTCAAGTTAACTAAAGCCTTATATGGATTAAAGCAAGTTCCAACAGCTTGGTATGATAGACTAAGTAGGTTCTTAATTGAAAATAGATTCACAAGAGGAAAAATTGATACAACTTTATTCATTATAACCAAAAATGATGATATGCTAATAATTCAAATCTATGTAGATGACATCATATTTGGCTCAACAAATGAATCTCTTTGTAAAATATTTGCTAAAACAATCCAAAAAGAATTTAAAATGAGCATCATGGGTGAATTAACATTCTTTTTGAGACTTCAAATTAAACAAATAAAACAATGAACATTTGTAAATGAAACTAAATATACTAAAGAATTACTTAAAAAGTTTGGATTGGAAAATACTAAAGTAATTGAAAACAGAATGTTTTCTGTACCCATTTTGGCGACGGATTTGGATGATTCATCCATTTCATCTCCGAAGTCAATCCGAAATGAAAATCAGTAGGTTTCCTGACTCTAATTTGGTGACGAATTCTGGGCTGAAACCCATTTCGGTGATGAATTGAGTCGTGTGTATAAATAGTAACCCCCAAATCTACATTTTTCAAACCTAATCTTTTCCCTCCAAGTTCCTATTCTATTACTCCTGCATCAAAATCCTTTCCAAATCACTCCTAATCCTTTAGAAAATTCCTCCTAGAATGAAGAATGCATTAGTGGAGCCGCTAAAGAAGAAATCAAGAACTGACCAAGGAAAAGAACCTGCCACGAGCTCCACTCAAGGAACCAAAATTCGAGAAGCTTTCCAGGGAAAAATTCTAACCTTATTCCCGTCTTTGCGGTAAGGTTGTTAATTTCATTAGTTTTGATGCCTATGGCCTTGAACCTATCAAAACCCTATTCTCTGCCCTAAAATGGGACAAATTTCTTGAATCAAACGAACTCATGTTCCCTGAGTCAGTTAAACTCTTTTACACCCACTTCCACTTCAATCAATCTGAATCACTTATTACTTCTTTTGTCAAAGGTAAAAGTATCTCTTTTCACCTAAATCAGTTGCACTCCATTTTAAAAATCCCTTAGTGCACCCTCCAAACTTTTGTGAATGGTCAGTGGACCAGACATGAAGGATTTGATGTGGTTGAAGCACTAAAAATGATGTGCATAAACCAAGATTTCACTACTCCTTTTCAACCAAAAGTTAAAGACCTTACCCTCACATCTAGACTCATTCATCACATAATAACGTATAACCTAGTTCCTAGGGCTGGTGGTAGGGAATACCTTACTTATTTTGATGAATTCCTTATATGGTGTATCCTAACCACCACACCCATTGTGACACCCCAAACTCGCGCCTACCAGAGTAGTGTCCCGAGACGCGTGCCCGATCGTTCATTCCAGCTTAGCGGTAGACTTTACCGCACAAATGCGGAAAAATTTAAACTTTACTCTCAAAGAGCAACATAAACTCGGGTCATCACAATAGCCATCAACCACAAAACAAATACCTGTATATTATTTACCATTGTGTCTGTTTTACAAAACAGAGGCGCCACTAACACGTCTGGACAAGTCTCTATCCAAAGACAAAAGTATAAGGTGCAGGATCCACACCTACAACTCGTCCGCTCCAGTATCTGTTGACATGAAACGTCAGTGAGCTATGAAGCCCAATAAAAAACACCACAATCCATCTATATTATCTTCCACATTATAACAAAGCATCAATAAACACATAATATACATATGCCGGTTCATGATACAATTTAGTAATATATCCAAGTTATATTGTGACCCTCAGTCACACAAGGCCATCGCACCAAACACGAGATTCCCAATCTCGAATATCTTTCCCAATTATGGAGTTCGTTATGCAACATGTATTTCTTTTACCAAGTTATTTGTTTTGATCATCAACCATGTTTTACTCCGAGTCCTAAGACTCTGTTAACCGGCCTTTAGCCCATACATGTTCAGCATAGAGTGGTCTCTATACCCTATTCGAGCTTGATCATTCCAAGCACAACACAATTCCGGCATTACCCGGTCACATCATAACTTGAATCATCCAGACTCCTGAATACTGTTCCGGTATTTACCCGAACATGACCAACCCTTGGGTGTCCCAACCCACACAGACCAGAATCCTGAAGATTCTACACAACTAGGATAATCATCCTCCAAGGACTTACCACATATACTCTGAGTGACAGCACCTACTGTGTATACACACCGCCATCTCACTGGTTATCAGTCACGAAGGAACCCCGACCAACTTGTCTACCGTCATCTTCTAGCTATTCACTGGAGGCACCCCGGGCCTTACTGGACACCGTCTCTCCATGACATACCACCTAGAAGGAACCCTGATAGGCACAACGCCGCCTCTTCGGACCCAACCATAGAGGAACCCCGGTCAATACACTATATAATGCTCAGTCACTTTAAACATCTTTTAGGACTCCGACATCTCCCAGTTCAACCAATTATGACAACACTTGAGCATGCCGGGTCAACTAACTGCGAATTCGAAGATTACAGACTATGCACAATCACTACTCCAGACCTAGTCAAAGAGGATCTACGAATTGTAATCCACTCACTCCCGACTATCAGTCACGGAGGTCTACAACTATGACCCCAACTATTCTAGTATCAAAATAATCATCCCATCATATACACATGCCATGTCAAGTCAACAAATCGCTTAGCGATTGCTCACCCAATCGATCGCCAAACCTAAATTCCGAGTTATTCAACCCGAAACCGAGGGCTACGCCCCTCTGCTCAGTTCCTATACCTCCCCATTCAAGTACATACAACCCACTTTAACACACCATGACAAGCATAATGTTGACTAAAGATCTGAGATCAAGAAGGGGCTCTATAATTATCAAAACCATACTGTTGTTCCTAAAACGACCGACTAGGTTTTATTTAGAAATTCATATTGTCAAATCCAACCATCAGATCTCTTTGTAACTTTGATATGATTGACAAAGTAGGAAGGTCGCAATATGGTAAAAATCTGAGCATCATCTGAGATAAGGAAGGTTCCCTATAATGATCAAAACCGTACTGTTAGCCTTAAAAACAACAGACTAGGTTTTCCTTTAGAAATTCATATCTTCCAATCCTACCAGCAGATCGCAGTGAAATTTTGGTATGATTTACAGATTAGGAAGATAAATTTAGAGTAAGAATTTGAGCATGACCAGAGCTCAGAAACATTACCTATAATTAGGAAAACCGTACTATTAGCCTTAAAAATAGCAGACTAGGTTTTCCTTTAGAAATTCATATCATCCTATCCAACCATCAGATCGTAGTGAAATTTTGATGTGATTTACAGACTAGGAAGATAAATTTAGAGTAAAAATTTGAGCATGATCAGAGCTCAGAAAGGGTCTGATATAAACGACATAATTCGCATAATTTATCTAGTGGAATGAAAAATAGATAAGAAAGGGTTTTTATTACTTCTGGTACACGTGTTTCGAAGCTCCGAGAGATGAAATAGACGCCGCCAATGCGCTCAGCACGTCCAAAAATGTCAGGATACACCTCTTTATCTCTCTCTCTAGACTTTCTCTCTCTAGAAAATTCCCTTTCTCTCTCTAGAATGTTTCTCTCTCCAGAAAATTTGACAGGGCTTCGCCTTTCTCTCACTAGGATGAGAGAAATGGCTGGGGGGTGGTCTACTATTTATAGACTAACCTAACCCACACATGCATGCCAAGTGTCGCTTGGAAGGTGTAGAACCCCGGAACTTTTGCATATGCCTTGGGATGTGTGTCAAGGCATGAGACATGTAATCTCAAAAGAATTCATGAAATGAGAATTTGAAGCTTTGATGAATTTTGCTAAGAATGCTATTATTAATTAAATTAATTATTTAAAAATGTCGTTAAGTCTCGAAATTGTCATAGGCAAGTTTAGGAGGGATTAAAATAGAAGAGGAAAATGTTCAAGTAGTAAGAATGGGTGAAAAGTGAACTTAGCAGCAAATTTGCAGAACAACCGATTGCTCGGTCTTGAGTAGCGATCGATCGGAGGCTATTGACTGGTCAACTTTTTTGTATGAAGAAATTTTCCAGAGAGCATGTTTTCGACCGGTCGCTCGGTCAAGAACACCGGTCGCTCGGTAGGCCACCGATCGATCGGTCATAACAACTGATCGCTCGGTCTTCGTGTTTTTGCAAAAAATTCAGTAAGGCCTATTTCATCTTTTGGGGGTTAAACCTTTTCCTATAAGGCTTTGCCCGAGCCTTAGGGCTTCATTCACTATACTTAGAAGATTTTGACAGATAGAGAGAGAGGAGAAGGAGATTCCTAACTTAGGGTTGTGCTTTTGAGAAGAAATCAATGGGGTGAAGACCCTAGATCATCTCAAGTTCGTTTTCTTCAAGTTCAAGGTTCAAGTACTCGTGGAGCTCTTTTCTCCAAAGTAGGGCAGCAATCCTCGGCGTTTTTGCAATGGTTTTCTTCCCCACACCAAGCTTCCTTCAAGCAAAGGTTTTCTTCTTTCAAGTTGGAGCTTCAATCAAGGTTTCTACCAAGATCAAGCCTTGATTCAAGGTTAGTACACCCTACTAACTTCCCCTAGCAATAATCTAGTTATCTTCAATGTGAAATGTGATTCTTGCTATTATGTTTTCTTTCCCTATGAAATGTAACATCTCCAATAAATATAAATAAGATAAGAAAAGAGTATGGATGTGTATGGGGTGTTGATTGAGGTGATGGGATGCCGAATGTATGATGTATGATATGTGTGGTGTGTGGAATGGAACATGGAGGATGGGCATTTTGCCAATAATGAACTTACCTTGATGGTTGGATGGAAAACATGCACTAAAAAGAAGAAGATGAACTATTAAGGAACATTGTAGGCTTTGTGTTGGACAAAATGCCTAAACTATGAATAAATGACTAAAATGGATAAATGGAAGTAGGCCCTATGCATGTGCTCTTATGAATGATGAATTGATCAAATGCCATGTAGATTACTCAAGTTACCTATGCTTATACTATGAATTGAATTGTGATGCCATATCTCTCTTGTTATCCGCATTCCCATGATTGTCACCACTATCACGTACACGAGCACGCATGTTTGCATGAACCGAGATTTCAAGAGCACGTGCATATAATAATCAACAAGAAAACATTGCATGTCAAGGAGGTTCGTAGCCCAGGGACATTCGGGTACTAGCCTCTGGCTCACAAGAAAACTAAAATTACTACATGTCAAGGAGGTTAGTAGCTCAGGGACATTTGGGTACTAGCCTCTAGCTCACAAGAAAACTAAACAAGTAACTAAAATTCACGTATTGTCAAGGAGGTTGGTAGCCCAGGGACATTCAGGTACTAGCCTCTAGCTCATAAGAAAACCATATATCAAGGAGGTTGGCAGCCCAGGGACATTCGGATACTAGCCTCTGGTTCACAAGAAAACCATATATCAAGGAGGTTGGCAGCCCAGGGAGATTCGGGTGCTAGCCTCTGGCTCACAAGTTACAATATGCAAGTTTACAAGATGATGACAAGGCATTCATGCATGCACGCATACATGGTTTCCTTAAGCCATACCGAGACATGAAACGGATTTCCAAGCATGAGTTTTATCGGAGTTTTTGCATTCGCCCATGCACGTCAAGATGATTGTATTGTACCATATTTAACATTGTTTCTTTGTGATGTTCCTCTTACTGCTCTATATTGTATTACTGTTGTTGTGTTTTATTATTGTCATGGCTAGCTAGTAGCTTGTACTCGCTGAGTATTCCATGCTCAGCCATACTTTTATGTCGACAGGTACTGAGGGAGCCCTCGACCTGGAGCCTTGGGTCGAGGAAGAGTACAAAGAGGAGAGAGAGTCGTCTATTCCACTACAGTCTCAGGAGGACCGAGACCTCGACGTGTGGCCGTACCTCGACTACTGTTGAGGGGAGATTACGAGAGGGTTTGTGTATTTTGATATTTTGATAGGTGGGCCTATCCACCTTAGGCTTGGATATGTTTTATGTATATTTTCACTTGGGATACAAACTTATAAAGAAAAGAAAAATTAGTTTACGCTTCCGCAACCTATGTTTAGCTTCCGCGATTTGATTTTCATTGTGTTAGTATTATATTCACCTTGTTCATTACAGGATGGTTTGGCAAGTACGTATAGTCACACCTAAAGTATTCCTTAACTCCTAGGGGGTATTTTGGGGCGCGACAGAGGTGATATAAGAGGTTTAGGCATTAGAGTCCCTATGATCGCTTAGTACTCGATACCATGATTGAACAAGGCATTAGGTGTTAGGAAAGAGTTGTATTCCAAGTATAGGCTAACAAGTTAGTCTTAGTCAAAACCGGTTGAACTTCAACCAAACTTAGAGTCCTACGCTAGGAGCACGGATTGTATGTTATGATATTGAGTTGTATACCATGTGTGCTTTATTTTGTGCTTAGTCAATATGCTTAGAATGAATGTTAAATCATTACTAAATGTGTGTCCAAGTTAGACTCATGTTGTATTGTCGTTATCAGGAGAAATCATGAGATGCAATACCCGGGGTCGCGGATACAACACAAGGGGCAATGGAAGTGATGCTCCATTGGGTGATGATCAACCTGATTTTGCCTAAGCCTTTGCTTCAATAGCCAAGACTTTGGCTATGTTAGCGGAAAGGCAACCGGCTACTCCACCTAATACGGTACTTATACCAGCTCCTCCTAATAGAGCACAAGCCGGGATAGAGGCTTTTCGGAGGATGAGGCCTCCAACCTTTTGTGGGAGCATTGACCCGCTTGTTGCCGAAGGATGGATTCGGCAACTAAAAAAGATATTTTCGGTGTTGGCGCCTACTAAGGCGGAGAGGGTTACTTGGGCCGCCTTCATGCTTGAAGGTGAGGTCGATCATTGGTGGAAGTCTGCACTTAGGATCCGAGAGTTGACCCGGCGAAGATAGAGGCAGTTATGAGCTGGGAGAGACCCAAGAGCGTCACTGAGATACACAGTTTCCTCGGGTTGGTAGGCTACTACTGGAGGTTTGTGGAGGGATTCTCAAGTTTGGCCGCACCTCTCACTTACTTGACGAGGAAAAATGCCAAGTTTAGTTAGAGTGACAAATGTGAAGTGAGCTTCCAGGAGTTGAAGAAACGCCTTAACACGGCTCCCATCCTCACAGTGCCTTCCGGGAGCGGCAGTTTCGTTGTATATAGTGATGCCTGGGGCTGCGGTGCATACTCATGCAGCACGACAAGGTTATTACCTACGCCTCAAGGCAATTGAAAGAGCATGAGAAGAGCTATCCCACTCATGACTTAGAGCTCGCTGCAGTTGTGTTTGCATTGAAGATTTGACGACATTATCTTTATGGGGAACAATTTGAAGTATTCACAGATCATAAAAGCCTTAAGTATTTATTTTCCCAAAAGGAACTGAACCTGAGGTAAAGAAGATGGGTAGAATTTTTGAAAGACTACGAGTGCTCCATCCAATACCATACGGGCAAGGCGAATGCTGTAGCCGATGCTCTTAGCCGGAAGCTTACTGGATTTTTAGCTCACATGATGCCAAAGGAGTGGAGGTTGTTAGAGGATGCATCCAACCTCGACATCAGTTTTAGTCTCCTTACCTTTGGGCCGGTAATGGCTAACATCACAGTTAGGCCATATATCCTGAGCATGATCAAGGAGTTGCAGAGAATGGATGCCGAGCTATTTTCTTGCCGAGACAAGTCAGTTAAGAGTGGCAACAATGATTTTACGGTGAGGGATGATAGGATTATCACTTTCAAGGGAAGAGTATGTGTCCCAGCTGATAAGAAGCTTAAACAAGAAATCTTATATGAGGCTCACCGGTCCAAGTACACCGTTCACCTCAGAGGTACCAAAATGTATAGGGACTTGAAAAAACACTTTTGGTGGCAGAACATGAAGCGAGAAATAGCGGAGTACGTGTCCCAATGCTTGGTGTGCCAGCAAATCAAGGCCAAGCAGAGTAGACCGATTGGACTTTTGCAGTCTCTCCCTATTCCCGAGTAGAAATGGGAGCACATATCTATGGACTTCATTGTGGGGTTGCCGAAGACGGTTAGAAACTTCGATGCTATATGGGTTGTGGTCGATAGACTGACGAAGTCCACCCATTTCTTGCTATACCGGACTACCTTCAATTCCAATCAGTTGGCTGCATTGTATATCAAAGAAAAAGTTTGGTTGCATGGGGTACCAGTGAGCATTGTCTCGGATCGGGACCCTAGATTTACCTCCAGGTTTTGGAAAAGCTTTCAGAGTGCCATGGGTTCCCAGTTGGACTTTAGCACAGCTTTCCACCCACAGACCGACGGGCAAACCGAGTGGGTGAATCAAGTGATAGAAGACATGCTCCGAGCTTGTATGCTAGATTTTAAAGGAAGTTGGGAAGATCACCGGCCTTTGGTGGAATTCGCCTACAATAACAGTTATCAGGCAAGCATACAGATGGCTCCTTTTGAGGATTCGTATGGGAGGAGTTGTAGACCCCCGTTGTGTAACGACCCAGAATTTTAATATAATAAAATTATGCGTTTATGGGTCCTTAATGGAGGTTAATTAGTTAATTATTTGTTAAATTGGTAAAAAAATGAGTTTTGTTCGAGATTAAATTGTACTGGTAAAACTTCAGTGTTTTTCCTCAAAAATCATACATAATATGTGGGTCGACTATCTGGACGATCACTTATCGTTCCAGTTCCGTCGCTTATCGATTCGCAAGACCGCGGGAGTCTTAAATGTAAGAAAATCGAGAAAACCAGGAAATTCCAGATTTTTTCGGAATTTAGTGGGACTCCATAATTATTGGGGATTCTAATAGAAATCCATACGGCTGATACCAGAGCGTGCCGGTCGGTCGTGAGGTCGACCGTATGTCGTTTCAGCAGTTAATTATCTCATATGAAGAAACGAAAACATGTTTTGTGTCCGAAATCAGAAAATTAATGAGTTTTGAAATTTTCTTCCGGACTAAAGTGTAGCTGTAAAAACTCAGTATTTTTCTCCGAAATTTTTACAGTAGGTGTCGGACTGCCCCAAGTTCGGTCACCTAAAGTTTCGCTAAAATCGGACTCTATGTAGTAAGGTTTCGGATACCGTAAATGCAAAAAAATTCAAAAATTGGTCAAACAGTCAACCGGTCAAAAGAGTTGACCGGTCAACTCTACACACCTAATTGGTCATGTGCTTTTGCACATGATCCCATCTCATTACTTATATAAAGAGGGTTAAAACCCTCATTCTCTCACAAATTCTGCAAAGCCAAATTGCTGCTCGAACCATTTTAGAGAGAGAAAGTGAGGAGAGAGAAAGGAAGAGAGAAAGAGGAGAGAGAAAGGGAGGTCCCCTTGGGGTTTTTCTACATTCCCGACACGTTGGTGATGTCAGTTTCTTTTTCTGATGTCTCGATTTGCGTGTAGAGAGAGAGATATAAAGGTAGAGAGAGAAAGTGGAGAGAAAAAGTTGCAGGCGCTCTACCCTAGGGTTGATCGTCGTAGGGAATGCATTGGTGACATCCGTTTTTACACTAGCTACCGCGAAACACGTGAAGCAGGTAAAACCCTTCTCTTTTCTTCTCTTTTTCCGCTTATTTTGCTATATTATTTCATGTGAAGTATATGCATGTCTTTTGAAGTGAATGAAAAATGGTCGGAGACCCCTATGTGATGTTGTGATTTTATGTGGTCCCTCGGGGAGCCCAGATTGGGTCCCGGGTAAATTGTATCGCCACTCTAGGGTGACGAAAAGTTTTTTTACATGTCTTGTAAGGCTATGGAGACATCCATTAGCTTGAAAACGTTCCCTAACGGGAAGGTGTGTTAACGGAGTTAGTTCACGGGCGCGAGGCCCAAGTATTTCAGTTAATCAAGCGAGGCTTGGGTTAACTGGGGTTTACCTGTGGTTAGAAAATCTAACTATAGTTAACTATAGTCCGTGGTTCCCCTTTGACTAGCTCTGGAGAGAGGGTGTCCAGTAAGGCCCTGGGTTCCTCCGTGAGTGATAGTCGGGAGATGTCGGTCTGTTTGTCTAGTTCGTCTGTGGTGCCTCTTGGACTAGGTCAGGAGTGGCGGTGTCCTGCATGGCCCGTGGTTCCTCCGTGATTGATAGTCAGGAGATGTCGGAGTCCTAAGGAGTTTAAAGTGGCTGAACATCAGATAGTGTATAGTTTGGGGTTCCTCTCTGAGTGGGTTAGAAGATGTCGGCACCGTATCTATCGAGGTCCCTTCTTGGTGGAACATCAGGATATGTCGGCATTGGTATCGATGTCAGGGTTCCTCCGTAGACTAGCCAGAAGATGACGGTAGGCAGGTTGGTCGGGGTTCCTTCTTGACTGATACCTAGGGCGATGACAGCGAATACACGGTAGATGTTGCCAGGCAGTTGAATGGAAAAGTATTGTCTTTATTGGGTGAATGCCCATGTTATGTGTGTAAGCTTCGGATACGAAGTGGTCTAAGTTGGTATACTCTGGGTTGGTGTATTTGTTTGAGTTGGTGGACTCATGGTTTGGTATGAAATCATCGGATTCTAGGTGAGTTGGGTTGGTATACCCAAGGTTTGGTCGTGTTCGGCTGGAAGTAAGAACAGCGTGTGTGAGTCAAAATGACTCAATGTATTATGGTTAGGATTTAGAGACTTTAAGCTGAACATTTGTGGGCTGTGGCCAATTAATAGAGTCTCAGGACTCGAAATGAAACATGATTGATGATTGAAATGATAACTTGGTAATATAATACATTCATAACTAAACCCCATAATTGGAAAGTAAGGTGAGGTCGGGAACCTCGGTTAGGGTGACATAACCCTAAGTGACCTTGGGTCACAGTTTATTATATATAGTTCTATTTTACTGTAACATACAAATTGAACTGTTTATTATATCATTATTGATGCGTGTTATTATGTGGAAAATAGTTTAGAAAGATTGTGGTTTTATTGAGCTTCATAGCTCACTAACTTTTTGTGTAAGTAGATCTTGGAGCTGCTGACCAGTAACTGAAAAGTCCAACTGGACATTTTGGAAGCTTGTACAAGTTGTACCTGGCGTGATAGAGGCACCTACTTTTGTAATACAAACTTGATGTAAATAATACAGGTATATGGTTTGTATGATGGCTATTGTGATGACAGGTGTTATTTGCTTTTTGGAAGCATCTGATAGATGTTTAAATTTTCCGCATTTTCGCTAGTAAAGTCTTTCGCTTGCATGATTTGACGAACGGACGCGCGTCTCGGAACTTGATTCCCTAGGCACGGGTTCGGGGCGTCATAATTGGTATCAGAGCCTAAGAGCAATAACCATCATAACAAACCATACTTGTTCATGAAATACCCTAATACATGATTCTTAGTTGTGTAGCTAGATGTATTACTGTACATCACCTATTTCGAAATCAGATAGTGATTTGGAAATTGTGTGTATGTGCAAGGATGCCGTTAATGCAGAGAGTCCCCACCAAGGAGGATTAGCAGCATTATGAGCAGATGGCAGCCATATTGAGTCACCGTTATCCAGAGTGGCTTGGGATGACTCAACGAATCATGGCGGCCATTGAGCCGAAGGCTGTCCGGGTAAATCCGGATGGAACTGCCTGGATGCCACCCCCGACTCCGATGGAGCTTGCAGTACCAGCTCGGGTACGTCGTGAGATTTTAAGGCAGGTCAAGCGGGCACTGGCAGACATCAGGCCTAGTCTGGATGGGACTGGTTGGATACCTCCACCCCTATCATCTAAGAGGCTTACGGCACGAGAGTATCGTGCGATTTTGAACAACCGTAAGCAGAGTAAGAAGAAGTCGGTGGAGGCGAGTAGTCCGTCTACCTCGACTGAGGTTTAGATGTAGGAGTAGGGAGTCAGGAGGGGAGACTGTAGCGTATTTGTATGGTTTTGGAGTATAGTAGATGCCCTAGGCGGTCTTCTTATCACTCGACTCATAGATTTTTGGTGTATATACTTGTACAGCGGAGATGATGTTTTTTATACTATGATATAGTATGTTCATGTGTATAGTGTGGTATGTATATATTAAAGAAGAAATGAATGAAATGTCTCATTTTGGATATTGAATTCTCAGTGCATTTCAGTTTCATTTTATTATTAAAAGTTCGTTACTTTATAATTATAGGTGAATCATGCCACCTTGACTAGCACCCGAGAATACCTTGGCTGGGGCATTCGAGGCTATTACAGCCCTAGCCAACCTAATTCAACAACAACAGGCCCAGAATATGAATGGAAATGGGAATGGTAGTCGTATCCCCATTGCTACCATGCCAGAGCATAGGAATGTGACCCGATTGGAGAAGTTTAAGAGGCTTGGACCGTCGGGCTTTTCGGGCACTACTGATCCGTTGAAGGCGAAGAACTGGATCAAAAGTTTGGAAAAAGTTTTTAGGGCTATGTCCTTGCCAGAAAATGAAAAGCCCGAGTTCGCTATCTTTCTACTTGAAGGAGAAGCGGAACATTGGTGGACCATAATGGAAAGGACAGTTCCACCGCATCAGAGGCCCGTGACTTGGGTAAAATTTACTGAATTATTTTATGAGCGCTATTTTTCAGCGTCAATGAAAAAGAGGAAGGAGATGGAGCTTCTTCAGCTGACCCAAGGAAATATGTCGATTGGCGAGTATGAACAAAAGTGTAATCAACTCTCAAGGTTCACTGCGAGATTTGTCGAGGATGAGCAGTGGAGGGTTGAGAAATTTGAAGAAGGATTGAAGCCATCTATCAGAGGGAAATTGGCAGCTCAATGATTGTAGCACCCCGGACTTTTTCATCTTTAATGAATGGCACCTTCGTAGCTAATTGGCCGTTTTTGTAGTCAAATTAATAAATAAGGGAGAAATCGGAAATTCCGAAACGTCAGAAATGTTCGTTTTCGAAAGACGAACCCAACGCAAGTTGAATCGTCAAAATCCGACGAGCGAGTCAAAAGATATGGTCAAAACAGTCCTGACATACAGAAGACCGATCGCTCGGTCCAGTCAGCGATCGATCGGTCCATAACCGATCGATCGGTAGCTATCGCACGGTCAGAAATTTTGTATGGGGAAATTTTCCAGAGAGTGAGTTTTTGACCGGTCGATCGGTCATAAACACCGATCGCTCGGTAGGCAACCGATCGATCGGTCATAACCACCGATCGCTCGGTCTTCGTGTTTTTCAGAATTTTCATTAAGGGCTTTTTCGTCTTTTGGGGGTTAAACCCTTTCTCCTTAAGGCTTGCTCGAGCCTTTAGGGCTTCATTCACAGAACTTAAGGGATTTTGAGAGATAGAGAGAAAGGAGAAGGGGATTTGCAACTAGGGTTTTCCATTTGGAGAAGGAATCAAAGGGGTTTAAGAACCCTAGCTCACCCCAACTCGAGTTGCTTCAAGTTCAAGGCTCAAGCTCGTGTGGGGACTCATTCTCCAAGCTAGGGCAGCAACCAAGCACGTTTTTGAAAGGGGTTTCTTCCCCAACTCAAGCTTCTTTCAAGCAAAGGCTTCATCTTTCAAGTTGGAGCTTCAATCAAGGCCCCTACCAAGGATCAAGCCTTGATTCAAGGTTAGTACACCCTACTAACTTACCCTAGCAATAAATCTAGGTTTTTCCTTATGAAATGTGATTTATGCTATTATGTTTGCCTCCCATATAAAATGTATCATCTCCAATGAACCTAAACAAGATAAGAAAAAGGTATGGATGTGTGTGGGGGTTGTTGTGGCGATTGGATGCCGAGGTGTATGTTGGGTGATGTGTGTGATGGAAATGGTGGATGGGTACTTTACCAATAATGAACATACCTTGATTTTTGGATGGAAAGTAGGCACTAAAAAGAAGAAGATGAACCATTAAGGAACCTTGCATGCTATGTGTTTGATAAAACGACTAAACAAGGGATAAATGGACTTAATGAAGAAAATGGAAATAGAAATTGTGTAATTGTTCTTCGAAATGATAAATTGCTCAAATGTGCTATATGTTGCCTAAATTTTCATACCACTATGTTAAGGATTGAAATGCCATAGTCATGTGATCCGCCCGTTCAAGTATGTCATCATGATTACCACTATTGACAAGCACACAAGCACGCATGCATGCATGAAACCGGGTTTTTCCAAGATTGTATTTGTATAAGAAATGGAACAAGAACATGACAAGGAGGTTGGTAGCCCAAGGAAGGGTGCTAGCCTCTGGCTCACAAGTGAAATGAAACAAGAACATGACAAGGAGGTTGGTAGCCCAAGGAAGGGTGCTAGCCTCTGGCTCACAAGTGAAATGAATCAAGAACATGACAAGGAGGTTGGTAGCCCAAGGAAGGGTGCTAGCCTCTGGCTCACAAGAGAAAAGGGAACAAGAACATGACAAGGAGGTTGGTAGCCCACGGAAGGGTGCTAGCCTCTGGCTCACAAGTATACAAGTCAAGAACAAGTCAAGACATGAAATACAAGGCAAGACACGACACACATACATGATTTGACCGAGACACGAAAAAAGGTTTCCGAGACATGAGTTTTACCGAGGTTTTTGCATTCATACACGCATGTCAAGATATGGCTATGTATCTTATGCTTTCACTATTGCTTTAAATTAATATCTCGTATTGCTCACTGTGGTTATGCTTTTGCTATTGTTATGGTTAGCTAGTAGTTTGTACTCGCTGAGTATTCCATGCTCAGCCGTACTTTTATGTCGGCAGGTACTGTGGATGTCCTCGACCCTGAGCCTTGGGTCGAGGAGGAGTATGTAGAGGAGAGGGAGCCACCTATCCCATGGCAGTCTCAGAAGGATGGGGACTTGGATGTGTGGCCATACCTCGACTACTGTTGAGAGGACAGTGTTAGAAAGTTCCTTTTTGTATTTTGATAGGTGGGCATGTCCACCTTTACTTTGATTGTATTTAGTATATGTTAACTTGGAATACTATATGGAGTAATAGAAGAAAAGAAAAAGTTTGCTTATGCTTCCGCACTTATGTTTAGTTCCGCGCTCTGATTATCATTGTATTATGTTATGTTTAGCCTCTTGCATTACAGGATGGTTTGACAGGTACACGTAGTCACCTCTAAAGTATTCCTTAACTCCTAGGGGGTATTTTGGGGCGTGACAGAAGTGGTATCAGAGCTCTAGGCATTAGAGTCCCTAGGGTCACTTAGATGATTGAACAAGGTATTAGAATCACCTTAGAGAGTTGTATTCCAAGTATAGACTAACAAGTTAGTCTTAGTCAAAATGGGTTGAACTTCAACCGAACATAGAGTCCTACGCTAGGAACGCGGATTGTATGTTATGCTATTGTGTTATATACCATATGTGCATTAATTGTGTTGTGCTTATTAAGTATGCTTGATGAATATGTATTGAGCGAATTGCGAAAGTTGTACTAATTGTGTATCCAAGTTAGACTCATGTTGTATTGTCGTTCTCAGGAGAAATCATGAGACGCAATACCCGGGGTCGCGGGTACAACACGAGGGGTAATGGAGGTGAGGCTCCATCGGGTGATGATCAACCCGACTTTGCCCAAGCATTCGCATCCATAGCCGAGACCTTGGCTATGTTGGCGGCAAGGCAACCGGCCACCCCGCCTAATGCGGCACTTATACCGGCTCCTCCTAACCGAGCCCAAGCCGGGATAGAAGCTTTCCGGAGGATGAGGCCTCCAACTTTTTGTGGAAGCATTGATCCACTTGTTGCCGAGGGTTGGATTCGGCAACTTGAGAAGATATTCTCGGTTTTGGCACCTACGGAAGTAGAGAGGGTCACATGGGCTGCCTTTATGCTTGAAGGCGAGGCCGACCATTGGTGGAAGTCTGCACTTCGGACCCGAGAGTTGACCCGGCAAGGCCAAGAATGGACATGGGGAGAATTCTTGGACGTTTTCTACAAGAAATACTTTCCGGTTGGGATGAAAGAAAAGAAAGAAATTGAATTTATTACCTTGGAGCAAGGTAATATGTCTGTAGCGGCTTACGAAGCCAAGTTCTCAGAGCTGTCTCGATTTGCTCCACACATGATAGCTACCGAGGCTATGAAGGCCCGGAAATTCGAGAGGGGGTTGAAGGCCTACCTCAAGGATCGTGTCTCAATGTTCCGACATGAGACATATTCAGAAGTTGTGGACAAAGCATTGTTGGCCGAGTCAAATTTCGAAGAGTTCTTTAAGAGAAGAGGAATAGAGAAGGGACAGTCTAGTAGTTCAGGGGAGAAGAGAGCTAGGACTATGTCTTATCAGTCCGCAGGGCCGGCTCAGTCACAGAGGATGTACTCGGCACCACAGGCTCCCCGCCCTTTTTCTCCACCGACTTTTCGCCCGGCTACCTCGTATGCTCCTCGCCCCGCAGTGACTCAGGCTACGGGTTATACTCCTCCCACTTATTCACATGATGTCTGCACCCTTTGTGGAAGGAGGCATCCAGCAGGGGAATGTCGGAAGGCTACAGGAGGCTGTTTTCATTGTGGCGACCAGGGCCACATGATTCGGGATTGTCCCCGACGTCTAATGCCAGCTCAGTCTTCGGGGAGCAGGCCCCCGATTCGGCAGACATCTCAGCCTAGCTCTTCTCAGGCTTCGAGGGCCTCACAGTCTACCCGGCCTCCTCGCCCAGCCACACAGGGCCGAGTCTTTGCCTTATCCGAGAGAGACGCACGTGCATCCGACGATGTCGTGCAAGGTACGCACGAATTCTAGAATTTAAATTGTGTAAAATTTCTATGGTTTGCTTTGTGAGTTTCTATACTAAGGGTTACCTATGTATGATGCCTGTTGTTGAAATCTACTAATAGTAGTCACTTAATCGCACAGGCGCTTTGTTAGTGAACGAATGTCTTGCCCGAGTGTTGATTGACACAGGATCCACTCACTCCTTTGTGTCGCCTAGTTTTGCAAAGGGCTTTTCGACTGAGGCTACTCCGTTGGAGCGAGAGTTGACCATTGCAACTCCACTCGGCAAGTCGGTTGATACGGATAAGGTATTCAGGGATAGTGTGGTTCAAGTGGGGGAGAATGAATTGTTAGCCGACCTTATCGTCCTGGGTTTCCAAGATTTAGACTTTGACGTCATTCTTGGTATGGATTGGTTGGCAAGCCACCACGGGCATGTTGCGTGTTTTGAAAGGATGGTGAATTTCAAGCCGGAAGGGGGTAAGCCTTTTCACTTCCGAGGATTAAGAGAGAGGGACATTGCTCGCCTCGCAGCCTTGAGTATAGCACACCCAGAAGCTCAAAACTCATCGGCTATTCCAGTTGTGAGTGAGTTCTTAGATGTGTTCCCGGAAGAACTTCCCGGATTACCTCCTGATAGAGAGATCGAATTCGCTATAGAGCTTGCTCCGGGTACCGCTCCGATTTCAAGGGCACCATATAGAATGGCCCCTATAGAGCTTGAAGAATTAAAGAAGCAGATTGAGGAGTTACAACAACTTGGTTTCATCCAACCAAGTGTCTCGCCGTGGGGAGCTCCGGTTCTCTTTGTGAAGAAGAAGGACGGGTCTATGAGGATGTGTATAGACTACCGTCAGTTGAACAAGGTAACTATCAAGAATCGTTATCCCTTGCCAAGGATCGATGACTTGTTCGACCAACTGAAGGGAGCGAGATTCTTCTCCAAAATTGACCTTAGATCGGGGTATCATCAATTAAGGATCAAGGCGGAAGATGTTCCGAAGACGGCTTTTAGGACTCGGTATGGGCATTACGAGTTCCTTGTCATGCCTTTTGGGCTGACGAATGCACCGGCGACATTCATGGATTTGATGAACCGGGTGTTCCAATCTTACTTGGATCGATGCGTGATTGTATTCATTGATGACATTTTGGTGTATTCCCAGACACGGGAAGATCACGCACGAGACCTCCGCCTCGCTCTGGAGATGTTGAGAGAGCATAGGCTATATGCCAAATTGAGTAAGTGCGAGTTTTGGTTAGAGAAGGTCGCATTTCTTGGACACGTGGTGTCGGCCGAGGGCATTTCTGTAGATCCAGCCAAGGTTGAGGCAGTCATGAGTTGGGAGAGGCCCAAGAGCGTCACGGAGATACGTAGTTTCCTCGGATTGGCAGGCTACTACCGGAGATTTGTGGAGGGATTCTCCAGTCTGGCTGCACCTCTCACCTACTTGACAAGGAAAAATGCAAAGTTCAGTTGGAGTGACCGATGTGAAGTAAGTTTCCAAGAGTTGAAGAAACGCCTCACCACAGCCCCTGTCCTTACTGTGCCATCTGGACCTTTTGGGTATGAGGTGTATAGTGATGCCTCGCACGTCGGACTCGGGTGTGTCCTAATGCAACACAAGAAAGTCATTGCCTATGCATCAAGGCAGTTGAAAGAGCATGAAAAGAACTACCCCACTCACGACTTGGAGCTTGCGGCGGTCGTGTTTGCACTTAAAATTTGGCGACATTATCTCTACGGGGTGGAGTTCTATGTGTACACGGACCACAAGAGCCTCAAGTATCTCTTTTCCCAAAAAGAGTTAAACTTACGACAACGGCGTTGGATTGAGTTCTTGAAGGACTACGAGTGCACTATCCAATATCACCCGGGAAAAGCAAATGTGGTGGCAGACGCTCTGAGTAGGAAACCATCGGGGTTGTTGGCTCACATGTTGGTGCGGGAATGGAGACTGTTAGACGATTTGGCAAATCTAGACATCAGTGTGAACGATTCTGTCCGCAGTCCGGTTTTGGCAAATGTTACAGTTCGGCCGTACCTTGTAGACTTGATCCAGGAGTATCAAGCCACAGACACTGACTTGTTGGCTTTCAGGGATAAGGAAGTGGCCAAGGGTAGTACGGACTTCTCTCTCACTAGCCGAGGTGCTATTACATTCAAGGGAAGACTTTGTGTCCCAGCCAATGTAGACCTTCGGAGAGAGATTATGGACGAGGCTCACCGGTCTAAGTATACAGTGCATCCCGGAGGGACAAAGATGTATCGGAACCTCAAGAGCCACTTTTGGTGGCGAAACATGAAGAGGGAGGTTGCGGAGTATGTGGCACGGTGTTTGGTGTGCCAACAGGTGAAAGCGGAGCATTTGAGACCGGCAGGTCTTCTGCAGTCTCTCCCTATTCCCGAGTGGAAATGGGAACATATCTCTATGGACTTTATCGTGGGGTTGCCGAAGACGGTTAGGAAGACTGATGCTATATGGGTAGTTGTTGATAGACTCACGAAGTCCGCTCATTTCTTACCGTACCGGACTACATTCAACTCCAATCAGTTAGCAGAGCTATACATCAAGGAAATAGTCCGATTACACGGGGTGCCAGTGAGTATTGTGTCGGATAGAGACCCAAGATTCACATCCAGGTTTTGGAAAAGTTTTCAAGGTGCAATGGGCTCCCGATTAGACTTTAGCACAGCTTTCCACCCACAGACCGACGGGCAAACCGAGAGGGTGAATCAGGTTATTGAAGATATGCTCCGAGCATGTATGCTAGACTTCAAGGGAAGTTGGGAAGATCACCTACCTTTGGTGGAATTCGCTTACAACAATAGTTATCAAGAAAGCATACAAATGGCGCCTTTCGAGGCTTTGTACGGAAGGAGTTGCAGATCCCCGTTGTATTGGGATGAAGTGGGAGAAAGAAAGATTTTGGGCCCCGAGTTAATTGAACAAACCGCGGATAGGGTCAAGCTAATCCGGGAAAGGTTAAAGACCGCACAAGATAGACAGAAAAGCTATGCCGACAACCGAAGGAGGGATCTTGAATTCCGAGTCGGTGATTTTGTGTTTGTAAGGATTTCACCGACCAAAGGTGTTATGCGATTCGGGAAGAGAGGCAAGCTTAGCCCGAGATATGTGGGTCCGTTCGAGATCATTACTCGAGTTGGCGAGGTGGCTTACCGTGTTGCTTTGCCCGCTCACATGGCGGCGGTCCACAACGTGTTTCATATCTCCCAGCTTCGGAAGTACATCCCGGATCCTTCTCACGTCATCGAGCTTGATCCGGTTGAGATTCGAGAGGATCTCACTTTGGTTGAGAAGCCGGTTCATATTTTGGATCGAAGAGACCAAGTACTTCGCAACAAGACTATTCCGCTAGTTCTCGTGCAATGGCAACATCACGCTCGAGAAGAGGCTACATGGGAACGTGAGGCCGAAGTCAAGGCGAAGTACCCCGAGTTGTTTGAATGATTTTATGTATGACTTGTAATTTTGTTTCAAATTGTTATGCTAAGTTGTTTAAATTGTAAAGCACGCATTGTCCAAATTTCGAGGACGAAATTTTTGTAAGGGGGGGAGAATGTAGCACCCCGGACTTTTTCATCTTTAATGAATGGCACCTTCGTAGCTAATTGGCCGTTTTTGTAGTCAAATTAATAAATAAGGGAGAAATCGGAAATTCCGAAACGTCAGAAATGTTCGTTTTCGAAAGACGAACCCAACGCAAGTTGAATCGTCAAAATCCGACGAGCGAGTCAAAAGATATGGTCAAAACAGTCCTGACATACAGAAGACCGATCGCTCGGTCCAGTCAGCGATCGATCGGTCCATAACCGATCGATCGGTAGCTATCGCACGGTCAGAAATTTTGTATGGGGAAATTTTCCAGAGAGTGAGTTTTTGACCGGTCGATCGGTCATAAACACCGATCGCTCGGTAGGCAACCGATCGATCGGTCATAACCACCGATCGCTCGGTCTTCGTGTTTTTCAGAATTTTCATTAAGGGCTTTTTCGTCTTTTGGGGGTTAAACCCTTTCTCCTTAAGGCTTGCTCGAGCCTTTAGGGCTTCATTCACAGAACTTAAGGGATTTTGAGAGATAGAGAGAAAGGAGAAGGGGATTTGCAACTAGGGTTTTCCATTTGGAGAAGGAATCAAAGGGGTTTAAGAACCCTAGCTCACCCCAACTCGAGTTGCTTCAAGTTCAAGGCTCAAGCTCGTGTGGGGACTCATTCTCCAAGCTAGGGCAGCAACCAAGCACGTTTTTGAAAGGGGTTTCTTCCCCAACTCAAGCTTCTTTCAAGCAAAGGCTTCATCTTTCAAGTTGGAGCTTCAATCAAGGCCCCTACCAAGGATCAAGCCTTGATTCAAGGTTAGTACACCCTACTAACTTACCCTAGCAATAAATCTAGGTTTTTCCTTATGAAATGTGATTTATGCTATTATGTTTGCCTCCCATATAAAATGTATCATCTCCAATGAACCTAAACAAGATAAGAAAAAGGTATGGATGTGTGTGGGGGTTGTTGTGGCGATTGGATGCCGAGGTGTATGTTGGGTGATGTGTGTGATGGAAATGGTGGATGGGTACTTTACCAATAATGAACATACCTTGATTTTTGGATGGAAAGTAGGCACTAAAAAGAAGAAGATGAACCATTAAGGAACCTTGCATGCTATGTGTTTGATAAAACGACTAAACAAGGGATAAATGGACTTAATGAAGAAAATGGAAATAGAAATTGTGTAATTGTTCTTCGAAATGATAAATTGCTCAAATGTGCTATATGTTGCCTAAATTTTCATACCACTATGTTAAGGATTGAAATGCCATAGTCATGTGATCCGCCCGTTCAAGTATGTCATCATGATTACCACTATTGACAAGCACACAAGCACGCATGCATGCATGAAACCGGGTTTTTCCAAGATTGTATTTGTATAAGAAATGGAACAAGAACATGACAAGGAGGTTGGTAGCCCAAGGAAGGGTGCTAGCCTCTGGCTCACAAGTGAAATGAAACAAGAACATGACAAGGAGGTTGGTAGCCCAAGGAAGGGTGCTAGCCTCTGGCTCACAAGTGAAATGAAACAAGAACATGACAAGGAGGTTGGTAGCCCAAGGAAGGGTGCTAGCCTCTGGCTCACAAGTGAAATGAATCAAGAACATGACAAGGAGGTTGGTAGCCCAAGGAAGGGTGCTAGCCTCTGGCTCACAAGAGAAAAGGGAACAAGAACATGACAAGGAGGTTGGTAGCCCACGGAAGGGTGCTAGCCTCTGGCTCACAAGTATACAAGTCAAGAACAAGTCAAGACATGAAATACAAGGCAAGACACGACACACATACATGATTTGACCGAGACACGAAAAAAGGTTTCCGAGACATGAGTTTTACCGAGGTTTTTGCATTCATACACGCATGTCAAGATATGGCTATGTATCTTATGCTTTCACTATTGCTTTAAATTAATATCTCGTATTGCTCACTGTGGTTATGCTTTTGCTATTGTTATGGTTAGCTAGTAGTTTGTACTCGCTGAGTATTCCATGCTCAGCCGTACTTTTATGTCGGCAGGTACTGTGGATGTCCTCGACCCTGAGCCTTGGGTCGAGGAGGAGTATGTAGAGGAGAGGGAGCCACCTATCCCATGGCAGTCTCAGAAGGATGGGGACTTGGATGTGTGGCCATACCTCGACTACTGTTGAGAGGACAGTGTTAGAAAGTTCCTTTTTGTATTTTGATAGGTGGGCATGTCCACCTTTACTTTGATTGTATTTAGTATATGTTAACTTGGAATACTATATGGAGTAATAGAAGAAAAGAAAAAGTTTGCTTATGCTTCCGCACTTATGTTTAGTTCCGCGCTCTGATTATCATTGTATTATGTTATGTTTAGCCTCTTGCATTACAGGATGGTTTGACAGGTACACGTAGTCACCTCTAAAGTATTCCTTAACTCCTAGGGGGTATTTTGGGGCGTGACAATGATTTACCTCCTTCTCAGAGATATTAGATAGAGCACTCAGAGTAGAGCGAGTGCATGAAGAACTGGCACAGTCTAGTGCTGGCAAAGGCAAAGGGACAGTTGGGAAGCCCTGGATAAAGGAGAATAACCGGTAGTTTACTGGGAAAAGAAAGTTCGAGGACATGAAAAATCAAGGGTCTACAGGAAGATTGGGGCTTAAGTGCGAGAAATGTGGTCAGGGCCATTTGACCAAGGACTGTAGAGCGAAGGTTTGCTTCTAGTGCGGAAAGCCTGGACACTTCAAGAAGGATTGCCCTAAGGCTCAACCACTAGCGTTGGAAGGCGAAAAAGGAAAAGTGTTTGCAATTACCTAGGAAGAGGCACAGCAGACCGAAGGTGTCATCGAAGGTAAACTTTTAGTATTTCAAGTACCTGCTTATGCTTTGATTGACACTGGTGCTACACATTCGTTTGTCTCTACCCGTTTTGCTAAACACATAAGTTACAAGCCTGATACACTCAAAAGCATGATGTCTATATCTACACCATCAGGAAAAGTTCTGTGCACAAAAACAGTCTATGATAGGTGTCCCATACTTGTCAATAGTGTACGGATGTTAGTAGATCTGATCGTGTTAGACATGAAGGATTATGATGTTATCCTAGGGATGGATTGGTTGGCTAATTACCATGCAGTGGTAGATTGTAATGCCAAGAAAGTGATATTTCAAATTTCAGACATCCCAGAGTTCGAAATGAAGGGGATTATCCGAGGGCAAGCACCCAAGCTAATATCAGCAATTAAAGCATGTCACCTTCTAGATAAGGGGTGTACTGGGTATTTAACTGCAGTGGTGGTCGATAAAGATGAAGATGACACTTTAAGGAATACCCCGGTGGTCAGAGAGTTTTGAGATGTGTTTCCTGATGAATTACCAGGACTCCGTCCTACTAGAGAAATCTATTTTACAATCGATGTTACTCCGGGTGTAGACTCGATATCTAAAACACCGTATCGGATGGCTCCGGCTGAGTTGCAAGAACTGAAGATTCAGTTGCAAGACCTATTAGATAAGGGTTTGATCCGCCCTAGTGTTTCACCATGGGGAGCACCGGTGTGATTTGTCTGAAAGAAAGACGGGAGTCTGCGTCTGTGTATAGACTATCGTCTGCTGAATCAAGCGACGATCAAGAATAAGTATCCTCTCCCCAGGATCGATGATCTATTTGATCAGTTACAAGGCACCCAAGTGTTTTCAAAGATTGATTTACGGTCCGGCTATCACCAATTAAGGGTCAAAGAAGAAGATATTCAGAAGACAGCATTCCAAACTCGGTATGGTCAGTACGAGTTCTTGGTGATGCCTTTTGGACTGACAAATGCGCCTGCGGCCTTTATGGAGTTGATGAATCGTCTTTTCAGGCCGTACTTGGATCAGTTTATTGTGGTATTTATTGATGATATCTTGGTGTACTCACCTAGTCGTGAGAAGCATGCTGAGCACTTAAGAATTACGCTACAAACATTGAGAGATAACCAGTTTTATGCTAAGTTGTCCAAGTGTGAGTTTTGGATGGAAGAGGTAGCCTTTCTTGGGCATATTGTGTCAAGAAATGAAATATTTGTTGATCCCTCCAAGATTCAGACGGTAACCAATTGGGCAAGACCATCCACTGTTATTGAAGTTTGAAGTTTTATGGGATTGGCTGGGTACTACCGCAGATTTGTAGAAGGTTTCTCGAAGATAGCAGCTCCATTAACGGAATTGATTAAGAAAGATGTGAAGTTCGAATGGACGGCATCTCGGGAGCGAAGCTTTCAAGAATTAAAGAAGAGATTAACAACCGCTCCAGTATTGAAAACTCCGTCAGGATCTGGAGGATTTGAGGTGTATTGTGATGCTTCCGGTAAGGGATTCAGTTGTGGCTTAATGCAAAACAAAAAGGTCATTGCTTATGTTTCGAGACAACTCAAGATTCATGAACAGAATTATCCCACGCATGACCTAGAGTTAGCTGCGGTAGTGTTCGCACTAAAAATTTGGAGGCATTATCTTTATGGAGAGAAGTTGGTGATCTATAGTGATCACAAGAGTTTAAAGTATCTATTCTCCCAAAAGGAACTCAATATGCGATAGCGTAGATGGATGGAATTCTTGAAGGATTATTACTATGTAATCCAGTATCATCCTGGTAAGGGTAACGTGGTTGCTGATGCCCTGAGTAGAAAAACAGTTGGATCTGTAGCATATATGAGGGCAGAGCGATGGAAGATGATCGAAGAATTCAAGAGTTGGAATCTGAGTCTAGGATTCCAGGGTAATAGTGCCAAGTTGGCTAGTATTCAGGCCAAGCCAGTGTTATTACAAAAGATTCAAGAAGCACAGTTGGAAGATCAGGAGATCAAAGTTATCAGAGATAAGATTCTTTAAGGAAAAATGGGTGATTTTGAAGAATCTTAAGATGGAATACTTCGATTCAAAGGTCGAATCTGTGTGCCTGGAAATCCTGAGTTGAAGAATGAACTGCTCAATGAGGCACATCGATCTCGTTTTGCGATGCACCATGGAAGTACAAAGATGTATCAGGATGTGAAGAATAACTACTGGTGGAACGGCATGAAGAGAGAAATTGCAGAGTATGTATCTTGATGCCTTGTTTGTTAGCAAGTCAAGGCAGAACATCAGAAACCACCTGGATTGTTAAATTCATTGCCTATTCTCGAGTGGAAATGGGAGCACATTACGACGGATTTTGTGGTGGGGTTACCAAAAAAAGGAGTGGACACGATGCCGTTTGGGTGATAGTTGATCGATTGACGAAGTATGCTCACTTTCTTGCTATCAAGGATACCATAACCCTGGAAAATTTATCAAAGTTGTACATCAAGGAGATTGTGAAGCTGCATGGTGTGCCGGTATCTATTGTGTCAGATTGTGATCCACGATTTACTTCCCGATTTTTGAGGAGCTTGTAGGAAGCTTTAGGTACACAGCAAAACATGAGTACAGCTTATCATCTGCAAACTGATGGATAGTCTGAGCGCACATTACAAACTCGAGAAGATATGATGCACACTTGCAGTCTGGACTTTTAGGGAAATTGGGATGATCACTTGCCATTGATCGAGTTTGCATATAATAACAGTTATCAGGCAAGTATTCAAATGGCTCCTTACGAGGCCTTGTACGGTAGGAGTTGTCGGTCACCAGTATGTTGGACTGAAGCAGGGGAACGTAAACTACTGGGACCTGAGTTGGTGCAAGAAACAACAAAGAAGATTGAATTGATTCGATCAAGGTTATTATCTGCACAAAGTCAATAGACTAGCTATGCACATGGAAAGCGCCGAGACATAGAGTTTCAAGTCGGCAATCATGTCTTCTTGAAAATCTCTCCATCAAAAGGGATTGTACGATTCAGAAAGCGGGGAAAGTTAAGTCCGCGATTCATTGGATCTTTTGAGATTTTGGCCAAAATAGGAGGTGTAGCCTACCGTTTGGCATTACCACCAAAGCTAGCAAGGGTTCACAATGTATTCCACATATCCATGTTGAGAAAATATGTACCTGATCCCTTGATGTGATACGATATGAACCAATTCAAGTCAGAGAGGACTTAACTTTTGAAGAAAAGCCAGTGATAATTTTGTACCACAAGGAACACGTGTTACGAAACAAAACGATTAAGCTAGTTAAAGTTTTATGGGAACACCATGGCATAGAGGAAGCCACATGGGAACTTGATGATGTTATTAGGAGCAATCATCCTCAGTTATTTGATGACTAGTGTATATGTAAATTTCGAGGAAAAAATTTTTGAAAGGAGGGGAGATTATAATGACCAAGAATTTTAATATAATAAATTATGCGTTTATGGGTTCTTAATGGAGGTTAATTAGTTAATTATTTGTTAAATTGGTAAAAAAATGGGTTTTGTTCGAGATTAGATTGTACTAGTAAAACTTCAGTGTTTTTCTTCAAAAATTGTACACAATATGCGGGTCGACTATCTGGATGATCACCTATCGTTCCAGTTCCGTCGCGTATCGATTTGCGAGACCGCAGGAGTCTTAAATATAAGAAAATCGAGAAAACCAGGAAATTCTAGATTTTTCCAGAATATAGTGGGACTCCATAATTATTGGGGATTCTAATAGAAATCCGTAAAGCTGATACCACAGCATGCCGGTCGATCCTGAGGACGATCGTCTGTCGTTTCAGCAGTTAATTATCTCATATGAAGAAACGACAACATGTTTTGTGTCCGAAATCAGAAAATTAGTGGGTTTTGCAATTTTCTTCCGGACTAAAGTGTAGCTGTAAAAACTTAATATTTTTCTCCGAAATTTTTATAGTAGGTGTCGGACTGCCCCAAGTCCGGTCACCTAAAGTTTTGTCAAAATCGGACTCTATGTAGTAACGTTTCGGATACCGTAAATGAAAAAAAATTAAAAAATTGGTCAAATAGTCAACCGGTCAACTCTCCACACCTTATTGGTCATGTGCTTTTGCACATGATCCCATCTCATTGCTTATATAAAGAGGGTTAAAACCCTCATTCTCTCACAAATTCTGCAGAGCCAGATTGCTGCCCGAACCATTTTAGAGAGAGAAAGTGAGGAGAGAGAAAGGAAGAGAGAGAAAGAGGAGAGAGAAAGGGAAAGGGAGGTCCCCTTGGGGTTTTTATACGTTCCCGACGCGCTTGTGACGTCAGTTTCTTTTCCCGATGTCTCGATTTGCGTGTAGAGAGAGAGAGAGAGATAAAGGTAGAGAGAAAAAGTTGCATGCGCTCTACCCCAGGGTTGATCTTCGTAGGGAACGCGTTGGCGACATCCGTTTTTGCACTAGCTACCTCGAAACGCGTGAAGCAGGTAAAACCCCTCTCTTTTCTTCTCTTTTTCCACTTATTTTGCTATATTATTTCATGTGAAGTATATGCATGTCTTTTGACGTGAATGAAAAAGGGTCGGAGATCCCTATGTGATGTTGTGATTTTATGTGGTCCCTCGAGGAGCCCAGATCGGGTCCCGAGTAAATAGTATCGCCACTCTAGGGTAATGAAAAGTTGTTTTGCATGTCTTGTAAGGCTATGTAGACATCCATTAGCTTGAAAACGTTCCCTAATGAGATGTCGGAGTCCTAGGGAGTTTAAAGTGACTGAAGATCAAATAGTTTATAGTCCAGGGTTCCTCTCTGGGTGGGTTAGAATATGTCGGCACCGTGTCTATCGGGGTCCCTTCTTGGTGGAACGTCAGGAGATGTCGGCATTGGTATCGATGTCGGGGTTCCTCCGTAGACTAGCCAGAAGATGACGGTAGGCAGGTTGGTCGGGGTTCCTTCTTGACCGATACCCAGGGTGATGACGGCGAATACACGGTAGATGTTGTCAGGTAGTTGAATGGAAAAGTACTGTCCTTATTGGGTGAATGCCCATGTTGTGTGTGTAAGCTTCGGATACGAAGTGGTCTGAGTTGGTATACTCTGGGTTGGTGTATTTGTTTGAGTTGGTGGACTCATGGTTCGGTATGGAATCATCAGATTCTAGGTGAGTTGGGTTGGTATACCCAAGGTTTGGTCGTGTTCGGGTAAAAGCCAGAACAGCGTGTGTGAGTCAAAATGACTCAATGTATTATGATTAGGATTTAGAGACTTTAAGCTGAACATTTGTGGGCTGTGGCCAATTAATAGAATCTTAGGACTCGAAATGAAACATTATTGATTATTGAAATGATAACTTGGTAATATAATACATTCATAACTGAACCCCATAATTGGAAAGTAAGGTGAGGTCGGGAACCTCGGTTAGGGTGACGTAACCCTAAGTGACCTTGGGTCACAGTTTATTATATACTGTTTTATTTTACTTTAACATGCAAATTGAACTGTTTATTATATCATTATTGATGCGTGTTATTATGCGGAAAATAGTTTAGAAGGATTGTGGTTTTAATGGGCTTCATAGCTCACTGACTTTTTGTGTCAGCAGATCTTGGAGTTGCTGACCAGTAAGTGAAAAGTCCAACTGGACATTTTGGAAGCTTGTACAAGTTGTACCTGGCGTGATAGAGGCGCCTACTTTTGTAAAACAAACTTGATGTAAATAATATAGGTATATGGTTTGTATGATGGCTATTGTGATGACATGTGTTATTTGCTTTTTGGAAGCATCTGATAAATGTTTAAATTTCTCGCATTTTCGCGGGTAAAGTCTTCTGCTTGCATGATTTGACGAACGGATGCGCGTCTCGGAACTTGATTCCCTAGGCGCGGGTTCGGGGCGTCACACATTGTATTTGGATGAAGTTGGGGAAAAAAAGGTGTTGGGCCCCGAGTTAATTGAACAAACCGCAGATAGGGTCAAGCTTATTTGGGGGAGGTTGAAGACCGCAGGAGATCGACAGAAAAGTTATGCCGACAACCGTAGGCGGGACCTTGAGTTTCGAGTTGGGGATTTTATATTTGTTCGGGTTTCACCAACCAAGGGTGTTATGAGATTCGGAAAGAGAGGCATGCTCAATCCGAGATATGCTGGTCCGTTCGAGATCATTACAAGAGTCAGTGAGGGTGCTTACCGTATTGCTTTGCCCCGCTCATATGGCGGTGGTCCACAATGTGTTTCACATCTCCATGCTTCGGAAGTATATTCCGGACCCTTCTCATGTCATCGAAATTGATCCAGTTGAGATTCAAGAGGATCTCACTTTGGTTGAGAAGCCAGTTCACATATTGGATCGAAGAGATCAAGTGCTTCACAACAAGACTATACCGCTAGTTCTCGTGCAATGGCAACATCACACCCGAGAAGAGGCTACATGGGAACGTGAGGGCGAAGTCAAAGCGAAGTACCCCGAATTGTTTGGATGAATTTTGTATATGACTTGTAATTTTGTTTTGAATGTAATGCACCCATCGTCCAAATTTCGAGGACGAAATTTATTATAAGGGGGGAGGATGTAGAACCCCGAAACTTTTGTATATGCCTTGGGATGTGTGTCAAGGCATGAGACATATGTAATCTCAAAAGAATTCATGGAATGAGAATTTGAAGCTTTGAGAAATTTTGCTAAAAATGCTATTATTAATTAAATTAATTATTCAAAAATGTCTATAAGTCTCGAAAATGTCCTAGGCAAGTTTAAGAGAGATTAGAATAGAAGAGGAAAATGTTCAAGTAGTAAGAATGGGTGGAAAGTGAACTCAGCAGCAAATTTGCAGAGCAACCGATCTCGAAAATGTCCTAGGCAAGTTTAGGAGAGATTAGAATAGAAGAGGAAAATGTTCAAGTAGTAAGAATGGGTGGAAAGTGAACTCAGCAGCAAATTTGCAGAGCAACCGATCACTCGGTCTTGAGTAGCGATCGATCGGTGCAAAACCGATCGATCGGAGGCTATCGATTGGTCAACTTTTTTGTATGGGGAAATTTTCCAAAGAGAATGTTTTTGACCGATCGCTCGGTCAAGAACACCGGTCACTCGGTAGGCAACCGATCAATTTGTCATAACCACCGATCGCTTGGTCTTCGCGTTTTTGTATAAATTTCAGTAAGGCCTATTTCGTCTTTAGGGTGTTAAATTAACCTTTTCCTATAAGGCTTTGCCCGAGCCTTAGGGCTTCATTCACTATACTTGGAAGATTTTGACCGATAGAGAGAGAGGAGAAGGAGATTCCTAACCTAGGGTTGTGCTTTTGAGAAGAAATCAAAGGGGTGAAGATCCGAGATCATCTCAAGTTCGTTTTCTTCAAATTCAAGGCTCAAGTACTCGTGGAGCTTGTTTCTCTAAACTAGGTTAGCAATCCTACGGCGTTTTTGCAAGGGTTTTCTTCCCCACACCAAGCTTCCTTCAAGCAAAGGTTTTCTTCTTTCAAGTTGGAGCTTCAATCAAGTTTTCTACCAAGATCAAGCCTTGATTCAAGGTTAGTACACCCTACTAACTTCCCCTACCAATAATCTAGTTATCTTCAATGTGAAATGTGATTTTTGCTATTATGTTTTCTTTCCCTATGAAATGTAACATCTCCAATAAATATAAATAAGATAAGAAAAGAGTATGGATGTGTATGGGGTGTTGATTGAGGCGATGGGATGCCGAATGTATGATGTATGATATGTGTGGTGTGTGGAATGGAACATGGAGGATGAGCATTTTACCAATAATGAACTTACTTTGATGGTTGGATGGAACACATGCACTAAAAATTAGAAGATGAACTATTAAGGAACATTGTAGGTTTTGTGTTGGACAAAATACCTAAACTATGAATAAATGACTAAAATGAATAAATGGAAGTAGGCCCTATGCATGTGATCTTATGAATGATTGATTAATCAAATGCCATGTAGATTACTCAAGTTACCTATGCTTATACTATGAATTGAATTGTGATCTCATATCTCTCTTGTTATCCGCATTCCCATGATTGTCACCACTGTCACGTACACGAGCACGCATGTTTGCATGAACCGAGATTTCAAGAGTATATGCATATAATAATCAACAAGAAAACATTGCATGTCAAGGAGGTTCGTAGCCTAGGGACATTCGGGTATTAGCCTCTGACTCACAAGAAAACTGAAATTACTACATGTCAAGGAGGTTGGTAGCCCAGGGACATTCGGGTACTAGCCTTTGGCTCACAAGAAAACTAAACAAGTAACTAAAATTCACGTATTGTCAAGGAGGTTGGTAGCCCAGGGACATTCGGGTACTAGCCTCTAGCTCATAAGAAAACCATATATCAAGGAGGTTGGCAGCCCAGGGAGATTCGGGTGTTAGCCTCTGGCTCACAAGTTACAAGATGATGACAAGGCATCAATGCATGCACTCATACATGGTTCCTCAAGCCATACCGAGATATGAAACAGATTTCCAAGCATGAGTTTTATCGGAGTTTTCGCATTCACGCACGCACGTCAAGATGATTGTATTGTACCATGTTTAACATTGTTTCTTTGTGATGTTCCTCTTACTGCTCTGTATTGTATTACTGTTGTTGTATTTTATTATTGTCATGGTTAGCTAGTAGCTTGTACTCGCTGAGTATTCCATGCTCAGCCGTACTTTCATGTTAGCAGGTACTAAGGGAGCCCTCGACCTTGAGCCTTGGGTCGAGGAAGAGTACATAGAGGAGAGAGAGCCGTCTATTCCACTACAGTCTCAGGCGGACCGAGACCTCGACATGTGGCCGTACCTCGACTACTGTTGAGGGGAGATTATGAGAGGGTTTGTCTATTTTGACATTTTGATAGGTTGGCCTGTCCACTTATGCTTGGATATGTTTTATGTATATTTTCACTTGGATACAAACTTATAAAGAAAAGAAAAATTAGTTTACGCTTCCGCAACCTATGTTTAGCTTCCGCGGTCTGATTTTCATTGTGTTAGTATTATATTCACCTTGTTCATTATAGGATGGTTTGACAGGTACGTATAGTCACACCTAAAGTATTCCTTAACTCCTAGGGGGTATTTTGGGGCGCAACAGAAGGTGCCACGTGTTGGCCTGAGCAGAGACACGTGTCGCTGCTTGTGAATCGTGACCGATTTCGGTAATATCGCCGAAAGTCATTCCGAAAGCATACCATATGATTTTCGATTTTGACAAAACTTCAGGTGATCGATCTTGGGGTAGTTTGACACCTGCTGTAAAAATTTTGGGGAAATCCAATGAGTTTTGACTGCCAAAGAGTGCGACCAGAAGAATTCGCAAATCCCAGAAATTTTCCAATTTCGGATACAAAACACACTGGGGTTTCGCCATATGAGATAATAAACTGCCGAAATGACAGATGGTCGTCCCCATGGCCTTCCAGCATGTAGTGGAACAATCCGCACGGATTTTGATTAGAAAGTTCGCTAAATATAGAGCCTCAATCGAAATTCAATACACTACGAATTCCCTGATTTTCTCGTTGTTTCCACACACAGGACCTTCGTGGTTTCGTGAATTGATGTGCAACTGAATCGGAACGATAGGTGGACGTCCAGATAGCCGACCGACACACTATGTGCACAGATCGAAGAAAAAAACTAATTTCGTAGTAGTGCAACCCAATTCCGAGTAATGCCTACTTCACACAAATTTATCAAACATACAACTAATTAACCTCAATTAAGGACCGATAATCGAAAATTTTATTATATTAAAATTCTGGGTTGCTACACCCATTGATCTCTCTTACATCATTGTCCATTGTATGGATGATGCATTTAAGAGAAAATCAGAGTGTCTTCCTTTTGGTCAGGCTCTAACAAATATCGTTAAACATTTCAATGTCCCCTTATTGTCTCAAACACATTTTATCACCCCTGATGACTCCTCTATTTATAGCAAGGCAACCATTCAAAGAATGAGCTATACTTGGAATGAAGGTTTGGATCCCCAAATCCTTTACCTCTCAGTCCTCCACCATTCCTTCTACTTCTTTGAGCCCTATTCCTACTTCTACTACATCTTTGCATACTTCTGCTCCCACTCCATCTTTCCCTCCCTCTTCAGCAGCACCAGCAGTAGAGCATCAGGCTAAGCTGCAACCAAAGTCAGTGCCAGAGGAGGATCCCCAGGCATAGCAGTAGCCAGTTTCTGTCCCAGTAGAGGAACCTCAAGGTGATCAGCACCCTAGGGATGAGGATGAGATGCCTGATTGGTTTGTTTTTGTGGATGCTAGAGAGATACCTGAGAGCTCTCTCAAACAGGAGTCTCCTCACTTTGAGGACCCTAGCCAATTTTATGAAGTACCCAGCAGGCCACAGCCCCAGAAGAGCATTTGAGCATCATGGCAGGGCAGTTACCTCCTTGTCCTCCAGCTTGAAGCAGTTTCAGCTGGAACTAAGATTGAGCCAGTAGGCTTTCCAGGAGGAGATGAGAGCCTCTATGCTCTCCTTCATGGCTGAGACCAGGGCAAGCACTACTACCATTCAGTCAGAGTCTAGGGAATGGTTCCAGAGCTTTCAGGCAGCCACTTCCTCCTGACCTTCAGCCCTTGAGACTGGGATGATCAGCATCCCCAAGGAATTGCAATCCTTAATAGAATCTGTGGAGCCAAGGCTTGCTGCAATTAAAGATTCCTTGGATGTCACCAAAAATAGAGTGGACTCTGCTTTAGGACTAATTGAGAGAAAATCCATCGATGCTTCTAAGCAAGGAACTGAGTTACATGGTCTGATTTCGGTGATGAAAGGGAAGATTGAAGTTTCTGAGAAACATCTCAAAAGCCAAGGACCAATTGTTGAGAAGATATCCTCTCATCTTGGACAACAGACCTCTGTGATAGTTCAAATGGCAAAAGATGTGAACCATCTCAAGCTTGAAGTCTCAAAGGTGAAAGTGTAATCATTTCGAGTTGTCAAGGCTAAACCTCCAAAATCCTCCAAACTTCACTCTATTCCTCCCTCTTCTAATGAAATACCCAGTAGCAGTAGTTCGGGTGGAGATGAAGATCCGGATGAAGAAGTAGTCCAAGAAAGCAAGGACTCTCAAGAAGAAGCTGGTCCCTCCGAGAACATCTTCACCAAAGTAGCTGAACTTATAAAGAAACAAAAACAAGATGGATTGCAATTTTTTTTTATTTTTGCTGTTTACATAGGGGGAGAATGAAAAATGTAATGAAAATTTGATAATGGTAATGACATTCGACATTTTTTGAAATAAAATTTGAATTTGAATTTTTTTGCATCTTTGGCAATATATATAAATATGATATGCTTTTTTGCTTATGGAACTTCTCTTGGTTGTTCAAACATAACATCTCATTTAAATTCATGGAAGTTCTCTTGATTCACAATTCAATTCGATCAATTCCTTATCCTTGATTAATCTATCTTGATCCAATTTATTGTGAATAGAAATTATTTTTTGACACTTATCTTTATGGAACTTCTCTTGGTATTAAAACATGGTGATATGTCCCTTATTCCATCTCAAATATGCATCCATATATTAAATGTGATTTTTTTTTTAAATGCATATGTTTAGGGGAAGCTTACCTTATAACTTTTATGGAAGGCATATTGTGAGGGGGAGCTTAACCCCATTTCATTACATTGTTATGTCTTCATCAAAAAATGGGAGATTGTTAGCCTCAGGGTTACAACCATAGGTACCCCTAATAATTTTGATAATAACATAATAATGAAATGAAATATTTGGTACTAATAATTTTGTTTAAGTTCTTGAACATTTCAGAATACACAAGTTGATAGCACTCCAATCATGAAATAGGATGAAAATCACCCAAGAGGAAGTTCAACTCATTGTATACAAGATGAAGATTCAAGATAAGAACATAGTCCAAGTCGGGTCCATTGAAGATAAAAGGCAAAATCACAAGACCCAAGTCAAGCAAAAATCATCTCTCAATAATTTAAATGTAATTATTTTCTATTTTGAGAGTTTATAGGTCTTATGCAAAAAGTCCTCAAAAGAATGGTAAGTTGAAAAGCTCAAGAATCATAGATTAACCATAGGAGCCTAGGACACCTTTTTGAAAATCATTATAAGGCCCTAAAGGATCATAAAATCATGATAAAAATATAGCTAATCGACCTAGGAAATCAATTTTATCTCTTTGGTTTGATCCAAAATAGAATTCAGGATTTTTACTCTGAAATCGTCGACGAATTCTCTGGGTAGATTGAATTCGGGGATGAAGTCATGACAAAATTTTTAAAATCCAATTTTGTCTCTTCAATTCGGCAACAAATTCTATGGTTAGTTTGAATTTGGCGATGAAGTAATTATAGGGCTTTTCAGAATTCAATTCTGTCTTCTGTATTCAGTGACGAATTCAAGTGGGAACTCCACTTTGTTGTCGAAATCTTGTCTGAAACTGAAAATTCGTTGTAACGGCTATTTTTTCAACGGATCAAAATGCATTAACTGAGCCTATAACGGCTTTATTGGATCAAATGCTATAAAAAAGAGTTCATTTATAAACAAACAACAATTCTTGATCACAGCAATAACTCCTATTGGTCACTTATTCATTGCCATTGATTCACAGTCATTCATACACTTAGAAAATCCCCAAAATCCTTCTTGAGCTCATTCAAGTTCCTATCTTCTATTCAGAGACTTTATTAGAATTTGTATTTCACTCATATCGAGCTCATTTAAGGAGCTTTCATTTCGGATTTACAATCCAAAACTCATTTATTGAGATCTGTCAAGAATCTTGGATTCTTTCACTGAAGCTGTAGCTTCAGTTCTATTAAGAGAGGGTTGTGCCCTTGAAAGGTTTTAGCTTGGCCTAAAGGAGAGCTTGTAAAGGTAATATCTTGACCTGTAAGAGAGATTGTAAGGGTTTGAACTCGACCTGTGAAGGAGCCTGTGCGATTAAGGAGTCGTGGTGAATCCTCTAGCTAGAAGCTAAGGAGGGGAGTAAGTTGGTTTGCTGAACCTCGTGAACAAATCCTGAGTTTACATTCTCCTTATCTCTTCTCCCTTTCTTTTAATATTTCTATTGTTTAGCTTCTTGCATATTTAATCTTTTCCGTATATTGAACTTGTAGTCCATAATTTTTAAATCTGCCATAGACCCTATTCACCCCCCCTTTAGGGTCATTACCTGGCCAACATAATAACCTTGAGAACAAAGAGAGGAAAACCCTTGAGAATGCCGTGGAATATGCTACCCTAGCTTGGACAAGAAATCCACACGAGCTTAAGGCTTGGGCTTGAAGAAATCCAAGCTTTGTGATGATCTAGGGTTTTCAAACCCTTGATTCTCTCAAGTTGAAACCCTAAAATAAAACCCCTATCTCCTCTCTCTCTCTCTCTCAAAATATGATGCCTTAGGGTTTATGAACCCTTATAGCTCGAGCAAGCCTTTATTTGCAAGGGTAGAATGCCCAAAAGATGAAAAATCCCTTAATGAAATTTCTGTAAAACGCAAAGGACCGAGCGATCAGTGCTTATTACCGAGCGATAGGTGGCCTATTGAGCGATCGGTGTTTTCGACCGATTGATCAGTTGAAAACACCCTCTCTGGAATTTTTCCCCATACAAAATTTCAGACCAGTCAATAGATACCGATCGATCGATTGTGGACTGATTGATCGCTAATTTGGACCGAGCAATCGGTGTTCTGCAAATTTTAAAACTGAGTCCATTTTACTATTTCGGCCATAACTTTTGATTAGTTCGTCGGATTTTCACGATTCAACTTGCATTGGATTTTTCATTCGAAGGGGAACATTTCTTGGGATTTAGAGTTTTCAAATTCTACGTTATTTATTACTTCGACTATGTGAATTGCAAGGCCTTGGTTTCATTCGACCAAGTGTCTCACTGTGGGGTGCCCCGGTGTTATTTGTTAAGAAGAAAGATGGCTCGATGCGGATGTGCGTCGATTATCGGCAATTGAACAAAGTCACTATAAAGAATAGGTATCCATTGCCTAGAATTGATGACTTGTTCGATCAGTTGAAAGGAGCGAGATTTTTCTCAAAGATAGATCTTCGATCGGGCTATCACCAGTTGAAGATTAAGGCAGAAGATATTCCCAAAACGGCTTTCCGGACTCGATACGGACACTACGAGTTCTTGGTAATGCCTTTTGTTCTCACAAACACGCCGGCAGCTTTTATGGATTTAATGAACCGGGTGCTCCGGCCATACCTAGATCGATGCGTGATAGTGTTTGTCGACAATATCTTGGTGTATTCCCAGACACGGGAAGATCACATACGAGACCTTCGCCTTGCTTTAGAAATGCTGAGAGAGCACAAGCTGTACGCCAAACTTAGCAAGTGTGAGTTTTGGTTGGAAGAGGTGGCATTCCTAGGCCACGTTGTATCCGCGGAAGGCATTTCGGTAGATCCGAAGAAGATAGAGGTAGTAATGAGTTGTGCGAGGCCCAAGAGTGTCACAGAGATACGTAGCTTTCTTGGGTTGGTAGGCTACTATAGGAGATTTGTAGAGGGTTTCTCAAGCCTTGCGGCACCGCTCACTTACCTGACAAGGAAGAACGCCAAGTTTGTATGGAGTGATAAGTGCGAGATCAGTTTCACGGAACTGAAGAAGAGGCTTACTACAGCCCCTGTCCTTACTGTGCCATCCGGACCTTATGGGTATGAGGTGTATAGTGATGCCTCACACGTTGGACTTGGGTGTGTACTCATGCAGCACAAGAAATTCATTGCCTATGCATCAAGGCAATTGAAGAAGCATGAGAAGAATTATCCCACGCACGACTTGGAGCTTGCGGCGGTCGTGTTTGCACTTAAGATTTGGCGTCATTACCTTTATGGGGTGAAGTTCTATGTGTTCACCGATCACAAGAGTCTCAAGTATCTCTTTTCCCAAAAGGAGCTGAATCTAAGGCAACGGCGTTGGATGGAATTGTTGAAAGACTATGATTGTACCATTCAATACCACCCGGGTAAAGCAAATGTAGTGGCTGATGCTTTGAGTAGAAGACCTCCGGGGTTATTAGCATGCATGTTGGTGCAGGAATGGAAGCTACTTGAAGACTTGGCAAATCTGGACATTAGTATGAATGACTCTGTCCGTAGTCCTATCTTGGCAAATGTCACAGTTCGGCCATACATTATAGATTTGATCCAAGAATACCAAGCCACGGATGCTGAATTGTTGGCTTATCGGGACAAGGAAGTTGCTAAGGGTAGTGAGGACTTCTTTCTCACTAGCCGAGGTGCTATCACATTTAAGGGAAGGCTGTGTGTCCCAGCCAAGGCAGATCTTCGGAGGGAGATTATGGATGAAGCCCACCGGGCAAAGTACACTATGCATCCAGGGGGTACGAAGATGTACCGGAACCTCAAGAGTCACTTTTGGTGGCGGAATACGAAGAGGGATGTTGCTGAATATGTGGCACTGTGCTTAGTGTGCCAACGGGTGAAAGCAGAACACATGCGACCCGCCTGTCTATTGCCGTCTATTCCTATTCCCGAGTGGAAATGGGAGAACATATCCATGGATTTCATAGTTGGCTTACCAAAGACGGCAAGGGGCTCAGATGCGATATGGGTAGTAGTGGATCGTTTGACAAAGTCCGCTCATTTCTTACCCTACCGTACTACCTTCAACTCTAGTCAGTTAGCCGCACTATATATCAAGGAAGTTGTTAGGCTACACGGGGTGCCAGTTAGTATTGTCTCAGATCGGGATCCGAGATTCACATCAAGATTCTGGAAGAGTTTTCAGGATGCCATGGGTTCCCAACTTGATTTCAGCACTGCTTGTCACGACCCAAAACACACCCTAGGAGTTAGAGTGAACTTTGGATGACTAATCATGGCTTACATGACTTGCTTGACAAACCAACCTACAAAAAACCCACAGAGCATATACAATAGAGGATGATAGCGGAAACATAACTATAAAACACAGCGGAAGTCTAACAACCTCTAAGTATATACACATGGTCCAAGTTTAATACAAAGAAATCAAAACATAGAAAGTGCGGACATGCCCGCCAAAATACATGGATATAATCACTCATGCTCACCCACAGCCAAACCACTCAGAATCTAACACCACCTACTGATAACCCTCTACGGGAGGTTCCTCCAAAGGCTCCTCGACGTACTCCTCTTCCACCCATGGACCAGGAGCACAAACATCAAATGGAGCAGCAGCTCCCTCAGAACCTGCCGACATAAGAAGTACGGCTGAGCATGGAATACTCAGCGGGTACCAAATACTAACCAATAGTCATAGCATAAAAATGGCAATACATAAATCAGGAGCAATTCATATATGTTAGACGGAAACAATTCATATCATACAAGGAAGTAAAGCAATTTATAATCATGCTTGTATTTCATAGAAAGCCGATAAAACCTCTTGAAAACATCGTGCACTTGACTTGGCTTGAAATATCTTTTCGTACTTGAAAGCTTGTCGTGTTTGTCTTACTTGATCTTGTCGAGCGTGTCGTACGTGTCATGTCATGCATGTCATGCGTGCTTGCTTGTGATCATGTAGCTTGCGAGATACACTTGTGAGATATCCTTGTGAGATGCGCTTGAGAGATGCCTTGAGAGGGAAGGGAGACCCTTCTTTATGCAATGCACTTGCGAGGGAAGGGAGACCCTTCTTCATGATATGTATGTACTTGCGAGGGAAGGGAGGCCCTTCTTCATGATATGCACTTGTGAGTAAGGGAAGACCCCTCGTGGAATGTTGGTTCTTGTTTTCTTGTGAAAAGCGAGGTAAAACATATCGTAGGATATGTCCCACCTCTAACCATGTTCTTGAAAACCTCGATAAATCATGTCATGCATGCCGTGCTCGTGGGAACCGTGTACATACTTGCATTTAAATTTAAATATGACATTTGGGTGATTTCACAACACATATAACATCAATGATTGAGCAATGTAATATTCATATCATTTAGGGAAAGCAAGAGAACACACTATCATAGGCCCTAGCAATATTCATAATTTATTAGGCATGCATTTCCTAATTTACAACTCATTTTATTCACCTTGGCATTTCATCAAACATGGTGTGTTCATTATTCATTATTCATTTAAACCTAAATCATGCTTTTCTAGGTGAGTTTACTCACATCATAAAGGTGTGTTTATTATGGATACAATGCCCTCCCCATTTTAATCATCACAACACAACCCTTGGCATCCAATCGCCCATTCCATCTCCATTCACCATTCACAACCATCCATCTCATAGCATATGTGTAAATGAAAGAAAAATCAAAAGAAATAAAGGGAAAGGAGGAACTATAACTAGGAGGGTAGTAAGAAGTACCGACCTTGAAGAAATGAGGAAGAAACCCCTTTCAAAAACGACCGTGAGGTGCTGCCCTAGCTTGGGGAACGCTCTCCACGAGTGCTTGAGCCGTGATCTTGGAGAAAAACCGGACTTGAAGTGATCTAGGGTCTCAAAACCCCTTTGATTCTTCTCCAAAAGCAAAACCCTAGCTTAGGAAACCCTTTCTCCTCTCTTCTAATCCCCCAAATCCTCTAAATGTTGAGAATGAGCCCTAAAGGCTCGGGTTAAACTCTTAAGGTAAGAGTGAACCGACTAAAAGACCATAATACCCTTACTGAAATTTCTGCAAAACACGAGTGCCGAACACGTTGAGCTGTGAATAGTGCCAAACACGTTGTGCTGTGAATAGTGCCGAACACGTTGTGCTGTGAATAGTGCCGAACACGTTGTCCGTTGTGAATAGTGCCAAACACGTTGTCCGTTGTGAATAGTGCCAAACACGTTGTGCTGTGATTAGTGCCGAACACATTGTGCTGTGAATAGTGCCGAACACGTTGTGCTGTGAATAGTGCCGAACACGTTGTCCGTTGTGAATAATGCCAAACACGTTGTGTTGTGAATAGTGCCAAACACGTTGTGCTGTGAATAGTGCCAAACACGTTGTGCTGTGAATAGTGCTGAGCTCGTTGTCCGTTGTCTTATGTACAACGTGCCCGTCGTGAGCTGTACAACGTACACGTTGTTTGCTGTACAACGTACCCGTTGTCTGTTGCACAACGGATGCACAACGTATACGTTATCAGAGCTAGAGCTATCTTATCAGAGTACGTTGTCTATGCGTTGTCTGTGCCTTATCAGAGCACGTTGTCAGAGCACGTTATCAGAGCTACGTCCTTAGTGCCTTCCGAGCTACGTCCTTAGTGCATAACCGAGCGATTGATTGCCTGCAGGTCCAGACTGTTTTGGCCATATCTTTTGACTCGTTCGTCCGATTTTGACGATTCAACTTGCGTTGGGTTCGTACTTCGAAAAGGAACATTTCTGACACCCATCCCTTCATCCTTACTTAATATCAAGAAATCCTAACTAAGCCATTTAGAGAGTGTATTCACATTCTCTTTGTTTAACCCTTCCCTTTTTTCTTATTTAATCAAAATCATACATCAAAATGTATTTTGCATACATGAATCATAACCTAGTTAGGTAGTAACTAGTATTGCTTCAATCATCAAGACAAGGGTTTATCATCTTAGACATTATGGGGAAATCCCAACATGAAAAGCTAGTAGAGTGTTATACCTTAAGGAGATCAAATCTCCACTTGAGGATGCCTTGGACTCAAGATCCAAGCTTGAAGAAGGGAGATCTAAGCTTGAATGGCCTTGGGGAAGAGGATTTGAGCTCCGCTTGATCTTCCCACGAAATCCCTTTTGTGGTTGTTTACTTGTCGCTTAGCTCGTGAGAAAAGCCTTTGCTTGCACGATCCTTGCTCCCCTTTTGGTCTTTGAGAAGCTTGAATATTGAATTTGGGGGTTTCCTTGATCTTGGGAGAAATCCCCCTTTGAAAGCCCTAGATTTTTCTCCCCTTTCTCTCTCAATCTCCCTTAGGTTTTAGGCTACCCAAAACCCCCAAAATGTTTGTCCATTTATAGCCAAAGGGGTTGAAACCCCAAAGAAACTTGCACAAAAATTCTAGTTCGCGTGCCTACGATCGTTTATAGCCTTCCTACGATCGATTGTAGGTTTCCCAGTGGGTTTACAACATTTTTGGAGGCTTACGATCGATCATAGCAGCTCTACGATCGTTCGTAGGTCGTTTACGAACGATCGTACCTGGGACAGAAAGTTTCCAGGTTTTTTACACTTTCGTATTTCGGCCATAACTTTTGACTCGCTCGTTGGATTTTGACGATTTAACTTGCGTTGGATTCATATTTCGAAGAGGAACAACTTTAATGTGTTATAAATATCCTGATTTTGAGATTTTAATTACCCAAAATGTTTTTGCAGTAGATCCAATTCCGGAAATCGGATATTTGACTCCACCTAGACTCAAAATCCAGAAAAGTGATCAACATGGACCTCAAAGAGGGTTCCAATACCTTTCTAAAAATTCAAGAATTGCTCTATTCTGATCATCTATGAGCGAACTAGAGCTTTTCAAAGTTGAGGGTATGCGAAGACCTTTTTCTTCTTTTCAACTTCGATCATATTTTGATCACTTAGAGTGTTTCACACTCTTGTTTTAATGTCCTTAAGCTATTCATAAAGGTCCGTAGGACCCTAAAATAATTTCTAACATATCCAAGGAAGGTAAAAGCCCCCATGAACATCAAGATTCATGTGGCCCTAACACCCTAACACTTAGGGTATGTCTTATACTTTTTGCTTGTTTTCTCAAAGCCATCTCTCATCCCTTGATTCATCCACGAAACTCACCTCACACTCAGGCCATCAGGAACCCTCACTCTCATTAACCAAACCCAACTTATAATAAAGGCCTTTGGCCCTTCCAATACTAGTGCCCTCGGCACTATGCACTCACATGAACAGTGCTTATAGAAAATCCGGGGCGCTACATCTCTGATGCTGATCGGATGGTTCCACCATTGGTTCCGACTGACTATCAGAAGAGGTGGTGCTGGATGCTTCTTCCATGACTAGTACTTCAATCAGAACTGGGTCTACAGCTACTGCTTCTGTGAGAATTATAGTCATAGAGCGAATCATTGGTCGGCTCATGGAACTGAAAATAATGTATTGACTAAACATGAATATGAATGATGCCAGGAAGAAGATGCTAGAAAGGATTTTTAATTGATGCATGCTAGTGAGATACAAGATTGTGTGACTAAAAATAAGAAAAAAGACTTGATCCTATGCATGTCCGTCAAGGATCGTGAATTCAAGTGGCCGGGGAACACCGTTAAGGTCCATGATTTAATATTAGAGGGATGTGACCTCAACCTCCATGTTTTCAATTACCTCAGTAGCATTGAATATTTGGGATCCGAACTGTCAGATCCGAGAGGTCATCTCAACCTTTGCACTATCAAACTGCTCTTGGTGGAAGTGCAGTTGGGCCCTGATGACGGCTGTCTCTCTAGCGTCGCCTCTGCATCTCTTCTTAAGAGTTTGGATTATTTACTCAAGCTGCTCGACCTATCCTTGCATGACTTGAAGTTCACGGTTCCACTACTCCTCTTGTTGCCTGAATGCTTTCTGGGCCTTCTATAGCCTTCTCTCCTTCTGCTGAATCTGGAACTGTTTCTCTAGGAAGATGTCTCTCCAGTGAACTACCATTTCAACTATGGGTATAGTTCCTCTTGACAGAGCTGAGACTGGTGTGGGCAATTCCCTTGGTGTTGGCATACTGGATGGAATGTCAGGATCTTCTACCCACAGTCGGTATGCCAAATCAGTTGGTGGTCCTGATATAACCACAAAGCCTGGCCACTGTTCTCATCTGGAGCTTCGCCAATCCGACTGGAAGCAACATGTGAGGCATTCAGAGTGCACTGAGAAAGTGACCCAGTCATTTCCCTACCGGTCTATCACTAGGATGTGCTGAGGGAGTCCAAACCGATGAAGGACTCAAAGTGGTGCATAAACTGCTAGGCCGGTTAGACTGACAAGGATCATGCATCATCTTCCGGATATGACGACATGAGGTAGCTTGTTTAAAACTAGCCACTCGAATGGCCATATGATATCCTCCTCTGACAGGCTTTGGAGAAGCTGGTAGAGCGTTCTAACATCTGTAGACACTATCTGGCTCTAATTCTGAGAAATCTTTCAGGGTAGACTGTGTGCATCGAGGAGATTGGTAGGTACTCGGATGATTATAGGTAGGTATCCTACCAACCATAGCTACAAGAGAGGTGTACTAGAATGGAAGATGCCCTTTTTGGCAGTCTGTTGCTTGGTTGAGAGCCCTGAGAAGCTTTACAAGGATGACTGGTACAACTGTTCTGGAGCTGCGCATGTCTTCGATGATCTCTACCAGTACTAATTTGAAGGGGAAGCGGCATTTCATGAATACCAACTGACACATAGCTATCAGTTCAAGGGCGTTGAGATCGAGAAGTTCAGCTGTTAAGGTGTCAGGGTTCCACTTGCGGCTGTACTAATCTTCTAGATAACTTATGAGTATCTGATCATAAGATTTGTTAGGACCATGCTGCAAGCGAGTAGGCTTGATATGAAAAAACCTTGATAGATCTGTCTGATATGTTACCTTGTAGCGTGGTACTATGGCTTCGCCATCCATGTTTAAGCCCAGAATACGCTGAATCTCTTCGAGTGTTGGACAGAGTTTATTCTTACCAAAACAGAACACCATATGTGATGGGTTCCAACACTAGATAGCAATATTTATGAGGCACGGGTCTAGTTTAACCATGGATAGGTCTAAGACGGTCCCCATTTTATAGTACTGAGCCCAAGCGAGACACTAATTCGGAGTAAGGGCTTCAATTGATTTCGGGAGATGTCAAATGCACGGGCCATGACGGTTGACCAATTGACCTAACAATTCAGAATCCTTTCCTGAGGGTAATCACCCACCAGGTGTAGTTCGGTAGACCTCCAAGACTTTTAAGCTTCTGACACTTAGGATGATCATCCACCAACCGTAAGCATAATAAGCCTGTCTACTGGGCTTTATAGGACATTACACTACGATGCTATATATGATATGCAAAGTACACAAAACACCCAAAGAGATGAAATAATTAGTATTAAGTTAAATACTTAGGCATTTGAACAAGTTTGATTTTGATTAGCTTTAGCCTAGGTTCTGGGTTGAACCTTAGGTGAAAATAACCTTTCCCCAGCAGAGTCACCAGTTTGTAAACTCACGGGTTGGTTTGAGAGTCGCCAATTATTAATTTAGAAGGGATAAGTCCTCAGGTTGTGGATAAGGTCTTGGTACACGTAAGAGTTCTAGGTAAGAGGCTCGGTTAACTCCCGGGAATGGTGTTAGGTACCCTATGACCCCCATTTTACAATAGCTACCTACTTTCTAGGTTTAAGCCAAACTAAAGTTAATTTTGTTCAAACACCTAAGTGTTTAAAGTGATACTAATATAAGAAAGAAAAGCTAACAAGGGTCGAACCCGGGTTGGGTTGGCTACGTACTCATAAGGGTGAGATCAGACCGAGCGTAGTTTTGGTACATGAGTCCGTGCCGAGGCTAAGGGGTGTGTGTGTGTGCACCAAGGGTGGCTAAGGGTCTAGCCTATAGGCTAAGGGTTGGTTGACTGGGTTGGTCAAGTGCATGGTTTAGGCTCGGTAGGCCAAGGGTTAGTCCGGTAGACTAAGGATTAGTCTGATAGACTAAGGATTGGTCCAGTAAACTAGGGTTAGACCTGGTTGGCCAAAGGATAAGTCCGGTAGATTAGATTTAGGCCCGGTATACCAAGGATGATTTTAACCAAGCTTAGGGTTGCTAACCGAGATTAAGGGTCAAACTAACCATGGTTAGGATTACTAACCATAGTTGATGGTAATAAGGTTAGGCCCGATAGACCAAGGGTAACCAGGGTTAGGGTTGCTAACCGGGGTTAAAAGGAAAGTCAACCATGGTTAGGACTGTTAACCATGGAAAAAAGGGCCAAAGTAGAACTCTTTGGTCACTTACAATTTTGAGAATGTTTTTAGCATTTTTCTAGATTTTTTACAAGGTTTAAGGGAGTCTTAACCATGGTTAAATGTTAATCAGGGTTGACTTAACCCTGGTTAAAGGTCTACGCAGGTCAGGGTGGGCCCAGATAGCATGGCAGAGCCTAGAATGGCCTCCTAACTGGTCTGGGCCTTGTGCAAAGCCCAAAAAATCAGAAAATCAATAATGGTGGTAATAGGATTACCAGCATTAAACAGACAATTCTGGGAATGGTTAGTAGGTCTGGGGTTTGAGTTAAAGATGAACCTAAGGGGTCGTGAACTCACAGGATGAGCCTAAGCCTAAGTGTCTTAGGCTTTTGGTAGGCCCAGGCGGTGGTCTGGAGTGGGCCCCACAATGGCTGAACACACTATGATTGAGATCAAATAATGGTGGTAAGCTGTCTACCATCATTATAGGCAGTCTCCAATTTTAGGTGATTTAACCATGGTGAAGCAACTAGGATTGACCTGGAATGACCACGGTAGATAGGTAAGGGTCTGTGGAATCTAACTAGGGCCCAACCAAAGTGGTGCTACAGGCTACCGAAGACAAAACTCCAGGAATGGTCGTACTGAGATTATCGCCATTCCTGACATTTTCCAGAAAAATAAAATATACCCTCTGGTGTGGAACCAGCTTGCTTCCAGGGGATCCCTCATTGACTGAGGGTCCCCCAGAAGGGTAGGGGTGATACCATGCACTGTGGGGGGCCTTTAAGCCAAGATTTTGGAACCCTCAAGGGGTCCCCTATGCCAACGAAGAGGCAAAAGGGAGGCCCTGTCCTTGGGTTAACAAGCAATACAATAGAAAAGATAAGACCCCTAGAATAGGACCAAGGGCTTACAATGTTTATACAACAATTAAAATGGGGTAAGAAGGCCCTACCCTACAGTCGAGCTCCAACAGTGGCTGAAACGGTGGTGGTGGGCTGGTGCACGATGGTGTGCAAGCAAGGATAGGCCTGTGGTGGCCTAGTATGGCTCCTGGGAGGCCTGGGGATCACCTCAAGATGAGAGACAGAGGCTAGGAGGTTAGGCTTAAGCTGGCTGAAATCCAACAGGGTTTCACTGTCTTGGTTTGGAATGAGGTTAAACCAATGGAGCAGGAGGGGGTCTTATAGGGTTCAAGGGAAGACCCTGGGGCAGTTAGGGGATTTCTAGGATGGTTAAGAACCCTAGGGAGGCGAAGAGGAGTGTTGTAACGGGCGCCAGCAAGCAAATTCGCAGGAATAGCGGTAGACACTATACCGCTATTCTGGCTTTTTTGCTAAAAATAGCCCAGCCCTCACACATATGGTCTCGGTTACTGTACACTTTGCTAATATTGGAAATGGCGGTAAATAATTTACAGCCATTCCTGAAAATTTTCAAATTGAGCCAGTGGGCCCCACACCAACGGGTCTTAGGGTATGTGGGCCCATGTTTCGGCCCATAGATTGGTTTGGCTTTGATTTTTGAGGTTTTTGGGCCCTAGTGTTAGACTAGGGTTTACTTAGGGTTAGGCCTAGGGTTAGACTAGGGTTTGACTAGGATTTGACTGAGGTTTACCTAAGGTTTGACTAGGGTTTACTTAGGGTTTGAGTAGGGTTTACCTAGGGTTAGGGTTTGTCCTAGGGTTAGGCCTAGGGTTTGACTAGGGTTTACCTAGGGTTAGGGTTTGTCCTAGGGTTAAGCCTAGGGTTTCACTAGGGTTTTACCTAGGGTTTGATTAGGGTTTACTTAGGGTTAAGGGGTGGTTAACCATGGTTAAGATATTTAACCATGATTAAGGGGGTGTAAAATTGGGTGCTTACACCTTCTTTGGTTGGTTTTTGATCTTGAAGAAGATCAAGAACAAATCCTCGATGATCAAGAATTGTTCAAACCACATTTTCCCTTCTTCCTTCTCTTGATTTTTGTTTTGATCTTGGATAATATTATAACCAATCTTGAATAATATTAGAACCAATCTTTATGAAAGGATCTTGCATTCAAGAAAATAATAAAAGATCATAGAGTTTGAATGGAAGAGATTGATCAAGAAAGGTTCTTGAATTAAAGAAAAGAAGAAAAGATTAAAAGGTATTGATCGGAAGGGCCATTAGCTTCCATTGGAGTAAAGTTTTGGAGATTCAACGAAGGTTTATGTTAATCGACAGGAGACTTTACACTTGAGAAATTTTGTAAGTATAGTTTCTCACACCATGATTTAATATGATCATAAGATGACCTTGGGATGATCAAAATCTAGTTTGAATAAAAAATAATACTTCGAAAAATTTTATATCCATGTCTTTCAATGGTATCAAAGAGCTTACCTTATGATCTATTAATTTTATGATGTTATTGCATGTTTTCCCTTTGATTAAAATGAATTAGATACCCTTAGAGATTTCGACCAGCACATATTAATGATATTTTATTTAATTAAATGTTAATTAATAAATCCCATGGTGTTTGACACCCTTGCTTAAGCGTTCTTGGAGATTAAAGCTTATTTCGATTTGATTTGATTCATAGATTTTCAGATTTGTATTTGATTAGGAGAATCGATACAGTTTTGGTATTTGGGTCATAACTCAATGATCGTAAGTCCGATTTAGGTCTGTTAGTATATTGTTTCGAAGTCGTCGAAAATATCTACAATTTTCGTGAAGAAAGTTTTTCCAGAATCAATCGTTTTCAAAGTCAAAGCCGCAATCGAAATCTAAAGTGGGAAAATGAGTTTTCTAAATTAATTTTCTAAGAGGCTTTCAAATTTTTCCTTAATTCTATATTTGATTTGAGAGCATGGCATGCTATTAAATTGTTTAACGGGATATCATTTAATTAAATAGTTTAATTATTTGATTAGAGAGCACAGATTGAGATTTAATTAAATTGTTTAATTATCTGTTTCGAGTCCACGGGGTATCATTTAATTAAATGTTAATTATGATATTCTTTATGTACTCCTAAAAGGTTTATAGGAATAATGTCATAATTATTGTAGCTGATTGGATCAATTACATGTGCTCATAAATACCAACTACATAGTATTTATAATATTTTATTTGAATAATAGTTAATCAAGTAATTACATAAATGTCATTGGTTGAGATACATGGTTTTATCTCAATTGAATTTTAATTGACAAAGATCAATTATTTTATTTAATATTATAGTTTAGGATATTATTTTATTTAATTGTTAAATCAAATTATCACTAAAGTCGTTGGCCCTTATGGAAATTTTTGAATTCATCTATTATTGATTTTGAATTTAATTTTGGAATCAATATATGGTGATATTAAAAATTAGCAATTTGCTGATTTTTATTTTGGTCTTTTAATATTTATTAGATCAAAATAATATGGAAGGGATGAGATCCCTAATCTAGCCAAATTTAATATGGTATTTTCTATTTGTTTATCAATTGAGGAATGTGAGGATGAATTTTAGGGTTAGAGTAAATCTTAGAAAAATTGTTTCTCTCAATGATTTCCCAGATATTAAAGGAAAATAGTTTTCTTTTAATGATGATCTAAAGCCATAAGATCTCATTCTAGATATGCTTGTTTTATTAATGGCTTTAGGGGTTTTCTATTAAATGTTAATAGTGGTCTTAACCATATGGGAAAGTGTTTCTTTAAGTTTACCTAAAACCCTTGGATAAACTTGACAATTAGAGGTCGGGAACCTCTGAATATGGTGAAATAGCCCTGAGTGACCTCGAGTCACGAATTATGATACTATTATTCTGCATATTATTATGTAAGAGCATTGAGTTGTAATACTATATCATTATTGATGTATGTTACTATGTGGAAAATAGTCTAGATGGACTATGGATTTTATTGGGCTATATAGCTCAACCCTCATTTTATGTCCTCCAATGCTGAAGTAGTTGTCGATTGGCAAGAAGTTTTGATTGATAGATTTTGGAAAGTGTACTGGCACATTAGTGGCGTCAAATGTAAATGCTATTGTAGCAAGTGAGGTAATGTATTTGCTTATGACGAGTTATTGTGATGACCAGTTGTTATTGCTTATGTAAGCTCTTGAATAAAAGTTCAAAATTCTTGCATTTTTGCGGACAAAATCTTCCTCTGTGTGGTAATGATGACCAGGCGCATGTCTCGGAACACGTTTCCCTAAGGCAAGGGTACGGGGCATCACATTTTTCTTCATCCTATCTCTTGGCCAATGGTCACACAACATAAATACATATTATAAAACATAAATGTATTGTTTTAAACAGTAATTTCCAGATTTTCATTCATGGTACACAAATTACAAGACATTCCAGATTTGGGTCTCTACACTTACAGTCATGAATAAAAACCGTGACCAATGAGCCGATTTCTTGTAATGAAAGATAATTTAGAGGAGACTACTGCTCACGATGAATGTCTTAATCTCTTGGGCCACATGCCCAATGAGATGGATCTCCAAAAAGGTTGTCCATGTCTCTAACTTATTATATAGAAGAGGATAAAGATTATCTTCAGATGGTCCTCTCAGAAGAGTGTCCCGGTTTATAAATCCTTGATAACGAATCCCCATGGATAAAAGATAAATCAACAACTATTATCGTTGGTGAATTTAGCAATAGAAACTAAATTTTTCGTAATAGCAGGAACGAGAAGAGTATCCTTGAGTGAAAAGGTAGCATTTCCAGTGAGTAGGAGGGAATTGCCAACATGTGAGATCAAGAGTCCTTAGCCATTACCAACCATGATAGAGCCAGTACCGTGATACTAGGTAGGATGATGAAGACCAGCTGGATTGCTTGACTAGTTGCCCCTGTGTCAGGATACTAGGTTGAAATGTGCGGATTTGCAATGCTTATAGAGCACATGATTTTTAAAGGGTATTTCCTTGGTAACGGTAGTAACATTGGGAGGCCAATATTTGGCCTGTTCTTTCACAGATCTAACATGGATTAAAGAAATGTGGACATATTAACATATTATTCTATTGAGAATGGGTGGATTTGTCATTAGGAGAGTTCCCGTGGTGACCTCGAGGTCCATGATAGCTACGTCCACTACCACACCCTCGGCTGCGGGCTCTTTGATGAGGTTGTGGTGGACGATTAGCATAGAATGCCAATTGAGTTCGAGTGAAGAGCCTTGGTTGAATTGAAGGATTCGTGGTTCATGACTCAATAAGCGACGAGACAGATGTTTAGCAAAATTGATAGGCGCCGCACAAGTGGTAATTACAATGATGAACGACTGAAAGTCAGAGTTTTGACCAACAAGAGCTGTTGTAAATCATGCCCTGACAAAGTCATTTATCTTATAAGAATTTATTGATTTGATTAATAAATATGGTATGAGATACCGAGTAAGGTCCTTAAGGCATATTATAGAAAAGCTGAGTAATTGGTTTTGGACTGACATTGGAAGATTTAGCTCTTCGATTCTTTATGCCTAATAGTAACAGTTATAATTGACGCTGGATAATTTACTTATATGACTGCCACAATATTTACAAGTTCTCCAAGTTGAGATGAAGATTTATCTCGAGCTATTGTAGTACTGATGACTACACATTAACATATGAATGCATAAATGTATACTGACTGATTGTACAAATTGAGAGATCTTGTATAAACATACTATCATATGGATGATTTCTAATTCACAATAAATATGATATGATAATCCTTAGATCTGTGAACTTCATATATCATTGAGCAACGATTTGATTATTTTGATTCTATCAAAGTAGTCTCTTAATTTAGGGACTATGGAAAGGAAATAGCTGGATATTTAGAGACTTATTTGAGTGATGATGAATATCTAACATGAAATTTATGCCCATTAAATTGGAAGATTATTAAAGTTTAATTGTTAAGCTTAAAACTTGCGTAAATGCCTTTGAAATAAAAAGGTTTTTTGAATTTATTTTCAGTATAAAAGCATATCAATTTTTCAAAAGAGTTTTCTAAAAAAAAGTTCAGTACGAGAAACAGTTTTTCATGGCTTAATGAAATGTCGTGTAGCCCAAAAGATTTTCATAGGTTATGGGTTAGATAGTATCCAATTCTCGAAGGCCTATGAGAGATAATATTGTTGGAAGGATTCATCGAGTCAACTAATATTTGTTGAGGTTAAGTCAAACTTGGCAAGATCAACTTAGTAAATGCATGACCATTTATCCCATTCATAATCAACGTGGTAAATACTACGTGGTCAATAGTCAGTGTTCCCACCAATTTTATTGCATAGATAAGTAAAGAAGCATGAACAACTGCTAAGCCTTCAAACCAAAAGGACTTGGAGCCTTGAATTATTGCTACAGAGCTCGTTTATAGCTACAAACCAGAACCTCACTCCCAACAAAGAGACCTCACAAAAGCAGCACATACATGTTAAGAAGAACGATAAGTACTCTTCTAATTTCTAATAGTTGCCTGGAACCACCATCATCTTCCAAGGTTTTGGCGGTGGTGGGCATGGGGTTTCATCTTCATTTGGAGGTGGAGGACGTGGTGTCAATTTTGGATCGACGACAATTGAAGACGGTGCAGGAGCTGGTGGTGGTGTTGGGACGCCAACTGGTGGCTGGCGAGGTGGTGGCGTTGGGACATTAACTGGTGGAAGAGTTGGAGGTGGTGTTGGGACGCCAATTGGTGGTGGAGAAGGTGGTGGTGTTGGGACGCCAACTGGTGGCTGACGAGGTGGTGGTGTTGGGACACTAACTGGTGGAAGAGTTGGAGGTTTTGTTGGGATGCCAACTGGTGGCGGAGAAGGTGGTAGAGTCGGGACACCAATTGGTGGCAGACGAGGTGGTAACGTTGGGACACCAACTGGTGGCGAAGCAGGTGGTGGTGTTGGGACACTAACTGGTGGCGGAGCGGGTGGTGGTGTTGGGACACCAACTGATGGCGGAGAAGGTGGTGGAGTTGGTACACCAACTGGTGGTGGAGCGGGTGGTGGTGTTGGGACACCAACTGGTGGCGGAGAAGGTGGTAGAGTTGGGACACCAATTGGTGGCAGACGAGGTGGTAGCGTTGGTACACCAACTGGTGGCAGAGCGGGTGGTGGTGTTGGGACAGCAACTGGTGGCAGACGAGGTGGTGGTGTTGGTACACCAACTGGTGGCGGAGCGGGTGGTGGTGTTGGGACACCAACTGGTGGCGGAGAAGGTGGTGGAGTAGGGACACCAATTGGTGGGAGACGAGGTGGTAGCGTTGGGACACCAACTGGTGGCGGAGTGGGTGGTGGTGTTGGGACACCAATTGGTGGCAGACGAGGTGGTGGTGTTGGTACACCAACTGGTGGTGGAGCGGGTGGTGGTGTTGGGACACTAACTGGTGGCAGAGAAGGTGGTGGAGTCGGGACACCAACTGGTGGCCGAGAAGGTGGTGGTGTTGGGATACCAACTGGCGGTGGTGGTGGGACACCAATTGGAGGTGGTGTAGGAGGTGGTGGTGGTGGGACACCAACTGGCGGTGGTGTAGGAGGTGGTGGTGGTGGTGGTGGTGTTACAACTACAGGAGGAGGAGGAGGAGGTGGTGGTGGTGGTGTTCCAACTACAGGAGGAGGAGGTGGTGGTGGTGGTGGTGGGACACTAACTGGTGGTGGTGGTGGTGTTCCAACTACAGGAGGAGGAGGTGGTGGGACACTAACTGGTGGTGGTGGTGCTGGTGTTCCAACTACAGGAGGTGGTGGTGGGGGGGGTTGAAGTGGAGGAGGTGGTGGTGATTTCGGATGTATTAGACACTTGCCGGTGATTTTGTCATAATAAGCACATGGAGGCGGAGGAGGACCAGGAGGTGGAGGAGGGGAACACCTGCCAATAGGTTTCCCCGTTTTCTTATCAATGATACATGGGGGGAATGGGATATTCGCATCACAAACTATACTCACAATCAGAATACAAACACAAACTGTCAAAGAAGAAGTTAGAGACATGTTTGTATTCTGCATGAAAAAACTATCTCATCTCTATAAAAAGTAGTACGTGAATAACCCATTTTTATAGTGGTAAGATTGCAAGCGAGATAAACGCACTTTATTGATGTAGTAACTACAAACTACAGTCTAATTATTCATTTTATTTTTTTTGTTTGTGGCACCCAAGGGGCGTTTCCTATACGGTTAGACTAACCTGTCTAGGCAGTATGAGACCGCTGTTACGGTGTGCTCCCGAGACACTACGATGGCTTTCCCGAATTATGGACCCCGGTCTTGCTCCTGTATAGGGATAGGTAATCAATTACGTACAGTTTAATTTCGATACATGCCAAAGAGGGGAAGGAGCTATTAATCGCCTTTATTCGTGGTGTAAAGTTTTGTCAGCCTTTTCCTCCCTTCACTCCCATTCAATAACCTAAAGTTTAATATGGCAGCCTTTCTCCCTTCAACTTACTCTATCTCTCTCATCAACATGTATTAACTTCCTCTGACTCGTTTGTAGTTACTACATCCACCATTCGCTAATAACCTACAGATACTAACCATACTAATTGGAATGAGGTTGCAACCTAAACGCGCTTATATCTTGAACCGAAAAAAAACTACAAGACTGAAATCTTACACTTTTTTTATTTTTAAATAAAGTCACTCAGAAGGAGTGGGGGTTTAGGCATACCCCTACCGGTTTTATTAATTAAGAAAATAATGGGAGGACATAAAACATTACCCCTACAAAGGCTATGGGGAGACATAAACCTTACCCCTACAAAAAAAGACCAAAAAGAAAAAAAAATGGTGGGGGGGGAACATAAACCTTTACCCCCACAGACTCAAAAAAGTAAAAAAAAATTTAGATTTTACATTTCTATTACGCCCTAACCCTATTTGATCCAACTGAATCAAAGTTTTAATTTTCCTGAGAATATTATTGTAAACACCCCAATTTTGCACCCCCTAATCTCTTTTCGTACCCTTAAAAATCCTTTCAAAGCTCCTCTTTTAAAACCCTCTTTCCACATGCATCGATTTTCAAAAACGGCCTAGAGGTGAAAAATGACCAAAATACCCCTAGGGTGAAAATGATCAAAATACCCATGAAAAAGTGCTAAAAAGTTGTCATTTTGTCCAAAATGATTTTACAATTTTTTTTTATGAATGTTGGCTATTTTTGGGATTAAATTGGGCTTTAAACAGTGCAAAATGATCAAAATGCCCCTGAAAGTATTTAAAAATTCATGTTTTATCTAAAATGTTTTTCTGGATTTTATCAGTTCAATTTTAACTATTTTTGGGCTAAAAACGGAAAAAGGGCTTATCGGCGAATTGGAGAGTGCCACGTGGCATTTTTTAACCCCTGAATAGGGGCGCTACTTCAAACAGCACCCCTGTATTTACAATTTTGCCACTCTCTTTTGACTGGTTAACCATGTTGGCATAATTTAAAAAAAATATCCTAAATAGGGACGCTACTTCAAACAGCGCCCCCATTAGATTACAAAATTGCCCCTGTTTGCCGCCCTACTGTTCATTGCCGCCTACTGTTTCGGAAATATCCAAATAGGAGCGCTACTTGAAGTAGCGTCTCCCTGTTTTTTAACCCCTATAAATCTCAATTCATTTTCATTCAATTCCACTTCCTCTCTTCTCTCTTCTCTTTCAAAAATCTCTCTTTAGCACTTGGCGATCCCGGGAGGTGATTTTGAAGAATCATTTTCAGGAGCACTTATTTTAAAGACCCTTTTGGGTTTCCCGAAAGGTAAAATTTCGTCAAAAATTTGTCTTTTTCCAATCTTTTATTAGTTTTTAAAATTGTATTATTGCTTTTATATACTTAGACTGCTTGCTTAGCTTACCCCGTCGAACCTCTACCTGAACTTCGGTTCAAACTTAGCCTATCCTATCGAACCTCTGCCCGAACTTCGGTTCAAACTTAGCCTACCCTGTCGAACCTCTGCCCAAACTTCGGTTCAAATTTAGCCTACCCTGTCAAACCTCTCTCCAAACCTCGGTCCAAACCTGTCGAACCCTACCCAGTTTTATTCAAATTTACCAAACCTTGTCGAACCTCTGCCCGGTTTAATCAAAACCTAACCTACCTTAGTTGAACCTCTGTCTGAATTTCGGTTCAAACCCTAGTTCAAACCCCACTTACCTTAGCCGAACCTCTGTCTGAACCTCGATTCAAACCTTGGTGCAAACCCTACCCACCTAGTTGAACCTCTGTCCAAATCTCATTTCAAACTCTACTTCAAACCCTAACCCAACCCAATGCTCTTTGACATGAGCTAAAACTATCCAGATGCTCCTTGACTTGATCTAAAACTGTCCAAATGCTCCCCGTAAGAGCATAAAAGGCCCAAGTGCTCCTGAATAGGAGCCCAAACCATTCAAAAACACCCTAACATCCAAATGCAAATCTCAACCTCTCAAAGACCCACAATCCAAACAAATCAAATCAAACATCAAGTACCCTTCCGGAACTACGTGTGGCTTGATTCCACTGACTGTGGATATGTAGGCAACCATGATCGGGTTCAACTCACCTAGGATAGAGCTCTTATCCTATCTCTGCTTATTTCAACATGTACATTATTGTTCATATAACATCTGTCAGCATATAGATGAATTACAAGCTTCTATTATGGTTTCCCCCACTTTAATTTAGACTTAGGAAGTAGGTAACCATCTCCGGATGGGAGTTTAGGGGTGCCTAACACCTTCCCCTGACTCAAATGAATTCTTATCTTGAACTCTATTTCTAGACCAAAGCCTTATCCAACCTCTTCAGGGACCCTATTTTTCCTTACAATCTAAATATGTGGCGACTCTCTCTTTTCTGCATTTTTAGCACTATTCCTCCACGGGTTCAATTCTGACCGGGAGTGGGGTTAAAATCCCTAGTTTACAGCTTGGCGACTCTGCTGGGGACTTTGGTTTCGCAGTCCAGTGTTCGAGCCAAAACCTAAGTCTGAACTGAATAAGGAAAACCACATCTGAATCTTTTACTTTCATCCATATGCTGCTAATTCTGTACAAATTCTTACTTTACTATCATTTATCGAATCTCGAACATTTGTTTGTCAACTTAGCAACATGCCTAGGGTTCTATTAGTATTCATTGCTTGATTTTGATTGATGCATTCATATTCATTGCGTAATAGAATAAAAATCATTCACCTATCTAGCTGGATCCGGTAAGCTTACAATAGAGTGATGGTTATCCCTGATGCGGGAGCCTAAAGATCTGTGGAAAGTACTGGTTATAGACCGAGGAATGGTTATCTCTGGTAAACGCGACTGGTCTTTCCCGCTTGCATCAATTGTCCATTTTCAAGTATGTTCTATACCGGGGAGTCCCTTTTCAGTCATGTGACCCTCCTGTACATACATTTTATTATCAGCTCAATTCATAGCAGACCCTGAGCAAGTGCCCGAAAAAAACAAAACAACCAATTGAAACATTTCCAGAGCCTGCCAAAGGAAGAAGGTCGAGAGCCATCATGCTAAAGCAAGATCGATCGAGACTAAGCCAAGTCTAGTCAATCTAGCCTAGGATTTCAAAATTGTCATTTTAACTTTGTCAAAAAACAATACATTTCAGTAAAGTCTTGTACAATCCTTTTTTTACAAAACCAATACTTTTTCAAAAAAATATTTAGTCAAGTCTTGTACAATCATTTCTTACAAAACCAATATTTTTTTCAAGACATTAGCTTTCTCAAACTTGCAAAAACAGGTCCATGATGATGGTGATCTAGTGCTTCCAAAGAGCTCTAGTGACCTGAGGCCACCGAAAACAAAAAAAAATTATTATTTTTCTTATCATGCTAACTTAATCTGCTGGTTTTCAAATGGATCATTCAAACTGTGATTAAAATTCTAGAGTTCCCAAAGGTAGCATATATTAATGAGCCGGAAGAGGAATTTCCAAAAGAAACCCTTGACCCACAGAGCCAGGCGAGAAAGAGATAAAACTCAGCAATGGCCCTAAGAATGCAAAAATTGGAACCTTTCTACGCTGGGGGCAGAGAGAAAATGAGCTATCTCATCAAGTAGGTCCCGCACAGTACATCAGGCAATTGTCAGAATTTGAAATTACAAATCATTCGCACAGTTGAGCATTACAGAGCATCCACTACATACTGGGACAACATCACCCTCGCCAATATATAGGACAGGGGGTAGTACCATCCTTCAAGCAAATACAACAAAGAAGACTGACCGGTCGTCATGGAAGCATCAATAATTCATCACAAAACAGAAGCAAGCTTAGTCCATCTCTTAAAGGCGCCCATACGACTGAAAATGGATTTTCTAGTGATATTTTACAACTCAGCCATATGGAGGAAGAAGACCTCCCAGAGCCAGTCAATATGTATCAAATCAAGAGATCATTGCGCTTAAGATATTGTCAGGAAACTGCTTGTACTCTCAGTCGCTGTAGGAAATGAAAGGAGGCCATTTTTGGCACATCATTTTTCCCTATTCATAACCGATCAAGCTTATACCAATAAGATCCGCTAGTTAGACCTTCGAGCCTAATAGCCTTTCTTTCTTTAAAATCATACACTATAAAATTTTTATCACCTGCTTGAACTACGACATGACCTGATCCTTAAAAGGGTACGTAGGCAACCTGAAAATCAGGTGTGGTCAAAACAATCACCTTGTCAGAGAGACTTAGGAAGTTAACAACTTTACCGTATAAAGGAGAAGGAGGCAAGAACTTTTCCTTGAACAACTTCTCGAATTTGGCTTCGTTGAACTTTACTGGTACTGGAATTGAACTTATGGCCGGTTCCTTGCCCTTGTCAGTTCTGGATTTCTTCTTTGGTGGCTCCATTGAGGCATTTTTCATTCTTGGAGGCATTTTCTCACTGATTGGGATTGATTTGAGAGATTTGGAAGAGGGTTTTGTGTGAGAGTAATGGAATAGGAACTTGGAGGGAAAGAATTAGGTTTGAAAGATTTCGGATTTGGGGGTTTTATTTATATCCATGACTCAATTCGTCACCGAAATGGGTTTCAGCCCAGAATTCATCGCCAAATTAGAGTCAAGAAACCTACTGTTTTATATTTCGGATTGACTTCGCCAACGAAGTGAATGAATCATCCAGATTCGTCAGCAAAATGGGTACAGAAAACTTTCTGTTTTCTATTTTTCCCAAAGATTCATCGCCGAAATCAAATTCTAGATTGAATTCGTCACCGAATTCAGTTCTGAATTTAAAGAATTAATTTCTCTTTGATTATTCAACTATTTTTCTTCAAACCATTGGTTCATCAAGGCATCCAAAATATTCAAATCAATATCAAATCAAGATTTAGTATTTTATAACTCATGAATTTATAAACTTTCAATTTTGATCACTTTTGGTCAAGATTAGATTAGCTCACTAAGACTAGCCATACCTAATTCTCTTCTCAAGGCACTAAACCTATTACATTGTAGGGGTTTTGTAAAAAATATCAGCTAGCTGATTAATTGTATCTACAAATTCCAAGATAACATTTCCATTTTGCACATGATCTCTAATAAAATAATATCTTATTTCTATGTGTTTAGTTCTTGAGTGTTGAATGAGATTTTTAGTATACAAATTATACTTGTATTATCACACGTAATAGAAATTTTAGTATAGATAAGTTTAAAGTCTTTTAGCTGTTGTTTCATGTACAAAGTTTGAGCACAACAGAGTTCAGCTGCCATATACTCAGCTTCAGCAATGGATAAGGCCACTGAATTTTGTTTCTTACTAACCCATAAAACAAGAGAATGTCCTAAAAAGTGACAAGTTCCACTAGTGTTTTTTCTATCCGCTTTACATCCAGTAAAGTCTACATCTGAATAGCTTATTAGTTCTAGGTTTGTGTCTTTAAGATACCATAAGCCTAAATCAATTGTTCCAAGCAAATATCTAAAAATTCTTTTTACAACAATTGAGTGAGATTCTTTTGGACAAGATTGGAATCTTGCACAAATGCAAACACTGAACATAATGTCAGGTCTACTTGCAGTGAGATACAGAAGACTCCCAATCATACCTTTGTAAAGTTTTTCATCAATATTTTTCCCTTTTTCATCTTTATCAAGTTTGGTTGATGGACTCATAGGAGTATCCATAACTTTAGTATTTTCCATTCCAAACTTTTTAAGTAATTCTTTATTATATTTGGCTTGATTAACAAATGTTCCTTGTTTGGTTTGTTTAATTTGAAGTCCTGAGAAGAATGTTAGTTCACCCATCATGCTCATTTCAAATTCTTTTAGCATTGTTTTAGCAAACATTTTGCAAAGAGATTCATTTGTTGATCCAAATATGATGTCATCTACATAGATTTCAATTATTAACATATCATCATTTCTGGTCAATATGAATAAGGTTGTATCAATTTTACCTCTTGTAAATCCATTATCGATTAAAAAGCTACTTAGCCTATCATACTATGTCGCGCCCTAAAATACCCCCTAGGAGTTAAGGGATACTTTAGAGGTGACTATTGATGCCTATCAAACCATCCTGTAATGAACAAGACAATTGTAACATAATAATGACATAAATCAGAGTACGGAAGCTCATGGCCAACTTTTTCTTTTCCATATAAGGTAATCTATTTTCCAAGTTTACATGTACAGGCACAAACATCAAGGTAAAGGTGGACATGCCCACCTATCAAAATATCAAAATACAAAAGACAAGATCCCGCTATCGCTCCCCTCAACAGTAATCTAAGTATTGCCACACGTCGAGGTCTCTATCTGCTTGTGAATACCTCGAATAGGAAGCTCTCTCTCCTTTACATACTCTCCCTCAACCCAAGACTTGGGGTTGAGGGTGCCGATATGAAAGGACGGCTGAGCATGGAATACTCAGCATGTACAAACTATTAACTAGCAATGTTATAAAACATTAATACAACAATACCATCTTGTGTAGTATAATTTAAATAGTGCAAGATGGAAATAGAAAGGAAACACATCAAATCATAATAAGACAAGCAATATCAATTTAATCCAAGTTCTTGTCTTGTTTCTTGTCTTGCTTGTTCAGTTTAGTCCCCACACACATCACACATGCATTTCACATACACTTGTTCACTTGTCTTGTTTACTTAACTTATTTAGTTCACACACACCTCACACATGCATTTCACACACACTTGTTCACTTTACTTATTTTCTTGTTTCTTGACTTTCTTATTTACTAGTTCTTGCTTGTTTAATTGTTCTTGTCTTGCTTGTTTAACTAATGCCTGAACTATGTACTGGACGACATACATTAGCGTATTATCATTTGTTTAACTAATGCCTGAACTATGTACTGAACGGCACACATTAGCATCTTGTTTGTCTTGTTTGCTTGCTTGGAGATCACTAATGCCCGAACTATGTACTGGATAGCACACTTTAGCATCTTGTTGTCTTGTTTTGCTAATGCCCAAACTATGTACTGGATGGCACACATTAGCTAGATCACTAATGACCGAACTATGTACTGGACGGCATACATTAGTATCTTGTTTGCTTGCTTGGAGATCACTAATGCTCAAACTATGTACTGGACGGCACACATTAGCATCTTTTCATGCTTGCTTATTACCTCGTGGTATTCCTCTTTCATGTTCATTTACTTGTATTTCATTAACTTGTCTTGTGCATGCATTTTCCTAGCGTGTTACTTGTGATGATTTCATTAATGTACATGCGTCCTTGAAATGTAAACCTTCATGGTATTGTAAATAATAAACAACAAGGGATTTATGACATCTTATTTCATTCATTCAATAACTCATGCATATTCTACCATCTAATGACACATCCTAACAAGTACATTTACTTGACATTCCTTCGATTAACATGCTTGATTAAAATTTCAATTCTAACAAGTCCTTGTAGTCCATTCCATTCACATGCTATTTATATTCATACGACTACCATGTTTCCTATTCATTTCTTTAATAATTAAACTTGAACATGTTAGAACTTATGAATAGACCACATCATTAAATTCCTTAGAGTATCCCATACTCTTTTTCATCCACCCTTGCCCTAATTTCTTCGTAAATGTTCATAAATATTAATCATGCAATTTGGAGAGTGTATTTACACTCTCACATACGAACCCCATTCTTCATGTCATTTCATTCATGCATTTTTCTTTAAGACATTTCATCAAACACTAAGTGTGTACGTTATGCAAACAATGCCCTTCCCTATTTGATCATCACAACACACACCATCCATTGGGATCCATTGCCCAACCAACCTCCATACACAATATTCTATCTCATATCATGACAAGTTTTGAGGAAAAGAATCAAAGAAACCTTAATAGAATCCTAACAAAGAGTTAGTAGTTTGTTCTACCTTGAAAGAATGGGGGAAAAAGCCTGAGGAGGCCGTGGGGAGCGAGATTCAAGCTTGTGGAAGCTTTCCCAAACTCCAAGGTCGAAGATCCACCCGTCTACGGTTTGCACGAACTTGGTGGAAGCGGTCTCTGAGGTTTGTGACTTGGATTTTGGTGAATCCAAGCCTTTGGAAATGGATTTTTGGGTCACAATTGCTCAACCTCTCCTCGAATGGGAAATCCCCTTTGTGATTGTTTCCTCGCGGCTTAGTTCGTGAGAAAAGCCTTGGTTTTGCACGATCCTTGCTCCCCTCTTTGGTCTTGAGAAGCTTGAAGATTGAAATTGGGGGTTTCCTTGGTCTTTGAGAGAATCCCCCTTTAGAAACCCTAGATTATTCTCCCCTTTCTCTCTCAATCTCCCTTAGGTTTTAGGTTCCCCGAAACCCCCCAAATGGTTGTCCATTTATAGCCAAAGGGATTGAAACCCCAAAGAAATTCGCACAAAAATCCTTGTTCACGCTCCTACGATCGTTTGTAAGCTTCCAACGATAAATCGTAGGTTTTTGAGTGTTTTTACAGCATTTTCAGAGCCTTACGATAGATCATAGCAACTCTACAATGTTTCGTAGCGTCGCTACGATCGTTCATAGGTCGTTTACGAACGATCGTACCTAGGACAGAAAGTTTCCAGTTTTTTACACTTTCGTATTTTGGCCATAGCTTTTGAATCGCTCGTCAAATTTTGACGATTCAACTTGCGTTAGATTCATCTTTCAAAGAGGAACAACTTTTATGCTTTACAAAAATTCTAATTCTTCTTTATTTGTAGACCAAAATGCCCCTAAAGCTGACTGGTCTGCAGTGGGTTGCGACAGCCTAGATTTGCAGCCGACCCGATTTTGGAAATCCCACTTTTAACCTAACCCCGACTCAAAATTGTGAAAAATGATAGAAATGAAACTTGAAGAGGGTTCTAATACCTTTCCAAAACTTGAAGAATCACTTGATTTCAATCAATAGTGATTGAACTAAGGCTTCTTAAAGTTAAGGGTAATGCTAAGGCATAACCCTTGTTGACACTTAGAATATTCGAGTGCTTCACACTCTTCTTCCTTGGGTCCAACATCCCACTCACACCTCATGACTCGTTTCCCATAGGTTTTCATCCCACCTAGGTGATCATTGAATTTGCATCCATAAGCATGAGAGGCCCTGGCCTCTTTATGCCTCGTGCACTAGCACTCTTCACTTACAACCCATTAACCACTTAAGGTATTTATACCCTATTCTTTTACCTACTTAGAGTATCTTTATACTCTCTCTTGAGACTCAATACACTCACCTAAAATCTTCACTTAGCCCACTACACTACCACGAGCAAAATGGAAGACCTTAAGCTTTATCACACACACACAAGGCACTAGTAACTGACATTATTCCTAGCACAGTGAACTCGGTTCCGGGGTTCTACATACTTAGCTCATGGAGCTTGCTTTAATCCATATAAGGCTTTGGTTAACTTATATACATGATTTGGGAATTTATGATTTTCAAAACAAGGTGGTTGATTTACATAAACTTCTTCATTAATATAACCATTTAGAAATGCACTTTTTACATCCATTTGGATTAATTTAAATTCTTTACGACTAGCAAATGCAAGTAGTATTCTTATAGCTTCTAGTCTAGCAACCGGAGCAAATGTTTCATCATAGTTTATGCCCTCTTCTTGATTGTAACCTTGAGCTACTAGTCTTGCTTTGTTTTTAACAACATTTTCATTTTCATCCTTTTTATTTCTAAACATTCATTTTGTACCAATTATAGATTTGTCATTTGGTCTAGGTACTAGATCCCAAACTTGATTTCTATCAAATTGATTAAATTCTTCGTCTATAGCAATGCCCCAAGATTCATCTTCAATAGCTTCCAAGGCATTTTTAGGTTCAATTTGACTTAGAAATGTAAGGTTCATTAGATTTCTTCTTGTTCTAACCCCTTGTTCTATATCACCAAGTATTAGGTCCTTAGGATGATCTTTTATTGATTTCCAAGCTTTAGGTAGTTGATAAGATTCTTCATCTACATTTTCTTCCTCATTTTCTATTTCAATAAATTTATCATTTGAATGTTCCTTTTTTTGATCATCTTTATTTTCATTATTTATTTCTATGTTGGATATTTCTTTTGAAAATTTTTCAATTTCATCCATATCATCATTATTAGAAGTTTTGTTGAATGGATTTGATTCATCAAATACTACATGGATTGATTCTTCAACAATCAAAGATTTTTTATTAAATACTTTATATGCTTTGCTATTTGTAGAATATCCTAAGAAAATTCATTCCACAGATTTTGCATCAAGTTTCTTAAGATGTTGTTTATCATCAAGTATAAAGCATTTACATCCAAACACCTTAAAGTAACTTATATTAGGAATTCTTTCGTTCCAAAGCTCATACAGAGTTTTATTTAATTTATTTCTTATGACAACTCTATTAATTACATAACATGAAGTATTAATGGCTTCAGCCCAAAAATAATTAGGTAGTTTTTTTCATTAAGCATTATTTTAGTCATTTCTTGAGGAGATCTATTCTTTCTTTCTACTACACCATTTTGTTCTGGAGTTCTAGGAGCTAAGAAATTATGGTTGAAACCATTCTCATCACAAAATGATTCAAGCTCTTTATTTTTGAACTCTACTCCTCTATCACTTCTTATGTTATTAATAGAATAACCTTTTTCATTTTGAACTCTCTTACAAAACTTTTTAAATAGAGATGGTGCTTCATTTTTATGAGAAAGAAATAGTACCCAAGAGTACCTTGAAAAATCATCTACAATTACAAAACCATAAGTTTTTCTAGCTAGACTAGCTACTTCATTTGGACCAAAAAGATCCATATGCAAAAGTTCTAGAGGCCTAGTGGTAGAAATTATTATCTTGGATTTGAATGAAGATTTTATTTGTTTTCCAAGTTGGCAAGCATCACAGATTTTATCTTTAATAAACTTAGTGTTAGATAATCCTTTAACTAATTCATTTTTAGAGAATTTAGACAAAAGATTCATATTAGCATGTCCTAGTCTTCTATGCCATAACCAACTAGCTTCATCTAAAGCAGAAAAAAACATCATGTTTTGGGATTTAAGTTCATCAAAATCTAAAGTGTAAACATTTTCATTTCTATGTGCTACAAACAAAGTATTTAGATTATCTTTGTCCTTAATCATGCAAATATTTGATTTGAATGAGACATTTAATCCCTTATCACAAAGTTGACTAATACTGATAAGATTATGTTCAAGATCATCAATAAGTAATACATTTTCAATAAAAACAGATTTATTCTTAACAATGTTACCTATGCCAATGATCTTCCCTTTAGCATTGTCTCTAAATGTCACATGACCACCATCTTTTAGATTGATAGATGCAAATAGCTCATTGTTCCCGATCATATGTCTTGAGCATCCACTGTCCAAGAACCATTTATTCTTAGAAGTTGTTGACTTGAAGCATATCAACACATTCAATTCAAGTAACTCCAAGATACTTTCCCCCCGATACCCAAACTGTTTTGGATGGAACCCAAATTGATTTGGGTTTTGATTTAGGAGGATTAGTTCCCTTGGGAACCCATATCATTCTTGGTACTTTATTGTCAATTTTTGAAAGAGAAGATATTCCTTTTGGAACCCAAACTTTTCTAACTATTTTACCATTATAGAATGAAGTGGAAGGTGGAGTTTGGTTACTACTTAATTTTGTAAAGAAGTTTTGATAATTTTTTTGTTTTGAAAAGGTATTATAACCAAGTCCAGCTTTATTAAAAACACACCTCTATTGTCTTCAGAGTCTTTCTAAGTTCTTCTGGCCATTTGTGAAAGTGAGGATGGTATTAGTCAAGTCCTTGACTTTTGCTTTTAACTCATCACATTCACAAGATGAGTCATGAGGAGAATCTTGAATTTCATTTAATTTCTTATTCAACTCCTCATTCTCAATCACCAACAGACTCTTTTCCTTTTGCAGAATTTCACTTGAATGTTTGAGAGTGTGAATTTCCTTTTTAAAAGATTTATTCAATTTAGCTATCGTACCAAATTCAAGATAGAGTTCATCAAATGCCTCTCTTATTTCATCATATGAAAGAGAATCATTTGGTGAAGAAGTTACCTCATCCTCATTTTCCATTAGGCACAAGTTTGCCACCTCTTCATCACTTGAATCTTCTGACTTGCTTCCCTCTGAGTCATCCCAAGTAGCCATCATAGCCTTTTTCTTGAATCTTTGACTCTTCTTGAGATGAGGGCAGTCAGTCTTTATGTGGCCTGACTTCTTGCATTCATAACAGGTGAGAGGTTCCTTTTTGTTGGATTCAGCCTTGTTTATTTCTTTTGAGAACTCCTTCTTGTATGGTCTCTTTTTGAAGTTTTTCTTATGCTTGAGAAACCTCTTGAACCTTCTTGCCATCAAGGCTATATCTTCATCATCACTGCTGGATTCCTCATCACTATTTTCAACTTGAGTTGTCATGAGGGCCAGCCCATTCTTGGTTCTTGGTTCTTGGTTCATCAGACATTTGATCCTTCATTATGACTTCATGAGTCATAAGAGATCCCAACAGCTCATCCATAGGTAGTTTGGTGAGGTCTTTAGCTTCTTGGATTATTGTCACTTTTGGAGTCCATTCCTTAGGTAGTGATCTCAGAATCTTTCACATATTTTCTACATTTGAATATACACTTTACCCAGAGATTTCAGACCATTTAAAATGTTAGTAAATCTGGTGAACATATCACCAATAGACTCTTCTTTTTCTATTTTAGATAATTCATACTTATGAACAAGCATGCTAGTCTTTTCTTCTTTAACTTGATTAGTCCCTTCATAGGTGACTTTCAGTTTATCCCATATTTCTTTAGTAGAGTCACATCCGAAAACTCTGTTAAATTCTTGAGGGCTTAGAGCACAGTAGAGGTTGGTAATTGCTTTAGCATTGATTTGAATGAGCTTAATATCTGCTTCATTCCACTCTTCCTCTACCTTAGGGATTCTAACATCATCCACAAGTTTAGTGGGAAGATGAGGGCCATTAACTATTACTCTCCAATACTCATAATCTAGTGCTTGGATGTAATACATCATTCTAGTTTTTGTGTAGTTATAATTTTCTCCATTAAACAGTGGAGGTCTAGTGGTAGACTCTCCTTCTCCTAGGCTTGATGCAAAAATGTTGGTTGCCATAATAAAATCAATTACTCAGATTGTTTAAATCAATTTAGAGTATTAGGCTCTGATACCAATTGTTGGCCAGGTAATGACCCTAAAGGGGGGGTGAATAGGGTCTATGGCAGATTAAAAAATTTATGAACTACTAGTTCAAGATGCGGAATAAATTAAATATGTAGCAAGCAAAAACAATAGAAATATTGTAAGAGAAAGAGAGAAGAGATAAAGAGAGTGCAAACTCAGGATTTGTTCACAAGGTTCAGCAAACCAGCCTACTCCCCACCTTAGCTTCCAGTTAGAGGATTCATCACGATTCTTTAATCGCACAAGCTCCTTCACAGGTGGAGTCCAAACCCTTACAAAATCTCTTACAAGTCGAGATATTACCTTTACAAGCTCTCCTTTAGGTCAAGCTGAAACCTTTCAAGAGCACAAGCCTCCCTTGATAAAATGGAAGCAACAACTTCAGTGCAAGAATCCTGGATTCTTGACTAACCTCAATAAATGATTAGGGATTGTTGAAAAGTGATCTTGGCTTGACTTGGGTCTTATGATTTTGCCTTTTGTCTTCAATGGACTTGCTTGGACTATTGTCGCGACCCAAAACCCACCCTAGGAGTTAGAGTGAACTTTGGACGACTAATCATGGCTTACATGACTTGCTTGACAAACCAACCTGCAAAAACCCACATAGCATATACAATAGAGGATGACAGCGGAAACATAACTATAAAACACAGCGGAAGTCTAACAACCTCTAAGTATATACACATGGTCCAAGTTTAATACAAAGAAATCAAAACAAAGAAAGTGCGGACATGCCCGTCAAAATACATGGATATAATCACTCATGCTCACCCACAGCTAATCCACTCAGAATCTAACACCACCTACTGATAACCCTCTACGGGAGGTTCCTCTAAAGTCTCCTCGACGTACTCCTCTCCCACCCATGGACCAGGGGCACAAACATCAAATGGAGCAGCAGCTCCTTCAGAACCTGCCGACATAAGAAGTACGGCTGAGCATGGAATACTCAGCGGGTACCAAATACTAACCAATAGTCATAGCATAAAAATGGCAATACATAAATCAGGAGCAATTCATATATGTTAGACGGAAACAATTCATATCATACAAGGAAGTAAAGCAATTTATAATCATGCTTGTATTTCGTAGAAAGCCGATAAAACCTCTTGAAAACATCGTGCACTTGACTTGGCTTGAAATATCTTTTCGTACTTGAAAGCTTGTCGTCTTTGTCTTGCTTGATCTTGTCGAGTGTGTCGTACGTGTCATGTCATGCATGTCATGCGTGCTTGCTTGTGATCATGTAACTTGTGAGATACACTTGTGAGATATCCTTGTGAGATGCGCTTGAGAGATGCCTTGAGAGGGAAGGGAGACCCTTCTTTATGCAATGCACTTGAGAGGGAAGGGAGACCCTTCTTCATGATATGTATGTACTTGCGAGGGAAGGGAGGCCCTTCTTCATGATATGCACTTGTGAGTGAGGGGAGACCCCTCGTGAAATGTTGGTTCTTGTTTTCTTGTGAAAAGCGAGGTAAAACATATCGTAGGATATGTCCCACCTCTAAATCCCATTCTTGAAAACCTCGGTAAATCATGTCATGCATGCCGTGCTCATGAAGGTCGTGTGCATACTTGCAATTGAATTTAAACATGACATTTGGGTAATTCACAACACATATAACGTCAATGATTGAGCAATGTAATATTCACATCATTTAGGGAAAGCAAGAAAACACACTATCATAGGCCCTAGCAAAATCCATAATTTATTAGGCATACATTTCCCAATTTACAACTCACTTTATTCACCTTGGCATTTCATCAAACATGGTGTGTTCATTATTCATTATTCTTTTAAACCTAAATCATGCTTTTCTAGGTGAGTTTACTCACATCATACGTGTTTGTTCATTATGGATACAATGCCCTCCCCATTTCATTCATCACATCATTTCACACGGCATCCAATCGCCTATTCCATCTCCATTCACCATGTTCACACTTCCAAACTCATAGCACATGTACAAATGAAAGAAACAAAGAGAAATAAAGGAAAAGAGGAGCTATAGCTAGGAGGGTAGCAAGGAGTACTGACCTTGATCAAGTGAGGAAGAAATCCCCTTCCAAAAACGACCGTGAGTTGCTGCCCTAGCTTGAGGAGATGCTCCTCACGAGCTTGTGCCTTGATCTTGAAGAAAAATGGGCTTGAGTTGAGTGTGGGTTCACAAACCCCATGATTTCTCTCCAAAATAGAAACCCTAGGTTGGAATCGCCTTCTCCCCTTTCTCCTATTCTCTCAAACTCTCTAAGTGTCGAATGATGCCCTAAAGGCTCGGGCAAGACTCTTAAGGTAAGAGTAAACCGACCAAAAGACCATAATACCCTTACTGAAATTTCTGCAAAAACGCGAGTACCGAGCGATCGGTGTTAATGACCGATCGATCGGTTGCCTACCGAGCGATCGGTGTGTTGACCGAGCTCTCGACCAAAAATCAACTCTCTGGAAAATTTCCCCATACAAAAATCTTGACCAGTCGATAGCTACCGATGGACCGATCGATCGCTCTATGGACCGAGCGATCGGTTGCCTGCAGATCCAGACTATTTTGGCCATATCTTTTGACTCGTTCGTCCGATTTTGACGATTCAACTTGCGTTGGGTTCGTACTTCGAAAACGAACATTTTTGACGTTTTGGAATTTCCAATTTCTTCCTTATTTATTAATTATACCTCTTTAAAGGCAAAATGGCAACGAAAGTGTCATGCATTAAATGTGAAAAGGTCCGGGGTTCTACATCCTCCCCCCCTTACAAAAATTTCGTCCTCGAAATTTAGACGCTACTTGCATTACAAACCAAAAAGAAAATTACAAGTCATATACAAACTTATACAAAAACTCATTCAAATAATTCTAGGTACTTCGCTTTGACTTCGGCTTCACGCTCCCATGTAGCTTCTTCCCGAGCATGGTGTTGCCATTGCACAAGAACCAAAGGGATTGTCTTGTTGCGAAGCACTTGATCTCTTCGATCCAAAATCTGAACCGGCTTTTCAATCAAGGTGAGGTCCTCTCGAATCTCCAATGGTTCCAAGTCTATGACATGCGAAGGATCCACAATGTACTTCCGAAGCATAGACACATGGAAGGCGTTGTGAACTGCGGCCATGTGAGGTGGGAGAGCTACCCTGTAAGTAACCTCACCAACTCGCGTGATAATCTCAAAAGGCCCAACATACCGAGGACTGAGCTTGCCTCGCTTGCCAAATCTCATGATCCATTTGCTAGGAGATACTTTCACAAAAACTTGATCCCCTACTTGAAATTCCAAGTCCCTACGGCGTGTGTCCGCATAACTTTTCTGGCGATCTTGAGCGGCTTTCAATCGATCCCGAATGATCTTAACTGTGTTTGCAGTTTGCTCAATCAACTCCGGACCAAGTACTTTCCTTTCTCCTAGCTCATCCCAATAGAGAGGAGACCTACAACTTCGCCCATACAAGGCCTCAAATGGTGCCATTGGATACTTGCCTGATAGCTGTTATTATAGGCAAATTCAACCAAAGGCAAGTGCTCTTCCCAACTGCCTCTGAAATCCAACATACAAGCCCGAAGCATATCTTCAATGACTTGGTTCACTCTCTCGGTTTACCCATCCGTTTGTGGATGAAAGGCGGTGCTGAAATCAAGTCGGGAACCCATAGCTTCCTGAAAACTTTTCCAGAATCTTGATGTGAATCTTGGATCCCGATCTGACACAATACTGACTGGCACTCCGTGAAACCTAACCACTTCCTTGATGTATAACGCGGCCAACTGGCTAGGGTTGAAAGTAGTTCGGTACGGTAGGAAATGAGCGGACTTTGTCAAACGATCCACTACTACCCATATCGCATCTAAGCCCCTTGCCATCTTTGGCAAGCCAACTATGAAATCCATGGATATGTTCTCCCATTTCCACTCAGGAATAGGAAGAGACTGCAATAGACCTGCCGGCCGCATGTACTCTGCCTTCACCTATTGGCACACTAAGCATCGTGCTACATACTCCGCAACATCCCTCTTCATATTCCGCCACCAAAAGTGACCCTTGAGGTTCCGGTACATCTTTGTACCCCCAGGATGCACTGTGTACTTCGAACGATGTGCTTCGTCCATGATCTCTCGTCGAAGATCTGCATTGGCTGGAACACACAGCCTTCCTTTGAATGTGATAGCACCTCGGCTAGCGAGAGAAAAGCCTTCACTAACCTTGGCAACTTCCTTGTCCCGATAAGCCAACAGTTCAGCATCCGCGGCTTGGTATTCTTGGATCAAATCAATAATGTATGGCCGAATCGTGACATTTGCCAAGATAGGACTACGGACAAAGTCATTCACACTAATGTCCAGATTTGCCAAGTCTTCAAGTAGCTTCCATTCCTGCACTAACATGCATGCTAATAACCCCGGAGGTCTTCTACTCAAAGCATCAGCCACTACATTTGCTTTACCCAGGTGGTATTGAATGGTACAATCATAGTCTTTCAAAAATTCCATCCAACGCCGTTGCCTTAGATTCAGCTCCTTTTGGGAAAAGAGATACTTGAGACTCTTGTGACCGGTAAACACATAGAATTCCACCCCATAAAGGTAATGACGCCAAATCTTAAGTGCAAACACGACCGCCGCAAGCTCCAAGTCGTGCGTGGGATAATTCTTCTCATGCTCCTTCAATTGCCTTGATGCATAGGCAATGACTTTCTTGAGCTGCATGAGTACACACCCAAGTCCAACGTGTGAGGCATCACTATACACCTCATACCCATAAGGTCCAGATGGCACAGTAAGGACAGGGGTTGTAGTAAGCCTCTTCTTCAGTTCCGTGAAACTGATCTCGAACTTATCACTCCATACAAACTTGGCGTTCTTCCTTGTCAGGTAAGTGAGCGGTGCTGCAAGGCTAGAGAAACCCTCTACGAATCTCCTGTAGTAGCCTACCAACCCAAGAAAGCTGCGTATCTCGGTAACACTCTTGGGCCTCGCCCAACTCATAACTGCTTCGATCTTCTTTGGATCTAACGAGATACCTTCTGCAGAAACAACGTGGCCTAGGAATGCCACCTCTTCCAACCAAAACTCACACTTGCTAAGTTTGGCGTATAGCTTGTGCTCTCTTAGCATTTCCAAAGCAAGGCGAAGGTCTCGTATGTGATCTTCCCGTGTCTGGGAATACACCAAGATATCGTCGACAAACACTATCACGCATCAATCTAGGTATGGCCGGAACACCCGGTTCATTAAATCCATAAAAGCTGCCGGCGCGTTCGTGAGACCAAAAGGCATCACCAAGAACTCGTAGTGTCCATATCGAGTCCGGAAAGCAGTTTTGGGAATATCTTCCGCCTTAATCTTCAACTGGTGATAGCCCGATCGAAGATCTATCTTTGAGAAAAACCTCGCTCCTTTCAACTGATCGAACAAGTCATCAATTCTAGGCAATGGGTACCTATTCTTTATAGTGACTTTGTTCAGTTGCCGATAATCAACGCACATTGGCATCGAGCCATCTTTCTTCTTAACAAATAACACCGAGGCACCCCACGGTGAGACACTTGGTCGAATGAAACCAATGCCTTGTAATTCCTCCAACTGAGTCTTCAACTCTTTGAGTTCAATAGGGGCCATTCTATACAGAGCCCTGAAAATAGGAGCTGTGCCTGGTGCAAGCTCGATCACAAACTCAATCTCCCTGTCTGGAGGCAATCCTAGCAACTCCTCTGGAAATACATCCAGGAATTCACTCACAACCGGAATAGTCGATGAGTCCTTTGCCTCAGGGTTAGCTAAGCTCAACGCCGCAAAACGAGCAATATATCTACTTTTCAACCCGCGAAAGTGGAATGGCTTTCCTTCTACTGGCTTGAAGAGTATCATTTTCTCAAAGCAAGCTACATGCCCATGATGTGCTGCTAACCAATCCATTCCCAATATAACATCAAAGTCTTGGAATCCAAGGACGATGAGATCAACCGCCAACTCGTGGCTTCCAACTTGGACCACGCTATTTCTATACACTTTATCTGCCAATACTGTTTTGCCGAGAGGAGTCGAAATGGCTAACTCCGGTTCTAGCTGACTTGGCTCTACAGAAATGCCTTCTGAAAAACTCGGTGAGACAAATGAATGAGTAGACCCGGTATCAATCAACACTCGAGCCAAACACTCATTGACTAGTAGGGGTTCCTGAAATTTTAGCTAGCTAAGTCAATCCATGCATCAACAACGTATACATATAGGTATTTATAAATATAACATGCCATATACGTACACAAAGAATAATTCATAATAATTTAATTTACGGGTAATTAAATAAATTACAACTGCGTACCTTGCACTACATCGTCAGATGCAAGTGCATCACCCTCTGTCAAGGCAAAAACTCGCCCCTGGTTCGCCTGGCAAGACTCAGGTGTAGACCGGGTAGTCTGAGATGACGCCTGATATGATTCTGCTGGGCGGGCTGGGGGCCTAATCCCCTGAGACTGGCCTGGTAAATGCCGACTGGGGCAATCCCTGATCATATGGCCCTGGCGACCACAATGAAAGCATCCACCTGATGCCCTTTGGCAATCTCCTGCCGGGTGCCTTCGGCCGCACGAAGTGCAGACCTCGTGTGTATAAGTCGGAGGGGCCGAAGGTGGAGCATACCTCACCGTCTGAGGTGCAACTGGCCGTGGAGCTGGAAGAGCCTGAGGTCGCGGTGCCTGAGGCACATACTGCCGTGGAGCTGGAGGCGCATAAGATGGCCTCATCGGTGGTGCTGGCCACGCATACTGATAAGGGCCGGTACGAGCCCGCCTCTCTGGATGTGCTGAACTACTAGCTTGGCCTTTTGCCAACTCCCTCTTCTTGGACACCGCCTCAGAATTTACCTCGATCAATAAGGCTTTGTCTACCACTTCCGGATAAGTAGCGTGCCTGAAAGCTGATACTTTCTCCATAATAACATCCTTGAGCCCTTGCTCAAATTTCCTCGCCTTCCTTGTCTCAGTAGCCACCATGTGAGGTGCAAATCTAGAGAGCTCCGAGAACTTAGCTTCATTTTGTGCTACTGACATCGAACCTTGCTCAAGGTTGATGAATTCTCTCTCTTTCCTTTCCCGTGCTCCGATCGGAAAGTACTTCTTATAAAAAGTGTCCTTGAACTCCTCCCAAGTCCAAGGTTGACCCTGCATGGTCAAATCTCTCATCCTCAATGCGGACAACCACCAATGGTGGGCTTCGCTCTCTAGCATGAAAACTGCCCATGCTACTCTATCCTCCTCTGTAGGCGAGAGGACCGCAAAGATCTTCTCCATCTGGAGGATCCATGCCTTCGTAGCAAGAGGGTCCACACTCCCATGGAATGGTGGAGGCCTCAATATCCTGAATGCCTCAACTCCAGCTGTACGATGTACTGGAGCTGTGGGCGGTGGAGTAGGTGCCGCCGACGATGGTATAGCTTGCCGAGCCGCCAGTATGACGAGTGTCTCAGCAATAGAGCCTAAGACCTGAGAGAGGTTCGGCTGCTCATCCTTATCTCGTGAAGATGAAGAAGCTCTGGTATGTGGTCCACGACCCCGTGTGCCCCGCCTCATGACTAAAGTCCTGAGAATAATAGCACAACATGAGTCTAACTTAAAACCAAAATTTATCGTATTTCCATTTCACAATAATTCAAGTGGCATTATTGATATAATATTAATATACATCGCATTAAGTCATCAGAGTATTTATAATATTATACTTTGGTGTTCTAGCGTTCCTAAGACTCGTACTTGGTTGAAACAACCATTTTGACTAAGACTAAAGTTTAGTCTTACACTTGGATCAAGACTCTCTTCCTACTTACTTTCTTCCTAACTTGTTTCCTGACATATGATCTTGTCAAGCCGTGGTATTCGATTCTAAGTGACCCTAGAGACCTAAAGCCTAAGCTCTGATACCACTTCTGTCGCGACCCAAAACCCACCCTAGGAGTTAGAGTGAACTTTGGACGACTAATCATGGCTTACATGATGTAGAGCCCCGGACCTTTTCACATTTAATGCATGACCCTTTCGTTGCCATTTTGCCTTTAAAGAGGTATAATTAATAAATAAGGAAGAAATTGGAAATTCTGAAACGTCAGAAATGTTCCTTTTCGAAGTACGAACCCAACGCAAGTTGAATCGTCAAAATCGGACGACGAGTCAAAAGATATGGCCAAAACAGTCTGGACCTGCAGGCAATCAATCGCTCGGTTATGCACTTGAGGACGAGCTCTGGAGAGGCACTAAGGACGTAGCTCGGAAGGCACTAAGGACATAGCTCTGATAACGTGCTCTGATAAGGCACAGACAACGCATAGACAACGTACTCTGATAACGTAGCTCTAGCTCTGATAACGTATACGTTGTGTATCCGTTGTGCAACAGACAACGGGTACGTCGTGCAGCAGACAACGTGTACGTTGTACAGCAAACAACGTGTATGTTGTACAGCTCACGACGGGCACGTTGTACATAAGACAATGGACAACGAGCTCAGCACTATGCACAACACAACGTGACAACGTGTTCGGCACTCGTGTTTTTGCAGAAATTTCAGTAAGGGCGTTTTCATCTTTTGGGTGTTAAACCCTTACCCATAAGGTTTGCTCGACCCTTTGAGCCCTCATTCACAACCCTTAGACATTTTGAGAGCTAGAGAGTGAGACGAAGAGGATTTTGACCTAGGGTTTCCATTGAGGAAGAAATCAAAGGGGTGGACCATCCTAGGTCGTCCTCAAACTTAGATTTGCTTC